>JACDJE010000055.1:1554342-2223956 GCA_016647715.1 Pavo muticus
AAAAAAAAAAAAAAAAAAGAGAAAGTTAACCCAGAATGCACAGAAAAGAAACAAAACATGGAAAAACAATTCCCCAAAAATATACAAATTAAGGATGTGCAGACCGAGTTTGATGGCTTTTTTTCCCCCTCATTGTAAACACTGATGTTGCAGAAGGTTACAGCTATTTCTAACTAATACCTTTGTGGGCCCTGCTAGCAGACAGTATGCTTGGATTTGGACCAGACTGCAAGAAAAGCAGAAGCAACACATTTGACAGCCATGTCTTCAGTGTCTTAAGGGACTTTTGTACATTTTGATATTATGACAAGTTTTGAGAAACCCAGTTCTGTAAAGAGAGACTCAACCAGGATCTCCTGGCAGAAGTCAGGCACAGAACTAAATAGGGAGCCTACAAAGTAATAAACGTGCTTAAGCATAGGGTTTGTAGGTTTGTCTTCACAAGCACCAGTAGGCATTGCTGCCCTAGAACACCTGAAATCAACTCAAAGAAGGAGACAGAAAGAAAGGAAACAAGGAGCCCCCCAACCAACACCACCTGATCACCATTTCAGGTGAGTTAGCAGTAACAACAAAACACAGCTGAAGCCAGAGACCAAATCTCTCCACGATGAAAAGGCTCCAACTCTGGACCAACCAACTGTTGAGGAAAAAAAAAAAAAAAAAAAGCTTCTCCAAAGGATTAGAGTCCCTCTGTGTTTCAGAAAATTCCATTTGCTTCTCACTGCAAGTTGTAGAAACGCATCCGAAACTCTTGGGTATCCCACGTATGGACAAGAACGAGGAGAAAAGGGAGCCAAGATTGTAAGAGTTTGGCACAGAACTCCCCAAGTTGAGATGCATGTGTATTTCTCTCATGAAAGGCACACGTTTGGTTTCCTATCAATAACGGGAAAGATGGGATGTCATACCCTGTTACACATACAAGATTATTAACAACTTCACAAAAAGGCAGTTGACTGCTGCATCTTCCTCATAGTTGCTTACAACATGTTAACCCCACAAACCTCTCCAGAACACGGCAGATCTGTCCTCAGCATAGACTCCTTCGTCCCTTTGTACAAACTGGGGCACATGGGAAAGGTCTTTTTGTATAGCAGTTGTTTTTTTCCACATGTACACAGCAGGAACAGTATAAATTAGGGAGGTTAAAGATATTGCAATATTAGTTCTTTTTCTCCAAATAATTTGAGGGCACCCAGCCCTTGAATGGCTTCACACCATTCATGATCTGGCAGTACCACCAGCCGTTTGGGTTCCTTTCAAGGACCTCCATGCAGACACCTTCTTGAAACCCTGCAGTCTCCTCATCCCCTTCATAGTCTGCAATTGAAACGTAGATGTCCTTGAGATTGTTGTGGATGAACTGGGATTTTTCAATGGGCTTTGGCCTGACAGTGGACACAGGGATCCCATTCCTCTGGGTTGGGAGGTTGGAGGTGGTCTCTGAACCCTCGGAGCCCGACCTCTCAGGCTGCTTTCCCTTCGCATCACTTGGCTGCGACCGTGCATTACTGAAGGAGGAATTCCGACGCACATTTCTAAGATGGTCTGTGGCTGTTAAAGACTCATTTCTGCGCAAGGAGCACGACAAGTTGTTATCCTTAGGTGGTGGAGACACAAACACCGACTGAGGCCGGACAGCAAGCTGCCTCACACCATTCCTCATTTTTACGGGTCCTGATGTTTTTGAAAATCCACCTGGAGGTTTGCTTGGGATGGGTGGTGTTGCACGTTTGCTCTGGTTGATGGTGTTCAAAGCCTGAACCCTCTTCTCTATCTTCTCTAAGCTGTTTGATTTATTTTCATTTTTCCTGTTCCTGGCAAACGAGGCATCGGTCTCCACTGATGTGGTTTCTTGCTGGTTATCAGGGAGAGCCAAGTAATGGGAAGGAGCCCAGCCTTCCATATCTCCATATTTCAGGTACCACCACCCACTGGCTTGCTTTTCAAGCACTTCCACTTCTACACCTGCTGGGAAGCAAATTTCAGAATCCTGTACCTTCTGGTATGAATCAGTGGTCACATAGAAACACCTGGAATCATTTTCTTGCTCAGTTTTGGCTGGATGGCTAGAGCAGAAAATGCCACGGGAAGGAGCTGTAATGAGGTCAGCTGAGCCCCTCCTAACATGATCATCGTGGTTTTCAGAAGCTGTGTGTGGTGGGCTTTCAGACTCTTCACTTCTTGAACCTTTAAGTCCACCTCTGAGTTGCCCAGTTGGCCTAAGCTGACGCCTTAAAGTGCTGATATCCATCTTTTCTTGACTCTGAGAATCTGCCTTGTTCAGGAATGGTTTGGGCCTAACAATTGGTTTTGCTCTAATGGAAGGACTCTGCCCAGGCTCCTTCTTCATGCCTGTTCTTGGCATGCTACGTAAGCCAACATCTGAAGCTGATCTTGGTTTTGTCTCCTCACTCCTAGAATAGTGACATTTTCCAACATCGGGCTGGATGTCTTTTTCCATCTTGGGCTTCATGAATGACGATTTAGGAGAGATGGAACACGGAGAGTTCCTTCGAATCAAAGAGAGAGAAGAGCTTTTCTGAGAATCAGAGTCTCCACTAGATTCCTTATTGGACAAAGCATCTTCCACATAACGCCTGAATCCCTCATTCTCATAGATGGTCTCTTCTTCATTAGCAACATCCTCTGAAGACTCTCCTACTTTGAACTTTGCTTTCTGAAGTGATGACACAGGAGAGGGCTTGAGGGGCTGAAATAGTCGTTTTTCAGGAGTGCCCTCTTCACGATGAATTTCATTTACTTCACACTCTGAATCAAAGCCAAAGGTAGGCACATCATACTCAGGTTCTTCATATTTGAGCTTGTGGGGAGAGTCCTGGGTATCCGCTGAAGAAACCATTCCAGTTGTTCCTTCTTCAGAGTCTTTAGGTTTACTGGGTGGTGCTGGGGGAGGAACTTTTGGGCGGGTTAAAGTACTAGTTCTTCTATTTAAATTTGGCTTCTTCCTCTTATCAATATAAGATGCTGGAGCCCATCCTTCCTTCTCTCCAATCTGCACATACCACCAGCCACCAGAATTCTTTTCTATAACCTATGAGATGATAAGGAACACATTACTTAGACAAAAATCTCAATGAATTGCTTTTCGCTCCTTCCCTTTCAATCCTGTCCCCTAAACAGCCAAGAGTTATTTCTCCAGTTGCACTGTTAAGGCTCACCTCTGCCTTTTGTCCACCGCGAAAGCTTATCCCATCAGAAATACACGACTGGAACTCTGCAATGGTGTAGTATTCCACTTCCACAGAGGGTGGCTCTGGTGGTTTGGGCAACTGAAAACCCTATGGCAAATAGGAAGTTTTGTTCAATTAAACCATGGAAACAGCAGGCTGAACAGCAGTATGGACAAGTATTTGCCTTCTCAGACATTCTATTCACTGAACTCTTCCTTCTTCCTGTGCAACTTCCTAAAGAGATGGGCCACAAGAGGGAAGGCTTTCTAAATATGCACTATTCATGATGCTTTTGCTAGCTATTACAAGTGCGATAATCTTTGCCTGAACAGTAAAACATTTTACTGATGGGGCATAAACTGTGAGCTGCCATACCAGTCACAGTCACAACAGCCCATTTACTCCAGGACTTTGTCCAGTAACACTCCGTTCTGGATGACTTGTCACAACTTCAGAAAACTGCATTGCAACAGGCCCATGATAGATTCTGCCTATTGCCAAATATACTACTATAAAAATGTAATCCTAATGAATTATTGCTCTTAATATGCTGCTAGATTTTAATTCTTCAATGGTATGACCAAATGGGCATCTGCTACAACAAGAAAGGAGAGCTCTGCTCAGCTGAAGCGATAGAAGAAGGGGAAGAACTTCACTATAGGACCAAAAGATTCCAGTTTCTCTACATAACAGTCCCAGAACTTCTACTGAACACCAACATCCAAATGTCAACAAAACCCACATTTAAATTGTACAGCGGCTCCACGAGAAACAAGACTTCTCTAAAAGCTATGTGCCTTTACATTAAGCTGTCACATTTTAGAGGGCATATTCATCTAGTTGCTTGAGGCATCTCAAGTAACACAAACTGATCACAGAAGCTATAGCAAAGATGGAATACTATGTATTGTCTATCTACAAAGTTATTAGTGTGACTTTTGTGCAATAGATTACTTCAGATGAGAACTATCCAGATGATGGTTCAAATGTCATAAATTGGTCCAAAATTCCAAACTCCCAGCTTTGAAGATAAAGGAAGGTCTTATTCCTGCAGCACACACCCTTCCCTAGGATCCCACGTCACTTTAAACATATACGACAGTGGAGCATAGCCACCTCAGAGATGGGAGCAACGGAAGGAGGGGAGACACTCCCAAGTGTTGCGACAAGTCATCTATCATTTCAGTCAAAAGACTGAGTCCTTGCAAAAGATATTCAGAAGAACCTTAAAACTTCTAAGTCAGCCAAACAGGCTTTAACGCACATTCTCAGGACACAGTGGATTTACAATGTTCTCCCTTCTTAAAACTTTTATTTTCCTGCGAAAATACTCATACCACCAACTCTTCACATGGTTGAGGAATTGGTATGAAACTGCTGGTCAGATCAGTTTGAGTTCTACATCTTCAGTTGTGAAGGCTTCTGATATCTAACTCCCAATAACTGTCTCGTGTCCAAGATGACTTTTACGTCCTCAAAATACCTCTTCAGTAGGACTGAAAGTGACTATTTTCTAGGTTCAGACATAACATAGCATCAAAATATTCTCATGTGGGAGGGGGCTACAAATTAAGAACAGTTCAACATTTTCAAAATGTTGCCCTAACTAAGGAAAACAGAAATTTCCCAATTAACATTAGGATATCTTTCATGAACAGTCATGAAAATAAAGGATGTCTCTGATATGCCCCACTGCCCCATGCTTAGTACAATTGTAGGAAGCCTCATAAAGCACCCACATACCTACCCCCACTGCTACTATATATTGTAAAACAATACAAACCAGACTGGATTCTCTTCGTGGGGGTGGCCTTGTTCTTAAATTTGGAGAACCTAAGTGGGAAAGATGAGGTGAAAATTTATTTAACTTGTTAGGTACTGCTAAACACATTCCTCAACAGCTCTCCTCTGTTACAATGAGAGTATTAGAAACCAATATTTGAAATATTTAAGCTACCTCTGTGAAACAAGGCAGGAAACCATGAGAATATATTAGAAATACTAAGGTAACTTTGCTATTCATCTCAGCTAGGCTAGCAAATTTAAGAGGAAATCACTGCCAGAAAGTAGTGGATTGTATGTTCTGCTGGAACTGACCAGGCCATTGGAGACAAGCCAGCAAAGAATTGGCCTAATATCTAGCTTTCCCCCCAGCAGTAAAAATAATCCACTACATTAGTAACATTTATACTGCCCGCTCTGAAAGCATCTTACCATTCCCTGCCCAGATGAGTGTTAGCATCTGCATTTTGCAAATGAAGCAGTACAAACATTATAGCAACTTGATCCCAGGAAAAAAGCAAAACGAATGCAAGATATACATGGTCTCCTTGATTTGAACACACCATCACATCATCTGCATCACCAGGGCAGGGGTGGTGTTCAGTTTTATGGTGTTCAGAAGAGGAAAAAACATCTTTTCCTGAAATAAAATGTTAAGACACCACATAGTGGCTAAGATAAACAAGCATTAGCCAGTCTTTATATAAAGTCAATTTTTATTGCTATTAAAAAATGACGGTATCTTGGAGTTCCTGCAGATCTACAGACAAGTGCAAAGATCTACACAGCAGGCTCAGCTGTAAGGGCAGCATACACTGGACCTAAGCTGACCTTAGGTAACACCAGCCCTGAAAGATAGAAAACAACAATTCATTGCAAGCAGGTGGAAATCCTCACTACTTTACTTACTTATTTGAGCTCTTTGTGGTGCTATCCTTGCTATGGCTGGAGATCCCTGGGCCAGTTTGGAAGCCTGCTTGTCTGGTGTCATCATGGCATTACCATTAGAGTCATTGCAAAGAATTGGCAAACTGATTTCCTTCTTGGTGATATGTGTTTCTGAGGTCTCATTTTCTGCTTGAGTTTCCTTGTCAGTGGATTTCTTGTTCAGCAGGTTGCTGATCTCCATGATGTTTCCTATGATTTCCACTGGCCCAGTTAAGTTCTTTTTTCTAGATGGAAGATCATCTTTAGCCTTCTTCAGATATGAAGCTGGGGCCCAGCCCTCTTTGCCAAGATACCTGCAAAAGGAAATATCAACACATTGAACTCAGCTTTCTCACGCGTTTCAGGTGCAACAACAAAGACAAAATTAATGGATGATGACAAAACAAAACTTGGAGACCACAAAAGCTGATCTGAGTACTGAATTTATTACCTGCTGACATCTCAAAGTCAGCTCAGCTAGTAGCAAACTGCAGACTATTGTTAGAAGTCGCTTATCATAAAAAAAAGAGTCTCTCTGGGTAAGGAATACAGTTGCTCACAAGACAAAGAGCTTGACCACTTTTGTTTTATGCCCCATCTAGACAGTATTAAAAAAAATCCAGTATTCTTCTATGCAGCAAAAAATGCAAGCTAGTGAGTAAAAGATTTTAATCCTTCCAAGCAGCAACTCAAAATGGAAAAGAGCTAAAATAAGAATGAAATTCATCCCCACACAGAGCCCCTACATGCACTCTATAAAAGGTCCTTGTGCAATCCTATCTCCTTGTAATTATAATAATGAATACTTCCCCTCCTCTCATAACTCCCAGTCCTGTCTGATCAGCTTTTTTATTTTTATGGAGAATACGGGATTGTTAAAGCACTGTAGCTTCCTCCATCACTGCAAGGTCAAGAAAAAATGTGACTAGAAAAAAAAAAAAGCCAGCTTTGATGGAGACTCATTTTCCTAACCAAGCTAGGGGCTATTTAAAGAAATAAACTGGGAAATCTGAAAAGACACTTGAATCCAGTATGCGTTCCTGGAGCACCAGGCTGAGCTGCTCATGCTACACTTCAAACTGAAGTCATTCTTCCACAACTGGGCTTTTGGGAAGATGGTTTTTCTAACTCCTGCCATTCCTAACACCTCAGCAGGGATTTCAGATTACAATCAGACTCCAGGGAGGACCACGTGGATGAACTCTGCTTTCCCTAATGAAACCTTAACTTGCTGCAGAGTGAGTCACTGAAGCCCTTCTCTCTTTAATCTCCCACGATACCCAAGGCAGGTGCTTGAACTGTAAGTGGGAAAGCAGGCCCCATTAAATTCCTGATGCTCAGGAAACCTGCAGGAAATACAAAGGTTAAAACAGTAGGACTCTAAGGCTCCTCAATGAAAACAAATTCAGATTGCAGAGGAGGAAGCTGGGGGGGGAGGGTGGGGAAATATCATCAAATAGTTTTCGATCAGATTAATAACTGTTATGCAAAGCAAGGATTCTGTGATTCACCGTGAGATTACTGCACCAGGGCATATCCTGGGCTCATCCATCACATTTGGACACTCAAGAAAGGCACCAGGACTTTATGGATGGAACAGGAAGACGTACTGTATGTTGTCTTCCTTAGACTTTTTGTTAGTATCTTGCTGTACAAAAGCAAGTACAATTGCTGTACTTACAGCAAGAAGTACAAGGGTCTCTGTGTTCAGAAGCTTGATTTTTCCTCCCCTCTCATCTACATCAACAAGGACACAAAAACAGAGATGCTGCTGTTCCCTACAGCAGCTTTTCTCTGTCATACATGAAGGCAAAGATAAGGACCTTCCCTGTTCAGAGAGTTCAGCTATGAGTTTTTCCAAGGATTCTGGTATCAAAGAAAAACACCCCAAGAGCTTTGAGTTTTGTTTGCAGCAAGGAGTCTAATAAAAAGTAATGAAGTGATAATGACTTGATTTGGCTTCTAACAGATACGCAACAACAAGCTACTGATACTGTATCAGGATGCAACTTCGATCTACACAATTCTGCCCTCTTTCAGGATTTTCAGACAAACCACAAACTGAGCTGAAATTAAAAAAAAAAGACTTCCATATGTTCCATACCACCCATTATGCAGAGGCATCTCAGCACCATTTTCAAGTCCCGAAGACTTTTCGCTCCATCTGCTTTTGCAGTACATGGTCCTTCTGCAGAGCTACAGACCAGTGCATTAGGTAAGTTTGTCGTCCTTGTTTTTGGAAGGACACAGAACTTTACATGATTTGGAAATGTAAAGATTTTAGCTTGAGAGAGAAAGCTATGCTGGCCAGTGCACTGAACACTGCAAAGGTTACTTTTAACAGAGCTTGATTGTGCAAAATCAGCAAGAAAAAACATTCTACATCCATCTTAGTTTGTGGGTGACTTAACATGTTTATGATCAGAAAAGCAGCAACAGGCAGGTTCTGTGCTGGCTTGTTAGTTCTCCTGCCAACTGTGTGTGGCTGTTTGGATCAGCCCATATAACCCCGCTGCTTCAGACCTCTGATCTCACACAGTTTCTCCCAATGAATAGAAGCAGCAATAGCTGGACAGTTCATAACTCTGGGCAACATACCCTCACAGCAGAGGCTGTTGCTAGCTGCTCCTTCCTATGAGTCAGTAAATTCAATCTGAAGTTAATGCTGAGCAGTAGCTGCCAGCAACTGCCAGCTTATTTCTGCATCTCCACAAATAAAATGATGCTTATATAAGACATCAAACAGGCTTACACCTTAGTCCTTGAACATGGTAATTTCAAACCCCTTTTGCAAACATCACCTCAAAGACTACTCTCACCTATAAAATAGGGAGATAAGAACTGAGGCAAATGCCAACCAGCTTCAGAGAAGTCTTGAACCAGTAACGACCTTCACTTCATGTCCAAGAGCTGAATCACAAACATCCTTCCTTCATTTATAATCACAACCCACTGGAAATACCTCAAACCCCAGCCTAGGTCCCTCCCAGCTCTGGGGCAGCTACTTACCACCCTAAGTACACCTCATTCACTTGGGCTCAGGCTCAGAACAAACAACAAAACTGAAGCAGCAGGCTGACAGCAAATCCTTTGCTTAGTGTGTTGTCATTTCAGTGATAGCGGGCACCATGAGATTACCTCCAGGTGAGGGTAATGATGGAAAGGAAGATTTAAATAATGGGTGCTAACGTCATCGGGAAGTGCACAGATCCACTGAACCCAGTGGAGCAGTATGAAGGATCCATGTCAGAGCACTTATTTTACTTCTCCACATTCGAAACAATCTTTTTAAAGTCATAATGTACAAAATAAAGGAAAACCCCAATACTGTCTCTAGCTTCTACAGCAAAGAAATGGGAGGGTTACAGAATGAGGTGCAGTGATTTGGTTCCCCGTGATTCCAAAACTCTCTCTGTTTATATTACATGAAGGAAAAAATGGATTCAAACCATAGGAATGTTTAAAAAAAAAAAAAAAAAGGCAGAAATGCCTGTGTGAGTCTGAGAGTCACATCTGCTTTCCAGCTCCAGAGCACTGGAATTACTCCAGAGGGAAGCAAACTGGGGGAGGGAAAAAAAAAGAAGAAAAAAGAAAAAAAAAAAGAAAAAAGAAGGACAGGAAATGAGGATCAGCACATGGCAAGGAATTTGGGGAAATTACATATTTAAGGTGGAACACGCTAGTGTCTTTAAGGTGGATTCCATCTGCAAGCTGCTGGGTTTGTTTGTATTTCTGGACGTTTATGCGTGCATTCAGGCTCTGCTATCCAGCTCAGCAGACAACAAGGCAGCAGGATTCAGCTGCAGCCTTTTCCCGCTTCCCTGCATGCTCACTGCAGGAGAGGAAGTTGCTGCCTATAAGGCACTCAGTGCTCAGGATGCAGAATTGTTGAGGATGAGGAACCTTTTTTCTGAGTGGTCCAAGCAGTATCATGGGGGCTTAAGCCTAATAAATAGCACAAGAAGTTCAAGACAGTTTGGGCTGCAAAGGAGCAGCTTGCATCAACATTTCTTGAAGTGTTGCTGGTGGAAAAATAAGTTTCTAAGAGCTGACTAAACCTCCAGCCAGAGGGCAGAGTAGTGCCCTAAAGCAGCAGAGGACAACTGGCACCAAAGCACCCAACACACTCCTATGGGGAAGAGCTAACCCACCTTTCAACAAAACAGAGGCTGCTCAACCCAAAATGTCACTTTAAGAAGCAAAGCCAACGACATGCTGCATTCCCAGCCTATCATGGAGAGGGCGGGGAACCCACTGGCCTTCAAGTGGATGAATGTGAAAAAGTGGCACTGTATGCCAGATCGCACTTCTGCTGCAGAGCCTGACAAGCACACACTTGTGCTTTAGTTCCTAGAAAACCGTGTGCCTACTTGAAAGGAGAGTGCAAGGGAAAAGTAAAAAAGGGGCTTCTATTTATTGTAGAGCTGTTGGCATGGCAAGGGGGAACCTACAGTAGTAATGCAGCTGCATTTCAAAGAACACTGAAATAAACCGGAGATGTCTTGCATTGCTTCTTCCCTCACAAAGCCTACAAGCTGTTGGCTCCTCTATCTGCAGCTTTGGATTCCACTCCTGTGAATGATTAAAGGAGAAAAAAATGTGACCTGACCAAACCCATGCATTCTGAGTGCCTCCTATCTAGAGTACCTCCCTGACTCCACTGCTATCTTTATTAGCCTCTTCCCTCTATGGGAGCATTAGATGGAAGACAAAAATCTATTTTATAACTACAGGACATCAGGAAAAACAACAACATTGCTTTGGTCAGCAATTTCATAGCCCTCATTCATCACTAATGAATCAAGCGGAACTCAAACAAAAGCAAGTTATGGCTTGAGGAGGGAAAGGGGAAAAATCATGACAATTACATGCTGAACAGAAAGATGACATCACGAGATGTGCTGCACTGCCTGAGAGATAAACTGGCATTTTTAAGCTATCTGTTGTATCAAGTCTTGTTTAAAAGGACCTGAGATGTCACAGTACCACCAGATCCATATACCTGAGCAATGCATTTGTTATCAAGAGGCAGAATCCTATGTGCTGTGTAAGCCTAGATAGAGAAAGCTTTCAAAGTACTGACACCTTATATGCCTATCTTAGACATGCTTAACATACATTTTTCCAGAAAAATCTCCTTTTAAAGTTCTTAAGCCTCTATGACTCTTACTTCAAATGCATAGTTAGACACGTGATGACAACTTCACCTGCCCTTGGAACACATTCCTGAAGGCCCAGTCTGGATAAGCAGAAGTCAGATGAATTACCTGAAGTATCAATATGTTTTATGAAGAGCAATAGCCAGAAAATTGATCTTTTGTCCCTGAAAACAGCGCTGTCTACCCCAAACAGCTCAGCAGACCACAATCAGCCTTTCAGCATTGCTATAAATGATTTAAACATACTGCAGAAAAACTTACACTGGAAGCATTAAAATTACACACAACAGAAATCCTTGTCAGGACTGTCGTATCAACTCAGATATGGGCTTTTAACTTGAAGGAGGGGAAAAATTTCCACAGGTTAAGGAATTTCCCCACTGGAATAGTCTACAGCTTTTGCATACACTGTAGTATTACTTTAATCAACATCACATTGTCTTTGCCTTTTCTTTACGTTTCTTCAAGATGCAATATGGATAACCTGGGTTTCCTTGCCCAGCTACAGAATTAGTTAAGCAAGCGCTAACGTTAAGTAAACGATCAGAAAAGTTCATTGCCACAGGCCCTGCAGAACCGTGGCTGTGCAGCTTCTTTACCTTATGTACCACCATCCTTCCAGGTTCTTTTGGATGACCTCCACGGTGACCCCTTTTTCGAACCCAATCTCATCCTTCCCCTGGCTGGCGTATGGCTGGATAGTGACATATTTCTCTTCTAGTGAAGGGAGAAAAGGCAACATCAGTTAGGGTCAGAATTAGTCCAGCTGTTTTTCTGTTCTGCTTGCTTTTAAACTGTTATGCAGTGATTACGTGGAGCCATTGCAAAAGGCGGAGCCCAGCTCAGGGGCCCACTGATTATTTATGCTGACGACACGATAGATAATCAGCCCCTTGCCACTACCCTGCTGCTGATAATCACAAAGCATTTCCATGCCAATAATGACACAAAGTCCCCTGAGAGCTTCCCTCTCCCCTCCCCATGTTCCTCGAGCGGGTAAGAGAGAGGATTTGTAGCTGGACTTCACTCCCATACTGTAACTTGACAGAATCAACCCGGCTGCCAAATCAGCAGAGCGTCACTGTGGGAGCTCCAGCCAGTTGGCTCTTTTGAACACGTACATGGCTGCACGAAGCGTTGTGTTACTGAAACCTGAGCCCCAGGTCCCCAGAGGGACTGATGCTCCCCAGCACGGAGGGGTTGGCCCATCATGCTGCTCACCCTGCACCACCAGAGCAGCATGAAGTGGCAGGAATGAGCTTGAACCAGCATTTAAAGAAGCAACCTAGGAATAGAAGTGTTTTGTGTTTAATAGGAGACCATAAAGCATCTTGTGGGTCATGGGTTGTGAAGTGTTTGCAAACACACTTTTGCTAGACCTCACTCCAGAGAAGTACACAAGGGGGAGTGGTAAAGGATAAGAAAGCCAAGACATACTTCAAAAGCACAGCCTAGATTTCAAGCATAGTCTTTGAGCCAAACACCCTCCTCATTTCCAACAGCTATCACCTCTCCAGGCTGGGCAGAGGCAAGCAGATGTGCTCAGCCCAAGCCAAAGGACAGAGCAAACAGCCACCATGTCAGCATCTTCACCCACCCACAAGGAGTCATCTCCATCATGTTCTAGGTCAATCTTCTCTTCTGTTAGCTTGAAAAAGTACAGCTGGCATTGAAAACAGTTACCAAACTCCTACCCTGAACCCAAGCTACAGCGCATTTAATAGTATGAGTTTCTGTGGCTAGATAGAGCAGGGAAGGCCATCACTGAAGTACACCCCAACAGCCTTCCCAGCACTTTCTGCTGGCAATCACAAGGCACATCCAGGAACAAACATGGGGGGTTGTCTGTGCACAGGCACAGGCAGGAAATGAAGTGAATCCAGAGTTCCTGATCACTGCAGAACAAAGGAGCTACGAGAAGGCTGAGGAAAGCACTTTTAGAGAGAGAAGCAGACCCAATCATCTGTTGGGTTTTGTGGTTCAACTGCATTTTGTTGCTGGGTGAAGTATGGAAAATTAAAAGAAAAGTCCTTACTGAGACAGAGTAAGAAACACCTGAGAAATGGGGAAAAAAGTTGGCAGGCTGTCCGATGGCAGAAAATTCAGTAAAATGACATCTGAAATCAATGCCTTTCACTGGGATGCATTGGATCCTAATTCTGACAGAGTAAAACCTGTGAAAACCTTTGCCTCCAAAAGGAAAATATTCTCTCCTACTCCCTGCTAATGCAATTACTTTATTACTGCTAAGGAATTCCAGTTTGTGATCAACATCAAGATATAGCACCTTCCCCACAGACATACTCTGCTACAAGATGGGGTCCGATGAGTACTGGAGCAGCTAATGAAACCTGGCTTCAAAGTCTTGGAAGAGTTTTCCTTGCTGTGTTCCTGCTCTGCACAGTATAGGCAGACTTGTTCTTAATCTATTTAAAGTGATTGCTGCTGGTGGAGTTTTGCGTCCAGTTTCATCACCCACAAAACCCCAAGCACTAAAGTGAACTCTGGAAAATCCCCGGACAGAGGAGAGGGCCAAGAGTAAATTCAGGTACAGAGCTGCAACACAGTCCAGAGAAACACTGCACCAGACACTTCCAGGGACGTTTCTAGGACAGCTACAAAGAGCTAAGTCACGTGCTTGCTTAGCATTGGAAGAAGGCTCTGCTTGGTCTCCCCCACACCAAAGCTGCTCTGTAACTGAGGCTGTTGAAGCTCCCCCTTGCCACTACAGCTACAGCAGGAGTCTCTCTGTTTCCCTTACTTTCTTCCTCACGTGCACCTGCTGTAGCTAAAGCCATCTACTCAGCCAGTTCCAGCTCCTCTTGCCAGGCAGAGCAGTCCCACTGTCTCCAGGGATGCAACTTCCCTCTTCTGCAGAGGACAGGGGAAGTGATGACTCAGGCATTCACACCTGCAACAGAGCCTTCCAAACTCCTGCTCCAGCACAGTCTCTGGTGGCTGAGGAACAGCCACAGTGGTCACCCATCAACTCCAGCAGCAGCATGTCTGAGTCTGAAAATGCAAGTGAACTCAAAGTTTGGGGACAGGGTCCTTTGCAAACCAGGATGCAATCACCCTCTGAACATTAGATCTCTTCCTACCCTACTGAAAACACTGCTTCAAGTCTATGCAGGTTGCTCCAAAAGTAACGCCTCCTATTTATTTCCATACCAAGGGGAAGCCACATCCTCTGGCACAGCTGCAGCATTTCCTGATCTTCCCACTATTGCTTAGGTTTAATGGGGAGAGACTGCTCCTAAGCAGCACTCTGCCTCCACTACTGTCATTACTGTGTGGCCTACTGCTCTCATCTTGCTGCCTTGCATCACACTCAATACTGCCTGTCAGTGGCTCCAAATGACCAGAGACACTGGCCAACTCCAATGGCCAAACAAACAAGAATTGCTAGGGAGGGTGTAATCCCATCCAGGGGGTCATAACACTAGGATGCACAGGTGAGACTGGTGGGTCTTTCTGAGCTGCCACGGTCTTTCTTATTCTGTCCAGGAGCACCTTCATTCTCAGATCTTCAGTCTTGTAGCTGTTAACTCCTCTTTGAGAGGAGAGGCTTCAGGAGATTCCTCCCTGCAGGGAGGGAAGGGGAAATTAAAAAGAGACTGAATGGAAGTGGAAGGCTGAGAAAGAAGTTCTCTCATAAAGCAAGACAATCATATCTGGGTAAAAATCCACTCAAAAAAGAGGGTCCTACAACGTTTGTCTTTAACAGTTCTATTTTTAAGCTTACAGATCAAAAACAGGAAGGCACCATTAAAATTTCCCCTTGCAAAGTGCTTTCAAAGCAAAAATTATGGTCGTTTCCAAGATTACACACGTTTGGTTTCTGTCAGTGGTGCAGAGGATACCACAAACACACATGAGGTTTGTAACTTAAACAGTACTCTGAAGACACGGGTCTCCTTGCAACCCAAGTGTAATTCTGGTTTGCTTCTCAGAGACTGTCTCCAGCCAGAGGATGTTACACATAAACCAACATTTGCTGGAGGGAGCAGTGGAGCTTTCAATAGATGTGTCACTTAAGAGGATTGATGTAGCATTCAATGACACTTTATGATTGATATGTAAAGTTACTGGAAAGACTTACATAGATGAATGGCTTCGTGAGAGAATCAGCAGAGCAGCAGCCAGTGGCAAGACACTGCATTGAATTACACTGCCAATTCTGAAATATGCTGCTTTTGTTCAGATACTGTGACAGGCAACAGTATAGAACACGTCAGTGAACCATCCCAGACCCACAAAGTTATGCGCCCAGATCTGCAAAGAATTCACAAGTGTTTAATCCTGATTCATCAAGTTTTGACTTAACAATTACCAGCAAAAAAAAAAATGCAAGCAAGAACATAATTTGTATTCCCCATTGCAGCTTCCATTACATCAACTTCACCGTTGAGGTCAAGTGGGCAGAATAAGCTTTATTACGTGATACGAAACACATACACCAGCTACAGGGCTGCATTCTGGAAATAAAGAGATGAGAGTCTGACTCCCTTTCAGGATCAGCTGAAAATGGCACACAGACACTTCTGTTCTTAGTACATGACATTCAGAGATCTGTTAATAGCTCAATCAGACAACTTCCCTTATATTTCCGTATTTCTAGTTTGCAGGTCAAAGATACCTCTACTGGAAAATCAGCTACCCTTGTAGATCTGAGCATGGCACGCATGAAGAAGCATGCCTGTTTGGCAGAGAGATACAGTACAAGCCTGTCACATCATGTATTATCCAACTGCAACCCACTTAGCTTGGAAGGCAAGGGTTAGTATGTGCCATTCTTTCCTCCTGGACACTGGCACATTTAAAACATGCACAACAAGAATTTCTGCCCTGTTTGGACTACCAGACCCACACCACCCACCTGGAGCATTCCCAGAGCCTCTGGCAGCCCAGTGCTGAGTCCACTTGTTACTACAAAACCTGACTTTCCCCATCGGCCTTTTTCCTCCTTCCTCTTCTTCTGCCCAAAAGCAGGCTTCTATTTTACTCTGGTTTTTCCTTAAGTCTCCTCAAGAAAGGCGGTAGAGGCTTGGAAACAACATTTATATAAGCTGAGAGCTGAGGCCTTTCCTATACACAAATGACAATCTGGTGATGGTACAGCTTACCCTAGCTTTGTGATCAGAGCCCTGTTTGAGAATGCTGAAAGAAAAACAAAAGTAACTCACACCAAGCAATCCAAAACCAGGCCAGGACAATTTGAGAGTGCCCATGCCTCTTTTT
Source organism: Pavo muticus (assembly GCA_016647715.1). Lineage (NCBI taxonomy): Eukaryota > Metazoa > Chordata > Aves > Galliformes > Phasianidae > Pavo > Pavo muticus. The sequence goes on from JACDJE010000055.1 coordinate 1,570,649, forward strand.
CTACCTATTTTCAGATGCAGTTTAATAAAGTGCAACTTTTTGCATTAAAAGTACTTATAATATTGCTTTTAAATCACGTTATGATTTGGGAGGACTTCATGCCAATGACACTTATTCTTGTATAACAGCAGACCAAGACAATAATGCTTCACAGTATTTTTTGGTCTAGAACTAGAGCCTGTTGTTGAAGATCCAGCAGACACATTCATTCCGTCACCCACCCTGTAATCAGCAAACACCCAAACAGGTTTCTTTTGTTTCTTCTGCTGTATTTTTGTCTACAGGAGAAAATGGAATCTGAAAGAAATTTTAGACATTGGATATGGCATTTTCCATACCAGGTGCCCCATTAAGACAGAGGAAAAACCTCAGAACAGCTAAGATGAAGGTACATCAGTTCCTGAAGAAACTATTTAATTGTCAGAAAGAGCAAGCCACTAAACTTGACAGCCTAAGAGGTTCCTTCCAAGCCCATCTGTCAAACCGAGACTTCAGATTTTACACGTGTGCTCACACACACACACACACACACACACACACACACACGAGTTATGAGGTGTCTTGAGAAAGGAACTTGGTCCCTCCTCTGGCTGTCTGGATTTATACTTACTCAGGTCAAGGAAAGCAGACCTATGGTTTTACTGCTAGAGCTGTAACATAGAACTTCAGTAGCAGTTTCCAAATCTTCCTTATTCAATCTTCCCAATTCCCCTGGCACTGGTTATTTCAGATTCCTTCTAGTCTATCACCAAGGTAACAGATCCTTTCCCCAACATCTTCAAAATCTTCTGTCACTGCTGCTCCTCTCAGCTAGACCTCGGGCCCTTCCAACTCTTTTGCACAGCCACCTCCTCTCTTTTGCTCCTTTCCCAGCACACTGCTCTTCCCCAGGATCACTCTGGTTCTTCAATCACTTTTCTATCAGGTGTGGCACCCAATTGAATTGCCCCACCTTGAGTTTTTAAGCCTTAGGGCTACCATCTTGCTTTAATATCCTACTACACACAACTGTTCCGTTCCCTTTGCATTTCCCACTCCTCCAAATCCTTTCATCTTTCCCTGCTCAGCTCCATGCCTTTCCCATGATGCCTCATCAACCTGAGTAGGCTCCCTCCTCCGTGGTATCAAATAACCCGAAAACTCTCAAATCCTTACTAAAATAAGCTTCACCTACCCCAGCTTCCTGCCTTGCCAAACAAGCTTAGTTTTAGCCCTTCTCTAAAACCTTTTAAAAATACCAAATAAGTATCACTTTCCACTGTGAAAAACCTTTTGGTTGTAATAAGATGCATGCCAAATTGCCACTTGCCCAGGCTCCTTTGATGCACGAGCTCTCCTTCTCTTTGTTTAGGCTGTAAAGTATTTGGGACTGGAACTTTGCATTTATGGCAGTGAAAATACCACGCACATTTCCAGCCCTGCATAATCAGTCTCAACTCTCCCAGGCAAATGGCCAGCACTCAGACATTTCTGTTTCCAAGTTCTGAACGCCCTGCACTGCACACCCCTCCTTCACCTAGATTTTAGAAGTTTGCTCTCTTCTCTCTCCATAAACAAGCGTGCAAGCTATCCACAGTGCTTCAGGAGCCAAGTAAGGGAGCAATTTCCTTTGCTCAGCTGGTGCCTGGACATGCCCCCAACTTTCTGTGACCCCAGCCTGGTTGGAAATGTTAGGGGGAGGACAGAGGGGAGCTGGGCTAGAAATTAGCCAATTAACGATTTCTCAGCAAAAAGCAACAGCCCCAACCCTACATCTTCCAAACCACAGAAGAATTTTCTTTCAAAACACTTTCCCCTCAGTCAGCAGTCTGCTCGCCCTCCCCCCTTTGTCAGACCTGCTTCTGGAAAAAGTCTCCCTTCTCCAGAGAGAGACGCGGCGACTCAACACCGGCTGTGCTCTCCTTGTCTAAATATTCTGCAGAGAAAAGAACTACCCACAGCTATCAGATGTGACCATCTGCAGACAGGAGCTCTTCAGCTTTTGTCTCTCTCCCATTCCTTCCTGTCCTCTCTTCTTTTTTTTTTTTTTTCCTTTAAATAGCAGAAACATCATGCCAACACACACACACAAAAAGAATAATGACATTTCTTCTAAACAGTTCTGTATACANTCCTTTAAATAGCAGAAACATCATGCCAACACACACACACAAAAAGAATAATGACATTTCTTCTAAACAGTTCTGTATTACACATGCTTGATCTTCAACCAGCAAGAGGTAATAAACATTTACTACTTTCCCTGGAGTACAAACAAGGGTGGGGGGGGTAGGAGAAAAGGAAGAAACTAAACTACACCTAGTGCTCTGTGCCAATTTGATTTAGCACTTGAAGGTGGCAGTCAGGCTGCCACAGCTGGCAAATAGGCTGCAGAAGGATGCACTTGGGCAAGGAGATGGCTTCAAGCCCCAAGAGCAATTTGGCGGCTTTCGAGTTGTCTCTCCTCTGCTCCATCACTCTCCCAGCAAGTTAGGCAAGCACTAGGAAGACCTATAATTTTCAAGCTAAAACTTTAACTCTTTCATTCAATAGCTTATTTCTTGTGCTAGCAGTTACCCTTACGTAATAGGTTCATTTGGCAGAAATAGAGTCTCTGTGTTGCTACACTGTTGGCACAAATAAATGTAAAGCACTCTCCTGCATTTTTCCAGCTCCAATGAGAGTGCTGGGCACAAACCCAGAGCAGCAGTAACTTACAGCAAATATCTGGCATATAAAACAGCATGTAAACCCCCATTTTTCCCAATCATACTCTAATAGCACAAATGACTTCTTGTGAAATAAGCTCATAAACAATCCCAAGCCCTCTTCTAGGGAAAGTTCCAAGTAAATGCATTTGTAGAAACAGCATTTCACCTGGTGCAAGAGAACTCTGAGGCTTGTGGGTCCAATGAGGGTTAGTCTGAGGAAAACTACAAATGTTCAAGCTTCTCCTCACAATCAGCACTTGTATTAGGCTGGGTCTCAAAACTACAGCCCAAAATTTAGAAAATACACCATATTTAGAAATATTCAACTTTAAAAAAAAAAAAGCTCTGCAACTACACAAGAAACATAAACCAACATAATCTCTTAGATCTGGGCACACCACAGACGGTTTGAAAGAGAAAACTTCAGCAACAAATGTCATCTGTTTCTCTTTGTAAAAACAGACTACAGCTGTTCTCTTTGCAGATTTTTTTTTCCAGCTTTATACAAGGAGCACTACGATATTCAATAATTTGTCTTTCATCTTTCTTCTTTGCAGACCCAGCAACATTACTCCCAGATACCTGAGATCTGGGGTTGCTCAGCCTCTTTAAAGGTCTTTGGAAAGAGACAAAGTAAGCCTCAAGTTGCCTCCAAAGTCCTGGCCTTCAGATCCATCTTTATTCCTCTAGTTAGGGCTTAAGCGGTTTGATCTCAAAACTAATCAGTTAAAAAGTTTCTACTTATGCTTGAGTACCACTAATGAAGGAAAGCATCCTTTTCAGCTTGCCTTTAACTCCAGTGAACTCTCAGAGCTAACCACTCAAAAAGCTGGGACCATCTCAAGCAGAATATCGCTGGGTGGGAAGAATTTCAGCCAAAATGTTTAATTGAATTTATTTCCAAGAAAGAGGCCAAGTGGGGGAGGGGAAGCTGTTTTCCCTGCATTAAGCAGTTTTGGCAGCCTCATGTTTGAGCAGCCTCATGTGCTTTGGAGCATGGGCTCAAAGGCTAGCAGCAGCATATGCACAGTTCAAGTATTCTGTCATTCCTGTGCAAACCCACCCAAATTTGGCCTTGTTAGAAGCCTTTTGGGCTGGAATGGGAGGGAAAGAAGAGAAAAACGAGTCTCTCCTGACCTCACATAAACTGTGATCTGTTAGAGAGCAGCGGGCTGGGCACCCAAAAAGACTCATACTTCTACAACTGCAGTTTGGAAGGGACGGATGGCTGTACAGGCTGCAGCTATACCACATGCACACTACCTCCAATGTGTCCCCAAGTGCTCAGATCACTTTCTTTACTTCCCATCAACCTGCTCCTGTAAGAGCTCCCTAATCTCCCATCTCAAATGACACTACACACCTTAGTTTTAGCTAATGTGGCCAGTTATAGCTGAAATGCATTGGAGGGAACTCATACAAGCAGATCCTCCTTGGAAGATGCTCAGTCCTTGAGATGCTGCCATGATCTAGTTTGAGATAAAGCACATTGCCCAAGACAGTTTGAAACCCAGCACTGTTTCAGCCTAAAAGGGAAGAAATTTTTACAGAGCGAGACAAAGGCTGGGACAGAAGAGACTGTGTGGTGAGGAAGACTGCCAGGGATGACAGTGTGACACCAGCCAGAGGGCAGGGCTGGAAAAGATGTACGCACAGACGATGAGTAGAAGAGGGAGAAGAGGGGAATGCAACTCAGATCCTTGAGTATTACCAGCACACTACGCTATAGGACTGGCCCTGCAGCCTTAACATTTTTAGAGTTTTGTTTCTGATATAGTATGAACAGGAAAGAAAACATATATACATACATACATACATATATATATACACATATGTATATATATACACACACACATACATATAACAGAGTGCTTAGAAAACTGATTCCCCTAAGTTCTCCTAGTTAAACTGCCAGGAAGCACCTGGCAGAGTTTGATATGAAAAAATAAGTATCTCCCAAATTCTTTGGGTACATAAGCTGTGTCTCCCCCTTCCACACCAGCATGTGTGCTTACTGTTGTTTTTGTTTTTTGACACCTTCGGTGTGTTATCTGGTGACTAGAAAGCAGAATCTTGCCTTAGGAAGGTAATATTGGTTAACGCAGGGTGAAGCTACCCTAGGGAAAGACAACCCCTCTAGTTATTGTGGTTCCCTCAAAGATAGTTTGAAGCACAAGTAAAATGTCACTGAAGTTACTTGTTGCTTGGAATCTTCATGGGTCTGCATGTAGGACTACCACCAAAACCAGGAGAAGGTAAGTTTGAAACCTTAGAAGTACATTCTCTCCTTACTGGGATCTGGTAAGCTTCTTTTGCTTATATCTGGTTCCATTCTCTCAGTAAGGTTATGTAAAACTCACACGGCGGTACAAGCGGTGGGTTCCCTCCCTCCCCTTCCTTTATAAAGTGCAATGAATACCTGGATGATCCTGCAAGGAAGTGGGGAACAGAACAGAAAGTGGTACTTTTACACCAAGAAAGATAAGTTGCATGCTGTAGAGAAGTGCTGGTTTGGAAGATTCCTCAGCAGACTCCAAATGCAACTTCAAAACATGAAGTGAGGTCGATTTTTTTTCCCCATGCTCCCACCAGACTAAAGCTAAGAAGATGCTGCTAGTGGTGGCATTTCAAAGGACTAGGACTGACATCCAGAAGCTCCCAGAATTCCCTAGAAGTCTTCCTTCAGTACTAAGCCCTGCTTTACATGGGAGAGAGAAGACAAACCGGAATGATTCTCATCTTACTACACCGAGCACTTTTCCAGCACGCATCTCTGATCTCTTTGGTCATCTCTGATCTCTCTGGAATTCTTCTTTTTTGGCTCTTAATAGCCCTGAACGCATCCCTTATACTTGCAGAGGTAGGAAAGACTTGAGTACAGATGTGCCCAAAGTTAAAATGCAACAGATGCGAACTTTGCTGGTCTGCACAAGCAGTCATGCTACAGAATTACACATAATTATCTGCCTCCAGTTTTTGGGGTGCCTAACACTGGCTCCAAGACACCCACATATATGACATACACATCAGAACTCTGAAGTTTTGGCCTCTTTCTAGCAGTGTACCGAGGAGAGAGACCCCAGGGAGCACTCAAGTGCACAAAAGCTGAGGTAGCAGCATGGTTTTTGGTGTGCCCTTAGGGCTGCTGCCATAGGAAGCTATTCATTCACCTCGACTCTGCTGCCTGTTGACTATCCCGCCCAGCGTCCATCGCCGGTCCAGGCGCCTCAGGTGAGCCTTGCGTCGCTTAGAAACTAGTTTGGAACATGGATGGAAACATAAAAGGAAAAAAACAAATGGTGGGAGGGTGAGAAATAAAAACAAAACATGGCATTTACAAGCACCAGTCTTGTTAAAGGAACAGGTTAGGTGGGAGGCAGAAACTTCAGTTTAATTGATACAGTACAGTGAAACAAGTTAGACTCTTGAGCCTGAGAAATGTAAATCACCTAGAACTGTCAAAAACTGCCACTGTTGCTATTGGCTTTAAGAAAAATATGAAAAAACACACATATACCCAAAAGCAAGCTGCACAACAAAGGAAAACTTGCCCGTGGTGACTGCAGTGGCAGGTCAGATCAGTATCACTGCTGTTGCATCTCCTAGTCAGGCTGAAGGGTCTTTGAAGAGTTCAGTCCATTCCATGCAACAGTCAAAACCGACAGAGCTCTAACTCTCTCTAACCAAATTATCATGTTAAAAAAGAAATCCAAGTAGAAAAACAAAGAATGTGGTTTCTCATATGTGAGCACACTTTAACAGCACTCAGGAACTAAACTCAACTGGAGACTGATGTCTCCTTGACTGCAAAATAGGAGTCATAAATACTGCCACAGATAACGTTCATGATTCAAACCTTGACTTCTAACATACTGATTAAAAATATAAGGAAATAAAAACTTATTTTGATAACTAACCTGTTTTTGAGCAGGCTCAAGAAGCTAACAAGCTAGAACTGTGCATTAGTTCCACACTCAAACAATAATTTATGCTTAAAATATAAACAAAGATGAAAGATTTATGGAAATGACATTATGAGAGCAGCTGTGCACAGAGGACACTGCTTGTTTTCCAGATTGCATACATGGAACTGAACTTCAGCTCCTTTGTCTACTTGTGAAGATGTGAACACAGAACATTCAGACTGGCACAAAACCAGACACTTTCCTTTTTCCATGCTTCCAATGGAAGGCGTTCCTTTCTATTGGAAGCATGCTTGGTGCTATCAGATTAATGCAAAAGCTGTTCATAAACTAATTCCTTTATGTTGACTCTGAAGTCATTTTGGGAATATACCCTCAGACTCATGAGAGCAGATACCATGGGATTCCAGAACTGCACTCCGTAGGCAACCAGGAACAGTAAAATGATTTGATCAGGGGAAGGATTGGCTGTTCAAGTAAGAAAAATATTAATTAACTTCCTCAAACAAGCAGCTGATGCCCCTGCCCTCTCCCCCCCATCATCCCACAGTTAGCCATCAAAAGGGTTATTTATCAAAAAGCGTCTAATCCTTTCAGGGGATTATTTCAGGATGCTTACTTTAACAGCTTCTGTGGCTTCAAATGTTTCTCTGTATTGCTTTCCAAATGTCTTCCTAACTTTGTAAGAGGCTGTTGCTCTAAACACAGGCACAGGCAGCAGCTGACTGTCTGCCCTCATCCTAAGGAAAGATGTTGTGCAGGCTCAAATACAAGGAGGAAACACTTTTGTCATATACGCTCTGCACACACAGACTGGCATTTAATGCAACCCGATCAGTTTTATTGGAACCCCCTTCACCTGCTTACTGAGAGTTGGCCAGTTGTCCGTGAAATTATCTTTGGTTTTACATGTTCATAGAATTGCTCAGGTTGGCAAAGACCTTAAAGATCATCAAGTCCAACCACAACCTAGCCATAGTACCCTAACTCTAACAACCCTCCACTAAATCATGTCCCTGAACACCACATTCAAACTGTTTTACAACACATTCAAGGCTGGTGACTCAACCATCTCCCTGGGGAGCCTATTCCAGTGCTTAACAACCCTTTCTGTAAAGAAGGTTTTCCTGATATCCAACCTAAACTTACCTTGGCACAACTTGAGGCCATTTTCCCTTGTCCTTCAAGATCACAGAATCGTATGATAAGGAAAGACTAACTCTTGAAGAAAGCCTTTCCTTTCTACTAATAAATACTAGGAGGACATCTCACTATGTGGCAAGGAGAATAGCTCAAGTAAAGAAAAAAATAAAAGGAGGAAAAAAGAACAAAAGAAGCCTCAGCTTGTGGTTAATAACACAGAACGAAGTTACTGAAAAACAAAGAAAAGTTGGGCACATCAAAGCAGCTGTGGAGGTAATGCAATTAGATTTGTCACTGGGATGGAACTGAACATGGGAAGAATGGTCTCAGGTTTCAGTGTATCTGGATTTGCAGTAAAACAGGGAATGTGACTGCTGACCATAGCTGAGGAGAGCAATGTAGCAGATTAAAGAGGGCCGCAAAGAAGATAAGAAACATTTGATGGATTTTCCATTACCAAGACTGACTGCCATGCAGCAACAACCCTGTGCAGAGTACACTCCAGAGGGCAACATGAAAGGAAAAGATCTTAAAGCAGTTAAAGCAATAAGGCTGTCAAGCATGCTCCATATTTAAGAGTCAGGAAAAGGGAGGCAGCTACAGATCAACAGACAAGACATTCTTCAACTCTTGCAGAAAGCAGCAGTAAGTTGTTTGTTCTTTACCAGCAGAAACTTCACTAGCTGCTTTTGCATCTGCTAAGATGTTGTGTCACAGCAGAATGGCTCCCTGTCTATCAGTAGGTCTCTAAATCCTAGGTGACCCAGGATATGGGTAGCTTTGAGCAGAGAAAAGAGAGTTAGAGCCAAAGATTTCAATAAGCCACAGACGTCGCTATTGATGTCCAGCACAAAATAATGTTTTGGCTGTTATCTTAATGGGCAGAGTCATCCCAAGACATCTCAAAACCTATCTGTATGACAGAAAGGTCTGTTCATTTTCCACATACATTGTAGAATAAGTGTCATGTCAAAAACACCTACAAATTTAGCTAGAGATTCATTAGAATGGAGCAAATAATAATAAAAGTGTCCTTTGTACACAGTTACTACATGAAAAGTCCATTAAGATGTGGTTAGTCTTTCATAATGGAAAAGGGGAACACGTGAGGCTGTACTGTTCCATTTCTGGAACCTGAATAAGCATCTTTAGCCAAAAACCAGTGCTGCTGAATACATATACATGACAAACGGTATCTCACTTTTAGCAGAATAAGACCTCCGCACACTCACAGACCACAGTAAGCAGCAGTTAAACCAGTTTCAAGAACTGATTTAAAAAGTGGAATGAGAAGCCACCATTGAAGTTGAACCTCTTTTTAATCGCCTGTGGCTTCAAAAAGCAGCATCTGCCAGTTAACAGCTCTCACTTGCATAATTTCTGCAGATAAGCCATGCAAGTTCTCTCCTTCAGCAGCCAACACAGTCCAAGATCTCTACTAGAACATACTGCTTGGACTTGCGCAAAAGTTGTTTTCATATTGTTTAAGAATATTAAAATGAGCATCATTTCTGCTTTAGAACTTTTTGTTACAGTGACAGTCCAGGTCACAAAGGGATTACAGGCATGTGCTTTTCCCCAGTTTCTTCTGCAACAATTTATGTACTGATACAAAAAATCAGAAGAGTTCTGCAGTGGATTAGCAGCCACAAATGGTGGTAAGAATTTTCGAAGTTGTTTCCTACAGGTGGAAAAGCATAAAGCAAAGCAAGTACCGGTTTCCCCTTGGTAACAAAAAGCTTTCCATACCTTCCCCAGTTTTGGATGTGTTGATGTCAGAGTCATCTCTGGTTCCATTTTGGGATTCCAAGTATGTAGCAGGGACCCAGCCCTGCTCCTCTGCAGTGCTCACAAACCACCATCCTATAAAAAGAAGCAAAAGAAGTTGCTCAGTCAACAGTAAGAGCAAGAATAGTGAGATGCTACTGAGAAACAGGTATAGAGTCAGAACATTTAAAGTAGGTTTAAATCACTCTGCAGCCTCCTAGAAAGAGGCCATTTCTATCAGACACTCTCACAGTGCCAGATGTGTGCACAAGCAGGTCACAAAAATAAAATAAAGAAATAAGTTGTAAAGGAGCAGTTTCTTTTAAGAAATCTGAAATCTATCCATAACAACTCTGATTTGAGTTATTCAGTTCAGTCTCTCCAAGTTTTTGCAATGTGTACATCTACAGAATTGAAACACTTCCTCAGCACAGGGGAAATGAAGGAGATAGCACAAATCCTGATATGGTGCATCACCAAAACAATAATAATAAAAAAGGGAGTTTGAAAGTAACAGAAGGGCACAAATTTCAGATTAGGATTTAAGTGCTTCTAGCACACTTGTCACTGTGGCTGTTATTCAACAATCATGACCAGAATTCAATGCCCCAGGAAGTACTGCACAGAACAGAAATAAGAGGAGAAAAAAACAACGGAAACACGACTTCAGGCTGTAAGCACAAGCTATTTGCCTTCCCATCTGAACCTCCATATTTCCATCACTCTTTATAAAAACATTAATGACAATGAACTCTACTGAGACAACCTCTAGGTCACAGCTATGAATGGTTCACCTACAATCTTATTCATCCAACTTTTAGTTAAGTGCATCCCTGTCGTAACTATCCTTGCCTCTTTTCTTCCTTGGCTGCGTTTAGTTATAGACTCTTGTGTTAAGTTCAGTGTAGAGCTGCTCACCCAATAAACCGTGGCTCTCAGTTCCAAACAGAACCACATTCTGCTCCCATCAGGTAAGGACAGGGTTAAGATACAGGACAATAAAAAGCTAAGAAAACAATGGAAGTGTTTTACCTTCTATAATATCTCCCCAAAAATGCAGGCTGATTTGTCAGAATAGCACAAGCTATTGTTCAACAGCAGTTTCAGAGCCTCCCCAAAGGGAGATGAGAAAGCAGTTATTTCTGCACAAGCGCTTCAAAACAGTTTACATACTTTAATGGCCATCATAAAACCAAGAAATATCACAGGAACATGAACCTGCCTGTGATGAGCTAAGACAGAGACAAGCTGGGCTGGTTTGTAAATAGATGGGGCACAAACTTAATGAATTTATGGCAAATCACAGACTCACGTGGTGGCCACACAGCCCTTCTGCAACCCTTCTCCTCCCACATTCATATCAAAATTTGTTAGGGAAGATTCTCCTGCAAGACAGGAGTTAGAATTCCTCATTTTCCTTCCCGGAGCCTGCTGCAGGGAGACGTGCCCCAAGGAACAAACCCCCTCACTTGCCACAGCACAGCTGCTAGGTTGCTCTATTTATTTACCCTCCAAGCTCAGACACGGCTTTCCATTTTCTGGCCCGGCAGAGGGTTGGAAACTTTGCTTCACAAAGCTCATGGTTGGAAAGTTTAAATTTAGTTATTCCTCCTCAGCAGGAGGTGGATTCTCCTGCCACGAAGGCCACAGCAGCAAACACTTGGAATCTGCCAGACAGTTTCAAAAATGCATCTTCATGGTTGTTCCTCATTTTACCAGTAATGTATCGACACGGGTAGCGAACGCAGTTTAGTACACACTTGTAATTAAGCACAAAAAGAAGAAAAGTCCAAATGGATGCTCACAAGAAAAATGTGGCATTTTAGAGTGGCCAAGCAGGCATTGCTGAAGTAGCTCACACTTTACAAGGTAAGAAATCTGAATTATGATGGCCCACCTAAGCCATGCCCTTTACTGAAAGGAAATAACAGCGTAGGGCAAGAACTAAGAGGCTCCTAGAAGAAAGTGGCTGAAGGGCAGATAAGTGCCACAATGCAGCTTGTGCATGACACCCACAACTGGCAGAAAGCAAATCTGCCCAGCTGTTAATACTGTAGCTTGCTCTGCACTACCAATCCATCAAAAATATGATGGCAGCTGCCATTTGGCCCCACCAGCACCACCTATTTATTTATTCATTTAGCAAGTTCACAGAGTTCCTGGTCTACAGGCAAGTTAACCAGATTGGCCTTTGTTTGCAGAAAGTTAGGACTAAAATAAGCCAACTACTGCTTGTCCCTCCCCTGCCATCTTTCCAAAACCATCACAGTATTGCAGAAACGTTGTTAGAAAATTTACTTTTGAAACAGAACAAAACATTGCATTTATTTTGAGTTTTCTCTCTATGCTGGAGTTTAGCTCAACTTCACAATTCATTATTAAAACCATTCTACAGCAACATCTGCATGGAATTATGTAAAGTTATCTGTGTGCGCTGCCAAGCCAGTCTGAGGTTCGCTTTTGCACTCACACCATCTGTAAAAATTAGGCAGTGACTTGTAGCTCGAGTTAACCCTTACAGATGCCTCTGACTCTAAGACATCAAAATGCAGCTCTAAAGCTGATGTGGCATGGATGTCTAGATGGAGATCGTTACCCGGCCCTCAGCCCTGGTAAGGATTCAAAGCGAGTTTCAGTCCCAGAGGAGGCACATAGAAAACTGCAGCCACAGCACCAAGCTCAGCTCAAGTTTTGCTGCATTACTCAAAATTGTGCCTTAATATTAATCCAGCAATATGAATTTCTAGGGAAAGCATGCAACATTCTCCCCATATGAGTTCACTTTTTGGTTGGCATATGTCAGCATCCTTCGCTGCAATAGCCAAGATATCTCAGTGCTCACAGGGTCCATCTAGTTTCTGATAACTCAGATTTTGGTATGGATCTACATTAGCTATTAAGAGATGAAAGGCTCCACTTGCCCTACACACTTTTAATGATTACTGTGAAACAGATTAGTGACATTTAAGAATAAGTGACCCAAAAAAATGATTCTAAAAATCATAGTCCTGCTTTTAATTATATACCTAGTGCTCTCTCCAAAAGGCTTTAAAAATGCAGAATTAAGGAAGCAAGGGTTATTGCCAACCAACCCTATGGGAAACCACTAGAAAACAGTTAGAGGACCATATTTTGTGAAAGTTTTGCTTATGTTGACCTTCACCCATCTTTGCTTCCATATTGTCCATTTCTCCACGCAGACAGGAAAATTTAGGGCTTGAACAAGAGCAGCTTATGAGGTGCCACAAAAATCTTTAAAAAAAAAAGATAGCATGATCTTGATGAATATTGGTCTCTCGTTCTCCACTCAGCCATTAAGCTCTACGTAGATTTTTACTGTCAACTTTCAGATTAACTAAAGTAAACAAGGGTAGCAACGCTGTAAAAAGGGAATAGGAATCTCTCCTGCATGAGTGGACAACACATTCTTCTAAACAAACACTTAAGTAACACTCCACCTCTCGAGAGTCTTGGAAAAACCACACTCAAGCAGCAGTCTGGTACATCTGGCATGTGCTCTTTGCACTTCAGAGAGCTGCTACCTTTTAAGTCTCTTTGCCTTAGATCAAGAAATCTCAAAAGACAGTTCCAATAACTTGAGTTGTCCTGCAAAGCAGTACTAGATGCTGTCAGGCCTCTTCAAATATGGCACACAGACATTTTCACACCAACAGCTGACTATTTTCATTCAGAGATGCTATCTGCTTCTTTAAAGAACAGCTTGGGTGTGAGTATTGCTGTATAGATGCAGGCACTTGCTTTTTTCTCCCCTCTGGAGCTTTTACTTCCCACACAGTGCATGTATATTTGATACATGCACAGAGAAGTCAGTTATAATTGCTTTGGACAGACATCCAAAGAACATGCAGAAGAAGAAAGACATCGGAAGTAGCATTTTGGATGAGGGATTTTCTGCAGTAAACATATTCTCACACCCACTTCCTAAAATTTCACTGCAGTGTCCATATACTGTTAGATATTACCACTGTACGTGCTGGCTCTTCTCTCTGCACTGGGCTACTTATTCCCACACATTTGGCAAAAGTACCTGGTTGACAGCACTGAAATCACATGAAATAAGGCCTGATTTCAGAGCATTTTACATGCTTGTGATTCACAAAGAAGAACCCTTCTGTTATATATGGGCATACATGCAAGAGGTCTTCCTCACATGGCCCTTACTGTGGTTTAGGATATAGAGGTCCATATGTGAGTCACTGCACAGCAGACTGAGGCTGTCATCTCTGGGTGAATTATTAAAGTCAGTGAAATATTAAAGGCAGCTTTCATCTTCAAACACAGGGTTTCTCAGCCTGTGTGCACTGCAGATTTCACGGCAGCCACCATTCAGCCATAAGCAAGGTTTACCTCCCTTTAAAGATGGAAGCAGGGCTCAAACAAAGGATGTGCTAAAGGAAGAAAGATGTACTTGTAGCAGACATCCCACTGCAACACAATGAAGATTCACAGCACAGATTCACAGTCTTTTATGTGCCATACCAAACCAGACTGGGCCACGTGTTAGGATTTCAGCTCAACCGCATCTCATGATCCTCCCAACCGGATCAAGTCCTCGAGCTACATCCTAGCAGCACAGTATCTATGCATTCCCAGGGGCAAGCCCACTTCCAAGTGGAAGCCTCATTTTGCAAAGCGTTACAATCCTAAACATCTGCAAAAGCAGTCAAGCACACAAGGGTTCTAATCTCGCTTGCAACTACTGCGGTTGACCTCTAGGTACAACTTCAGGAGTCAACAAAAAACCAAACCCACTATAGCCTATATTACTGCTCCTCTCAAAGAGGTTTTCAAATTTGCTGAGGAAATACCCCAAGAACCTCACATTGCTCTGGTTGGGCAGCAGGGCTGCTAAATTGCTCATGTGAGAGAAAAGAGAAAGGTATCCTGCCTGCAGTTCCTCTTCTGGTAGTCCAGCGTGGGAGAAAACCCGTCAGCTGTCAGGGGAATTGCAATTTCTACACGAGCCATGAAACAGGTTTTCTATCAGACCACTAAAAGCTGAATGGAGAACTACAAACACAGAAACTCTAGTACCACTGTTTCATTGTTTGTTTGTTTTTTGAAGGAATGTGAGCATTTTCCCTCTCTTCTCAAAGAAAATACTCAAGTTTGGAAGGTCAAAGACAGACAAGAGTCAGCCCGTCTAATACTGAATACAGTGCCTTGCTTCAGCATTTTACAAGAAACCCTACACGAACATAACAGAAGCTTCAGCTTAAGAGCATCACTTAAGAGCCCTGTGAACTCAAAGCAGATACAGAAAGCACTAGAGACACTTTTCTCTCCCCCACCTTTTTAGGAGGAATCTGAATGCTAAATTATGTTTTCAAGGTAAAGGCTACAGCAGTTTCGGCTTAATTTGGTGATGGAAACAATGTCTGAGAAGAGGGCTTCCTGAGGTGAGGGAGGAGATGGGAAGTAGGAGGTGGGGACTTCTGGATGGCTGGTCTCTGCTGATATCATTTTTTTGGCTATTAACAGAACAGCATTTTGCCTTATGGAGCTAAAAGTTGGAACAGAAGGCCAAGAACTGAGACCAGGGTTTGCTGTTCTCCAGCAATAGCTGATAGTAATAACTAAACAGCTAATACTTAGGGCTCAGCAGCAGCTTGGGGAATTGAAATCCTTGCACTGCTTTAGTTATTACTGAATTCAGAGAAATCAGAAATGAATCCCCAAATCTGTGTGGTGTTACAAGTGAAAGAGTCGTTTTTTCCTTGCAATAACTACCTGTTAAGGTAACTAGATGCTTCCAGTCTACGTGGTTATGGACTTGCTATCCCAACCCTTCCAGTTAGTCATCCTTCTCCACCCCTACTACCAATCACATGAGGTTGGCAGATGGAAGCTCTTCAGCTATGCCTATAGAACCTCTCCCCCTTGCAGGTATACTCAGTTCCTTTGGTTGTAGAGCTAGCTGGCATGGAGGACGCACCATATGTGAATAAAATATCTTAATTATTGCTGCCACACAAGTTTTTCCTGGACTAAGAGTAGCTGAGCTGACTAGGTGTGTACATAAGTGCTCAATCGAGAGCCCCCAAGTGAATCTCACATTCTGGCCTAAACATCTAGCTTGCCTGGATTTCTTTCACATCACATTATATGCACAAACATATGTAGAAATTCACACCCTGACCTCTGCATTCAAATAAGTATCATTCTAGTCTTCTACTGGGATTGGAACTGCATTTTCTTGTACTTCTGGAATAAGCAGAAGTGTTTAGAACATGGGAAAAAATCATGGGAAAAGCAAAAACTGGATAATATACAAATCAGCTCTAATAGTTTATGGGTTACATCACTAGCAGAGATGATGGATATTCGGAGTATTAGACAACAAGGAAATACCACATTACTGTATTTGTTCAAATCTTATATACTAGTAGGTGGTAAGTCTTCCAGAGGTACACATTCAGAAAAATACTTAGTTACTTATCTCTTATTATAATAGGGAATTTATGCACGTACATGTAAGTGTAAAATGCACAGTTTATCTTAGTATTCTGATAATGCTAAACTCCCCATGTGCTGGATCTGCAGCTATTGGCTATGGCTCAATAGATACCTAAGGGCTTCCCCTCCCTGTTTTTTTTTGTTTTGTTTTGTTTTGTTTTAAGAAAAAAAAAAAAGACCTCAAGCTCATATATTGACACAGCTGGAATGAAGGAATCTGCCAAACACGTTCTCAAAAATTGGCACGTACATCCACGAGGCCATTGTATAATCCAGTACAAATTACACCAGTTGTGTCCTTAAAACAAGGAAATAAATGCACTATTACATTAACAGCTATGCAAAACTCTTTAAAATTGCCTGCAAATCCCAGGCAAAGTCCCACCAAGCTCTATGTCACTAGCTTTCCCCAAATTATCAGGTACCCTGGGCTCCCAAGAGAGAAGCAGAAGAAAGTACCACTGGCTTTGCCAGCTGAAAAAAAACAGTCATCATGCCCAAACATTGGCCAGCATCACAGGCTACTGAGGCTGAAGGAGAACAGAGCAATGAAAAAGCCAGCAGGTTGCAAGTTGCAAAAAGGAAATGATATTTCGAGTTTCAAGTATACTAATGACTTCTGAAAATAAATTTAATACTGTCTTTCTCTTCCTGCTTTACTTAGTTTCATGAACACCTCATGGTGAAACTGTCTGCAGTGTGAGCATTCTATATAAGCCAAGCAGTTTGTGGTTCAAAGCCTTTGCTAATACAGAAACAAAAGGAACTAAGAGAGGAGTGCTTTACTCAGAGGAACTATCAATCATGACAAGGAACAAAGCTATCTTTTGGTGGGCATACTGTACTGCATAGGCAGCCTGGCTGCAGCTGTCAGCCTGTGAATGCCAAGCACTGCTCAGTAACTGAGAAAAACAAGATCCACCATAGCCAAATAGCTTTCAGAAGGCTACTGACTTGCACTGGTATGCGGGCCAGTCTGATCCTGTTATGCGACCTGCAGAACCAACCTAGGTATTCCAGAAAATACTTATTGCAGATTTTCCTTTTTCCATCCAATTGGCTTGGAAACAGGATTTCCTGCCCGACCTCCAAGTCTGATTGCAATATAGATCAGTTTTTTCTTTCTTTCTCTCAATCTTCTTTCTCTTGTAAAGTGAGAGATCTACATGTACACCTCAGCAAAGAAATCTTTGATTGCAGTAACCATAAGGTAAGATTGCTAGAGAGCACACTGACTTAATAGCCAGTACAAAAAGCTGTGTGTGGGGTCTGTACAGGCATCATGTGGTACCTGTACAGTGCCTTCCTCTCTTGTTACACAAGCCCTCAGAAGCTGACCAGCAAGGATGCCAACTGCAGCCCATCCCTTTCAGTACAGCTTCTCTGATCATTCAGGTCATTCATGGGCCACTTTCCTTGCTGTGTCCTTGATTACAGCCTACAAACTTTCATCTCTACTTCCAATAGGACTTCTGTTCTTTATCTACTTAGGGCTTTTACTGTTAGGAAGATCCAGCCCAAGTAGGGAAGCTAAGCAATGTCTTCCCTTGCCCTATTCAAAGCCTGTTCAGCCATCTCCTCTCCAGCAACACATCATTTCTACATTTACACCTACTTTATAGATCTGAGTGAGGGTTCAGTGAACCTGCCAAAATGATATCACGGACTCCATGTCTGTAGCCATTAGTAACTTAAAGAACCCCCAGCTCCAAGTGGGTTTGTGGAGGTGTGGATAGAGAAAGATTGAGGCAAACAGTGCAGAACACACAGATCCAGGTGGTCGCTCTGTGGCAGCAAAAGAGCAACCCATTGCCTTCAGAAAGGCTATGCCTGCAGCAGATTTCCCAGAGCCAAGGGTTATAGTGAAAGTGTGCAAACAGATGGCTTTCCACCCCATAAGAGCATCTCAGCCCCAGGAACCAATGGAGACTCTCTCATTACCAATTGCGGGGTTGTGTTTTCTGTGGTCAGCCAACAGGGTGCAATAGTCAAACTTGCATGTAATTTCCTTTACCTTCACAGGACTTAATCTTAAAGCAAACATATTTTGTGTCCAAGCTTTCTCTAGGAAAACATGAATAAGCTTTCAAATGGGCCTCACAGTAATCCTGTCCAAAGATTACAAATTACTTCCTAGTGGTTTAAAAAGTTACAGACCCCCAGACCCAGCAGATAGGAGGCAGCCCTCACAGGCAGCAGAGAATAGCCAGTATTCACATCCCACACAGACTGACAAGTTGTTTTCCTTTTAATTTCTTTTTCTGAAGTCTTCAGAGAATGCGATGTCATTTGCTTACTGGGAAATCCTCAAAGCCACACGGATTCAGGAAGAAGAGACTATGAGGACAAGGAATGATCCTAGCAGAGTACATAACAGCACTCCAGGTGCTAGAGTCACAAAGGAATCCCATATTTCAGTCAAAAATACAGCAGCCACCTCTGGGACAGACTTCAGTAAGCTCAGGACAGAATCCAGCAGCACTGGACAAGAGCTTGAAGCAAGGAACAAAGACCATACTATATCCAGCAGAAGTCAGGAGATAAAGCAGCAGTGATACTGGCTCAGTATGAAGCACAGCTGAGCTACCTAGCTAAAGACACTGCCTTATACAAACAGCTCTATGGAATCCTTCAGAGCCATCCAGCTCCTCTTGCTAAAGGAAGGGAGACACTTTGGTCTCCTGGTACCCAGCTCAGTGTGCAGAGCAGCACCGCACAGCACTCGGCCACCTCAGAAATGGCCATTTCCATATCCTGGCTGTTCCTTGAAGCTCTGCTTTCCAAATACAGCTTCTGTCCAGCTCTATTTATTAGATCTGGCAAGACCATAGCCCAGATGGTACATTATCACAATACTGATGTAAGAAGCTGAATGCTCCACTCGCCCTCAGACACCGTTTCATTGCTTTTCTCCTGAGCTTCATTCAAGCCATGTTTCTGCAGTGACCCCGGGAGCTGAGTCTCAAAGAGCTGCCTGCACAGGGCGGCAGGAAATGACAGCTTCAGAAACAAGTACCAGAGTGATGAATAGCAGGCTACAAAGCCTCCCTGAGCGAGCGGGCTGCCAATTAATGAGCTGTATTGCATTGGACAAGGACATACATGGCAAGTAGTATCACCCACACACCCCAGAAGAGATTACAAACCCACTTCAGTATTTTCAGAAGGTTTTTTCCAAACTTCTCTGGAATTTAGAGACTTACATGCATATTACTATGTTTTGCTCAGCTGGACTGACCCATTTTGAGCTACTGGAGGAAAACAGAAAGAAAAAAATAGAGGGAAAAAAACCAAGGAATGATTTGCCTTTTACCTTTAATTGTGATATGAAGATCCAGGCTATGGGAACAGCCTGTGCAGGTGGAAACAGAAGAGGACATTCACCTTTACGAAGGGAAAACCTGAGCTTATCCATGCAGAATTGAAAACCAAACAGGAGTTAGTGGAGTTTCTACTTCCATTAGCTCAAACAAAAATGTGCATCAGCAGTGTAAGAAGAGAAGGTGAATACACAGAAGCTGCTGAGACAGAAACTTCTGATAAGATGCTCATCTTCTCTCTCAACAGAAAAGCACTCCTATGCTGCAGAAAATATTTGGCAAGGAGTCTGGCTTAGCCGCTGGGTAGGAAGAATGCTTGAGCATCTCCACGGGGTTTTTGCTATATGGCAGTAAGAGTGCCATTTCCTTACAGCTTACTTAGCTGTGTCACCTGGGACACTGACTTTAAAGATAGGTATTTTGCCCTTGGTGCTCTATACAGATCTGAGAGGCAGCCTAGACCCAGAGAGAACTGCTCTGTTTTGAGACTAAAAGCATCTCATGAAGCCTTGCACTATGGAAGCAACAACAACTTTCTTATTCAGAGAAAGGCTGGCTTGCCACTTTTCCTCCAGAAAGGCACAGTCAAGTATGCAATAAGTCAGAATTCCAATATTTAAATTTCTCATAGTCTGACCCTCCTTCCTGTCTCTTCAAGCTTAATCAAACAAAACACAGATTTGCTGGCAATAACTGCTGAAGTGATCTGATACTAAGTAAGGGTCAGCCAGGCAAATTAATGAAGTGAGATACAGAAAAACTGTCAATCTCCATGCATTTCACAGAGCTGAAACAAGACAAATATAACATTGTGAGGCTTATTCCTTTCCATTAAGAACAGATCAACCGTGAAATAAGGGTAGGAGTAATGCTGTCCCTGGGTGAAAAGCACGGATTTGCAGACCCTCCATTAGGAAAACACATGCATTACGCAATACAGAACCACTTAAAATAAATAAGCAGCACAGTAAGGGATTACCTAAACCTTGTAGATGGATGACACAAAGGCAAAGAGTTTATCTTTTCAACAGGCAGCCACTTAAGCTTACCCTATGAGTGCCTGCAACTTCAAGCCTTTCCCTCTCCTCAGTGCAATGCTACCAAAAGAGGACACATTAGACTGCCTGGATACCCTGCTGCCAGTGCATCACACTTTCTTTGCTTAGGCAACTATTTTTCTGGAATCACTCCAATGCCAACATCATAGAAAACTGAAAATCTGGCATGCTGTAGATCTCTGCATTTCAGGATCTCACTTTTTGCAGATCTTGAGGTGTTTTTAACTCTGAGTAACAGCTGGCTAGAAGGCAGGGGCACCATGGGCACATCCAAATACTGATGGAGTACACCAAGCCCAGGTTTAGTTGGTTTGGGTTTGCTCTCCCCATCAGAGCTCAAAGCTGAGTGGCATCTGATGTATTCTGGAAAGCCTCTGAGAAGCAATACCCCTTTAGGACAAAGAGGATTGTCTTGCTACTGGGAGCTGGACTAGCTTTGGGGAGTTCTCTGCGGAAGAATTGAGAACCAAACCAATTCTTTTCAAGGGGGAAGATTTTCCCTCCCCAAAGTCTTACTTACTTCCCTCCCCCTCCCCCACCATCCAAATTTGAACAGTGTTCCCTTTGTCTAACACTTCTGTAGACAACCATTCTCTGGAGACAAGGCCTAAATGTCTAGCACAACAGGACCCTGATCTCAGCTGGGCCTTAGGCACTGCCATAAAAAACACGGATCATGGAGGCATGGCTCTGGCAGTGTAAACCAGTCTGGATAGTAAATAAGTCTTTGGGTAGGTCTGTTAGTTGCCATACTAATTATGATGTTGGAATGCTACAGTTTTACAAAAACTTACATACCCTGAAAATTTATGCCAAAACATCCCCTTTAGTAACCATGTGAACATTTGGAGGGGTAAGCTAGAGTTCACTGTAATAAAATTGAAGTTAAACAACAGGGCACCTCCAGCAAGAGCAACCAAGCTGTTAGCACCTTTTAGGTTGACTAATGGATTGATTTGCTTCTATTTGGATGAAACAAATGATATGTGACAGAAGGAAGGGATCTCAAGAGCACCTTTTCACCTTGCTGCTCCAAGAAGCATTTAGTCAACTCTGCTCACATTTGTTTCTTTAAGTCTGATCTCTATGGAGAAGATAATACTTATTAAAATTCAGAGCTCTGTATGACATTTGGCATTTGCTGATGTGACTTAAAGATGTCACCATGGCTACGGCTTATTTCCAGGAGCTGTCTTTCCCTGTCTTTTTCCACCAGGAGATGCAGATATCCTCCTCTTTCTTCCTTGCTTTCCATAGAAAATAGGATAAAAAGCACCATTAACTAATCGACTTCGCACTTTCTTACTAGTTTTGACTTTTTTTCTGGGCAGCCTGTTACATGTGAGTCAGGGAGCTGACTATCTTCAAGCAGAGGCAATCTCTCTGCTCCTGGCCTGTTTTCTCTACTGCTTGCCAGCACTTACTGCCCATCACCACAAAGGAATGGAGCTACTCATTTCATGCCATTTTCACCTCTATTTTTAGAGCTCTAACAGGGTTCACACTGTAGTTTATTTATGAAAGTAGGATGTGTTTTATTTTGACCTGTATTATCCAAGCAGCTCTAGTCTCCTGTTCAATAAAAGTATTTAGCAGGAAAGTAAAATGCCCCTAGACCACATGTCCTAGTCAGGTAGGGGCAGAGTCATAGCCTGGGTCACATTTTCACAGAAATAAAAAAAACCATCTGTGAAGAGGCCTTGTTACCACACCAAGGGCCATGCCTGCACCACAGAGCAGCTAGGCCTCGAGCTTACTGCTGTTCTGGGCTGCCACTTCCAGCCTGCCTCACGTTTTCCTTCCAGCTACAACTCAGGCCTTTGGATGAGCCCATGCTTATTTATTCACAGCACAGTTTTCCAATTCCACGACAGAGCCAAGGAAGCAAAACAGCTTCTCCAGATGAGGTCCTGGAAATTAGCTACAAAGATTTCAGTCCTACAGAGGAAGAGTCCTCCAAACTCAACGAAGATTTGCAACAGACACAGGTACTGCTTAACTGACAACAAAAAAAGCCAGACGAAGGTTTGCAACTGGGGAAAAAAGGAGAAGCTAAAAAAAAAACAAAACACAACAACAAAACAAACTACCACAAATAAAAACAAACCACACACCGGTATTTCTAGTCCAAACATTTATTGTTAAAGAAACCCAAAACATGGCTTACCTACCTATAACACACCTTGGGATAAGGTCAGGTTTCAGGTTGGAGCTCAGGGGCTCTCTCATTTGTTGCTTAAAACCACTACTGCAACTAGATATGATAACCAACATTTCATCTAAGCAAAGGTAGTGAGGAGCAACAGAAGTGAAGGAGGAAGGGCACCCAACAGCCCTGCCCTCAGTCACTGCTGTCAGACCTCAGCATACATGTGTCTCATAGCTACACAAGCTGCACCTGAGTATTTAGACTATTCTTGGTTTTTAGCTTTTAGGACGCATTGCTACTTCATTACTTGAATGATTTTTAATTTATTTTTTAAAAACAGTTCTCTCTGTTACGCACATGTCTAAGCATGATCCCATACCACTGTTTCTATGCCTATAGCTATACCATTTAAAATGGGATTGACGCAAAGACTTATTTTGCAAGCAAGATGCCGACCAGCATCAAGTCTCAGGAGCACAAAGTTTAATTCACATATAGCAAAAGACTTACTACAGAGAGGAGTTATTGATTAAAAAAAAACAACAAAACCACTCAAAAAGAAAGAAAAGCGGCTAAGGCACCCCCATGCCCACTTGAGCCTGCTGTAAGTTTGAAGAGAGAACAAAATGAACTTTAGTTTGACTCCTCTGTGCTCAGAACTACTCTGTGACAACGATTCCCTGCTGCCAACACACACTCCAGCTCTGAGCATGGGATGACAGTGTCCAAGCCAAACACAAGCGTGGCTAGAGAGTCTTGCAGCAGATTCAACAGTTCTTCGCTGTACCGATACAGCAAGTACATCTGGGGTACCATGGCTATGTTAAGGGCACATTCCTTGGCTGACCCAAAAGCTGTTGAGCACCACTGCAGACACCACTGATGATTATCTCTGCAGCACTGATACAGCACTTCCAGCAATTCCCCAAGCTGGCAGAAGGGGATTCTTGGGAATGAGAGTTGAGAAAAGCCCCAAAAGAGCTTATATTCTCTCTTCGCATCTCAAGTCCAACAAAGAAAAAATGCCAAAAACATTCGTACTTTGATTCATAACGAAGTGCTCAGTAAGAGGCTGGACTTCCTGAAAGCCAGCTGCAAGCAAAGACAGCTCTTGGACATCAGTGTCACCTTTGTGTCCTGAGGCCAACTCACAATATGACTGTACGTGGGATAGGAGTTCTACTTGTAAAGTCCAGAGCTTTGTTCATGCATCTCTAAAATCAAGCCATTGCCCTTTCAAGCACTCTCTCTAGAGATTCTGGATTCCACAGAAACACAGGGCTGCACACAGCCACATTTCTCAAGTTGTTTTTGTTTGTTTGTTTGTTTGTTTTTAATATTAGAAAAAAAAATATTAGAAACTGCCCTTACAGTGATGGTATCACCTAATAAACGAAATAAATCAAAAGAGTGAAATACGAAGTTCTTTGTTATCCATTTCTTTACACATCAGCACTCTTGCAGCTACTTTATAACCTGGACATCAAGAAAGCTAAAAAATAAAAATAAAAAAAAAATAACCACACTGAACTGGAGTTTATGTACAACAAACCCAAAACAACTGCACCAGGCTCCCTTTTGGGTTTGCACACTGTTATTTTCTTGTTACCCCAGCCGCCGCCCCTCACAGATTTAGCAGTACATAGATTCAAGAGTACAGCATGACTGTCCAGCTAACACTGGCAAGTACTAGTAAAATCACTGCTCATCTACATCAGAGATACTTTGGTGGGGCACAAGAAGACTTAGGAAGACAGCAGACATCTCCATCAGCAGCGAGCTCTTGCTCATGCAGCACAGCCTGGGCCAACAAGGACTCCAGCACTTTCAAGCTACCCCCAGTAGTCTCGCACCAGTGTTCACACTGCAACGGTTTAAAGTTCCCAAATCAGACGCATTGCTGGATTTCCAATTTCTAGATATCCCCACGCCAGCAAGGAAAAAAACCTGAAGATTTTAATTATTTTCCAGATTGCATACCAGGCTTAATTCCTTATTCTCCGTTACTATTGTCTATGAGTTCACTTGACAATTTTCAGCCCTTCAGATTTACAACCATTCCTAGCAAATTATTTCATCCACAAATAAACGTAACCAGCCTTTTTTCTGAAGGCAAGGGGAAAAATATATAGAAAGCACACAGATGTTTGGCAAGCACATCAAAGCAAAGCTAGTCAGTACAAAAACCCTCACCATGAATACTTTCTCATTGCTTTAACAATACAATCAAGTTTTAAATATGAACAGAGGAGGATTCCAAATGGGTGCATAGCATTTACAATAATAAACTGGAACTGCACAGAAACCTGGGCTACAGAGAGGTATATGCTAAATCAAACAGAACCATATCACATCTTCATGTGTCATTTCACTATGTGAGGCCAGTTGCACAGAGTCTGTGCAAATCTTTGTTTTTCACATTAATGTGAAATTAGATGAAGTTGGGCAGAGATATCAACTCCTGGCCGGTAGGTATCAACTTAACTGTCTTTGGCACTGTCATACTTCTGTTCTCTGTGTAAATGGAGAGTACAGTTTTTGGCTCTCCAAGCCCTCAATTCACTGCTGAACCATGTACATTCACTTAGATGCTCTAGGATCTTTGGAGAGCAGAGAGCACTTTCCTCTCTGACAATATTTCATAACTTCAGCACATAATACCTTTTCCAAAGGAGGACAGATGTGCAGGAGCAGCTTAAGTCTTCCAAGAAGTTTTCCATTAGGATCTTGGTTTTCTCTGGCCATGTAGCCCAATAGCATAACCACAGACCCTCAAGGCTGGAGATGGGAAACTGTTACTTGAGCTTTCCTTGCTGAGAGCAGACTGAAGCTCTGCAGCTGAAGCTCTGCTCAGTCACTGCAGCAAAGAGGTCTGCCTGCCTGCAGCTACTCACCCTTTTCTGGGAAGCTTTGAAAAGTGATTATGCACTTGTCTTACAAGGGACATTTCAGCCAGAATCCATCATGTCAAACATTCAGGCTTTCAAGGCATAGAGAGGTATCGTATGGGCACAAGGAGAAATAGCTCTATTTTGCTTTTAGAATGCTGAACATCCGAACTACAGGAAACTCTCATCTCAGACCAGGGTGTTTTTGTTCATTTGTTTTGGTGTTTTGTTATTTGTTGTTTTTTTTTTCTCCTGAAGAGTTCCAAACTCCAAGAATTTCATTCTCACATGCCAAAGCCATCAGTAAAAGTGCCCAAATCTTCCACAATGGCTTGGATACATGCCACAGTAAGAGAAGCCACTTAATAGTAAGCTCCCATCCATGAGGAGAATCACACTTCAGGTCACAGCTACTTCCTTTTGCAACAGGGACACCATATCTGCAAGTGAGCTCCTCCTGCATAAACAGCATCAGGCTATTCAGTCAACTTGGAGGACAAAGTGCACAGGGCGGGGAGTTTGCCATGTTCCACAAGGAGGCAGTGAATCCATGATGGTATGTTCAAGATAGACTACCATGGGCTAAAGTAGTAGAAACCTTTCAAAACAAGGAGAAAGACAGATGCGATGGGATGGGAATAGACGTATTCCCTGAATTTCAAGGGAAAGTCAAGCTTTCAGCAGGAATTCAGAGAGAAGCAGAAAGGCAATCACAAGTCAGCTTTCTGACATTGGTGTACATTCCTATTAGGACTTGCTTGTTTTTGCTTACTCTTTTTTGTTGTTTGTTTTTCGCCAGGAAAGCCTGATGCTGCTGTCATATGATTAAGAAGCCACTCACTAATCTCAACAAAAATCCAACACTTGAGCGTCTTTGGCTGTAGCCGCTATACAAAGAGCATTTGGGATTCTGGAGCATTTAACAGCTTTCCCCTCCTCCAGGACTGACATTAACCAAAAGCCTCCTATCCAAAATAAAAATCCTAGACAGAACACAACTCGCATTCCTCCTATTTTGGGAAAGTCTGGATTGGAAACCTATTTTCTCATCTTGAACCCATGTGTATCTGTTGAAGTGTAGTTCAGGAGCCATATGACATTAACAGCTTATTCCTGTGAATGCTAGAGAAAGCTAATAAAAGAGTGGGAATCTTCAGCAAGAGGTTCTACAAAATGCAAGACAAATCAAAGCAAACACTGGTTGTATTCCTACTACTGCTGCCCACCAAGTACCTTCCACTGCAGAGAAGAGACGTGTTGGGAAAAATGACAGTGACAAGCCTGCAAAACTCCATTTGTATAAGGGGAGGCTGAGTACTGGGCTCATATTTCACCCCAAGCCTACTTCTGATTTCCATAAGAAACTCCACTTGAATTTTCCAGAGACTCTGCCACCTATTCAGAAACCAGTTTCAAGCAGAAATGGCAAGTTCTCACTGCTGCCTGTTCTTCAGCCCGTAGTCGATCACACCCTGAAGTCCTCTGCCCCATCGGCCTTGTACTATCTTTCAATGGTGATTTCTGGACATTTCTGGGCAAAATTCCACCAACAAGATACCAGTGGCTTTGAAGCAGAAGAGGACAGACAAACATCCAAATACAAATTGAAAGCACTTGCTCAAAAATGCCACTAGTGTCTCAACATTTCTAGACTAGTCAACACCTTGCAATTTTATTTTTTAAAAAAGTACTTCTGGCATCGTTCTTGGGCCTCTTAAATCAACACCAACAAATTCCACTACAGATTTAGACTTCACAACGTGACTTCAGTTCTCCAAGTAAGAGTCTTGTGAAAAAGCTCTGTTTGTGCCAGCATCCACTTCCAAGTCCTCCAAGCCCCAGATAGCAGAGAAACAAAACAGGAGAGCTGCGTAACAGCAGTCAACCTCCTACACACTCAGAAGCTTCCTGGCTACTGCTGCATTACGAATTACATGAGCTGTCACTGAACAGAGCCAGTCCTGTGCCCACTGGTTTTGAATCACACAGCTTGTGGTCCTACATGACATACCAATGCAATAGCCTGTCACAAGCTGGTGACAGAAGGCACAGCTCTCTCACTTCAGGGAAGATAATGACGTTGTACACATCCAGCAAAAACACAGAAGCTTGTCACATACTTAGAAGTGTTCAAGGCTAGGTAGATGGAGTTTGGGAAAACCTGGTCTAGTGGAAATGAGCACACAAACACCAACCTTAGTTGGGTACCCAGTTATGAGAATTGGGATGATCAGAAACTATTTATTGACTTGTGCAATGCTGTTATTCACACCATTCACTAAGACAACTTTACAAATCTCAGTTGACTGTTACCTCAATGTTGACTTCCGAGAATGTAAAGCACCAACAAAGGCAGAGAAAGTTGGATGAAAAAACAAGAAGCTAAAAGACTCCACTCTGGTCCCCATAATAGAAGTTAGCATAGTTACTGTAGAGCAGGGGTGGCAAGAACTAACTAGAAGAGAAAATGCATGAGTGCATGAGAGATACATCTGAGCAATTTTAAAGGTCTTTCACCTTTCACAAGGTACCTCCTGTAAATAACACGCATTTCCAGAGACACTGGCCACACACTGCTCATCAACTTTGTTGAATTAACAGTACAGCTTATGGAATGAATCACTCCTCTCTATCCAACCTTAAAACCTCAGAAGAAAGTCAAAACAGCAAGTTGTTCCCAAAGATACACTAGTCCCCAAATACAAGTGATTTGTTACAAGGCTGGACATTGCTGAGGCTACAGATACGCTGCAAAGTATGCACCACGGAAATAAAAGCAGCTATATTTATTCTTATCATTGTCTGTACCACCTCTGGCTCTCTCTTCATTCATTATTTTTATGGCTATTTTTCGTATCACCAATGGAAAGTACTGTCCATATTTGGTGGAATTTGGTGGAAGTTTGCTGTTTCCAGCCTTTACAAGTCAACTTTCTCCTGGAAAGAGTTACTGTTCAGCTTCAGAAATCAAAGATAAGCAGTTCTGAACTCCATCATGGCTCCAGCTGAATGACTACAGTTGTGAAATCTGCTCTCTTAAGCGATGGCTTTTACCAGTCTAGCTCAGTGCTCAACTACAGCATTCTAGGCTCTTCCCTGCCAACTCACTTGCAAGAAAAATGTTAAGTACCAATGGATGGTCTGACTTCAGAGCTCTACCTTACAAGTGCAATTTTGGTCCATCCACCAAAACCCAATGAAGGCACAGCTTAGAGAGCCACAGAAAAAGGCCTCAGCATCATCACACTGTTAAGGTTGATTAAGGTAAAACATCATCTTGCTGAAACATGGGATTTCTGATTTCTTAACTGAGGAATGTGCTGCATTACATTTTCCTCAGATCAAAACATCTTGACAGGAGAAAATTAACAGAGGCTTTTGCTGTTCAAAAAGGATCAAAAAGCATTTACCATAAAGTACTCCCTGCAAAAGATGCAGGAGGAAAGGAACAAGAAGTCACTAATCCCCATCCACACTCAGCTATGCTTGCTTCAGGCCTCCCCTCCTGTGCTCACTGAACTTCTACCACATTTTCTACCAAATTTGCTTGGGGCCAGTCTGGCTACTCCTGAGTCTGGTTAAACAAGAGGCAAAGAAGAAATAAATAGAAGAGGAAGGTTGATATGATCATATGATCTGGGGATACAGGAAAAGAATTACTAGTTAGACAGTTGGAGCAGTTGGCATTACAGATTCAAAGACCTGATGTTGTTGGTTTACAGAAGAAAGAGCAGCTCGCCTGGAAGCCCGCAGCCTTCACTTAGAGATGTGGATGGGTCTGGCCAAGTGACTATTTCTATTTTTGATGCTGCACTGCCCTTAAAACACACATGTGCATGACCAGGCACTTGGTCTCTAAGCGTAATGACTGGAAAAAAGGCCCTTGTGCCACTCATGCGCAAGACGCAAGGAGGCCTCAATGCTGGCCTCCATTACAGCACTGCAAAGGGTAGCTACATCTCATCTGTGATGGAAATTTCCCTGAAACCAGTGTCAACTTCTTTCAAATACCACCAAACAATTCCTATTAACATGAACCAAATTTAAACCAGTGACAGTAAGCAACTCACCAACCATCCCCAGGACTGTCCAGTCTCCAAATTCCCACATGCACATTATGAAGACAGCAACCTCATTACCGCGTGGTGGTTTCTACTTAGGACTGTTTGCAAGGGAGAATCCTTGGAGCACATTGGAAAAACCAGCACCCTTTCATGTGGCTAGCTCTCAAACCTTGATACTTTTCAGAAAGAGGGGCTTAACTTCCCAGTTCTCAGCTGAGTGTAAGGGTTCACATACCAACCTCCAGACGCTCATTTCTTATTTTAAAATTAATAGGCTAAAAGCCCAGGAAGTGCATAGTCTGCTCCTAAAATACACCAAAGATGTCTGGAATGACTAAGTTTATAATTTAATTTGTAGTTGGTTCAGGAACTAGCTCTACTTGCTATGCTCAGGAGGAGCAAATAGCATCTTCTGTAAGGCTCAGTTATCCCATTTTCCTGGTGACAGAAGTGACCATTTCTAGTCATTCTACTTTTGTTCAAAGAGGTTTTGGTTAAGAAAGGTCTACATGAAAGACACATCATTTGCAATAACATCTTGAACATGCAGCCATCCTGTAATTTTGGTTCTTCATGACCTGCATAGTTTCCTTGTTGGTAAGGGCAAGAATTTTAGACAAGACTAAGAAAAAAGATCAAACAAACTGCCTCTCAAGTTTCTGATCCTGTTTTCAGACAGACAATTTCTGCCTCTAAAAGAGAGAATTTCACCTTCACTCTTTCAAGTCAGTTCATGCAGTCTTCACCCTGCATATACTCAAACACAGACTGTAAAGTGACTTCCAGGGCACTGAAGATAGCCATGAGTTTGAAAGTAGGGTTTCAAGTGGTCAATGACAGTTCATTTTTATCCACCCTGAATCTGCAGGTATGCTTAGCTAAGACAAACGCCTCCTTGAACATACAGATGCCACAAAAGGCCATGTGGGAGATTAAATTGCTACTTAGGAACTAACCGAAGTTCAAGCCCATGATTCAGGTTTGATATTAAATGCTACTCTTCCAGACCCAGGCTCACTTCTGCACAGAGACCCTGCTGCCACCCTCACCATGTCCCACATTCCAGTTTTGTATTTTGTTTTGTATGCAGCTAGAATTCTTAAGATGCATTGTCCTTTAAGGAGGACAGATTTCATCTGCGCTATGTTCATTGTTCCAGAGCCAGAACAATGCCTCAAGACCTGACCATCAATTCAGGAAGGTGTTTGCTTACACTTGTCAGACAGTGCATGTGCCTGCCAGTGCTAGACCAGCTATTCAAGTTGCTGCTAATCATGAAAACGCAGCAGCTTATTTTCTCTTTGATCCAAGTACCAAACCAGCCCAGGATTCTTAAGCAAACACGTGGCAGCTGGGTCATACAGGAGCAAAGCTAGGTCTGTAGCGTGAGTGCATCCAGCACTGCCTTGCCCCTCCAGCTGCTGCAAAATATGCTTTCATTAAAGCCCATCCCATGTACTGCTTACCAGAAAGGGTGTGTGCACACAACACAAGAGGAAAAGAGCAGGAGGTGATTCTGCAAACAAAATTAAAACAACTTTCAAGAGCAAGAGGCTGGGTCTCTCCAGCACACGTCTGCATTGTGGGGAGAAACAGAAGTGGATTCAAGAACAGTCTGGAAAATACTTGGCATTATTACCAAGTTGAAGTTCAACTATGTTGCCAATATAACTACAGTTCAGTTTCATTTGAAATAATAAAGTGATGTCCCATTGCATGTGAAACTTTCAGATGAAGTCACACAGTATCAAGATACAAAAAAACAAACCTGCCAATAAAAATAGTAAAGAGAAGCCAGCCAGTAAAACAGAGATCCCAGAGAGCCCCTCTCATCCCCTGTGTCTTCCAGAACTACTTCAGTTAATCCAGCCATGAGCCAACATCTTTCTACCAAAAAATAATTAGTCTCCATCAAGAATGCTGGAAAGTCCGATGTCCTCGCCTGAGGGGCAGAAGGGAAGACATATGCCCCTCTTTCAAGCCACCCCCCTAAATCTGATTATATTATGAAACTCCAAAGCAAGGCAATTACTTTTATAGATTTTGTTTAATCTGAAGATGGACAAAAAATTGGTCTGCGGGGAAGCTGAACTCTTTTTAACATGAAAACCAAAAGTAAGGAGTTATGTTACTGGTTGTAACTGAAACGCGTCTGCTAATGATTACAGCTTCCATTTTACTGCCAAGGTATTATTAGAACTGCTTATTTGCTGTGCAGCTTGGGGAAAAAAATCTACTCCATCCTTTATTAATCTCGTCCTCATCTGACACAATAAAAATGCACTATCAGTCTTTTGCTTACTTTGGAAAAAAACAGGCTTGAAAGTCACCGCAAGAGCCAAAGCCTTTGTGTGTAATTGCTCTCTTGATTAACTAGAGCAAAGGGCAGAAGACATCAGTCACTATGTATTAAGTTTAGTGTTTTGGGGGCTTATTTAAAGCTATTTCACTGTGACTTGCTTTCTTAAGAAACTTTGACGTTACAAAGACCTAAAACTTAAATATATATATTGTTTTCTTAACATATACATACACATATATATTTTTTAAGACCACAAGGCAACTACGGGACTGATGAGAAGATCTCCATAACAGCCCTGTATCTTCTTGGCCCCAGGTAGTTCCTTGCAGCAACGCTGAGCTTGTGACCTATTTGGCTGATACAGGAAACCCAATCATTAGAAAGTGTACGTATTCTAATATGAAAAGCAGATTTTCCTTGGAAACGTTTTCTCGGGGCAGGTTTCAGGGTCCCAAAACTGGCAGTGACTGCACAAACAGAGGAGGTAATGAATAAAGGCTCCAACCAGGGATGGGGTGTAAAATTTTTTCCTTCTCAGCCTGCCATCCTGGGCTCCAAACAGGGTATGCAGTGGAAACAGAAAAGCTTTAACTATTCTGCCTGAGCATAAAGGCTCAGTGCAGCAGGATTAGATGAGAAGGGAAAAAGGAGTGAATTTGGAAGCAGCTGGAAATTTCAGAACTGAAGTTTTCAGAGGTCTGGAAGAGAGTCTACTGCTCAGGAGTTCCTGGCTGTGTTGTACAGCAGACTTAAAGGTAGCTTCACTTTTGGTATTGGCTTCTCCACACTTAGAGACACGCTCAATTCCTCCAAAGCTAAATTGCCTTTGTAAAGAAATAAAGTATCAAGTCTATGGTTCCAGCAATCATTTCCCATCTCCTCCCAGAGCAGCTACATCATCAGGGCAGCCTCAGAAGTGCTGACACATATTTCATGTCCACACCTATCAAATGTGAAGTCCAGGCAGACATGTTCCCTCTCTGCTCCTAGATAGTGTCTTAAGGATCTCATCCCCTGGAATATGGGGAAGTCAGAGCAGCTGCAGACAGGAACTATCTTTGTAAGGGCTGACACTGACTTTCCCCTTCCCTTCAAACTACCCTCAAAGTTGTGTGGGAACAAGAAGAGTGTTCATACTCACTGACCTGGCAACCTTGTGGGACCTCTTTCAAGCCTCCCTGCATGAAGGCTACGCACCTGCAAGTGGGGTTGCCCTGCTGGGTTTTTCAAGTAGGGGAAATCCACTCTCTAGAGAAATTAGAGAACTACACAACTCTAAACCAGTAGTATTTTGTTCTGCATCAAGTTAAATGGGGGGAAGTTTAAAAGGGAACCCATTTACTTCAATAGGATGCTTAGAAGACAGCAGAGGGTAAAAACCCCAGAGCAGTAGATGCATATTTAATAAATCTGAAGACTTCCTGCTTACAGCAATAACCCTTCCCTTAACTGAAAGAAACTTGGGGGAATGGGATGGGGTCGGAAAAGAACTGTCCCACAGAGACATGACATCAGCTAAAGAAAAGGCAAACGAACATAGAAGTTGAAGTGGTTGGACTTAAGATGGCTATGTAAAGAAGAAAAAGATACATAACTAAGTTAAGCCCTGCCAGAATACCTATTGCCCAAGGTTAAGAGAAGCAATGGGAACTGGACAAAAACATGAAAATAAAGCCCAAGGCATCTCAGGAAAATATGTGCTACAAGGGTGATTTCAGATTGGAAGTTCATTTTTTGGTGTGTCTCCATCTGGAGAGAAGTACCAGAAAAAGCAGTTTGAAAGCAAATTCCACCTAGATAAGATGTGAAGCTCAATTCAAGAGGAGAATGCTTTATAGTAGTACAACCTCATGACACCTCATGTTAATCATAACTGTTTCTCTTTACAGGAGAAATGAAATAGGGCAGCAGCACCTGGAAAAGAGTCATTAACCCCTTACAACATCAAAAGTTTCTATGACAGACCTGACGAAGCAGTACTACTAGTTAACATTCGCATTAGTTACAAATGCGCTGCAGCTCACTTAAGTAAAACATTGAACTGCTCCCAAATCAAGTAGGACACAAACAGCAAGCTGCCCATCAACTCCTCCATCCCATCAAACAAAGCATCCCTAAGAGCAGATCTCCAGAGCCATCTGGAGGTGTTCCAGGAAAGCTTCAGCAGTTAGGTACTGCAAAAGGCATAGTTACCTCACAGCCATATTTCAAATGTTCCAGGTGAGTTTGTCATCAAGAAGGAAGAGCAAGCACACACTGCAATTCAGAGCTGCACAAACTAAGCAACAATGACTATGAAATGCAGAATGGCTTCCCAGTAAAAATGGAAACATCACAGTACAATTAAAAGGACAATCTCTCCTTGCCACAGGGCCAAACAAGCATTTTGAGCAGAAAAGCAGAAGCCTACTCAATTCCTTTGTGAAGCCCCAAAAACACAGCCGTTTCAGAGGCAGCAATGGAGGAAAGTCTCATTTTCCACAGTGAGGGAAGATACCTATGAAACCAGAGCATTAACAGCTCTGGTTCCAGCTTGGCGAATTCCCTTCCAAGCCCTGAACACAGAAACACATAATGCTTGCCATATAAGTTACTAAGTAGAGCAGAAGAAAAGAATTTAGACACCACAAGATAGCAGCATGAATATTACAACACATTCATAATTCAAGAATTTTATACAGCAACCTCAGCTGAGATGTTGGTACCGTCATGCTCAAGCAATAGGCAGGTTTAGAAAGCCTCAAATAACTTCTCAAAGCACATGTACAGGGCAGCCTTGAACCACAGCTCAGCAGCAACTGCATCAGAAACACTGCTGCATGCTTCCTCTGTGAATATAGTAAATCCAAGCTAAATTCTCAAAGCTTGAATAAGGGCTTCAGCCATACCAGGATCCTTTGACTGAAAGTTTAACAGTCAGAAAAGGAAAGCAGACACCACTTCTTTACCCTTGCAGAGACACATTTAAAAATCCAATTAGTTTAGGCAAAAAAAAAAAAAAAAAAAAAAGAAAAAAAGAATAAAGGCAACAAAGAAGGGATTAGAATATGCTTACAAAACAGAATCACCAGAAGTCAGGGTAGGCTGTCAAGGGCTGCTTCCAGCTTAGTACAGCTGCTAAAGTCATTAGACAGTGTCACCCCACCCTTGGGCTCCCAGGGGCAAAAGCAGAGGAAGAAGGGCTCCTCCTCATCTCCTGCTGACCTGGCTGTTTCTGGTGTGAGTGTTGAGTTCTCTCCATCCATTCAACATTTTGCAAACAGGCCACTGGAAGAGGGAGTGCTTGTTTTATAGGGTTGGTCGGTCACTCCGTTCCCAAAAAGGACTGATCTCCAGTGATGACTTGGCTACAGCAAATCATCCCATCCACTTCTATCTCTGCTCTAGGCTTCTCTCAGGCTTCATCTGGAGTCAGCACAGAGCCTGGATTAGTTTAAATGTTCCAGTTCATCCTACCAATACTCCGTTGACCCCAATGACCCCTTTTCCATTGACTAGTTTAAAACAAGGCATCCTGGCTCCCTCCACAGACGCCAGCTTCCAGACAGCTAAAGCTTAAAATAAATCCCACCAGACACACCAACAGAATTTGCTTTGCTTATACTGCTGCAAAACAAAACATGAGAACAACCAGCCTTGATCACCAACTCCAAAAACCCTGAAGACAGAGTCGAAGACACTGCTGCAATTGAGACAAGCAAGTGCTCACAATCAAGCATCGCTACCCTTAACACAGAGGGCTCTGAAACTCTGCCAGCACGGAGAAGCCCTTCTCCAGTCATGGAACTGCAAGCATCTGAAGGAGAAAAGCATCTATGCTTTGCCAGCATTGTCCTTGTTTGGAGGAAAAACTTCCACAAAGACTGTTTCTTAGGATATTAAACAACTTTCCAGTAACTTCCAGCCAAACATTCCTCATCACCCACCCTGCCTCCTCAGACGGCCTGTGTTTGTCTGCCTTAGTACATACACTGCCTTAGTACATATGCTGGGCAGAAAACCAAGGCAAGACAGGAACTGATTCATACGTGGATCAAGTATCCTTTGCTGCAGGGCTCCCTGCAGAAAGGCAGGGAACACAGTAAGGCAGCAGTGAGCTCAGAATAGGAGCAACAGTGCAGCCTGAGGACAGCTCTTACTTTTCAAAAGAAGAATTTGGGATGATCCTTCCTTAAATTCAGCTCCATTCATTAGAGAATTATGAACACTGCTGCACACAAGAGCAGTCACACAGGCTGTTCTAAGCGTTTAGCATTGGCCACTTACCTAAACCTGTCTTCCTGGATGAAATCACCAGTGCTAGAGGAAAGCTATTTGACCTAAGTGTTTGTTTCTTCTCCTAAAATTCCAGGCACAGCTCAAGGATGGCCCTAGTATTAGTAAATGCTAGGCAGTATTTACTCTTTGTATCACAACCATGGTCTCTTTCAAAGTTTGCAATTCAAATACACAACTACGCTGGGAAGAAATGGAAATGCAAAGAATTAGTTTTCTCAGAACAAAGAGCAGGTCAGGGCGTACAAATAGAAGTGAAGATATGAGTCACGTCTGCTGGACGATGCTCTCTTGAAATTCTTTGTAAGAAAAACGCAAATTTCCAGGGAAAGCCAGCATGCACAACTGCACCTGAAATAAAACATGATGCTGGCAATTAAGTATACCGTGTCTGGCAACACTTCCAACTCGTGGATGCTCAGCTATTGACATTTCATAAGTAAACAGAGTAATTGTATTTGTGACCTGGTGTAGAGCTCCTTCAACATTAGGAGCCTAGGAAACTGCCAAAGTATCACTTATCTTTTAGAACAAACAGAAGTGCGCTGGACTTTGGCCAACTTCTGCAAGATAAATCTAATGCTCAGAGACATTTGCTACCATTGCACAGAGTGCCACGTTCCTGTCATGTACAAAGGAGGGAGCATGAAGATGGTAACATCCTAGAGAAAGAGGTGAAGCAGCAGAAAGCAGATGTGAGACAAGAAGTTGTTGTTACAGAATTAAGAAACCAAGACTGTAATGAATGGGACTGAAAATTAGTATTAATTGGGAAAGTAAGCATGGAAGAGAGATCTGACACTGGGGACCCCAAAGCCAGGGCACCCTAACAAGCAGAGGCCTTCCTCATGGAGACACTTCACTGCCATGCCCCATGTCCTGGCCTCCCCTCCCAAAGGGCCCTCTAATTCCCGAGGAAGCTACACTAGCTGCAATAGCTTTGTTTTACATGTAGTAACATAATATTGGAAGTCTGTCTGCAGTTATGTAATTGCAAAGGAAATAGCTACGTCCCGCTCAGCCCCACTGAAGAGTCATCCCTCTATTGCCCTACCACAGAAGCAGCTCACAGGGGCAGTGAGGGAAGAGCCCCATCCCATCACACAGCCAAGCAGCAGAGGTGCTCGGAATGTGCTTATGCTTCCCTGTCTGTCAGGTTTTCCATTGCAAACACTGCTGCCACAGTTTATAATTTGACCGTTTCAAGCCACATCCACACAGAACTTGGCAAGGAGGGAGCCGCTCGAGCCGAGTCCCTCCCCCTTCTACCTCAAAGAAATCTGCATCAGATTCCTGCTTTAAAGTCACAACTCACTGCTGCAGTACAAATACATATCTTCAGATCATTCCACAAGGCTTTTCTAGTTAAGGTGTAAGAGAAGCAAATGCACTTGACAGACAACACTCGAGTCAGTTATTTACATTGCTATCCCGAAGCTGCACAGAGATGTTTAGATAGAGCTGGCCAGTGCAGGTTGGCTACACAACACATTTAAACAAACCCGTCAGACACAGCCCTGCAACTGCAGCTTGCTCCCAGACACCAGCTGGAGAGAATGTAAACCTTCACTTCAATCTTGATGCATTTGTGACCATCGCAACATACAGTTTTTCCCTCCCCAGTTGAGTTAAAAAAAATGATATCAGCACACCTTCAGCTCATGCAACTAGAATTCAGAGGATGGCCTGAAAGACAACTTTTGTTGAGCCAAGATTGGTTTTTTTCCAGAAAATATGTTTCAAAGACTGAGAGCTGGTATGTAACTGAGTAATTTGTTCTGAAGCACTGAAATCCTACAGACTTCTTCCAGTACAGCAAGACTTGCTTCCATGGCAATCGCAGCAACAGTCAGGTTACAGTGACCCATGGGCTTCATAACAGAGATGAAAGGTTTCAGGATTTATTCACCACACATGCTACACTGACCTTGCTTTTAAAGTCCTAATATCAAACAGAAGTTTCTACTTGAAATGATGTCCAAGTCATAGCTTCCATTGGCTCAGTAATGAAGACAACTTCATACAACTCTGTTTCAAATAGGTCTGACTGCAAGATGCCTCAAATCCCATTGCTTATGTGGCAAAAATAACACTGAATAATGCTACATGGTAAATTTAACACACATAACATGAAGTTAACCTAATGGATAATAACCAGGTAAGAATTCAATGTATGATACACTGGAAGGTTATTTCCTCCCCTGCTTGTACCTGATACGTCAACCTTGGAAAGAACGGTGCAATTCCTTCTAGAGGGATGCACAGTTTGGAGGCAAACAGGGAGATGATAATTAGCTCAGGCCTAGAAGCTTTCAGAAGAAAACCTTCAGCAGGACATGAAACAGGCACCGTCGTTTGGAAACAGCTTCTGAACATCACTGTGTAAAGGCCATCTGGCCAATAAAGCCAAGGCGTTTCTGCCCTACAAAGCTGTGCAACAGAATCAACCTAAGGTTTCTGCCACTCTGGAAAACAAAAGAACTATTAACACATCCTTAGGCATCAACATGCAACTCTATTCAAGCAAGGCTTTAAAAAAAATCAGTCAGCCATGCCTACTAGCTATCCTACTTAGCTTTCCCAAAGTACATACTGAAAAACAAACAAAACCTCCTCCAAACCCCATAGTTGCAGGTATACACAGAAGGAAGTTTGCAACGTTTGCCCAGCAGAACCATCACCGCATTCAAAGCACATTGTTCAGTCTAATGAGACTGTAGCTAACAAGCTATCTAGTCGTTCTTCCCTCCCTCCTGTCCTGAGGAGTTACACATAGCAAAAATTCATTGCTGATGCTGTCCCTGCTGCAGTGCCATATTTAACACCTTGCTTCATCACTGCCTTTCTGGGTGTGGGAGGAGAATGAGCTTAATTTATACAATCACAGCTCTAGTTTCACAACACTTCCAAAGACAGTACAACCATACAGTAAGGTGAATTGCCACCCACATGCATAGTCCAAATGATCTTATGTTCTTTAAAAAAAAAGTGTATCCCCATGTTCTTAGAAGTTATAACCACATATTCTAGACATGTTTGCCTACACTAAACAGATTCCGCATTCAAACCAAGTTGCAAGCTTAAAAAGCTTAGACTTCAGAAAACTTCAGCTAGTTCCATTACATGCCATTTCCAGTTTCAGTTGAAGAGACAAGAATTCAAAGTATTGAAGTCATTCCTGTGGTATCCCTAACCCAGTGGAGAGTTACAGTGTACGCTTGGAGTCCTGTTCATGGAGAAACTAAAATATTATTTCCTTGCCAGAACAGTTCAGAGAAGCATCCAAAGCAAGTGATGCTTTGTACATCGCTGACTGGTGCCATGTTTTCTCGTACGGGCATGGTTACTGATCCCCATGCTTCATATCTCCTCTTATTTATATGAGCATCGTGAGGCCTAGGTGCTAAGCATCAGAGTATGGTCTCAAGGACTGTAACCCAAGTTCAAGGATGTTTCCTTAGTCACATTTCTGGACCCACTACTTAAAATTAAACCCTCTTGCATCTCCACATACCATGTGGCTCAGTACAATACACTGTGAACTATGCAAGGCAGAGAGACCACATTAAAACAATACACAAGGGAACTGTAATTTGAAATTCAGAGACACTTCTTGCATTATTTAACAACCCAATTCCCTTGGTACCATAAGCCATTATCAAAACCAAGGATATCATGGATATGAACGCAAGTTGCCACAATAACCAGGCTTGTTCTGACAGCAGTAACGCCCACTGTTGACAATGAGAAGCCCTCAGAATCTGAAGGGAGGAGGCTTGTCCATTAGTCCAGAGAGCTGAAGAAATTGAGACTTTTTTCTCCCTTTCAATCACAGTGAGAGCTATGAAGGGGGGCAAATCAGCGTTTTGGTCTTTACTAGTTTTGCAAGTGATACAGTCAGCATCCAGAGGACAGGCATTTCTGTTCACCCAAGTGAGTGCATTCCCACACACTATCCCTTTGGACACCACAGTAAGTCACTGGCCAGCAACTGCTTCACACAGCCAAGCCAGCATTAGGCTTTCATACAGCAGAGAAATTACCATTCCATTAAAGAAAAAGAAATACATAAATACAACGCATGATCATCATTATGGACAAACTGACTCAGAGCTCTGAGAAACAGACTTAAGCCCCTGACCAGGGTGTCCCCTGCCAGCGCACTCCGGAGCCAGCCGGCCGGCAGAGCCTGCGTGTGGAGCTCCCACAGCACGAGCCTCGCAAGCATTGCTCCCAATGCCAGCAGCTCCTCTGGATGAGGACACACAAGTCACGAGTGGGCTGGAGAACAGCCCTGGACAACTGCTCTGGATTAATGCACAAGGAGCGCTGGAGGGAGGAGGGGAGCTGCTGAAGACAGGCAGTTATTTAAACCAGCTGCTAACCTGCTCCACCATGTACACAGTCTCATACATTTGTTTAGGCTGACTCGAAGCTAGCAGGCATCCAAGAGTTAAAGCACACAAAAGACATCTATACAAACACTTGCCAAGAATCTCATTTTCCAAGTACAAGCTGGTTATTGCCCAGATGGCAGAAGGGATTTCATCTTGCTTTTACATTACAGGCTCTGCCTCCTTGCCTCTAAATTCCCCAATTAACGCTTCTGCAAGAAGTTTTGAAGCTGTGCATGGCCATGTATTTATCTACGCACATTCCCTTCCCTCCCTACTGAGCTCTGGGCCACAGGCTAAGCTGTCAAGCCAAGTTTCATCCCAAGCAATTTTTAAACACTCATCCTATAAATCCTCCAAAAAGGGGAGTTAGTAATGGAAACGCTGACGGAGACTCAAAGAGACAGCAGGGCAACTAGATCATCTACTATACATCAGCTTCGTTAGCTGCAGACCCTTCTCTCCTTCACCCTCATTTTCCATTAGTGTACTTCGGCTAATTAACACACAAAACCCATGAAACATTCTTACAGTAGAAGGCAACATTTGGCCCCCAGCCCAAATCAACATTGAGAAACTTCAACATCCTCAGCCAGACATAGTAACTGTACCAGATGGAGCTAACGTACGGCTACAAGCAGTGGTGAAGAAACTGAAAGAACAGGAACACATGGAAAAAACCTGACTGTTGGAAGAAGGACGAGCAACAAAGTTGTCTTACCGCTTTCGTTTTTCTCTATGACATCCACGACCTCTCCAGCCTGGAGGCTGATCTCAGAGTTCTCCTGCTTCTCATAGTTGGACACCACCACATATTGCTCCAGGATCATGGGTTCAGAGCTAGCATCAGCACCTGGGGAAGGGAAAAAGCAAGCTGTAAGCCAGCTTCCAGCCATGGCTCCTCGAGAGCGACCTCCGTCCATCCGAGTCACGACAGGCCAAGTTGTCACCAGAGCCAAGCGAATCAGCAAACAACCTTGGCTCGCAGCATATCCCCAAATGGCTGGCCATATAGAAATAGCCTCCTCTGGCCCACAACCCAGCAGCACAGAGGGACATTGGAGAGAAGAAGAAGAAAAAGGGGAGGAAAAAAAATACTTTTTTTTGAAAAGGAGCTGAAAATATAGTGATTTAGTCGCAAAGTTTCATGATGGATTCTGAAAATAAACCTCTTCCCAACATGGTTTCCACAATCCTTGCTCCCATTCAGAGAGAAAAATCCTGGGCAGAAGCAGCATAAATCCACAGCTGAGCCATCCCCCCAGTAAACCAAAAGAAAAACAGCTCTCCCCTTGGCGTCTCAGCTCCTTCTCCACTCTAAAGGCTTGAGCTGAAAGTCAAAAGGGGGCTGTAGATGCCAATCATATTCGTCTGCACTGCAGCCCTTAAATAGAAACACATGAGCGGGATTGAAAGAGAGGGAGGTGGGGTGGAGGGAGAGAGGGGAGGGCGGGGAGGAGTGTTTACTTGAAACAGAAGAAGAAAAAAAAGTTATAGTGCCAGATCCTTGCTAAAACACGGCCACCCCCTGCCTGCCCCCCGCCAGCTCCGCGGTTCCGCATTCCCCAGTGCAGAAGCAGCCTCGGAGCAGGGCACAGCACAGCGTCCCTGGCCGGGCACGGTGAGTCCCACTTCCCTCTCCATCGCCCTTTGGTGCCTTTTTGGAGCTCTTAGAGCCAGTCCTCCCTGTTTGCTTTTCCTTCGTACTGAAGGTTCTTGGCTGTCAGAGCCATTTATGAATGACTGCAGGCTCTCATACAAACACAGATGAAAAAAGGTGCAAAATAACTGTTCTCCTCCGCTCCCCTGCCGCCCTCAAGCTTTTCTTGGGTGCTTTAGTTTTTTTTTCTTTTTTTTCCTTCTTTTTTTGATTGCTTTTTTTGAATTTTTCTACCTCAAAATCAAAACCGTGCGCTCTGGGAGGAGTCACAGGGCAGGCACACTGCTGCACCAGGCACGGGGGGATCCCGGTGCTTCCACCGCTGCACGGGATGTGGCTCGGCTCTGATGCAACATAAACAGCACATACTCAGCTCCTCCAAACACAGGCACCACGGCACTGCTTCTGCCTGGAAACTGCCTTGAAAGGTCACGAAAGCCTCAAAGTTTCTTAATTTTCCCCTCAAAAACACATCCTTCAAAGCGTCAGAGCAGAACAAAAAGCACCTTGGATTTCTGTGCTAAGAGCCACCAGACACATGCCTTCATGCAAAATTATTTTACGGGTTTCCTGAACTGCAGCATTGTCTATAAAAGCAGATCTGTCTGGACCAACAGTATATCATACATTTTACACAGTAAGAGGCAGTTCCCGTCTCTCTAGATTAAGATGCAGATGGAGAGGGGAGACAGCAGCAGATGTACGACCTGCTGAAAGTCCCATTTCACGTGATGGGGGCAGAGCCAGGAGCAGGCTCCGGGTCTCCTCAATCTCTGAAGACAAATTGGCTACAAGAGACAGGAAGGAAGCAGCATGGTCTGAAGCTGTCCGCTGGACAAGTCGGGGGACTAATAGCTAAGCACAGGATGCTCAGTGTTGCATTGCAGTTCCAAAAGCAGCACGCATGTATTATTTGAACTGCAGATGCAAACTAATTCTGCAGACAAATAATTAGCATCCCTGCCAAAAGAGAGATAAAGAGTGCGTCGGTCATTAGAACAGCATCCTGTGCAGTGAAAGTCCTTAAACAAAAGCAATTAATTTAACATTTTCCTGAAAGGAAACACTGTCACAATGCCTCCCTTTGGACCGGTCTTAAGAAATCCAGAAAATTAGATGAC
The DNA here is from genome assembly GCA_016647715.1 of Pavo muticus. Taxonomy (NCBI): domain Eukaryota; kingdom Metazoa; phylum Chordata; class Aves; order Galliformes; family Phasianidae; genus Pavo; species Pavo muticus. The sequence continues at coordinate 1,613,880 of JACDJE010000055.1, forward strand.
TTCCATGCTCCCTAAGCCTGCCTCTGACTGTTCTCATGTTCCATAGGTTAATTTTCTTTAAACAGGAGTCATCTCCTCCAGAAGCTTGTGTTTAAGAGATTTAGCTCTTCTGTGGATGGCTGAAACACAGCCAGCAGTAGGAATGGGGGAAGAAAGCAGTGAACTGACAACATTAAGATTTATTATACAGTTTTTCACCATAGCTGTTCACTCTAAAGAAGCATCATATTTCTGTTCACAATGAATCAGCCTGATTTGTGTGCTCTGGTTTAAACCAGTACTAATTGGGTTATCAGGAGTGCGAGGAGATGCCTTCCCCTGTTTCTCTGAATCCCACACAGTCCCTTCTCCAGTCTGGAAAGGGAGAACAGCAGCAGCACCTTCCTTCATCTTATTTAAGCAAGCAATGCCTACAGCCCCCACTTCATTTTTGCCCTAAGATTCTCTAACCAAAACCAAAAACTATCATGGCAATACATTTATGCACATGCAAAGCATTCAGTGTGCTTAGAAAGGCAGAAGGAGGGATCAAACAGTTGCAAAAGGAGAAAAGGACACTCACAAAGCTATGTGCTGTGCACACACACCAGATGTCTTCTCTATCTCCTAGGCAGTACTCATAGGACAAAAGCCACCAGACAGCAGTGCCTCGGTGGCAGGAGCAGTGATCGTGTGGTACACGTGTCCCTGCTGGGAACAAAGCAGGGCTGTGGCTGGAGTGCAGGCTGGCAGACATCCCACACAAGCCACCCATGCTGAGCCAAGGACCATGTGCCAGGGGAGTGCCCCGGCCAGCAAACCCAGAGAAGGAGCACTGCCAACCCACTTCTGCAATTCTCTCTCTAAAAATATATATATATATATTTTTTTTTTAAAAAAAGCAAGATACAGCCCATCTGTATTCACTTATCTGAAACTCAGCAGTCTACCCTGTCCTGGCTTAGATAAGGCATTCTGGACAGGAGGACTTCTTTGTCACTACAGTGTCTGGTGCAACACTTACAATTAAGAGACCATTTTAACAGAAGGTTGTTTAAGTGCTACAAGACTCCTACTAAGGCAAAAAAAAACCCCAACAAAAACAACTCCCTGATCAAAGTAATCAAAGTCAAATAAGCCTGTTCATTTACAGCTACAGCAGATCATCCCACCCTGCTTTAAATTTGGAGTGCTGCACATGGCCACATGGAGGGTAGCCCTGCAGCTCCCCAAGTGATGCCCTCCCAGAATCAGACACTGTACAGTGGGAAAGGCTTCAACAGTAAAGGAAGGAGGAGAGCTGGAAGAGACGGGAACAGCTTCTCCCAGTAATCTGAAGCCTCGCATGTTATCTAGGAAGCCTGGTTTCAGCTGTTCCATTACTCTCTTCAGACACAGCCAGCAGGGTACAAACTTCAGCCCTCAGTCCTCCACCCCTGACAGGCATCTTTAAATAAATGCCTTCTCAGGGAGGCTCAGGATCCCCAGGATCATGCCTGCACAACATGAGCCCCACAGAGCAGGGCAGGATTCCCAGCAAGCTCACATGCACACTGCAATGCCCCATGGATATCACAGCTCCACTTTTGGAAAGCCTCTTCAGTACAGGCAGGAGGAATGGAGAGCAGAGGGTAGGATAAGGCTGACGTGCCAGGTAAAGCCCCCTTCCAACCCTCCCCAAAAAAAGCAGAATTAGTATTACAGTTCAGTTCTAACTTGCAAGCCCTCCCGAGAGCAGAGCGCACGACAGATTGCTGGCTGAAATAAGAGTTTGCTTGCCTCTCCGTTTATTTTTGCCTCGAGTCCGTTTCCTGGTTAAAGTCTTGAGGATAGCCCTCCTCCTCTCCATAGGGCTCCACTTTACAATCCTCCCGCTCCTCACCTCTGCGATTACTTTCCCAGGGCTGGGCAGAAATGTCATCGGAGCTTGTCCATGCCCCCAGAGCTGGCACTACGAAGAGACACTGTTGCGCCCTGACCCCCTCTCCAGGCAGCAAGGAGAGAGCATCGTTCCTCCCGCCGTACTCAGAGCCCAGTGACTGTGGGACAGCCTCCTAAATAAGAGCACAGAGCTCCCGTTCCAAGCGGTTCCTTCCTCCTCCGTGTTGCAACAGCTAAGACCTATGATGGTTTTGCAATAGCCAAAAATTAAAACCACCAAGTGGACTCCAAAAATAAAATCATCTGGATATGGAAATTTGAGACTCCTGATCTTTGCCAGAGTACTCCGTTGTTATCAGGCTATAAACATGTCTACTCTTTTAATCCATACAGCGTGCTGGACTTTATATTGCCCTTTTATGATTATCAATCAAGTGTTTACAGATTCAGACTAAATGAAGTAGGACTGAGCTGGTCAGTGGAAGTTCTGGAAAGAGCCAAAACCACAAACGTTCAAGTGAACGCCACGAGCATGAATCACAGCTGAGTAACCAGCTGGCAGGTAGTCCTCCTTCCCAGACCTGGGCTGCAGCAGGCACATTCCCCATGGGCACACGCAGGGTTTGCACGGGGGCACTTGACAGAAGGCACCACAGCACCATGACTCACCATGCAGCAGCACATCAGATTTGCACACTTTCCAGAAGGAACTGTGGTGGCTTATATCTAGAGCTACGGTTTCTTCTTAAAGCCAGTTCTTCAAGGGTAACCCTTCACGTATCTCAGGGAAATTCCTTTGGAGAAAGTTGAGAGCAGGCAGGAAGAAAAGACAGAGTACCCAGAACAGCAGCAATTCCATTTAAAATCCTCCAATCAGACTATCCTGTCTCAACAATCACATCCTCAGCTTTAAACACATGGATTTTCTTTGTCTAACTAAAACCCTTACCTCTCTTTTTTTTTTCCTTATCAGAAGTTCTATGCCTCTGTGGTAAATAAACATGTTGTATCTGCATGTTTTCTTTGAGCCTTCTGCCAATGATACATCCCCAAGTAATTCAAGATAGCCTAAAAATTGGGCTAAGCAATTTTTATCCCGCACACGGGATGAAAAGTACTTTAATATGAAAAGCACATGAGATTACACAAGAGCTCAGGATCCCAGAGCAAACTCAAAAGCAGTTCCTAAAAATAACTAACTCCTAGAGTAAGCAGTGGAATGGGACTGACAGAGCTTCCTACAGATCTCCTTGGGGAAAATATGGATTCAGATCAAAAGTAGGTTCTAGTCCTAGCAAGTTTTCTATATATGCTTTAAAGAATCAGTCCTTGACTCATCTCCTGGATACTCCTGCACACTCCTACGCTCCAGTCTGTCCTTTCTCAGCCCCTTCCCAAAATTCAGGCTCTAATTGCATACCAATGATTCACAGAGGACACTCACAGCTTGTATCAATAAGAAAGGGAATCTCTATCCTTTCCGGTAGGCAGGGATCGTCCCAGTTCTAACAGCACTGTACTTCAGCAGTCAACAGCTCTTGGTTTAACAGTCCTGAGCTCTGAAGCTTTAGTGGGTTGAAAGAGAACTTCAGCACCACATATAATAACTAAAAGAATTCAGTACAAGTCCATTCCAGCCTCTGGGTCTCAGCAATAAAACTGTACTGGCAAAATTCCTTTTGTCTCATTATAGAGGAAAACAAATATTTGCAGAAGGATATCAAGTGGGTTATTAATACTCCATCGTTTCTGCAGCTCATGGTCTGAGATCAGCTAGGTAGTTCTTTCACTAACGACAAAGCAATTTGATTGTGTTTTCTGAGAAGAGTTTCAGAAGCAGGTGACACCCTGCTGTTAAACAGAGAAGACTGAACGCAGGATGGGAGAGCTTGGATCTGTTCATCAAGTAACTTAACGCCAAAGAAGTTTGGCCTAAAACCTTGTCCAATGCCCAAAATGTCAGTGCCTGAGAGTAACACAGGGCTGAGCACCATCCCTTCAGGGATGGCCAAGTCAGTACACAAACCCCCTCATCCCAAGTTATGGGCCATAATTAACACACAAGGAGTTTCTCCATGAGTGAGTATTCATACACACACTTTCTTCAAGTCCACATCAAGTATGCACACTTTTATTGCATGGGGCAATATCTTGCTTGCACAGCAGCTACAACTCCAGTCACTATCATTCCAGCTACACATGCAGACACTGGGCACAGATGGCAGCTCCATGAGCCATGTAGAGTCCCTCCTGGCCCAAGGGATTGCTACTACAAACAGCAATAGTGAGCCCAAGCCAACAGCACATGCAGTCATCAGGAAGGGAATACACCTTGCTATCACGGCAGCAGAAAATAGACTTTCTCCTGGATTCATCCCCCAGTGAAAGGGATGCACAGTATTTTCTAGCTTTTCCAAGAGGCAAGATCTGGCTGAGCCTTCAAGACCGTGGGACGAGTGGCAGCTTTAAGGCAGACTGGCTTCCAGCACTGGATGTGCCTGAAGCTCAGCTAAACCAATCCCACGGACAGAGCACCAGGAGCAGCTTGGCCCTCGGTAAATACCCGGCACTCTCTCAAGTGAGCACTCCACTTCAGTTTCTTCCTTCTTCAGAGTCCTCAGCAGTATTTCCAACAGAATCCTGACACATGGAGAAATTCGGTGCTGACCTTTGCCAACTGGAGCTTGTTAGGATTTTTATTTTTTTATTTTTGATCTGCTGAGTTTTAAGGTAGAGCCAAGAAAAATTAGAGGCAGGAGGGTGAAAGGAAAAAAAATAATGTTGAGTCCTCTTTCCACTCCTTCTTGGAAAGTTGGCTTTCTGAGCAGCAGTTCCAACCAAATAGGTTACAGGTAGCAACAGTTAAGAAAACTGAAGTATTTTGCACACAGATCTGTTAAACCATTTGTAGATTTTCACACAGCTGCTAGACAGGGTCCTCCACCAGGCTGAAGTCACCTATGTATTTTGGCATGCTCGGCATGGCAACACTTCCACATTACTCCACACCGCACAAAGCCAACTAGCCAAGGAATGTAACAGTAGTTGGGTCGTCCCCAACCACCCTCCTGGCACACGGAATGCAATGATGGGAAGAGGAGGCAGGCTGCTTAGCTGTGCGAAGCTCTGCATTCCTGATGCCCTGCAGTCAGAGACACCCACTAAATCCCACCGTGGCACTTCTCAGTCTGGCAGTGTGGCACCCTTCTTCTTCCAAAGTAGGACATTAAACTGCTTGGCTGGAGTCCGCGTTTAATGGAGCAGGTTCACGTTCTAGAGACGGGAGTGCTGGGGCAGCACCAGACTGGCTTCTCTTCCAGTCTTCTGTGCTCTAAGACACAGATTGATACCACAAGGATAAAGAATCCAAGCTTGAGCCTTTAACTGCCATATTACAATACAGCCCTCAGCAGGCCTGATCTGAAGAGTACCAGTGCTGGAGCTGTGGATTCATTTGAACGAGAAATTAACTAAATGACCACATGAACTGGAACAGCTTGGGGAACTAGAGACCTGGGCAGGTGCACCAGAAGACTTCTCTGCAGAACTGCATATCAACATTTCCCTTTTTGAGCACTACACAGTGCAATTAATCACTTATATTTACCCCTTCATCATGCACAGCTTTTGAAGCCAAACTAGCAACATGCATTTAGCTAACAGAAGAGAAGGAATTTGTATTGATTAAAATTTCACCTTCTCCTTCTTCAGAAAGCTTTAGTATTCTATTTGCCATATTACAGACCACAACGTAAAGCAGTCCCAAGAAATACAGAAAGCCAGAGAAAACCAACCCTGTATCTCCCTTACCTCCAAACCGGGCCATTTGAGGGCTCCTTGCCACTCTCTCCAAGCAATATCATCTCTTCTCAACATGCTGCCCTCCTTTTCAGTCTCATTGTTTGTCTGAACTCCCAGATGACCTATTAACCGCTATACTTCTGTGACCGAATACTTCAGATGTTTTTGTGCAGTTATGTCCAAATATCACCCTGAAATCAGACCTGTTCTGCTCAGAGTGGAGAGAACATCCCCCAGGGGTGTACTGAACTTCCTTCTAGGCCAGCATTTCTGAAATCACTGCAGTGTTACTAGGAGCCTCTGACTAGCAAGCACTCACCCATTGAGGATGGTGGGATTTTGCTCGCAGGATCTGAACAGCATCAGCTTGGATATTTACCAAATTGGGCACGGAAAGCAGCAGGGGCATTTCCATTCTTCGTTGGCTTGATACCTATGTGTGGTCTTACTACCCGTATCCTTCACAGAGAAGGAAATATCACAAGCCGTGGACTTCAAGTTTGAGAAGGATGAAAGAATATTCTCTGGCAGAGAAGTCCACTGGTTACTCAGGAGAGCACCTAATTGTTTTTACTCTAACGCTTACCTTTTGCTTTATATTGGGCTAACCCAACCTCACCTAGAAGTCTTGTCCCCGATCCCTCCTCCCTCCTGATTCTTCGTGCACCCATGACAATTTTTGCAGTTTTTGCATCTTCCTCAGTCCCATCTGTTCCATAAAACACCCTTTCAACATACTGTGGAAAAGCTGTCTTCCCTCCTTTATCCCTCAGTGTGGGCAAGGGGCTGTGCAGGTGTGTTGCTGCTGGACAGGGTCAGCCCACCACAAGACGGGAAACTGCTTTGAGCTGTAGAGCTGGAGTTGGGCAAGGGAGATGTCACATAGCAAAATGCCATCTACTGCTTTTGGAAGCATCAGGGTGCAGCAGAAGCCAGAAATGCAGCATCCTTGTCAAAAATCATGCATCACGAAAAACCAACACAGGTACACAACAGATCCTGGATATTCACTGCCAGAGACAGTGAATTCACAGTCACAGACCCACACTCAACACAACTCCAAAACCACACATGATTTGAACTGCAAACTTTTCTTTCCAGTAGCATGCAGAACAGCAAGGCACAAGAAGTTACCTGGAGCGACACTCTTTTTTGGAGTCTCAGACAAACTGGACATCCAAACTGGAAATCCAAGAAAAGGGCAGCCATAAAAGGAGGAAGTAATTAGAGAAAGAAGAAAATCATATCAGCAAGTTTGAAAGTTGTTAAAACAGATTTGAAAGGAACGTCAACTTTTTTCTTTGGAGTTGGGTCAGCATGATGGGGACTTGTGTAAAGGTCAAGTCATAAGAAATACCCAGTTAAAATAAAAGTGAACTTATGAAACTGACATGTAGTTCTTCAAATTTGAAATCTGAGTAAGATATGCTCTGAGCTTATTCCCAATAGGACAGGAAATGCATATCAAGAGACAGTTTGACTCATTAAGCCTCAGACCTGCAAAAGTATTTAGCTTTGCAGCTGTTAATGATCCCCATAAGACTAACAGGCAACTCACAGAGATGGAACTTCAATACATGCAAGCATTTTGTTACCCTGGAATTGCATTAAGAAAAGTAATAATAGACAAATAACACTCCATAGAAGAGTACAGAGCTCATATGAAGGTATAGTCAAAGCACAAATAGAAATACCATTTTTATCCAACAAATACGAAGCAGAAACCTGGCTAAAGAAAAAGCTAATACAACTGTTATCAACAAGGTCAAAAGTTTTCCCTCCCCCTCCATGAAATTAAGTGTAAATACTTGGCTTGGGATTCTGAGAATAATCTTCACGTGTATTTTTTTGTTTTGTTTTATTTGAATACACTGGAAGTGTGTTTCTAAAGTTATCAGGTTTGCCCCCATTTCAAAATAAGAACCAGCAAACATCCCCATTCCGTGGGATGAGGGAACACAGGCAGACCTGTTACTCTAACATTGCCTGGGAGAAGATGCAAGGGGAGGTGTTTATACAATAGGCTAAGAACTTCCTGAATTCTGACAATCAACTCCAAAAAACGATTTTTAAAGCCCACTAGCAATAATGAACCCAACTCTGGAATAATCAGTTTAGCAGGGAAGATGCAGCTTGCAGTTGAGAGAGAGGATCAATCCATACTGGCACCCTTGATTATTTGACTTGCTACTGTCTTTTGACCCACAGAGTATCATTAAGACAGCCAAAAAACCCAGCCAACCAGTAAAAGATTCCTAGTACGTATGTACTAATGATTTCTCAGTTATAATATAAAGCAAAAGAAAGAGCTTTCAGACATTCCCACTGGAAACCAGAGCTCCAAGAAACACTTCGCTGTATTTCTTCAGCACTACAGGAATAGCAAGGTTTTTGAATTCTTCCTTTATATCAGGCCCCCAATCTTCATCACGTTAGAGCAATACTGGAGGTCAACTAGATTTGGCCTTCATTTTCCAGTAAGTTCTCAGTAGTGACCACTGGAAAAAAACCTGAAAACTCCAACCATCTAGCCCCATGCACTGCACTGTCACAATCCAATACAAAATACACCATGATAACTTACAATAATTTATTTTGGATTACCATTAAAAAAAGGGCTCTACGCTGGTAGAGTGCAACAGGAAATCATCTGGCAAGAGTAACTCATGCTCTAGCTTACAGAGGGAATATACAGCATGTTTCTATTACAGACTCAAGGCACAAATGGGAAAGGGTGTGAAGAAGCTGTTGTCAGCAACTTGTCTAAGAGCTTTTGAATAAACTTCCACTGCATTCAGGAAGGGGATTATGAATGTCAGTCAGCTGTCAGATCTTTTTCCAGACAGAAGAACCTGAATACTGCAGTGATAAATAATGCACATGTAACGTAGAAACAACCAGGAAGATTCCAGTTTGCCCCAGTGCTGGTAGCAAAAGGCTGAAACAGCCACCAATTAAAAACAGAGAAAGAATAAACTGTGTTTCACACAAGCTTAGGGCTTCCCTGGATCTGCCTGTCCAAGAAGGGAGGGAGTTCAGCCCCAGATCCACAGTAGCCTCATCTACAGAAACCCATGTGTTCTCTCATAACTGACATGGAGCAACGTGTGACAACAACATAATAAAAATGTTAGCTCCTATCTGTTTCGAGAAAAAACAAAAGTGGTTGTCTTCCCTTGTCAAAGTCATAATCTGTCTAAATCAGAATAAGAAGGCAATCTAGAGCAGTAACTGGGGAAGAACCCCCCTGCTCGTGGGGAGGCTCCTCAGCCCGATGAGCAGCACGAAAGCTGCAGCACTTCTCAGCTGCCCCAGCCTGACAGCAGTGAGATGGAGACAGGGCTGCTTCTGAAGCAGAAGGCAGCTAGCATACTTCAGCTGCTCCTGCACATCTGCTTAGCATTAAACTTCCTTCTTGGGGATTTTTTTTTTTTATTCCAAGACGTTTAAGCTCTAATTGCTACCAGCTTCTAAGAGTTCCTCCTACAAATAATAAAAATATCAGACATTAGTGATGGATTCCACTTCACAAAGAGCTCAAATGAAGAGCCGTGGGGGGATCTAGGGCACAGGGAGGAGGTCAGGGGCCCCAGATGCGTGCTGCACCCATGCCAGCAACATACAAACTTTGAACGGCTCCGGGTTTCCCCTTCAGGAGTTTTTCTGGAATTCTGCACGGGGCTTGGAGCCGGTTTCCAATGGGATTGGTAACGGTAAATGAACAAACCCTCACTTCCTGCCTCTCCTCTCCCCCTCTGCTGCACAGCCAAGCGCCGGCTGGTCTCAGATGACTTGGGGGGGGTGGGATCTCAGTATTTGGAAGGGAAATTAAAACTGCCTGCTCAAAGCAAGCCACTCCTAAGGTAACGGCGTTTTGATTCTGCTACTAACACCAACCCCCACGGTCCTTGCTGTCAGCTTCAGCGGGAGTCAGAACAAACCCCTCCACTTAGAATTATTTTCAAAAGCTCAAAAGAAACGTGGGTTCATAAATTACAGCTCAGCCAGGAGCCAAGGTGCTGTGCAGAGTACCGAGGCTGCCCTTGGAGCCACCACACCACCCAGAAATAGCAGCACTGCAGGCCTTGGCAGTGTCCACTGGACCCCATCCCCTTGGAGCTGCCCCCACTGAGGTGGGGACCTGGGGATAGGTCAGTTGGAGCCTCAGGTGGGGAGGGAAGGAAGGAATTAGAGGGGGAAGGCTTTGAAGTCTTCATTAAGCCAGTTGCTGTGGTGAACTAAACACAAGAAACAGATGATTGCATTTAGATTTCACCAGAAGCTTTTCTGCTGCCACTGAGACCAGTTTGTTTGCTGCTCCTCCCACTGCTGGCAAGAGAACAGGCGCCAGACTGCTGGGGACTAGCGCTTTACGCTTGCGATACAGCCCCACTCATCTCCTTTTAGTAGCAGGCTATTTGTCTTGAATGCAGCTAGAGCAGAGAGGACTTCAGGAAAACCCACAAAAGCCAGAGTCAGTCTGGAGCTGAATGCATGAATTCAGCGCTACCACAACCCAGGAGCTGCCACCTCCATGGTTCACATCAGTCCTGCACATCCAGCTCCTGGTCCAGCAGGTGCAAAGCAGCTCCTTCTCCTCCACAGCTCTCTCAGCAGCAGTTACTGATACTGGATTCCCTTCTTCAACGGGGAAATGTTTAACTGTCAAAACATTCAGTTCAACACTGACTACACCATCCACTATTTAATACTGCTGTACAGGCTAGAAGCAACATACAACTAAAGATCCACAGGTTGCATGCAGCAGGGGCTATCAGTTTTCTTTAAACTAGTACATGTATAGCTTTCCACCTTATTAAAGTAAATATTGCCCAGTAATATTGCTGCAGTAATTCCCAGAGGTTAATTGGATCATACTCGTCCTAAGGCTCAGCATGGGTATAGCTCTGACCATGTAGCCCTTGCACCAACCCAGCTCCTCAGCTATGCATGCAGATACCCTGGGCCAAGGACATTCCCCACAGAGGACCTGGATGTAGCTATCTTGCTTTGGAGAGTAAAAGAAGTTTAATTACATAGGTATGACCTGTTCTATCAAAGTTGCCTTCCTTGAAGCCCTACATCAAACATTATCTTGGAATACTGAAATCTCTGAAAAGCTGTGCAGCTCTAGGGTGCAGCCTAAAATACTGGGAAAATGAATACAAGAACAAGTTGTCAGCATCTCATCAGCATGGCATCTAAAAGCAACTGCCCCTTTCCAACAGGGATCAATTGCATAGGGCATCATTGCCCCTCATAAGGAAGAGCTCAATCAGCCACAGACTGCAGTGGTGAGGTTGCAGCTGAGCATTTTGCAGACTCACTTCACAGGCATTCACCCTTCCTAACTTTCTTGGAAGGATGAAGAGAGTAAGCAATACAGTTTTACAGTGAACTCAAATTACACTGACTTCCTGGGTAGTCAACAATCAGTGCTGCACTCCACTTCAGAGAACTTCACTGGTGGTCCAGTAGCTGGCAGAGATTCCCCAAACTGGAGCTGGGGGAAGTCAATGCTTTTTCTTCTCCATCAAGCAAAAGGCATTAAGAGACAAACAGGGGTGTTGTGAATTCATCAGTGGTATTTGACAAATCAGCAAGAAAGAGTTAGAGTGGGCTGTTTCTTAGAAGTTGTCCAATTCTCTGAACTGGCCTAGAGCCTTGTTCACTGTAATGTTCCCCACATAGGACAGAACGGAAAATTGAAGTTAAGCCTTCATTTCAATCCTGATTTTGGATGTCAAGCACACCAAGAAGTTGGTATAAATGTGAGTGCTCTGCTGTTGCCCTAGGCGCAGGACCTTACTGCCCAGAGCAGGTAAGGAACCACAGAGTGCCAGGCTCAGTCCTGACTCCTCCTGAGCTGCTTGCTGGGGTTTGACTCTCACTTGTCCCCTCACCATTTCCTTTCTGCCCTGCCAACCAAGCTTGGGGACAACTTTCTCCTCCATGCCAGGCCACCATCTCTACCACCAGGAGCAGGAAGTTCAGGGAGGATCCCCCAAAACCATAGGGTTTGTTCCTGCTTCCATTTACACCCAGAGCATCATGTTCACTGTTTCCCCATACTCTTGAATCTCCTTGAAACTTCTGATCCCTCACATCCATTGGTGATCTCTGTCAGCCTGTTGCCAGGTTTCTCTCCATCAGCCCCTTCTCCTGTCTGGGGCCTGACACTGGTTAAATGAGAAGGTAATAATGTCCCAAAGAATAGAAGTACCTACTTTTAACACTGACTCTGCATTGGTCACATGCATGCCTACAACACAAGCATAAGACAGCTTGGAAAGAAAAAAAAAAAAATGCAGATAAACCTCAGCCTGAGTTGGTACCATTTTCACACATCCCTGGCTCACACAATTAACTCATTCAATTAGGCAAAAAAAACAACAGATAGTCAGAGAATCAGGAGAATGGCACAGAAAGGCTACAAGCATTTTGATCTATTATTTCAATCACCACTGCCCAAGGCATACTGTTTAACTGTGCCACTGATGTTTCTCCCTGCAGCCCCCTACAACAAAACCAATATTTGTGCCCAGTGCCTGATCCAGGATGGGCCTGGTAACCACCCTGTCTCTCGCCACAGCAGCTTAAATAAGCTTCCCTTGTTCTTATGACTGCAGGACATTGATGCAGCATGTTCAAAGCAAGTTTTTGTTGTTTTTTTTTTAATATAGATAGTATTTGAACAGAGATTTAAGTTTTTTTTTCTCTAGAATGCAAGAAGTCTCAGTTTGAAGTAAATCTCTCATCCCTGCAGGATGCCTTTTCCTACATACCTGAAGCAGATCATCACCTCTACTATGCACATTAACTGTAGAAGAGGCAGTACCTTAAAGAACTACAGTTAACAAATACTTGATTAGTTGATAACCTGTGATATCTTCCAATATGCAAATTCCGCTGAGGTACAGGATTAAGATGATTTGACAGCAGGCAGTAAATAAGACCTTTAATTTCAGTCCAGTTCCCCAAGCCCAACCCTCCCTCCTCCCCTCCCCTCCAAGCAGCCTGTGCTGTGCTGATGCCTCAGGAAAAGGGGTTGTGTGCAGGGGGGCAGAGGGCCAGGCTGCAGTCAGGCTCCTCGCCTGCCCAGCTCAATACTGCAGACCAACGTCAGCCTGCTCCCACTTGCCACGTAAGCAGAGCTGCCTGGCGCATGCTGGACCCACACACGCTGCTTAGAAAATGTTCCCATCTGGTCCTCACGTGACTTGAGCGTGCTTCAGAAATTCATCATCTGGATAACTTGCTCCTACAGGGAAGAAATCCACAACCAGAGAGTCCTTTCCTGAGCTACAGGACAAGAAGACCGCCTGCTCTGTGCGCAGCACAGCTCTGCGCTCACCAGCTGCACTCCAGCAGCCTCATACAGCCCCTTATCCTTTCTAAAAGCACCCGCTTACATAAAAACAAGTTCCAATTTTCTACTCTGTTTACTTCTGCAAAAGTCCATCCTAATCCCATTTGTGAACCCACAAGTATACAGGGCTGCGTGGTTCTTATACTGGCAGCCATAGTTTGCATTAAGTCTTTCCATGCAGCAAGCAAGGACCACTTCCCCCATGACTGTCACGGTCCTTGCACATACAGTTCTGTAGGATATCCCAGAAAGCCCCCAGGCAGAGTCAGCCACTGCTGCAGAGCAGCCCTGCTGCCAAGCAGAGCACGCTACAGCATGGGCCTGGTCAGGCAGCCTGCCTGAACTGGCGACAGGATGAGTTGCACACGTCACGGCCCCCGCTGAGCACCCTAAAGTAATGCTTTTGGTCATCTCCAGGAGAAGAGCAACTCCATCCAGAGTGGATTTTGCATGTCATGTAGCTAGTCCAAATGTGACAGTGAAAGTCACGCCAGCCTGAGGTGAAGTCACCCCAAGCTCTGCTCCTCAGGCAGCCAGGCCCCACACTCACATCCCCGCCAATACCAAGGCCCATCAGCTTCTACTACAGCCCAAGTGCACATCTCACCTGCCTTACCTAATGTGCCAAAACCAAAGCCTGACAGCACATGGCTCCCCAGGAGTGAGAGAGGAAAAACCCACGCAAGCAGTGCTAGCACCATCTGCCTCTCGACAGACAGAGGACGGAGGCAGGACAGGAGCAGATGGAGCTCCCTAAAACCAGAAGAGCTGTTCTGCCTCAAGAAGCACTCACAGGGTTCAGGCTGTCCATGCAGGCCACACCTCATCATTGCAGCCCAGCCCTGTCCTGAACTGGGAGGCTCAGAGAGCACAAACATTCCTCTCCCTATGCCCTGTCCCCACACTTCAGTTTAAAAGCCACACAGCCAAACCACACAAGGCACAAACAACTGTTCTTCTCTTACCCCATCTTCCACCCTCAGTATATGGGCCATCCAGAAAAGGACAGCAGGCCCATACATCCAGCAGCTCGTCAGCAGGAAAGTGAAGCAGCACAGAAAGAATAAAGGTTCCTATCTATCTGTTCTTCTCTTCAGTAGCTGCAGGCTTAAGTCCAAAGCATTTTGGTTTGAACAGTGACTTCAAAAACGTGGTGCACAAGGAGAGCGAATGGCAAGATCAGTTTCCTTCTGCCAGAATACTACAGAATTGGAGAGGGGATTAGGCTGGACAGGGTCACACATTCATTGCCCAGTGATGCAGAACAGCATCACATGTGCTGCGAGGAGATGAAGGGTGCCTGGCATTACCAAACCTCTTCCTTAGAGCCCTCTGAGCAGAGAGCAACAGCCTTGCTTTGGGAAAGAGCAAGTGGATGTTGCTTCAGCCACGTGTTAGCTCACAGACTAGTTAAAAATAAATTAAATAAAAAAAAAAAATCAGGAAAGAAAGTAAGCTGTTTTTGGAATTATTACATTAGGCAAAAGCCAGTAAACTGAACAGCAGTTACAGTTCAGCAAATTCTGAAGTTATTCATCATGAGAAGAGGGAACTCCACCATCAAGAACTGAACTGGGGATGCACATTAAGATCATTTACTACTAGGCTCAGACCCACGATGTACATACCCAGTAATTACAAACTAAGCTTTGTTTGCTCCTTTGTTGCTATGCTTCTGCTTCCTCTATCCATCTTTTATTACTAAATCCCTTTATCCTCCTTTAAAAAAAAAAAAAAAAAAGGAGAAAGAAAAACACTATGTGAGAACCAAGATGTTCTGCCAGAATCTGCTCTGTTTTTAAATTCCACATGGTAATTAGTACATGCGGCCAGGAAGGTTAATTGTATGATGGGAGAAGAGATCCCAGGTTTGATCAGGAGCAATCCTGTCAGTACTTGTTTGTGAGGGTGAAGAAGAGTGACAGACAAGCCACCTGCTCCAGCCATCCCCATCAGCAGGGGAACAGCAACAGAGCTGCTCCACCATGGCTGCTGCTGCACTGACTGACTGCAGACAGCAATGCAAGAACACAGCATGCACATGTGATTCACCAGCACACAAACAAGAGCACGTGTCTTTGTCTGCAGGGACCATGTCGCAGCACAGATCTCTTGCAAGGATTAGGATGCCACCTTAAAAACAAACAAAAACCTACCTAGCTTAAGGTTTTCAAGCGGGAGTTTGGGGAGACAGAGCTAGAGGTGAACAAAGAGCAGAATGACTCTAACACTTGGGTTGAAAACCACATCGTAGCTTTGCTGTGCTATCACCTGGGCTTGGATTCATCCAGCAGTAACCAACTGCCTGCCTCACTGCCTTCACACTCAGTGCTGGTAGTCAGGAGACATCTGCTGCACTTAACACCACAGAGAGAGCGTTGCCTCAAAACACGATTTACCACTTCACTTTACTGGATATGTTTTTTGACATCTTTAGTACCATGCCCGCAGATTGGGCCCTTCAGAAGTGACATTTAAAAGATTAAGCTCTACCTCTTGGGTCAGCTCTGGGGACAGGCAGAAACAGCTCTAGCTATGCTGGTCCAGCTAATGGCTCACACGTTTACAACCCTGCTGAATGATTAAGTACAGAAGGGCTAGCACACACCACTTATTCTCTCCATATTACCTCAAAGGAGGCAGTTCAAACTGAAGTTAAGAAAATAAAACTCATTTACAAAAATAAAAAAGCATGCAAGACATGCCATGGAGCTGTAAGCGCAGGCTGGATGTGTGGTGTGACAGAACCAAAGAAGTTAAGCTCTGGAGGGATGAGCATAGCTCAGCTGTAAACCCAGGAAAAAAAAGCCAAGAGTTCAGCCATTTCTCTTCATAATTACAAAGAAAGTGGACAAAACCCATCCCTGATAACTCAAATAAACAACAATTAAGGCATCTCCCTAAAGCTAACAGAACATGTGCCCTCAGTGCACAAGCAAGTTTTCCTTGCAAGAAGAAATTAGGGTAAAGAACCAACTCCTGCTTGCAGCCCAAGGAGCAGCCCCACAACGTGACAGGCCGTGAGGGCCGCAGCACTGTTACAGCGATCTGCTTGTCTTTCCCCTGGAGGCCCCATTTCCGTAGCTGCTGTAACTTTCAACTCTACTTAATCCTCCCGTTGAGGGAATATTAAAGAGATGTCAATAAAAAGACAGTCTGAGTGGCTTCAAACAGACTCTGAAGTTTTTATTTACATCCTTCCTCATTTTAGGCTACAGAAGGGAAAAGAAGCAGATTGCTGTCTGGGTGCTGCAGTATTCTGCTAGTCCAATAACTGGATGTGGGAACCATGTTGAAGGATGCTTCTCTCTGCCGAGGAAGCCAAGCCTCATCAACAGCCCCACCGAGGCACCACTGGCTTGGAGCAAGCTGCTAAGCTAATGCTCTGAGTGCTCAATTACAGGGGCTGTTTAAACAGACTACAGCTGGCAGGCTCAGCCAGAGCCCAGCCAGCTCAATGCAGACAGGATCTGATCAATTAGGAAAGGAGACACTGCAGTGCTGATAGAGCCATAAACTTCAAGTTTATTTCCCCTCACTGTAGGGACATCCTACCTCACAGGAGCAGGGAGTAAGAGAAAGCCACCAAGCAGCAGCTTGGGGCCAGGGCGGTCAGGGCAGGGGGAGCAAGCAAGCAGTGGGGTTTCTGTTATGCTTTCAGAAGGGGGGTGGCCAGAAGGGCTTTTGCAAGCAAACACTGAAGCAGGCACAAGGGCTTGGCTGCCTACAAGGCAGGTGGTAGAGATTCCTTAGCACTGAAAGCTAAGGTGAAGCAGCATCTTCTGCTATCAGTAACCCCATTGTAAGCAAGGGGAATCCTCAGTAATAAAGGAGCATTAAGACTGAGTGTGGAAAACCTGTGGAAGCCACGTCACCTCCCTAATTACCACCAAATGCCTGGTTCCAGCCATTTACTCCAGCTTTCTGACCAAAGATCTGACAACAACTTCAGCAGTGACCTACCAAAGAAAAATTCTCAGCAAGGGAAGAGGGCCAGATCATCACACTCCAGAGGTATAAAACCTGTTGTAGCCAGCAACAATGTAAGGGAGACAGGGACATCTTTGAGGATAAATATCCTGAAACTGGTTTCACAAGCCACATCAGGATTGGCAGATGTCTCAAGGGTTAATTAGTTCACCATGCACAGATGGTAGCTGGTAGGGTTTGGAGAGTGGATTAACCTAATTTGTGGTTTGTAATGTACCATGCAAATATCCATTACCAGACTTGGAGCAATTCTGCCCTTATTTTGATTTGAGAAGAGAAAACCACACATTGGATGCTTGCATAGAAGTAATGCCTATTTTGAGTGACAAATGAGTTGCTGTTCACTTGGTTAATGGCAATGACAAATCAGTCTGAAAAGTAATCCCTTCCCTTTTTGCTACAGAGGGACTTTGGATGAACCCAGACGAGATCACTCACTGTGGGTACACGGAACATGCCAGCCTTAACCACTCCTCACAGTTGTACTGAGGCCTCCTCAGCACTGAGGGATGGACCTAGAGCAACAATTCAATTGACTGAAAATAAGGCGGCAGCTCTGCAGCATGTCACATAAAGCCCCACAAATCCAAAGCAACAGCCCACGTGGCTGCTTAGGCCATAGCAAATGGCCATGCCTACACAGAGCCCCAGCTGCTTCAGCAGAGCTCCAAGCTGACTGCAGGTTAAAGCATTTATAATTAGATCATAGCCAAGGAAAGAGCCGTGTTTATACAGCACTTTGCACAAGAGGAAGCCCTGGCTCAAGGCTGGCATGCAGAGATGCCCCAGATCAGCACAAGACTCTTCTGTTTAGTTAAGTCAGGGCCATGCTGCTGCACTTTGTTCAGAAGGTCCCCAGATGTTTACAACTGCTATCAGCTGCAGTGATAAACGTTTCCCTAACTCCTATTAAACTCTGAACTTCCCCAGTTTCTCCCTGCTTTAAGGGCTCAGCGCAGGACCAGCTAGAAATGCACTCACTGGCAAGGCAGAGGTCAGGGTGGGGGCAACAGTGGCTATCAGGCATTCCCCAAATGTTTCTGCCATCAGTCACACTCATGCCCTGCCTGTCCAAGACGCAGCAGCAGTGAGATTCCTGCTGCTCACACCTCTGAGTCTCTTCCCAGCACGTCCTTGATCAAGACAAAAAAAAAAAGGTGTTCTCAGGTCTGATCTGCTGGGAGGCATGGGCATTCAAGTGTCTATTTGTCCCATTTAAGATGGAGTAGTGCTTGCACCTATACAGGAAGTTGCATTTCAAAGTTATTAGTTATCTTTAAAGGCTCTTTACAACACAGCCTGGGAAGCTGTGTTCATTCACCCCATCACTAGACCCAGTGTCATAAAGCTGTTCTTTGTTAGAGGCTGTAACCACCAACTCTCTTGGCATATTCCTTGGCTTGTTGTATGCACACTCCCACGACATCCAGCTCCAAGCAGAATGAAGCCTTCCCCCACCACTCTAAAGACAAGCAAGAAGATGGTTGAGAACAGAGTCCCTTTATATAACTCACTTTGGTCAGGCTGCTGCTTCACATTCCTCTCACAGTGTAAGTGGAGAAAGAGCATCCCTAAACATCACTGTATGCAAGCCACGGCTGTGCAGCCAGCCACCATGGGGCAGAGAAGACGACACTCCCCAAAGGAGACTCAGCAGCACATGAGGGTGGGAGAGCAGAGCAGGGGAGCCCAGCCCTGGGGACTGATGAGCATGCTGTTTGGGATGCCTCAAGGGGAGCACCATCCACAGATGGCATCCCAGCTGCATTGATTCAACTTAGTCCCTCTTCCCTTGGTGTCACAAAATATCAGCTCCAGCTTCTCTCCAGAGCTGCTGGAATGGAGGAGAAGCAGCTTCTCATCCTTCCAAAGTAATCCCTCACATATCTTATAAGAGCAGCACTGTAGCTCCTGTGCATGTCAACTTGTGCACAGACCCCAAAGCGCTCAGTTTCCTCCTGCTGTTCTAGGTCAGTACTAATTCAGGTTGCCCCAGAGACTTTAGCAACACATTTCAGTAGTCTTTACATGGCCTTAAAAACCCAGTGCTCTGCATAGGGCACTGTGAGCCAGGAGCTCCTGCCCTCAGCTCTGCCTTCTGCATACTCTTTCACACCTTTACAGCCTACCTCTCTACAGAAAATGCTGCTGCCTCTTTAATTAACTGTCCAATTTGCACAAACAGTGCAAAGTTTATTTAATATTACATGCTAGAAGTGCAACCGCATCTCTGTGGATGGACCTGCCTAGAACTGCAACCCAGAAAGCAGCTCTGTAGAAAACGAGGAAGTTAAATGTTCTCCAGTTTCCAGTGCCAGCACCCAGTGCTGCACCTGCCTCTGATTACCATCACCCAGCTGCACTTATGGTAAATCTAAAGGAACTCAGGAGGAGAGCACCACAAGCACCAGCCTGCAAAGGGAGCAGCCATTAATGCACAGGATGGCAGGGTTAAGCACAGCTCTGCATTAGTGTACCACTTAGCTTATTACAGGCCTGCAGCATAAAAGCTCTCATAATTAACAACTCAATCTAGGCAGTGACATTCATTAAGTTCAGTAAGTTACATTCATCTTTCCCAGAGATTCAGCCATTGCAGCATTTCTTTATCATCGTCTCAAAATACAAGAGGAAAAAATCCTCCCCTCCCCTGGCCACACAGGCCAGAGTTTTCCAAGGGTTGCAAAGGGTTTGAGAGGCCTCTTTGGATGCCCTGGATGTGATTTGGAGCACTCAAGACTACAAACAAAGTCAATGAGAGTTGCAGGTGCTCAATACTGCTTGGGAGAGGAAAAAAAAGGGGAAGAAAAAAAAAAAAGCCCTATCACATCCAACTCAGAACAGCCAAATGCAGAGGCCCATAATCATGTGTCCCTGTTGAAAACATATCTGTATAAATCACTAAGAGCTATAAGGGAAGGGAAAAAAATTGGTTTTATGTAGTTTCAGATGAGGATTTTATAGGACATTTGAATCCAGGACTTAAGAACAAAACAAGGAGCTATGGCCCTTGAGTCAGCCCAAACCCAGACACAGGCACTGAGAACATTTTGTATTGAAAGCTTCATCAGATCCTTTTGGTAAGGCAAAAATAAGATTCAGACCCAAACAGAAAAGCATCCCCAGCCTCTCCCTCCAAAAGAGACCCCCAACTCTCAGACTACATTTTGACTCAGGTAGAGATAGATTTAGGAAAAAAAAAGTGAAAAGAAATGTAACCCCATTAGCCTCTTAGACTGGAGAAAGAGATCTATAAACACCATCATTTTAATTGCAGTACTATGTAAGATGAGTTTCTTCTCCTCTTCAGTGGAGCAGAAAGAATTTGATGCCTGGCTACAGCAGGTTTCAGCAATGAAAAGTTAAACTGCTATGTAATTTCATGCAACACAAGATAAAGGGAAGGTTTAAAAAGGAGGAAAAAAACCCAGTCCCCTCTATGATCATGCAATAAAAAGCTCAGTATCTTACCTGATTTTCTCTTTGAAGATCCATAGTCCCTGAAAAAAAGACAACAACAAATAGACATGGTTAGAGCTGGAAACAGTGGTGAGAGAATGGATGCGTCCCAGATTTCCACCCATAGGTTCAAGGGCTCATTCTGCCCACTCCCACCTTTAAAGAGGAGCTCAGGGCTGCAAGGCATTGACGGGCAGGGGCTGGGGCTGGGACAGGTCCGGAGCAGCACCGGCTCATCGGCAGCAGCTGGGCTTCTGCAGCACCGAGGGCTGGGGGAGCATGTGATCACTGAGACAGAGCCAACCATCCTCCGGCAGCAAGGCAGGGGAGAAGGGTGTCATTTTTTCCCCTTTAAATCGAGCTATTAAATGCATGGCTACTGGATTAACCCCTGCCGTTCCCCTGGAGAGGAGAGGGAACGTTAACTGCTTGCTGTAGGGGTGCAGCTGCTGCGGGCTGGGCTGGCACTGCGTGCCGTCCCCTCCTCCCGTTAATTGGTGCATAACCTCCAGATCCCTTCCGGGCATCTCAGACAAACACGAGGAAAAAAAACCAAACGCCCCAAACTTTTCCTCTTCTTTCTTCCGGGATGGAGAATGCACCCTGACTTTCCTATAGTGATTTCAGGACCCTCTGCTCGCTACGGAACAGCTGAAATCTCAGAAAGCTGCTGCAAGAGTGGGCTGAAACTAAAGAACACAGCTGCAAGAACTGATCTAGGATCAGCAGAAGTGAGGACAGGAACACTTTGCGGTGGCTGCACTTCCCCGTGGTGCTCTGAGCCCCATCCATGGGCAGATGGGGCAGAAGGGGCATCACTGTGCAGGCACAGTGCCCACAGCCTCCATGCCTGGAATGTGTAGGATTTGCTCCTGGTGAGTAAAAACTCCTTGGGAGTTTTTTGCACCCTCTTTGGATTTTCCAGTTCCAATTTCAATTAAAGGGTTGTTTTCTCAGCCATGCCTTGTGTTTGATATGAAGATGCTACTGCTGTTGCTTCTTCTGCAGAAGTGATATTATATATCCAGAAGTAATGCTCACTATATGGTGCCCAAAACAAAGACCCCTCAGAATGAGCTGTGGAAGGGATGGCTCCCAGAATGCAATCACCAGCTCCAGCTCTGCTCCGACCAGCACACCAGAGCACCCTGAGACAGTCCCTATAAGAGAGGCACAGCCACTTTTCCATTCCTAGCCAACCCTGTCACTTGTATATATCATCCAATTCACGCGACTGGAAATGGGCTGTTGATGGATGGTTAGAGTTAGCAAGTAACCAAAAATAGATAAGAATGTTCCCAGCATCCCACCACATCAAGCCAAAGTCAGTACTCAGGTCTGGAAAGCACAGTGCAAGAAGATGGTTTGCCTGTGCCCTTGCACTGCTCCAGCAGCAACCGCCATGGAATGCTCTGAATTCAGCCTTCCATCCCAGATGTCCTCCCACATCTTGCAGCCCAATCTCAAGCTGTTTCTCAGGGCTTGTGTGAGAGGCTGCAGGAAGCTTTTAAATGAGGCCTTTTCTTTTAATTCTAAAGGATGACTCACCCATACAATTTCAAGAAGGCAGAGATTTAAAAAGGCAAAATTTTGAAACTGTTTTCCTCTTTCTACATGCAGATCATGGGAGGACAAGAAATATTACTGTAAAGAGCTTTTCCATGCTTATCTTTGTTCCTGTCCTATTCCTCATCCAGCTGGCATTTCTTCCATAGCAAAAGCGCATCAATTATGGCAGCATGATTGCCCTAAAATTGAGTCCCATGAGCCCTGTGGTGGGCAGGCACATCCCACATCACAGCACTACTGCCATCATGAAGCACTGTACTCCATAGGATGCAACACCACAGTTCTGGTCAACTGCAAACATGGTGCCAGCAGAGGCATAACTGCTCAAGGGAGCCAGGAGCATTGGCCCAGCAAATCCCATCACTGTTTATCTTGGCTTATGCCATGGAAACAAACTCCATCTTGCTGCCCCACACTCAGCCAATGCACACTGGTCCTCCCCTCTGGGTCTTCTCCTGCATACCTATCCCACAGGTTCCTGCACTGCACTCAGGATGTCCTCCTATGTGCCACAGTGTTTTATTCTTCTATAGTGTCCTTCTCAAAATTTACATGTAGACCAAAATGAAGGCGGGAACCTCACTCAATTAAGTACTTTGCAAAAAGAAATGGCTGCTGTCCCAAAATGACCAAGCAAACTAAATGATGGGGGAAAAAAAAGTGTATTATACACATTACATTGATAAGGAATCATAAAAAAGGCTGTTGAACCTGCACCTTCTGGTCTTAGTTTCCAGTCTGAAGCACAGGATCATCCTTCCATACGAAATTAGATGATCATTACAAAATATTTGTTTCAATCATCACCACCTTCCAAATGTGAGGCTCACTTACAAAGAAAGCCAACAGCCAACCTGAAGGACAGGTTTTCATCTTTCACTACTTCTCTAGATTTTCAAGTCGTGTTTTATCACGTTCTGACCTGGGAGTTCCTGAAGTCCCTGAACCCCATTTCTCCCTGTCTTGTAGGGCTTTGTACATCCACTTTTCAATCACAAAATCAGGACAAAGCAGTATCAAATAAAATGGAGCTTAAAATAAAATCCACATTTCCTCAGTGAATCTCTGAAAGCCAAAACTTGTTTCTCCCAGCAAGGATGGGAAAAATATAATTGCTGAAATAGAAAGCCAACATAGCATAGCAAATAATTTCTCTGGCTGGATAAAGTACTCCTTGTAAACACACTCCTCTCTTTTCTGCTAATTAAGGAAGTCCAGGCTGCTGCTTTGCAATAGCAGCAGCAAGGAGCCCTGCCTGGCTCCATATTTATTTTTTATGCCCTATTATTCAGTGATTCATTGATGTCTTTCCTCTCAAGCGACAGTCTATAGGTGAATACCTCTTAGCCTCACTATTTCCAGAGGAACGTTATTGTGAGGTTGAAGTATCAGATTATGTCGAACACAATAAGGGAAATTCTTTAATGGTTTCTCTTAACTGTAACAACTTCAAAGCAGAAATTCTGATCTTCTGCAATCTGGGCTGCACCAGGCACCCTGCTAGCCCTTACAACAGACAAGAAGCCTGGCCTTGCAGAAAGGAAAACCCTTCCAAGTGAAGGTACAAGGTCACTGCAGCTATACGGAGAAGCTCACTTTCCCTTAAGCTCTGGCTCTTCCTTTTCCTTTTCTTTTTATCTTTATACATACACACATATTTCCATTCTGACTTTATTTCTGTGTGAGAGCAGACACCACCATTCTAATTTCACGTTAAGCTCTATCTACAAGAAAAGCAGTGAAAGCAGCGGGTGGAACTAAGAATAGCACCAGCAGGGCCCTTCTTCATTAGCCAACATCACTCCACACTTGAACAAATGCCTTTCACAAAAATAGTGTATTTCTAGCTGGTTTTTTTTTTAATTTTTTATTAGAATATAGCAATTTTGTCTAAAGTCTTCCCATGGGGTATCACCTTTATTTGACACTGAACCTCATTACTGGCAAGGAAAGCATTTCCCGCTGCTAATGATATTAAAATATCGCTGGTGCCAAGTACATCACAAAGGCTGAACACACTCTTCTTGCTTTATTGACAAGGGGAGAGAGGCTGGATCTCCTTTTTCATCAGTGTTACACCAGGATAATGCTACTCATTTGGCTTCTACCAACGAATGTGAAAGGAGGAACACGAGTATTGCCACAGAGCTGACTGCCTTGATGTCACATTAAGACATCCACAGTCGGTCAAAAATTTTGTGAAAGACCAAAATATCTTATATTACATCTCTCAATTTGTTTGCCACTTGCAATCTACTTTAATTGAGGTGGTTAGATTAAGAACATTACAGAAAAGTGTTTTGGTGCATCCTTTATTTAGGGACTAACTTTGCTGCTGCAATCAGTGAGAGTTCATGATAAAAACAATGATGTGTGTGTGTTTTAATCTATCTAAATAAAAAGAGACATATACAAAGATGCAGTAGCACAATTGGGAAGTTGCTTAATAAATGAGGAGCATCCTGACATTTGTTCAAGAAAGGCCCAGGAACTGTTTCACATGGAAGAGAAGACTGGCTGTGCACAGGCATGTCTGTAATGGACCGAGTCAATCTCTTTAGCGGTATTTCTAATTCAGTTTGATTTGTACGCGGCCTGGAGGGTTTCTCCTGCATCCCCAAGGAGATTCAGAGCTTTCCATGCAGAAGCCCTCTGCAGAAACCAGAAAAGTCTGCAGAGCAGCACTGTAATAGCAGTGGGGCTGCAGGGCTGCAACTTTGTCTTGCACAGCTGCCACTTCAGAGGTGATGGACTGCGTTGGCAAATCCCTCCTCTGCTACTCCTGGAGTGTAAAGGCTCTATTCAAGGCTTCTCCCCTTCACCTCAGGACAGCAGACCCAAGTAAGCTTACCCCGTGGGATTCGTCCCACCGCAATATATCACCTTGAAGCCCAGGGCCTCTGCATGCAAGCAAAGCTTGGCTTCAATTCATCTAGCAGAGATTTCAGACAAGAGATTCTCGACTGTGAGAGAAAGCAGTGCCTGCAAAGCAGGGGGAGCTGCCAGAGCTCAGAGAGGAGTGCAGCCGGGGGAGCTGCAGACATGTCATCAGGCGAGACAGAAGCTGAAGGGAAAGTAAATCTTCCTGCTGTCCGCTTCTCAGAGTTTGCTGTCCAAAAGAGATGAGACAGTGACAAACTCTAAGTAATAGAGGTTAATCTGTATCCTCTGGAGCATTTTAATACATAAGTTGAAATATTTCTGTATTTGTTGGCTTTAACTAACTCATGTTTAAATACATTGTAAGCGTTTATGTTCCCATGCTCCTTAATTCCTAAAACTCTCTGGTGGTGCGGAGAGGTTGCGGTGGAGATGTATGACATTTCAAACAAACAACTCAGATTATAATTTAATCACCAATGATTTGCCAGGCAGATTAAAAGCACAGAAATGTTTTAGCAAGAGAGTCCGTGCTCTCCCACCCAACATCCATATGGTTTGCAGTCAGTAATGAGGACCGCTGCCTTTCTCAGCAACTGTTTTTTTTAACACCACTATCAGATTCTGGGACAGTGTTTTCAAAGTAAACCAATGCCAAAATACTTTGCTACTGCTCTTTACACATACAGAAATCCGAGCCTTAAAAATATTCTCTTGAAATTCTCCTGATTTCACTCAACTGCAAGACTGACATCTTCAGTTTGAGACAAGCCCCAAATCAGGTGTGACCAAGAACCAATGCTGGTGCCTTGGCTGTTACCAAGCTGGAGGAGCTCCCAAACATACTAACACCATGCAAAGACAGGAGTGATATGGAGAGTGCAGGGTTAACACTCAGATCCGTGATGCTAGAAGTGCAAAAGTTTAACCATGTGCATTAGGGGATCTCCATTCCCTGAGCTCTGAGCCCCACGCGACACATTTAAACAAAATTAGCTCTATATGCTATGCATCAGGAACACAAACTCAAGCATGCAGAGGCATACAGCTATACATTTTTCTCCTCCAGCACTCCAGCAATCATAAAAGCACAGCTGATCTCTTCCCCAAGCCAAATAAACAGATGAAGCCTTTTTTTTTTTTTTTTTTTTTAATTAGAAAATATTCTGTTCATTTCCTGATATAAATCGTTGCATTGTGGAACCCTCTCGAACATGAATCTGTCCTTTCTGAACAGAGGTCGAGCTTTTCAGCCATGTCAGAAAGGCACCCATTGTGGCAGCCCTGAGATTTCAAAATTCCTTGCCGGGGGCAAACGGGAGTTGGGGGGCAAGAAGGAAAACTGTCGACCTGGCTTTGAAAATGAGTGTTTCTTGCTGGCTGGAAGCAGCCTCTGCTTGCTGCTGCTGAGAAGGGTAAGCCAATGTTGTGCAATCCTTAAGAGAAAGAAGACACTGCAAAAGAGTTTTGCCTTCCTGCCACTTTCCTGTTGTTTGTACAGTGTGGCTGTAGCACTGGCACAGACAAGCGGCACAGCTTCATATATTATGTTTCTGGTTAGACTGCAGTGATTTTCTCAGCACCATAGAACATCAGCAGCCCAGTTTGGCCCACCAGGACCCAGCTGGAGGTCCTCACTTAGTGCTGCCTTCCAGCAGCTTCTTTCAAGCCAACAAAACAAAAATCAATCCAAGTTCTCCTTTGGAAACTCCAAGTGCAGCACTGGAAACTCTTCCATATGTGCAGATGAGATCTTCCCTGCCCAGGTGACCCTAACAGAAAAGCCATGGTTGGAAAGAGATGGGCACTGCCTCCGCTCCAGCAAAGCTCCCTGCACAAATCCATGGATTTATATTCCAAAGGAGATGTGCAGGAGCCTGAAGATTAGCTGACAGAGAACAGCTTGAGCTCTGCCACCAGGTGTGAACAGCTAGGGAGCAGACAGCTCTGAGACAAACAACATCCCGTGGTGGCCTACCAGTACTTGAAGGGACCTTACAAGGACTGACTTTTGACACAGTCTAACAGTGATAGAACAAATGGGAATGGCTTTAAGCTAAAAGAGTGGAGATTTAGGCTAGATGCTAGGAAGAAGTTCTTTACTCAGAGGGCAGTGAGGCCTTGGCACAGGGTGAGGCTGCCCACAGAAGCTGTGGATGCTCCATTCCTGGAGGTGTTTAAGGCCAGGTGGAATGGAATCCTGGGCCCTGATCTGGTGGTTGGCAATCCTGCCCAAAGCAGGGGGCTGGAACTAGATGATCTTTAAGGTCTCCTCCAACCTAAGCCATTCTATGATTCTATGCTCCCCACAGACCTTCCAGCCTCATGCAGACCCACAGTACTCAACGGGCAGCTTGCTTTTCTTTTGGGTGTATAAAGGGTATAGAAGGAATAGAGATGGGTTCAAGGCATCCCACCCATTCCCAAGTGATGATTGGGA
Source organism: Pavo muticus (assembly GCA_016647715.1). NCBI lineage: Eukaryota > Metazoa > Chordata > Aves > Galliformes > Phasianidae > Pavo > Pavo muticus. The sequence continues at coordinate 1,641,248 of JACDJE010000055.1, forward strand.
AATGTCATGGATTTGTGTCCCAAGATTCCTCAGTGGTGAAGCTGATCATCTGGCTTCAGCGCGCATATTCACTATTTGGCTTGGGCTGATGAAATGCAGAATTAGCCTCTCTAGTTTTTCACAATTACTCTTTATTATGATGAAATTACTCTCCTGGAAGGAGACAGGGCTCTGGAATTGTATATTCAGCATTTCACCAGGCTGTGAGATAGCGAGCACGCTGATCTGACAGCAAAGCCAGGCCGCTTTGGCACCAGGGGGAGATGGCTCAATGCAACTTGGAAGCTGTGGGACACTGGGGCAATGAGCTAACTCCATGTGATCCTCCATTGCGAGGCTTTGGTGGCCTTGAAAAAGACAGCATGAGTGTTTAGAGCAGGCTTCTTCCTGGAAAGAAGGATAAAAACAAGATCTTGCCTAAGAGTCACATCTTCATCTGGTTTTGCTTTACCCTGTTTATCCTCTCAGATTGCGAATTTCTCTGCAGGACAGGAAAATCTATTTACCTTAGCAAGAACTCTGGGTTGAGGTCCTCTTCACCTCCTATAAACTGACCTTGGCTGTCCCCCGTGGGGAGGCCGAATTTATCTCTGCCTTCCAATGACCAAACGTGTCACTTTATTATAGTATTTATAGCATAAATGCTGAGTGATAAAAATGAGGCAATAAAAACTAATCACTTTCATGTGCAGCTTTTCCAGTCGTGCTCTTCACTTTGGGATTTTGCTATACAAATATACGTGCGCATACGGTATATATTTAAAAGATGCAACTAGTCTCAGTTTCAAATTAAGTACTGAATAGCAGAACCATAAATTCACATGTAGCTTACAAACTGGTCAGGCTAATGAACCCTTACATATATCACACTGATTTGGCTAAGAGCCTAAGAAGATAGCATGGCCTTTGAATTTTTATTTCATGTCTTCTGAGCAAATCCTCATTTGAGGGTGGGCTGCTCGTATTCTATTAGGAGAGCTGGGTCCAACCTCTAGTTGGCAACCATATGATCCATTGAGGCTCCTAAACTGCAGCCCTAATGGCAATTATAAGAGGCAGAGATCTTTATAGTGTCCCTGTCCCTAGAGACACCCAAGGTCAGGCTGGATGGGGCTCTGAGCACCTGATGGAGCTGTAGGTGCAGGGGAGTTGGACCAGATGGCCTTTAAAGGTCCCTTCCAAATCAATGGAGCCCCTGGAAAAGGAGCAAGGGAAGGAAGGGAAGAGAATGTGCAAAGTTAGAGATCTCCAGGCTTCTATCTGAGGTCCAGATATAAGTTATTTGAAAAGGACACAGAGTTACCACACCAGGAGGAATACTGGGAGCACACTGGGGATGGAGGAGTAGAAAGGGAGAAAAAAGATGCTTCCCCAGGGAACTGTCTGGGGCTTCTTGATCTCCTTGAAAAGGTATGATTTGCCCTCAAATTAGATTCGCCTCCTTAGAGGAAAAGAATAAACAGATGAAGATCCTCAAGTAGAAAAGATGCAAATGACCAGGAATTGTGCTTGAAACCTTCAAAGCCATGACTGACCCACAAAGAGAGAAAATATTCTCCCTCCCTAAAATACCTGCAGAATTAACAAGCCACCAGTTTAAATCAAAGAGAAGAACTTCTGTATATGGCACAGATGAATCATGGTGCTCCCTGGTATTATATGCTGTAATCACCAAAACTAGGCGTGGGTCCAAAGAGCAATGAGATAAATTCAGGAAGAAATAAATGGTGGCCATTGTGTTCCATGCTCTGGATGCTCTGACCCAAGAAGCCCCATAACTGCTGAATGCCAGAAGCAGGGAGGATACACAAGGGAAGCTCACTCTGTGTTTTCTTTGTTTCTTGTATTGGCTATGAGCCACTGCTGGAGACAAGAGGCCAGATGGGGCCCTGGTCTCACCTAATTGTGGCCTTATAATATATTCTCCTGTAAAAGATCAGACTGGATTAGGATAAATTACATCCAAATCATGCTGCATTACTCAGCACATTAAATTGTCCTTAATCACATACTTTGATGCTCTAGATTCCTGCTTAAATCTGCCCTCTGTGCATATTTCTGTGCCTGTTCTGTTGAAACCATTGCCGAATTTCAACTACACATAACAGGGCTATAATGAAAAGCCAATAAGGCTCTTTGATCAAGCTTCACTAGGACTCATCATGGGGACATTCTCTGTACTGGCAAAATGGTTTCCTCATCCTGTCTCTTTCAGAAATGTTTTGAGAGCCTTTAAAAGCAATTTAATCCTGATTTATGTTAGCTAAGTGATTTTTACTGCACGTGTGAATTACAAGAAAAGGGCCCTCAACTCCAACTCCATTTTTTTTTCACTGCTTAGGAAACCAGTTATAAATGCAGCAGTGCCCTCAGCCTCTCTGACTTCAGTGCAGCGGAAACCAGCAATATGGGTAAATACTTCATCATTCCTAATTCCCCCATATGCCTCATCCAGCAGTTGACCAGAGACAACCTAAAGAATTATTACTGTATTTTTTCTTTTGTAAATGGCATTGAACTTCCTGTCTAAGCTGTTTACATTGTTTCCAGAAGATGTGCAATGAAAGAAACATGCAATTCTTCAACAGCAAGCACAAGAAATTTGTTGATGGCTATCTAATAAAACTGAGCATGCATTCAATGACAGCGAGTCACCTCATCACAAGTTTAGAGATGAGAGGGACGTACAACTGGTGACCACGCAAGCTCCCAAAGGAAGCAGCGGAGCAACAGAAACCCAAAAGTTTGGTGGCCTGATCCAGCCAGCCAGCCCCAGGCACAGGTTCATGCCAGGGGCAGATGGCAGCAGGACAGAAGCCATCGCAAAGTGCATGCAGGGCAGCCTACAGCGTATTGCCAGTGGTGGTAGGTGCTACAGAGCTGCTGTAGCTTTGCTTACAGCACTGCTAAGCAAAGAACTACCCCCAAACTGATGAGTCCCTGAAGTAAAGGATCTCAAACTAAGACTAGACAAGACTAGAAGGAATGGCCTCAAGTTGCACCAAGGGAAGTTCAGGCTTGATTTCAGGAAAAATTTCCTCTCCAAGAGTGGTGAGGTGTTGGCACAGGCTGCCCAGGGAGGTTGTAAAGTCACCATCCTTCGAGGTGTTCAAGAAATGTGGAGATGTGGCACTGAAGGACATGGTTTAGTGGTGTGGTGGTGATGGGTTGATGGTTGGACTAGATGATCTTAGTGATCTTTCCAACCTTAATGATTCTATGATTCCCTTAATTACCCTGCAAGAGGCTGTAGATTGCTAGTGGATCACCACTTTACTCCCTTTTGCCAGACAAGCAGCAGAAAGACAACAAAAAGACAACAAAAAGACCAAAGTACTTTTTCTCCCATTTCTCCACATCTTTGAGGAGCCCTGGGGAGCCACCAAGAGGTCAGAGCAGAAGAGCCCCCAGCTACTGTAGTCTCATGGCCATGCCGAGGATACAGGGCCATGTAGCCTCCTCTCAGATCCCTGCTTTGTCCCCAGCTGTCCCAGACATTAGGCCACCCCATGATTCTGTCCCCATGACATGCCCTGTGTCTTGGTATCGCTGCCAGGGATTCCCCACAGCCGTCCCGGCACACAGCTGGCACCAGCCCACATGCTGGAGCCTCTTGCAGGGAATTCCCGGCTGCCAATGGCATTTTTGAAATTTTAAAGGCTTTAAATGAACAAAGCAAGAAATGAGTTGCAAGCATTTCCAGACATGGCCTGGGCCCTGTGAGATCTCCAAGTTCCCAGTACAAAAGAGAGCGTGACAGATGCTTGGTTTTATACAGTTTTTCGTTCCTTTCTGGTGCTGCTCTTAGGGCGTCTAGCACTCCTGCTTACTCATCTGGCTTTTTAGTAATGTGCTGCTTGGACCTTTTGGTCTTGCTACTCCTGCTCCAAGGGAAGTGGGACCTGAAAGATTAAGACAGTAGTGTGCATAGACAGCAGATGGCTGTTGCATCTGTACTTACTTTGCACCACTAAATACCCTATTGCCCTAGCTAGTTTTATATCCCCTTTTAGTGGTAGATCCCTCCCGACTTTTTAAAGTCATCTGCTGTACATATGTCCCAAAGAATTGTAAATAATTTTTCCAGGAGAGGCAAAAACTTACTATGCATGTGGGAAGAGAAGAACTAGCCCACAGTTTGAACTCCACCTTCTTCATCTGGTGACTGTAGCCTTGCCACCCCTCCTCACCTTTCTTACAGTTAGATCAGCAACATTAAAACAGCCATTTCCCAAATCTGCCACAGCAGTATGTCCTCAGTTAACTGTCTTGCAACATCAAATATCTTTCCAGGGTACTAAAATGTAGTTCCCTATAAGACACCAATTTCATATACGTTGGAATTGTTTTCTGCCTGTTTCAAGGCGGCACGTGGAAATATCTTTCATGTCATTGTTTTTTTTTAATTTACTTGTCAGAGACATAAATCACAGCATGTAAGATCTGCGAGTTCATGAACTCCAGGAATTTTTTCTAATCGGTGTCCTTTGAACTGAGCTTTTTCAGACACTGTAAGACTCCAAAACATATCTAGTACGTGCATCTCATAAATTTGCTTGATTGGCAACTACTAAAACCAGACTTGTCTTCCCTGATTACCTACCAGCATTAGGCAGACTTACAACATATTCTGGGATTCTTACACTAAGACATAAAAGAAAAAAGATGTCTTGATCTTGTCTTGACCGGTATAACTGTTCAGATTCATTAAAAGATTTTAAATTAACATTCACGGGCATGCCAGAAAAACAGAGACAACTTCCCAAAGGTAAAACCTTTCCAATACTGGGGTTACTTGCAAGGTAATGAACATAACTTATTTCATATATCCAATTTTGATAACAAGTCCCACTCTTTTCTGCCCTCTGGGAGATTAGAAAGCTAAATTAGGAGACATCTGCAAAGCAGCATCAAGAGCATTTCCTGAATTCTCCAACCTTGGGAGTATCAGACCTGAGTCCAGAGAAGGGCCACAAGCCTGTTCAGAGGAGCACCTCTCCTGTGAAGAAAGGTTGAGGGAGTTGGGCTTGTTTAATTTGGAGAAGAGAACGTTCCAGGGAGACCTCATTGCAGCCTTCCAGTTCTTGAAGGAAGCTTAAAAGCAGAAGGGGACCAACTGTACATGGGTAGATAGTGATAGGAAAAGGGGGAATGGCTTTAAACTAAAAGAGGGAAGATTCAGGTTAGATGCTAGGAAGAAATTCTTTACTCAGAGGGAGGTGAGGCGCTGGCGCTGCTGTTCAGAGAGCAGTGGGTGCCACATCCCTGGAGGTGCCCAAGGCCGGGTTGGACGGCACTCTGGGCCCTGATCTGGTGGGGGAGGTTGTCAGGGAGGTTGGAACTCAATCTTTAAGGTCCCTTCCAACCTAAGCCATTTTATGATTCAACGACTGTGAGCATCCCATGCGTGAAAAGCAATGCCTTTTTTGGTACTATGGGTACGAAATAACAAAAAAAAGACCTTGACTTCAAGACAGTGTGAGAGACTGTCTCAGTGTCAGTGCTCGGTTCATTCTGAGAAGGAAACAAAGGAAAACAGCACCACTATTAAAAGGGCAAATAAAAAAATCATACTGACCTCAAATACATGCCTATCATCTACTTGCACAGAAACACCCCTCATCATTCCGACTGACTTTCTAAGGTGACCAGAATTAAATATTGAGTACTTCTGGAAAAAATAAGGGAAGATCATTCCCTTACAGGCATTAAAAAGTGCATTGTGCACTATGTAAATGGTGTCAAGGCAGCCTGAGTACAGAAGTAACATCACGCACTATGAAACAGTGCAACCTTTGAACAGGGCATAAATTTTGCAGTCCAGTTTATATACAAATTTGGATGTTGTTCAGACCAGCTCACACAAAACCAGCCAATTTCTCCTTGTTCCTTTTATGTAACTCCTTTCCAATTCTCAATCCAGACATTAACTTTTAATTCACCTTGTACACCTCCAAGGAGGATGTGTGTGGTATTTTCAGTATCTTTTTCCACGTTCTAAGTTCATAAAAGTGAAGAGACATAATGAATGAATTTAATTAATTCCATACAGTCAGCTGGTTATAGAAGAAGACTTATTAATTTGGCTAAAAGAGAAATTAATTGTTCCTTCAAAATGCGCACTGATTCTGGGGTATTTCTGGCCTGGAACATGACCACTCTCACGGATCTCTCTGTTTTCCGGGCTGAAGTGCCACTGGTTCATGAATCCTGAAGTGAAGCAACAAATCTTTTGCTCTCGGCTCCCAGTACTGACTCTGAATTCAGTGCTATTTTGAATAATCTCTCATTGCTGTAAAATACCGTCAGATCCAAACTAGAATCCAGACACATCAGCCATGAGATGAAGTAGCAGTGATTAGGAATCAGAACATGGAACTACGTTCTGTGGCCAATAATCTACTTATTAACAATTTCCTCCCCACTCATCCTCTGGGACAGAAGCTAAGTTCTTTGTTCCATCCACAGCCATCCTGTCCTCCAGGATTTGTACTGGGGTAAATGGCCAAACCCTGCTTGTCCTGCACTGTGGGGTAGGAGGGATCTGCCAGGTCCCCTCTGAGGCATGTCGCAGCTAAACAAATCCTTATCTAACTAGCAATATCATGTGCAACACCGGAAACTCAGCTCTTTATTTCATGCAGCTAAAATAAAAATCCTTCAAGCTCTGCAATGCATCCCATCCATTAGCAGAGCCTGGGGAGCTGTGCTGAGACCTAGCTCATGATTAGATAAAAGCTTTTCCTCTAAATCACTGTCCAGAAGAAACCAAGGCTCTGGAACAGTGAACTCCACATACATTAGAGGTCAGGCACATCCCTGATGCTAGTTATTTATGTGCCTTTGTTTTACGCTGAAGACTGTGAGGGTTTATGGTAGGTAATGAGTTGCTTCATTTCTATACCATGATAATGATGCTGAGATCCTTCTCTCAGTAAAGACACAGAAAAGATGAAGTGCTCCAGTTTTACCAAAGAAGAAACACTTTTAAAACCATGTTGTGAAAATATTAGTGCAGAGCCCTGTGTGTACCAAAACAACCCTGGGAGGGTGATGGGGAAGGGAAGGACAGGGATTTGGGGCCACCTCTTTGCCCCCAGGGTCTAAAGTCCAACTCACTGAAAGGCAGCTGAGCAATGAATCACAGAATCATAGAATGGCTTAGGTTGGAGGGGACCTTAAAGACCACCTACTTCCAACCCTCTGCCATGGGCTGGGTGGCACCCACCAGATCGGGCTGCTCAGGATCCCATCCAGCCTGGCCTTGAACGCCTCCAGGGATGGAGCATCTACAACCTCCCTGGGCAGCAGTGCCAGGCCAGGGCCTCAACAACCTCTGAGTAAAAAAAATTCTTCCTAACATGTAACCTAAAGGAGCACCTGGCCTAGGTTTTCATTCCTTGGTCTCTCACAGATTCTGATTCAGCTGGGTGACCTTCATCTCATGCCATATTGGGAGTTTAAAAATACACAGCACCTCGGAAAAATGTGTCAGTTCTCAGAAATAAGAAAATCAGGTGGTGGGTGGGTGGGAGTAACCGCACAGTATATTTATATAAAATTCTGAGTGACAGTCTTTTAAATTCCACTCTACGGAAAGTAGATTTTTCAGCACTTCAGATACTAAACGCAGTTATTATCATAGGCTTGAAGCAGAACCATTTTAAGAGAGAGGGGTCACTTTCAATTCATTTTTTAGGGCAAAGATTTTTTTGCAGGTTTTTTAGAAGTAATTATTTTATGCTCAATCCCAGGTTTTCACTGGTAACGTCACGCCCAATTTAGAAGATACAAGCATCAAGTGACTTGGCATGGGGATATACTCAAACAAAGGAAAAGAAACCGCTTACAACTTATGACACGCTTTGATAACTGCGATTTAAAAACGCCATTGATTCATTCCAGCAAACGTTACAATAACAAGCACAAGACTAACGACCTGATGCCTTGTCAGAGATGTTCACAGGTCAGATAAAACGACCACATTCTATCGGCAGGATCCAGCCTTTCAAAGACAGCCCTGTTTGAGCTTCTCGCAGGCTTTGATCCCCGCAAGCCGTACGTCAGCACCGTCCTCCCAAAAGCTGGCCTCACACTGAGGGCTTTCTGCCGACACACTTTCTGAAATCCCTTCGGGCTGCCCTACCTTCCGTCCTCCTCTGTCCCGCACACCCGAATGGTTTCCTGCTTTACAAAGAAGCAGCGAGAGAAGGGAAGAAAACCTTCAGTCCACATCGGGGCTTGCCAAACAGCTGGTGAAGAATAGCCCTAGAAAAACTGATATTTAAACAACTGTGGGGAAGATTCGTCAATTTAAGAGGAGCGGGGTGAGATCACCCGTTGCCTTCTGTTGTCTTTTGGCTGAAAGCAGCCAACAGACAGCTGGATTGCCCCGGATCCTGCGCTTAAACACATTTGCGGAAATATTTGTGTTTCATCATCATGTTGCATTTTTCTCCTCTTCTCAGAGCCCTTCCCTCAGCACACTCCGGGGTTTCCAAGCCTGTATCACATCCCTTCACACCTGCTGCAGTCTGTTCACATTTAACATTGAGCAGGGCGTGTGAGCAGTAACAAATACTTCTCTCAGTGTATTTAGTGTCTCCTTTGCTCAGTAAAGTTCTCCATTTTTTCAGAATTCCCCGTTACTTAAAATTATTGGCAATCCAGTCTGGAGGCTCAATAGGTGCTCTGAGGATGTGATCCCAGGAGCTCAGCAGCATGGTAGCACTTTGCACCAACACAATCAGGCAATGTACAACAAATTACAGTTGGGTGACACCAGCAAGATCTCAGCAGCACCTGCACACTCTGGTCACTTCATTTGCTCTGGACAAGGCTGTGTTTCTCTGGGAACAAAGGCACTTGTCCCTCCACCTCCACACTACCAACCCATGCTACCCATACAGAGTCTGCACAGAGATGGCACAGGCAGCCCTGCACGATGGGAAGGAAATTGCTGCAGTTTCTTAAAACAAACTGAAAGACAAATCAGGTTTTGCTGGGACTCTACCACCTGTCTTTACATGGTTGTGGCCTAAATTCCCCCACTGGGTACTGAAGAACAGCAGCAGCAGCCCCTGTTCCAGCCCCTGGGACGCATTGCAATCATATTTGGGGCTTTGGCAGTTTCACTCTTTATTTTTTGATACTTCTTCCCACAAAAGACAGAGACATGCACAGGGTGCATCAGCATGTGGATATTAGTGATGTGCTGGGAGCCAGCTCCACTGGGGTGACCAGCAGACACAGCCTTACCCAAGGCTCACATGCTTGCAAGAGCAACCTCCGGAGCCAAGCTGAGAGTGAAGGCCGTGAACCCCTCAGTGGCAGTAATTCAGTTTTCCTACAGAACTTCCTCCGAGCATGGCAGAATCACTCAATGGGCTCTGATGGGCAATACCCCGGGGTCAGGGCTGAGTGTGGTGTGTGGTGTCCCACTGGCTCCTGGTTGCCATTCCTGCCCGAGCTCCCCAGCTGGGCCTGCCTCTGCATTCTCAGCTGTTCGACAACCGGAGACAAACATGCATCCCCTCCTGGCAATGGATTCTGTTTTCCCTGCTATGGTACACAGGCTGCTCAGCAGCACGTGGCCGACTCCTGGTATGGGGCCTGGCATGAATCGATAGGTGTGGGGGGCACGTTCCATCCCTGGGCACTGGCAAAAGCCCCGAGTCCTCGAGTCCCTGCTGTGTGTCAAGGTTGCTGACCTCTGCTCTCTGCCCACTGAGTTCCACTGTGGCTCATTTGGCCCTGGTTCCTGCTCCATTTCAGTCTCCTTTCCTTGATGCACTACCACACACCTCCTCACCTCCCTGTGTGTGAGTCACTCCGGATCGCCAGACCCACAGAGGGGCAGGGGCTGGCGTTAGCTCCACTGAGCACTTGTAGCTTGCCTGGCCATGGTTCCCAGTCCAGGGATCACTTTTCAGGCAGGTTGTGGCTTGCCACCAAGGCCTGGCGGAACCTAGCCATCACGGGATGGGGCTCAGACACATCATCATCTCTTGCATCCTTTCCCCTCTCCAACTGGAGTCAGCCACAACACAGATGGGCTTGAGCCAGACCCACGGGGACATCAAGCTTGGGCCCAAGCCCAGACACCGAGGCTCTGCTTTGTCTCCGTCTCAGAATGAAGCACGGCAAAAAGCAACTCTTGGGACACTGCAGTGACCCATTCAAATTAAGAGGGTTAAATCATGCTAGTGCAAGCCACAGACTTCAAAAGATTTACACAAGGGATGAATCTGAAGCCATTATTTTTTTCTTTGTGCCTTTCAGAAAGATGATCTACTTTCCAGACCATGGTGCTCACCTTACACTTTGGTCAGCCAGCCTTGCTAACAACCTTCTCGCCGGTCTTTTATTTCGTGGGCTCCTCTTCCAACCGAACAGCTCCAAGAGCTGCTCACCAGCCCTGCTTTTCCCTGCACAAACAGCCCTCATGTACTTCCAACTGGCCTAATCTATTTTCTTTATCTGGTGCATATAAAGAGCAAAAAAAAAGAACAAAAGTAAAGTGTCTTTAGAGAATCAAGGAGGTTTACAGACACACATTTTTCCTGTACTTGAGGATGCAGGTACAAGGTGCAGGCACACGTGCAACAAGGGGTATCCTCTACCTCTGAAAACTACAGTGCATGAAACTTGAGCATGATTGATGTATGTATATCCCATATACTTTGCTGTAATTGGAAGCACTTGTAGCTAAGGCAGTGTAGGAGACCAATGAGACAGGCGGAGAAAATCTCATATGTAAAAGATATAAGCTCCCACCTATGCTGTGATCTGCAAGCCAATCCTGCTTCTGAGATGGCTCATTCAATAAGAACGCCAAGGAAGATGGCCTTCGACTTTTTCAGCAAAAAGCTCAAAACCTTAAAAGACATAAATCAAGACTGCAAAAACTGGCAGGTGATTTGAAAGGAAGAAGTTGCCTTTTGGGGACTGCTTTGTGCCTGCCAAATTCACCCAGACACAGATCCACATATGGATTTCTAACCTCTCCAGGTTTCAGTGGTGATTACAGCAGAGACTGTGTATGAACCATGCTAGACACATTATTTTGGGAGAGCTGATTCATTCGAAGTAGACAATGAAAAGCTCAGGGGTTATTTGGTCCCACCTCCATAGTTCCCAGGTATTCAGCTCTGGGGGTTTTGGCACAGGAAAAGCAGACTTGAAATTCAGATCCTGAACTGGTTTCAAACTTTGCTGAAAGTGTGGAGGTGTGCAGGTCTGGGATTTTGACTACTGGCTCCCCAAAGAGGCTGCTAACTTCTCGGGGTGAGGCGGCAAAGGATGGAAAGAACCGGTGTTATTTCGCTTTGCTCTGAATGCAACACAACCATCTGTGCAGTCACTGCACTGTGGGGCCTTGAAGGAGCTACAGAACAGTCTGACTGCAGTCAGTCGCTGAGCAGCAGGCCCTGCCAGGCTGACACAGCCTGCTGGTACTGCTCAGACCTCGGGGAGAAATGCCGCCTGACAGCTGCTTTCCGTCTGCGATGCTTCGGCCCCATCATGTCTCCGCTAGAGCCTTTCACTGCCATGGTCAGACATACACCAACAATGCCTCAGGATGAGTAACAGGCTAAAAACAAGTACAGAGCGATCGGGAGCTGCACAAAGCTGCTTGTAAACGTACAAGTGGCATACTTCCATAATAAACAACCCGTTATCACGCTGCATTCCGTGAGACAGCAGCAGGCAGCATGCAGTGCTCTGTGCTCCCTCTGCCGGCTGCAGCCGCAGCGCTCAGCATCATCCAGGCGCTCTGGGATGCTTCGTGCTCCGCTGGAGGAACCATGAATCCCTCCGTGAGCTGTGGCAACACCTGTGCAGGCATCGCCTGTGAAGTGAGACCCGCTCTCCCAGGATTTATGCAGATAAGGAATAAAGGCGACAGCTCTATGTGAAAGATGAGGTCTCCGTGGCATGGCACAGTGCTGTGAAGAACAACCTATAGCTGGGACAAAGAAGCCCCTGCTGCTGCCTCCATGAGATGCAATCCGTCACAGTGCACCAGGCACACAGAGAGCATGGCGGGCTGGGGAGAGGAACTGTTCCAGAAACAAAAATGCAGTTCTGTTACAGGCACCACTTGCCCTGATGGCTTCTTTTGCCAGCTTCTCAAGACATGCGGGGCTCTGTAACTGCACCCAAAGGTCTGCTGGTGACTTATTCTGCTCAGTGCTCTTGATTGTGCCACAGAAAAGTGGCAAAACATGAAAATACAAACTTGTCTACATACATCCAGTGGGCAAAACCAGAGATGGAGAAGCACGTGGAGGTAGTGGAATCACTGTCCCTAGAGGTCTTCAAGAAACGTTAAGATGTTGCATTGAGGGACATGGTTTAGTGGGAAACACTGGTGACAGGTGGATGGTTGGACTGGATGATCTTGGAGGTCTTCTCCAACCTTGGTGATCCTATGATTCTATGATTCAGTGTATGTCTGTCCATGCATCTCATGTTTGTAAAATAGGTATTTCCAAAGCATAATTTTGATGGCATTACTCTATCACCAGCAGTACATCGGAAATTCAGAATCAGAAAGCTCAAAATTGCTGTTACCCATCAGCCACAGGCACCCCAACAGCAGCTGATCTGAGAGCTACAGTGCAGTGAGCCATGCACAGACATAGAGCAGCTCACAAAGAGCAGTAACATCAATTCATTCTCTGCAGCAGAGAGAGAACCTGAATTCAGGACTTTGAGCACCCTCCTCCCTCTCACCCCACAAGCCCTGTGCACATGTGGCCCCATCCAGCAAGGTTCCTGCTGAGCCCAGCCCACTGATGGCACCAGTGGGCGCAGGGCAGCTGGCACCTTCATCAAACTGCTTCCTGCTGAGTAAATCTAGAAGGCTAACAAGCTTTAAAAGTCTACCCCCAGACTTATTTTTCCTCTGTCACTTTTGATATAACGGGGGCAAAGCAGCCCACATATCTTTTACAGTATCAGGCAATTTAATTTCTTACTTCTCTGCTGATCTCTAAGTAGACACAGCCCTTTTGATGTCTTGGTCCATGTTTTAAAAGGATGTGGCAATCACAACAGCTTAGAAATGTGCATACAATTAGTAATGCTAATACAATTAACAGTGAAAGGCTTACACTTGGATCACAAACACAGCTCTTTTCCAACCCAAGCCTTCCTCACAGGCTTCCAAGTAAATAGGTCAGATAGCAGTACAGAACTTCAGATAAAGAAAACTGATGTTTCAGACTCAGAGAATGCTTCAGAAAGCAGGGACTCGGCACTATCAGACAGATTAAAGATGTGGTCACATTTCATGCAGGGTAACTTGATACAAGGCTGGCCGGGGATGCAGAGACTTGGAGCCATGGGTGGCTCTCACCCTGTGCTGGATGCAGCTCCAGGACCAGAGCCTGTCCCGCATGCAAGGCACGCACACACTCAGAGCAATGGATGAAAAATTCATGATGGAGTTTATTGCAAAACGCCCACTGAGGATCAAAGCTGCCGACCCAGCCAGCCCCACATGCTGCCTTTTTGAATTTTCTAACATGGGAAAACACATCAAAAGCCTTGAAAGCAAAAAGGCAGGGAGCAGCACCTTAAGCAGACGGCCGCGATTGTGAAGGAAAGGGGTTTGTCAGCACTCTGCAAATACCATGGACACAAAACCAGCTGGTTTCCCAGAAGAGAGAAAAGCCCACTTGGCCAAACCCAGAAACAATCACAGGCACATCCCGGGACAGGCTGGCACTGCAACAAGGGCAGCCCGTGCTACCACCGGCGGAGGAGCTGGGAATGCTCAGCACTTCTGGGAACCAACCCGCTGATAAAAACAAAATGGATTCAAGTAACTGGGCTGAGTTTGGAACCACTTCTCAGAACTTCAAAGACATCTGCCTTCCCAGGCCTGGGAGACCAAAAGCAGCTGGCTGAAACCGGCCCGTGGCACAGCCTGGGTCAGTGTTTCCATCACTGGAAGCTGCCCCCAAATCCTCCTCCCCTCCCAGGTCCCAGCCACCTGCGCATGGGACAGCAGCACCTTGCCTGGGCTGCGAGCCCTGGCTCCTCTGCTGCCAGGAGGCAGCGCTGCAGGCAGGTACCTGCTGCCCGGTGGAGATGGGAGCTGCTCCAGGAGCTGCTGAGCAGCAAGAGGCCATGGAAAGGGCAGTGACTCCAGGCCTCCCAGCAGCAGCTGGACAGGGCTCTGAAACCTCAAGAGCTGTTGTTCAGGTTTTCAGTTCATAATCACAAATGTGTTTTTGCTCTTCAGATTGTTTTACCAGCAGTTCATAACTCTGTGGCTTGTGAACTGCCCAGCTCTGGGTCAGATGGTCTCACGCAACTGCAGAAGTCACTTGATTCAGTCAGGTTAAAGAAGCCCAAACCCCACTCCCCTTTCCCTGAGAACTCTCATTCTTTCCTTTACTTGACCGCTTAAATCTTTAGTCTGCAACACTTCCAGTCTTGCAGTGAGCCTTCTATTTTACCCACAAATGAAGAGCAATTTTCCTTCAGAGCAGCATTTGGAGGGCTTTAATCGGAAATTTGTCCCTGTTCCATCATTTTTCAAAGGCTTTGCAGTTCCAGTCTGCTCCTCACTCTGGTTAAAGGGAGCAACTTGGAGAGCTGTTTGTCTGGAAGGGTCTGGCAGGGAACAGCTTGGCAAAGTGAGAAGGAATCAATTGCTGATGGCCTGATTCCCATAAGGACAGTGTGAGGGCTGCAAACACCACATTGCTGGGGATGGACTGATGGATGGATGGATGGATGGATGGATGGATGGATGGATGGATGGATGGATGGATGGAGAATGGATGGATGGATGGATGATGGATGGATGGATGGGAATCATATAGGACAAGTGAGTGCTGTCCTGCCACATAGGGAAGAGCTGTGCTTGAGAAGTTTGGTGAGAAATATCTCCTCTGAGATTTGCTAAGGAACATCAGTGTGAATAAGCAGCAGCCCATGAGAGCCTCAGCAGATGTGGGGTGGAGTTTAATCCTTGCTGGGTCAACCAAGCAGGCCAAAAACAGGATTAATACACAGCGTGTCAGGCTGCACATGCTATACACTGGCAATACTACTTGGATGAGAATGAACATCCAGGTTAGGTGCTGACAACTCCCCTAACAGGATCACGCATGAAATCTGGCTGTAGGAAGAGCTGTCTCTATGACTTTCACAGCCAAAAATCCAAGAAAGCCAGTGACACCTTCCACTCTGAAGCTCATCAGAGTGCCACAGCACAGCCAGTGCTGAGGATAAGAAAGGTTTCCTTTTCCACGTCAGCTCTATAGCATCATACAGATAGAGCAAGGAGAGCCTAGTGATCTGCACACTCCCCAGGCCTGGGGAGAAGATTCAGTCCAGCACTGACTGCTGAAGAGACAATCAGATCCTCTTCAATCTCTTCCATATGCTTACAAATGTCTGATCCAGGTGTGGTTCTGGAGTCGTTAGTATTAATGTCCAAGACTGTAAGTCTGCTTCTTCGCTGTTGCCTTGTCAAGTCTTAGATGCAAAGTTATTAAATACCAAAAAAAAAAAGTCTATCATAAGTCAAATGGAAAAAGATAGAGCCGTGACACCTAATAAGAAGCCAGGTGGAAAAGCTATTTCATATCTGTTCATAGCAACATGCCACAGCTTTCCTGCTGCTGTCTAGGGGAATTCCTGTTCCCTGGGACAACGGAGCCAAGAGCAAGTCAGCATCACCAGACAAGCATGGCAAGGGCGTGAGACATGGCACATCCCAGGGAGAGCAGAACGCACAACACCACATGCCTAACATCTGCACACACCAAAGGCTCTAATTCCAACTCAGTGCCTTCTGCCGCACAGAAGCAGTACATGCAAAGCACCATCTCCCCACAGTGTGGCAGCAGCTGCCTGCACAGCTCATAACCCAGGGCCTCCCGGTGCATGTCTTTTCTCCAAAAGAGTGGTCGGGCACTGAAACAGGCTGCCCAGGGAGGTGCTACAGTCACT
This sequence comes from Pavo muticus, assembly GCA_016647715.1. Classification (NCBI taxonomy): domain Eukaryota; kingdom Metazoa; phylum Chordata; class Aves; order Galliformes; family Phasianidae; genus Pavo; species Pavo muticus. The sequence goes on from JACDJE010000055.1 coordinate 1,657,223, forward strand.
GTCCCTGGAGGTGTTCAAGAAACATGGAGATGTGGAACTGAGGGACATGGTTTAGTGGGCAATATTGGTGGTAGGTGAACAGCTGGACTGGATTATCTTAGAGGTCTTTTTCAACCTTAATGATTCTACAATTCTATGACTGTGCAGCAAAGGGCTAGCCAGACCCCTGGTCACTGAGGAGGGTCTTTAAACAGTGCAACAAAAGCAGCTTTGCTAAAGGTAGGAGAGTTCTGCAAAAATCACCAAGTGCAAACCTTAAAAATCACAAGATTTTTGTCATCTTGGGTTTTTCTTTTGGCCAGACTGATTTGTAGTCATCTGTGAAATTTCAGCATTGCCACTGATTTTTAAACAGAAAGTCAGATAGAATGACAGTGAGCTACAGCTGTGCTAGCAACACTGTATACAGATACAAGTATATATACAAGCACACAGAAGAGAACAAAATATTATGGGTCAGATGAAGCCTAGTGGGCTCTGCATGGAGCCCAACCTGCTGCACAGCTTGGCCTTCCCAACACAGCCTGCAGCAGCAGGGCTGCTCTGCGGGCACCAGGTGCTAACTTGCCTCTGCATCTCATGTGGCTTGGACAGCATTTCCCTCCATGCTGCCAGCCCATGGCACGCTCAGGTATCTGCAGGCAAAGCTGGCACGGGGTCAAGGCTCTTGTATCAGGGGCAGGAAAAGTGGGACGGGCTCCTCTTTGGCTGCCCCCACCAGGGCTGTTTGCTTGTGATAAGATCCAGCCCCAGCGCTCAGCTCCATTGCAGGAAGTTTGTTCCCATCGCCTCATTTCCCACCTTCCTCCCCTCTCCCTGCAGGCTGGGGAGGTCACAGCACAGGAAGGAGGCACTGAGGAGCTGCCACCCTCTTCCCAGCAGCCCCAGTGCCTGCAGTAGGACCCCAGCACAGTGCTTCAGGGAGCAAAACCTAAGGGAGAAACTCCAGCAGTGATCTGAAGAAGGCAGAAATGAGTGGTTGAGGGTGAACCTTTTCTAAAAGTAATAAAAGAATAAATCATAGTCTCATAGAATCATAGAATCATTAAGATTGGAAAAGACCACTAAGTTCATCACCTTCAGGGATGTGGCACCCACAGCTCTGGGCAGCAGTGCCAGCACCTCACCTCCTTCTGAGTGATAAATTTCCACCTAACACCTCACCTAAATCTCCCATCTTTTAGTTTAAAATCATTCCCCATCGTCCTATCACTATCAGACCTCGTAAAAAGTCAGTCCACCTCCTGTTTATAAGATCCTCTCATGTACTGGAAGGCTGCAATGAGGACTCCCCAGAGCCTTCTTTTTTCACTCTTTGCCCATTGCCACCATTACCTCACCCCTCCAGAAGAACAGGAAGGGTCACCCTCAGGTCTGGGAGGTGGAAGCAGCACCCTGGCTGTTAGTGTCAGCACCTGATGCTTTCTGTGAGCTGTACACAGGTTCAAGCTCTTCCTAAAGGTCAGAGCAGCAACAACACCCAAAGTGCAGTGGCAGAGGACAGAGTAAGCCCTGTGGTGTGGCACAGAGCTGTTCATAACTCCAAAAACCTAAGCCAGGGCAAAGTGAATCTATTGACATTACATATGCTACAGTCCATCGCAATCAGAGTGCTGGTGCTGCCCGATGTTTACATTTCTCCTCCCCCTGTCTCTGTTTGACCCAAGGGATGTCAATAGCCTCAAGGTCGAAGAGAGGAGAGTGCAGCAGAAGGGATTTCTTCCTTAAATGACCTTGCATCAAATGCATTCATATTTTAGAGGCCATAGGAAAAACCTCCATCTGGAGGAAACGACTGCAGAAGGTGCTGTCAGCCCAGCAGATGCCCTTTTTCTCCCCCTGCTTATCTTAGATGCCAAAACACCACAGTATCTTTCAATGCCTCCATGCTCCTAAGGAGCAGGGCCTAAAACTTGAATACTTCCACACCCAAAAGGGTTGCAGTAGGTGCTGTCACGCCTTCTTCACATGTGCAGCATCCAGCACTAGGCTCTGAGCAGGAGAATTCTCTAAACACAGTAACAGGTTTCACTCCTACTGTAGCACAGCAATAAGCCACAGTTTAACCCTTAGTCTGAAGCAATAGGGAAGGAAGAGAAAAACATCCATTTTTATAGCCATGAGCAATCCAGCTCTGGTTTTAAATGCACAATTTCTTCCCTTCTTTTTTAGCTGTTTTCCCCCAGGTGAAACATTTGGGCTGATAAAGAGAGGACATCCAGATTCTATTCCCAATAAAAAACAAGCTCACTCTCAGCAGTGTCTGAAGTGTGCAGCAAACTAAGAAATGAACAATGACCAGCACAGACTTTGCAGTGTCAGATTCCCACTGCTTCTGCACTGACCCCTCCCTCCCAGCTCAATCCTCTTCTGCCTCCTCCTTCTCCCTCCTGTGTCTCAGTGAAGTCTCTGCTATTTCAGCACGCTCCCAGCAGAAAGCAATTATTGCTGCTATATGTTACATCGAGCCTAATGGCCAACCCAACTGGGGGCCAGCCTGTCTGCGGCAGAAACTCAAAACTGATTGTTTCTGCCCCGAAACTCACTATCTGAGTATCCAGATGTGCAGGGAAGAGAGAGCAGAATGCCCAAACGGAACAAACTCAGTGCTGGCAGAGAGCACAGCAGTAAGGCTAGGTTCTTATGGGGTGAGAGTGGTTAGTGGAAAAAGGTGAAGAGACGGTGCTAGGAGGGAGACACAGGAGGAAGAGGACGCCATGCAAAGGAAAGCCAATGACTGAACTGCAGGAAGTTCCCTGAAGGTCCCAAGGTCTTGGCCTGGCTGCTTTTACAGCTGTTAGCACCGGCTACAGCCTGGCTGGCTTTCCCTGAAGTTTCTTTCCTCGGGCCGTCTGGGACAGAAGAGAACAAGGACACCGAGCTGTAGGTCCACTAGGCACTCTCCCAGCAGCACACCTGCTCCCTACATGCTGCCGGGGCTGTGAATGGCTCTCAAAGGAAGGTGGCTGGAGCTGCTTCTCAACTCCACCTCTGCGACCTAAGATCAAGTGGCACTGAACAGCCAACCAAACAGGACTGAAGCCACCAGCCCCAGAAAGCTGAACCAAGCAACTCATCTCCAAATGCAGCGATGGCTGCCCCAGTTCTAACAATCCCCTTGGAGGCTCTTCTGCATCTCAGCTAAGCACAGTAATACTGCGTTACATTTATTCAGACCATATGTAATACACACAAGAGCCCATAAAAGCTTAAACAGCACAATAAACATTTGGAAAAGCGCAGTGACCAGATTTACGGGGCTTGGATACCCGCCAGCATGACCCACCAGAATCAGATCCTGAAGTTTTGTGTAAGCACAAGATGTATACACAACACACACAAGCACACATCAGTGTGCTGTTATCCCCTAAGAAAGATAAGCAGCCCCCAAAGCCCATCCCCAGCACTGGAATCTCATGGCTTTCCACTGTTACTGAGTGGGATTAGTTTAAATCAAGGCCATAAAGAAGGTCTTGGCAAGGAGCAGTTGACGTAGCATGACAAAACTTCGTCCCAGAACACACAGTAAAATTGAGAAAGAGGGAAAGACGAAAAGATTTAGACACTTAATTTCCATTAAAGGGAAGATGAGCCCTGCTGCAGAAAGAGGGCTTTGCTTTGCCAAATTCCATGCTAATTTTCCTCCACGGGGGTGATGCGATACCTCCTGTGCCACCTACCAGGCTGGAGGAGAAGGGAGGATGGCTCAGCAGAACAGAAGAGGTGTGATGACGGATCTTAAGGGGTATAAACCAACAGCATTTGTCCCAAGAATCTCCAAAAACCTTGAATTGTCAGTGCACAAAGCATCTTGGGATAGTGGGAGAGCAATGTTGGAATGTTAAAGCTCCTCTAATTTCCAGTAAAACAGTTGAAAGAATTTTGATTTACTGATATCTTGGGTGTTTTTTGACTCATTCTCTTCTCTTCTACATATAAAAACATGTAAAGCTAAACACAGTATTTTGCCCACTTAGAGTCTCTCTCAGCTCACAGAGACTCTGCACAAGCAGGAGTTCATAGAAGTTAGCACAGATGTGAGTATCCCGTGCTCAGGACAGAAGCCTGGAGTCCTGGCTCCGTGTCTTGCGCAATAAAACGCAGCCAGGGCACAACCTCAGCCTTACAGCAAAAGGCAAGAGATAAAAGAACGGCACAAGATACTGCTTTTGAGAAATCTGCTTCATTTGTTATGATAAAGGAGAGCATTAAGCATTAGTTGGCAATAGATGGAAGGAGCTGCCCACCTCCCACACACAACTTCCCAGAAAATGTATTTACAAGTTTAAGACGAGCTACTACATTAAGTTATACAAAAGGAAGACCAAAGTGTGACGACAGACTTACTTACATGAGGCTGAGGATGTAAAGATGCCCCTGCTATTAAGGAACTGGCTCAGAAGCACTGCTCCCTTTGCTGGTTATCACAGACAAGAAGGCTGTTTGTGCTCATCGGCTGCACAGGGAGGTGGGCAGTGCCATGCAGCTGAGGACAAAGGCTACATGCACAGGCACATTCCCTCACCCACTGGCACGAGGGGGAAGTCAGGCAGCAAAGGATCTATCCGAGGCAGATGTACTTGTGTTAGCTCAGCAGCCAACAGGCATCACAAGAGTTATGGCTGCAAAACACAGACAGGCAGAGGCAAAACAACACCAGCACATTTTTGAGCATCCCTCTTCCACCTGCTTGGGCTGGTGACTTGCTGCCCAAGTACTCAAATGGTCCACCAAAGCCTCCCCCTGCCAATAGCCCCACAGATGGAAGCCTGAATCTTGAGGGCATCTCCAGCACAGCCACCATCAGCAAACGCAGCTGCAAAGGACAGAGGGAGCAATGGCAGAGGAGGCAGCCAACACAGGGCGCATCATGAGACACATAGGGCTGCTACTGCACAAGGGTTTGCAGATGGAATAATCTGGCCAGAAAGCAGGAATTTGGGACTAAGGAGCACAGCCCTCTCCAGATAATGTCCTGGTGTATGGAGCAGTATGGACAGGTCTTTGTTTCTCTTCTGCATGGCTATCTGCTGTTCATTGCAGGAAAGTGACTTTTAATGAGATAATTTGTGCCAGTTTCGGGTAAGAAGATAATAGGGTGAGTCTTGAGCTAAAGATGCCCCTTCACGTGCTCACACACAAGGAATGAGTGCTTTCATTTGGAGACATTTCATGGCATCCTGAATCCCAGTCCCCTTGTAACCTAATTTCTCGACGTCCCTTTGCCCTGTTATCTTCAAATACAGCACTTTCAAAAAGCTGATATGGAAACAGATCCATTCCCACAGACCCAGGGAGCTGCAGATCACCAGGTCAACCAGCAGGAGCGCTGACGGGACGAGAAAGTACACCGAGAGTCACAAATGGAAGCGAAAAGCAAGGCCTCCTGGCTGCTGTTCCAGTGCTGGTGACCTTTACAAACCACTTTCATACTTCTGTTACCCCAGTTCTAAAATAATGCCAGCACTTCACAGTCAGATAGACAGAGCTGCTCTGTGCTCCGGCCATACCTTGAGGTCAATGGTGAGAAGCTCGGCAGAAGGGCAACACCGTAGCAATGCCAATATCACCACTGCACAATTCACGTGACACCTCAGCACTATTCTTTGGAACGATCCCTGGGAAGATTTTGGTTTGACTAAAATAAGTTGGATTACAGGCAGCCAGGGACAAAAATAACCCCATTCCCAGGTGTTTAGTGCTATTTAAAGGGACACAACACCTATTTTCTGAAAGTCCAGCTCCCTCTGGTTTCAGAAGACAAAAAGATGCCATCTTTCAGCACAAAGAAATTTAGAAAAATAGACGTAATATCATTTCCAAAATCTTTAAGTATGCCTGAAGTGAGCCAAAATATGGGAAGCACACTCTGCATGACGGAGCACGGCAGTCACTCCAGAACATGAGCAGGGAGCAGTTTCTTTAACAATTTTTAGATGAGGATCTTGGTTCCAAGCTATGGGGTTGAGGGGTGAGCACAGCAGCACAGCGCTGGGTGCACAGGGACAGTGCTGGGATGGAAGCGTGAATGCTGGAGCCAAAGGATGTGAGCTGAAAGCAGCAGGAGCTGAGGGAAGCTGCTGGGAGTGCACAGACCAGGCAGGCACAGTGAGAGGTCTCACATACAGCAGCACCCTCAGAGGGATGCTCAGCAAGTCACCCACTGCTGTCTCATTTATTCTAAAGGCCCAAAATGAAAAGACAGATAGGACAAGGCTGAACACAGAAGAGTAAGCTTGCTTTTGTTTGTCTATAACATTAATAGGCGCATTATGTAGTTTCCTTGCCTTACTGATGGGGCAACTCTGGTTACAAGATGGGATGGGATTTCCTTGAGGTCATTCCCCCAAACTGTGTGAGTTGTTATTTTCCTGGCTCACCCACAAACAGAGCGGTTTGCTCTTCTGAAACACTAATGTCTAACTGTTGAAAGCCTTCGCCAATCAAAACATTGTGGCCTTACCCCGTTTTAATAATCTAAGGCATCAATCTCCCCCTTAGTGTTTGTTTGATGTGTTCTGCGCCCTGCTGAAACATCCCCTGCAGACCTCCCTGAGCTCATGCTCCGACTGAAGAGAGATGCCACGCATCAGGCCTGGAGCTTTCTCTCTGAAACTCTTAACAGGGGATTGTGGTAAAATGTATTTATTTTCATGTATTGAGGAAAGACCACATATTCCAGCCTCTTTTTTTTCCATCACTCAGAGATGGGCCCAAGGCCAAAACGGTGCTGCTAAGCTTGTTTTCTATTTAAAACCTTCGTTTTTATTAATAACCCTTTACAGCCTACACACCAGCACTGCGGGAGTTGCATTTCCGTGTTATGTCATCGTGAACCGTTATGTATTTAATTCCTGTACCCACAAACCCATATGGACATCATTAAACACGTACCGTACAGTATTAAAACTGTGTTCCATAAAGTGTGATTTAAAAAAAAAAGACCTGTGAAGTGTGGATTTTTTTTTTCCTAAGGTCATGGGAAAATGAAGAAGTAGGGGAGAGAGAAAAGGTTCAGCGGTGCTGCGGGTTCACTCATAGCAATCCGTGCCTGCAGACCGAAAATCCAGCCCGGACTACCCGCCAGGGATGATTAATTACCCAGCAATTTCAGGCCAGATATGACGAATTTCTGCTTGACAGACCGCAGAGACAACTTCTACAGAAATTATAAGTTACAAACCAGCACAGGACCTTGATGACTTTATTTCCCCCAGATCAGGTTCCCATCACTTCTCCTGGAAGGAGCTGCCCACAGTGGGATGAAATAGCGAGTTGCCTCGTATTGCTATGGGCCAATTATTGGAGCCACTAATGGAGATGAGGCAGACCATGTCCTGAGCGTAATGTCTGCATGGCACTGGGTTTGCCCCAGTCTCTGTTACCGCCACAGGAAGGCTTGGCATGGCTGTAGTCTATCCTAGCAGCAAACCCTGCACTTGGGCAACTTCTGCAAGTCAGCCTCAGCCTTGGGATTCTGTCTGTGTCCAGGACACCCCTTTCATCCCTCTGTTATCTGTTGTGTGGGATTGGGGATGAAAGGATATGGTAGAGAGAATGTGATGGAAGAAAGATATCAGACAGTAAATAAACCCAACATACAGACTGCTGGTGGAAGGAACAAAAATGAGAGCAGAAATGCTGGCAGAAGCAGGGCAGAATGCATCAAGAGAGATGAAAACAGTATGTAAGGAGAATGAAAAAACTCCAGGGACAGTTAGACACGGCACAAGAAAAGATATGTCAGTGTGAGGCAGAGAAACTGATGGAGTCAGGGATCATAAGAAAGCAGAAACAAAGCAAAAGATAAGAACAAAGTACAATAAAAAAGGGCATCAAAATAAGAGACTTATCTATGTATGTAAAATAGGAGAGAAAAAGTCAATCGCTTACAACACAAACTACACAGCCTGGGACAACCTGGTCCGTTATACCAGAGAGGAACCTATCAAGCCCCACAACAACCAGTGGGCAGCCCAGGGACTTTTCCCCATACCAGTATGTGAATCCTGGAGGCTGAGATGGAAAGAAAGGGGATAAGCACACGCAAAGAAAAGACTATTCAGGTTTCCCATTGTCTGAAAACCTCCAGAAACTCTTGAACCCAGCAGTGGCTGCTTCACCTTTCCTTCTGATGCCCCAAAAGCGTGGCTATTTGGTCACTGAGTTCCCTTTGAACATGAGCAAGCACTAGCCAAAGTGAATGAGCCACAGCGAAAATGGTACTGATGGCATCTTGCAGCAAATACACCCAAGGAAAGGAACTCTGCACAGCTTTCTTATGGAAAAGGATCAAAGAGACTGTATTGGTGCTCCTTAATTTTACTGCTACGTGGTTAAAAGGTCCTCTCAAAGATACAGTTAGAGATACACACCTAACTGCTTTCCAGACCCTTTTTGTTTTTCTTTAGGAAATATTATTAAAAGCAAATTCTCATAAAAGAGTGTTTAGGGCAGAAATAGTTTGCTGTGTAAGTCCTCTAAGTGTTCAAGCCAGTTGAGCCTCTTTGCTGCTTCTACTGTGTTTAGGAACCTCCAAGAACAGCTGCCGTCTACCTTCATCACATGAAAATTAGTGACTTAATTCAAGTTAAATTCGTCGTGTTGGCACCAGAGCCCATGTGCAGGTGCTCACACACATGTCAACCTCCAGGCAAGAAAGGAGAGAAGAGTTAATGTTACTTGCAGAGGAGATTACTGATGAATGAACCTCCTTTGCATCCCAGCCCTCTCCAGAATTTTTATTCCCATCAAACAAACAGACAGATGAATACACAAACACACAAATAACTTTGGGAGCACGTGTACTCCCGCTGAATTCAATACAGTTATTCACTGTGCAGAAAGTACCACATGCATAAACGTCTGAGGAGCAGGGCTGCTCTCAGGATGAGGCTGCCAGCAAGCTTAATCTTATCTTGCTGCATTACTCTGGAGCTGAAATGTTTTTGACACATGTCTCTGTAGGGTCATGTCCTACTTCTTTCAAAATCTGGAATTTGCTTTGGTGTTTCAAAACTGAAGTGTTAGAAGAAGCAGCAGGTAACTTCTCCAAGGAACCTGCGAGGGACCCTCACAGCCCCTGGGTGTTAAATGCTCTGTTTTGGGCAAATGCCCTCTTAAACTGAGTCACATCTGCTTGTACAGTTCCCCAGCACGTGAGTGCATCTGAACTGAACATATCAGAAATGCAAATGAGGTCTTTCTGAGTGCATATTAAGACAGAGAAGATCATGTCAGAAAGCAACATTTGTTTCTTGAAGCCAGAAATTCTCTGCTCGCTGATATTAATGCAATCTTCTCTCACAAACACTAGTTACCCTGCCAGGGATCGGGGTTTATTGGGCAGTAAACCAGGGCTCAGTATTTTATATGCCTGTCAACAAGAAAAAAAACAAAAAACACTTGTCACAAGTGTACATGGCCAAAAATTTCTAATTTATGAGGATGCTGAATGACTGAGGCAGGTGTACAAAAAATGCCTTAGGAGAAAGATGATTAAAAAAAGGAAGAAAAAAAGGTAATAATAATGCACTGGAGAGCAGCTTTCCAAAAGAAGAAGGGGAAAGGGACTCATCTTACGGTGCTTGTTTCATCCCTCGCCTAATAGCCCAAACCCACCTACATTTCAAAGCATTGCATTTTTCATATGCTGGAAGCATCACAAAGCATCCTTCATCAGCCCGGCCTTTTGGCAGCTCTCCTGCTCCACATGCAAATGCTACATCTGGAAAAGGCAGGAATCCTCTCTCCTGCCTGAAAGCCTCCTTTTATCTCCTCTCCTCTGCAGCACTCCTACTCCTTTCAGCTGCTCACTCCAACACACTGCTTTACCGAAGGCATTCGAGGCTTTCTCCCCATCTGCTGCTCTCCCCAAAGCCCCGGCTCACCTCCAGAGCCTCCCCAGCACACAGACAGCAGATACAGATGAGCACAAACCCGATAACAGTGAAGATGAACAGAAGCTCATTTGTCAGCAGAGGAACCCGTTAGCTGGGGAGCAGCTCGGCTGGGGTTCCTCCTCCCCCAGGGGATGACACTGCTGCATCACCAGCATTACTAACATTGTTAGTGCCTGTCCAACAGAGCCTGGCTTTGTGCACTGAGGCAACCCGGCTAACAATAGGTTACTTTTCTCCTGACCTCTTGCTGGAAGAGTTTAAAGCTGTTTGCAGGGATGTGAATGAATCTTGCAGCTTTCTCGATCTGCCCCACAGCCTTTAGCTTCATTATAAGATGGGCACGAAGGTGAAGGAATTGATCCAGGCTCATCAGGATGCCTCAGCACCCAGGTTACTGATACAAGGATTGCAGAGGTTATGCACAACCTGAAGAAACTCATTAATGGGATTGCAGAAAGGAAAGTGCTCAGTTCTACTGCCCACGTTTACCCAAATTTGGGAGATACACTGCTGAAAAGTCCTGTCTTATAGAAAGCAATGCGGGTTGCTGGTAACATGCACTGCTCCCCACTACAGAATAAAAGCTCCTCTATTTGCTATATCTGAAGTCATTCTCCATACGTGGGGTGAGAATCTCACTGCCACTCCTGGTGCCAGGGCTGTGACTGGGCTGTCTCACTGTGAAACCCTCCCTGCTCTTTTATTTAGCAAACATTCATAATGACCCAAGGAGTCTGTCCACTCAACAGCCATTCTGCTGCTCAGCAGAGATGATGAAAGTTACCCAAATTTTGGGACTATGTGTCAAAAGGAAGCCAAATACTCATTTTTTGGTAAAACTTTTTAATGAAAACTCCACTTCTACCCAGAATTGGAGGATAATTGACATCTCCACAAGATCTTGTATTCTGATGAAAGACAAATTTCATCTTAATATCCTCCTTCGCTCTACAGCTCCAACTAGGTCTAGCCAAGAGAGGACAATGTTGGTGAGGATCTACTCACTAGAAAAAGAGCAAAAGCTATGGCAGCATTGCTGATTCACTGCTGAACCGTGACTGGTTCAAGACTCTGACAAGCTCTGTTTCTGGTATAAGTCACTCTCACTTCATTCTCTGCATGCTTGGATGGGAAAGGAAAAGCTTTATCTGTTAGATATGGTGCCCCTTCAGCCCTGCCATCCTAAACCCACAGTTGTTGCAGTGGGTTTCTTCTCATAAAGCATTTTGTCCCCCAACATTTTTTTCTTCTGTATTTTCAAGCACTGGGTATCTCAGGTTACTAGTGATTTTTTGTGATGGTTCCCAAATGAGCCTGAACTGCTCTGACTTTTCAAGACCACAAGACTGTAATTGAAAGCAAATGTAATCAGACATATACAATGTTCTGAGGTTCACCACAGTGCATTGCAGTCAGCATTACTGGAGTGGCTATTAAAACTCCTTGGAGCTGGGAAGCAAATACAGCTTGCAAGAATCTAGCAAATAACCAGCATTTATTAGATTAGACTAAAGCATTGCAAAGCCACAGTCAATCCCCTATTCAGAATACATCTGAGGTCTGTTTAAACGAACAGCTTTCCTAGCTTAGGCCAATTGTTTTAAGAGCCGTGAATGGAAAGAAGGGAATAATTCTACTTTTAACACAACGAATTCTGCAACCTTACATCAGTGTAAATCTCAGAAAGTCCATTACTGTCGACAGGGTCGTTCCAATCAAACTCTGGTATAACTGGAAAAAGAAGGTGGCCCAAACACAAAGGGTATCTTTGAACGCAGACACACTGCTCTAGCTGGAGATAAGCAGTAGCAAATCCCTTCCATAAACCTCCTAAACAAAAATGCAAGCACTAAAAGGGGTAGGGGGAGGGCTTTAAGTGAATTCCCACTGGCTCTTGAGTCTGCACTTAAAAGCAGGTCTAGGGTTATCTGTGAAATTTCAATTAAATCAAAAGCTTTGATAACATGGTAAGTCACTCCAGAGTTTGGAGTCAAAACATGTTGTTATTTGATCCTCCGCTCGTGTTTCCGGGCACAGCCAGCTTGAAAGACAGTCAGCTGCACACCAGTCGTGAAGATGGAAAGGCTGGAAATGGATCTACCGATAGATCATTGTATCTTATATGGCCAGAGCCACTTGAGATCTGGTGTTTTTATACAACCTCAGTCCTAAAGAGGGATCCCCACTACCTCAGTTGAGAGAAGGACAGTGCAAAAAGGAGCATCTCAGATGTGTGCAGCCCTCCAGGGCATGGCTCCCTACTGCCACAAATGTCTTCTCTTTCTGGGCTTGCTGCAGACAAGGTTTTAACCAGCAACAGCATTGAGAGCTGAATGCAGGATGTTGTGGACATGAGACACCAAGCCCTGTCCTCCTGTTCAATGGCATGTACTGGATGTAAAGGGTTGTGCTGGAGATGCCAGAGTTTAAAGTCCTGTTTACAAAGGAACGTCACTTCTGCTTGAAATGCTCCACCTTAAATAAATTTGAGATGTCATATCCATCTGGCCTGTATTACACAGCATTAAAACACACTTCAAGCAATGCCTTCCCTTGTTATATATAGGATAGCATGCACAGCATGATAAAACCTTATCAAATTTAATTGAATGTCTTATATTGCCCCCAACCAGTTCAGAACTGCATATATAGTTACACTAGGCTTGGGTACAGAGAAAAACACTCTTTTTATAACCAGGGAGGCCACTCATCTGCAGCAGCATGGAAAATAAAGGGAGCCTCCAGATAAGCAGCATCAGAACTACACAGCAATCAACAATAGGAAGCACAGGGCAGCAAGAAGTTCCATCTGACCCCAGGCGCCAACAGGGGATAATTTATCACCCTGGCAGCAAACGCCCCATTGAGCACGTCTGTCCCCAGCGCTCTCCTCCTTGGAGTGGAAAAAGATCTTCATTAAACAATAGCTGAGCAATATTAAATATAGACATGGCAATGACAAGCTGGATTCTTCTCCATTATATAATTACATTTATAGCATGAGCTGCCTATTCTTGTTTTTCAGCGATGTGACACATGGTGGATAAGATGGGCTCTACTCCACTCTGTCGTGTTAGTGCAAAGAAATCCCCAGCCCATCCCTCCTGCAGTGAGTCAACAGCGACAGGCAGCCAGTGCTGCAATTAACCTGCTGGCAGGGGCTCGCTGGGAGCAAGGAATGGAGATAAGATGAGGAAGTTCCCATCCCTCTTCCTCTTCTCAGTCTCAGGTTCATCCACCAGGCACAGCAATGCCAGATGCTTTGCTCCTTACATAGACCTAAATATTTTCAGTGTGCTTATCCACACTGGTAATTCAGGCCAAGGGACTGCCCCATTCTGGGGTGTCAAAGCAAGCATCACCAGCCCCTACACATAGGCTTTAGAAGATCCTATTTCACTGGCTCAGGGCTCAAGGATAACAGGTGTCCCAGCTCCTCTACAGCCAGGAGATGGAAGAGGCCTTTCCAATATCACAAAATATGTAAATGAGGCAAAAAAGAGCAGACTTCCAAACCCCCTCTATTAACCACTAACCTTCATTTCTCTGGGAGGAAGGAATTCCATGGGTTAATTTAAACATTAACTGAACTATTACTTTCTAATCTACAAAATAGGCATCAGCAAATTATCGGCAGTGATTGTTCCTTTAGAATATGAGGAAAAATTACTGGGCAGGAAAAAGGCCCTCGAGCAAATAGCCCTGGCATTTAGGTTTTCTAAAGGCAACGTCAGCTTTTCAAAATACCTCTTTAGTCCCAAATCTTTTCTATAGAGAAAGAAAAAGACTTGTCTCAGATTTGTAAACCTTTACTAACTCTGACACTACTGCTATGCTCGGTCCAGACAAGCCAGTTCCCAGCATCAGCAAAGCAGGAGCCTGTTGGCAACACTCTGATTTCGGTTACATTAGGATGCATTCAGAATAAGTCTGGTTATTTTAAATCCATCCTGTGCCTGTGACAGCACACCACTTTTAAACCCTACAGCGTGGTCATACCCAATCCATGCAAAAGCTATTTCTGTGCGCTGGGCAGCCAGTGCCAAGTGGCAATCACTAAGATATCTTCGCTCATCTCAGCCCCGTGTCCTTTCACAGACTGATCTACAAAGCAAGCACAAGGCCAAATGTGATACTGAAGGCAAAGAATACAAGCTCTTGCAGTACAGTAACAGCAGTGCTGTACGCTGTTCCAACTGCCATTCCACATCTTTTTGTTGTTGGGGTTTTGGTGTTGTTTTTTTTTTTTTTTGTGGTTGCTGAATCTATTTCATTCAACATGCATTCCGTTTTTCCCCAAGATTTATTGTGTGATATTTATCTACATGCAACTTCTCTTTTATTTTTTTGGCCAAGCAGTGAAAAGATTCAAATCTTCTCTCGGGCAGGCTGCTCTACCTCCTGGTACCACTGAGACTGCAGCCAGAAGCGAGTTTCAATACCCTCCATTTGATATTGCAGCCCAAATCATTTATATGTTGCGAACAAAAGGGGAAATTCCCATGTGAAACAAAAGAAGAGGATGAGTCGTGCATGTGTTATTTCTTTTTTTTTCCATACCTAGAGAGTGCTCCATCCATGTGTTGGCTTTGTTTAAGATAACCATCTCTGAGTAAGACCTTCCCAAGGATCCCGGCAGCAGGCAGGATGGAGGCCAGCAGCCAACAGGGGTATCTGGAGACCATCTGATGGTGACCTCGCACTGCCGGGACCCAGCGGTGCTGCTGGGGCAGCAGACTCACCACAGCCACAGATTTCTGCCATCCCACACTATGGGCAGCATGCTGTGAAGCGCTTTCACAAAGCCATTTTCACAACAAATTCAGGTGCCGAGGATAAACATTTCAGAGTAAATGTGTTTCTAAAACAGGCACATTTGGTGCTCTGCTGAACCCAGATGCTCAGAGATCTGTGGCAGCTCACTCCCACGGCAACCCATGACACTGGATGGCTGGGGAGGGGCAGCCAAGCAAGGTGTTTGGCAAACAGCCTTCACAGGTTGTTACATCCTTACCTACCCAAATCTCAGCAAAGGTGATGGAGCAATTTTTTGAAAATATAAAACTCTTCTTCCCATCAGAACAATGGATCTTAACTGTCTTATCTTCATCTCAACTTTTTCAGATAAATATCAGATACACGTCTTTCTTTTTTCATGTTCTGTGCATTATGACTTACTTCCCAGATGGCGAATCACACGAAACTAAAACTTCCATCATTTGCTGATTTTGCATTTCTTAGGGAAATTAACTTCCATTCCGCATCTCTCAAGCGGAATGAATTTTCCTGAAAAAATGCATTCATTGAGAGATCCCAATACTACCACCAAGTAGGGACTGAAATGCTGATTGTCATGAGATGGTGCTGACTGCATTCCTAAATGATGGGAAAATTCTCTCTACTGTAAGCCCTGTAAGAAAGATCAATCCCAAAACAAAGAACAGCAGCCTTTCTTACAGCACATCTGCTCAGAGACTCCACTCCCAAGCGTGTCATGAAACACTATTCTAAATGGATGGAATACAAGAAAAATGATTAGCTTAATACCAAACAACTGAGAATAAAGATAGATGTTTTACAGATGAAAAACTTGCCTCCTCTTTCGTTAAATGCTGCAGGGCAGATCATTTGGGAACCTGGAATAGTCATATGTAACGCAGTCAAGTTAATGGATAGAAAACAAGTCTATTGAGGAACTGTACTTTAGCACTTCCAAACTCACACATTAAAACACAATTAATGTATTACCATGGCAGCTTCTTTTCAGATTCTTTACAAGAAGTTTGTAATAGGTGAAGAACAAAGGGAGAATCCAACTTGCATTCACAGTTACTGCCTAGCATCTGTGACCTGGAATGGGACTCTAGGATTTATTTGATGGACGCATGATGGACAAAGCCCACAGCTATGCAATAAATTTCTGTACTTCAGTAAAGAAACTGTCATTAGTAAGTGCAATTTCTGCATCAACCCACAGAATATTATGTTTTGTACTTAGTAAGTGCCCCACTTTGTCTGGATTTGCACATTGTTTTAAAATCACTTTATGACTTTCACAATAAAATATTCTCGGATAATAAATGGTGCTTTAAACTCAGTTGTTAATGTTATTACTGGTGGTTCAAACAGAAATCTTGCTTGAGCCTGCCTGAATTTCTGCAGGAGAAGGACTGCAGAAATGCACCGATGGATCTCGGTCTGCTTCTGATACTGGAGTGAGACCAGAAAGGAAAATGAACACTCATATGACCAGTCTGGCTGTGATATTTTGAATCAAACAGCACAAATGCCCTAAAAGCAGTAGACGGTATGCAGTGTCGAATTGATGAATACTCCTCTTTGGGTATTTCTGTTATTTTTTGTAAAAAAAGAATAATTAAAAAAATGGTTTCTGAGATTCTGTTTGTTGACTGTGAGCCCTGGCCTGACCTTAGCCTCAAACCCAAATCCCCAGTAGAAATCTGAAATTAATCTACCTCTGGCTTAGTTATTAGTAATTATAATTATTAACAGAAGCATCCAGTAAATGAATGGCTTTCAATGACATGGTGTTTTAATGTAGAATACTGGAAAAATAAAAAAAAGCCCTTTCTTCTTTCTTTACAGTAACTTTTCCCACAGCTCTCTTACAAAGCACGTTTTCACCATGGGGAGTGGTCCAAGATCGCTCTCAAACTGTGCGACAGAGGATTTAGTGTCCTCTGAAGGTCTATCCCATGCTGCACAAAAGGAACCTGCTGTTGTGAGCTACCTGGCCCAGCTGCAGCACAGCTGTAGGCACAGCCCAGCCATGCTCTCTGGAGTCACCTCTCCAACTTTGCCTGCAAGCTGCTGGACAAGGAAGAGGTTTAGTGGTGCTGAATGGAATACCTTCTGCCTATTGTCACAGAACTCGAAAGCTTGGACCATCACCAAAACAGGAAACAGAAAACCTAAGCAGCAAATCCAACCCAACAAACTGGCCAGATTATAACTGTGTTGGAAAACCCCATCTTTTATTATAGCTGGACTGCATGCTGCTCAGCACCATGGGAAACCAGAGTACAGAGCACAGCAGTAGTAGGAAACGACCCTGCAGGGAGCAGCCTGCAAGCCAAACGGCCGCAGCCCAGAGAGGAGAGCGTGCGGGGGCAGCGAGGGATTCACTCCTGGAGGTCAGCTAATTGAACACCAGGTCAGGCTTTGTCTTACGAAGATGAGCTTCTGCAGAAAGACAGAGCAGGCAATCCCGAAACTAAAGCCCATCTTGCTGTGCACAGAAAGAAGACACAAAAGCAGTGCGAGCAACTCCATTCTGCCATCCCTCGGTGGCTGAATCCCTCACTTGGTGACATTCGCTCTCCTTTAACACAGCCAGTTGGGTGCCATGTGTATGCTACATCGTCGCTACATCGTCACTGCACGAACAATTGCTGCACTGAGTGCTAAAAGCAGCAGCTGAATAAAGAGAAAATAATTCTGGTAGCCTAGATGCTGCCCTCAGGCTACACCCTCCCACCCCCAGTGAGATAATGGGGCTATGAGTGAGGTCTAGGGAGGGCTGATTTCACAGGGCTCAGGCAGTGCTGGCTCGCTCCTTCTGGAGGGGCTTGGCAGAGTACAAAACAAGGGAATGAATCAGGGATTTCTCTGTTGGACCGCACTCCTTCGTGCAGAGGCTGAGAATCTCCCTGGAGGTGTCCTTCTCCCGGACCCTACGCAGAGGTCCAGTGAGCCCCACACCTCCTCCCTCCCTCCTCAGTCCACAGAAGAAAAACACTAAGATGTTTCCATTGGCTTTTACATCATCTTTTTGTAGAGATTAATCTTTAGTTTCAACAATACATCTTTTGTGAAGCGCTCCCAGCAGAAACCTTAGACACCTTCCCTAAGATCTGTTTGCTTACAGAAGACGAGGTAGGATTTGTTTAAACCCAGCTAGATTAATGTCTTGCAGACATTAGTGAAGTGAGATTTAATCAGGTTATTGCTCTACATTTTCCAGGGAAATAAATCACACTTATTACTAGGCTGGAATAAGTTGCAAAGCCTGGGCTGAGAAAATTTAGGCTTTTTTGTTTTTCCTAGGGGGTGCAAATGGGTAACTTGAAAATTTCTTCAATGCCATTGAACTGGGAGCTCAGCAAAAGGCCCTGAAAAAAACGCAGGAAGGAAAAGAGAAAGAAAGCCCCTCAAACTTTATATCCATTTTCTATTGGACTAGACGATCTTAGAGGTCTTGTCCAACCTTAACAATTCTGTGAGTCTATAGGAAGTTGTAGAGAGACGGGGGTTGGCCTCTTCTCCTAGGTAACAGTGATAGGATGAGAGATAATGGCCTTAAGTTGTGTATTGGGAAAAATTTCTTCTCAGAAAGAGTGGTGAGGCATTGGCACAGGCTGCCCAGGGAGGTGGTGGGGTCACCATCATGGGGGTATTCAAGAACTGTGGAGATGTGGCACTGAGGGATGTGGTTAGCGGGCACGGTGGGGATTGGTTGGGGCTGGACTAGATGATCTTAAATGTCTTTTCAACCTTAACGATTCCGTGATTCTGAGATTACTACTGGGCTGTGCTAACACAGGTGAAACCAAATTACAGAAACACCGCCTACAAAACCACAATGGGACAAAGTCAAAACATATTACTGAGGAGCACAACAAAATATATCCTGCTTGTTATACAGGAGAAAAGGAAATAACATGCAAGGCAGCACAGTTGCTTGTAAATACTCTCTTGCCAACGCTTTCCCTGGATAAATTATTTCTCTGAACTGTGACAATATCACCATGAATCAGCCTGTCTTTTCCAAGGTAACGGCTATGATTCTGTTTTGTGTTCAGTGGAAACTCCTTTCCCAGCCTTTTTCTTAGCTTCCTGCTTAGAAAGAATAGGCTCTCCAGAGACGATTTTGGATTTGGACCACAGT
This sequence comes from Pavo muticus, assembly GCA_016647715.1. Lineage (NCBI taxonomy): Eukaryota > Metazoa > Chordata > Aves > Galliformes > Phasianidae > Pavo > Pavo muticus. The sequence continues at coordinate 1,676,033 of JACDJE010000055.1, forward strand.
CTTGCTCCCTTCAGATAACTAAATATCTGTGGGCAGGAGTACATTTAAAGAAGCAGCTGGTAATTATTAGCTGAGTACTTACTGGCAGGATTTCCCCCTGCTGCTGTGCCAACTAAATGAGTCCTTGGTGATAATCATCAGGTAAAACTCACAAGCAAGGGGAGGTTCCCTCATTAGAAGCATCAGCAAGAAACAATGCAAAAGTGGGCGGGGGATGGCTGAAAAACGTGTTTGAGGGCTGCTTGACTTCTCTGTTCTCCACACACCCAAGTGGTTATACATAATTGCTGGGCATTTTCTAAGGTAGCGCTTGAAAGCTACAAAATCTGTTCCCACACTTACAGTAGCATTTAAGTGAATGACCTTCATTTTTCTTCCAGCCAACCAAGCAGAACTGGAAATGCATGCAGCACTTACTCTTTTGGAGGGTTGAGGTCTTCTGGGCGAGCCTCAAAAAACCTGAAGACTTCATCGCACTGTGAAATGTGAGGGGGAAGTCGAACCAGCGCCTGCAAAGGGAATCAAGAGGGAAGGACAAGCACTTAGAAAAGCCAACTTAAAAACATGGCCTCAAGTATCTAAACTACCAAGTAAGTGGCAAAACAGTCTTGGCAGGGGGAAGGAAATAGAAAAGGAAAGCATCAGGCCCAGCTACTTACCTGAGAAGAAAGGAAATTGCACAACTTGACTGCAAATGTCAAGTAGGAAGTGATGAATTCCAATAAGTGATGGTACCTAGAGTTGGCCAATGTCACTTTTTGCTATATGTCCAAGAGCAGAATTCGGACCATGTGAGCAAAAGCATTACGCTGAAATGATTAGGTACTCTGTGGCAGGGACTCAGTGACAGGTTTGCACAGTACCTCAAGGCAATGTGGCTAGGGTTTAGAAGCTCTCAAGTCAACGCATACAAATGCAAGCAATGAAAATCTGCAGACTCAACACCCACTCATACAATGGATTAATGTTCCCCATGAAGCTTTCTGTTTAGCACTGTCAACATTTTTCTGTTTTAGCAGAGTTTGCTAGAAAACAAACAAACAAAAGCACACAATTTGTTCCTAAATTAATAGGAAAGGAATTTGATTAATTGTCTGCAAAAAAAAAAAAAAAAAAGAAAAAAAGGGAAAAGGAAAAAAAGGAAAAAAAAAGGCCCAGAGGCTATTTCTGCACAAAGACAGCTTCACTGCAGTGCATCCTGGCTAACAATGTCCATGCACTTTGCAAGATACAGATATGCAACACTTGTCACACTCAGCAATGGTGAGTTAATTTGGGAAGAACCACACTACATGGAAGTGGATTGGAAACTGGTGAGACAAGCACACAAGGCAAAATCATGCTGTGAATTTGCTGCCCAAGCTCTAGAGCCAGACAGTGCCCAAGGAAGCCATGCAGCCATCCCCAGCCCACAAACAGCAGCTTCACGTGTCACAATTCTGAGATTTACTGCAGAAGTGACCATTAGGAGAGGAGAAGAAGCTGGAGTTAACCTTCCTCTGTGCTAAGTTATGGTGAAAATAGGCCACGGGTTAAATATAGACCAAACTTCTTAGAAGTGCTGTAAACCCATTTGACAAAATGAGATTGCCTGGCTCATCTGCTAGTTGGAAGTAGGACAAACAATCTTGAGAGATGGATGAAAAACTACAGCAAAGCTAAATGAAGGTGCATTAGGGCAAACTGGTTATACTAACCCATGAGACATCTGCTTTATCTTGGTCAGACAGCCAAGGAGGCCCAGCCAAAGCATGAATGCAGGATGGGCAGTCTGCTAACATGTCTGCTTCTAGGCAAACTTCAAAATCTTCAGAAGAGAACAAATTTATTTCCAAGACTACTCTTAATTGGGGACATCAAGGAAAACAGCTCCCCAAAATAAAAATCCTGATCTGAACCAGCAGTTTCCAGTATTAGGCAACCTGATCCTGTTTGAGGTGGCCTGAAACTACAAGATGAGTGCTTCCAGGTCTACAGCTTACCTTTCCCTGCTTGAGGGATATTATACAAATGCAGGGAAAATTCATGTGATATTAGCAAGCCTATGAAGGAGAAGCTGACTTTTGGCCACAAGTCAATCTGCTACAGAGCAGAAAAAACACCTCGTTACAAGGAAGCAGCATCAGTGGCAGATGCCTGGCAGTAGCTGGGGCATGCCTACACAGCACTGCTGGATATTGCAGCTAATGCAGGATCAAGTATACCAGATGGAAAACTGAAGTCCTCTACTTTGAATGAAAGACACCTCAGCCTCCATTGCTATCCACTCAATCCTGCTGTTTTGCTCAACAGTGCAACAAAGGTGTGAGCTCTCTGCCCTTATTCCTGGTGCATATAAACAGGAATAATACTGGGAAACCTGCAACTGCCCGGGAACAGGTAACAATTATGGCATGCTGAAAGAGAAAAACACTGCACCACCTCAGACACTGAAGCACATTTTATTCAGCTGAATCCCAAGCAGGAGATAGACTTATGCAGAGCAGCACTGCTGTCTGAAGAGCAGCGTATGGAGCCAAGATGCACTGCTGGCTCCGTTACTAACGCCCTTCTAGGTTTGGGCAGGTTACTTAACCTCATTGCATGAAATTCAGCAGGGATATATCTTCTGTTACCCATTTAAAATGCTGAGCAATAACACTTACCTAATCTGCTGAAAGGTTATGAGGCTCAGATATTTAATATCTACAGTGTGTTTTGAAATCTCTAAGGGCTTGATCTTATGCAGTCAAAGGGCCAACAGCAAATGATACGTATCATTACTAGAGAAACATAAATACCCAAGTTAAATGTATCTAAGGGGGTCCTGGACATCAGACACCTTCTCAAAGAAACATCACTTCCCTACATGTTGCAGGTATTTGCCCTTCCTAAAAAACAGGCTACAGATGTCAGTACCGGATAAGAGCACAGAGTGGGTTTTCAGTGATGTAGGAGCACACCAGCAAGCTGCTGTGTTGTTTTATGTTTCTAAATCAATGGAAGCTTTAAGAAATCTGTCACCTCTGATCTGGCGGTCCCCTGTTTGGAAATCTCCAGAAGCATTAAGGTGAGCATTGTGGTCATGCTGAGCTGCAGGAGGACAGCTGGTTTCAAACTAAAAGACAAGAGATTTAGATTGAATATAAGGAAGACGTTTTTACAATAAGAGCAGTGAGGCACTGGCACAGACTGCCCAGAGAGGTGGTGGGTGCCCCGTTCCTAGAGACACCCAAGGTCAGGCTGGATGGGACTCCGAGCACCTGATGGAGCTGTAGGTGTCCCTGTTCAGTGTAGGGGCATTGGACCAGGTGGCCTTTAAGAGTTCCTTCCAACTCAAACGATTTGATGGTTCTATGATTCTAACTGGAAAGGCGCTCCTTGGCTCTTCTCTTTCCCAGGCAGAGAGCAGTGGACAAGAACCAAAGAGCTGAAGCTGTTCCACACACAGCCACCAGCTCACAAACCCTGGGGACACGGTGGCCCTGGGGCAGGGCTGGCTCTCCTGCTGCAGGATCACCTCCAAGAGTGCTGCCATCTTCAGCCCAGCGCACTAAGGTGAAATGAAAACCACCTGATAATAACCTGCCATCGCATGTTTTTGGGGGAGCTTAGGTGTAAAGTCTGCAGCCAATCAATTTGTATTTGTTTTTAAAGAACAAAACCCAGAGAAAGAGCAAAGAATGTTAAGAAAGGGTAAGAAACTGCAAATAAAGGAGTAAAACCAGGTTGAGCTGGTTGATTCTGGACAGTGGAGCAGCAATGCTGATCTGGGAAACAGCAAACACAGAACGTCCGCCTGTGAGCAAGCCAAGTGCAATGTGACTTCAGAGTGAACAAAAAATGCATTGAGGAGGTATGCAACATCTCTGCTCCTCTGCAAGGGGGAAATACACATTTGGGCAAACACACATTCCAGCAAAATGGCTCCAAGGAAGAGCTGCAGCAGGCTGAAGGCAGGACTGCAAGGTCAAGGAGAGAAGAGGAAAACAGATGGTGAAAGGATGGAAAGGATAGGGATGTGACATTCTTCCTGGTAAGCAGAAAACAGAGGTAAATACATGCAGTTACAAGCAGCACACATCCAGAAACAGCAAGGAACTTGAACAGGAAAGGTGAGAGATAAAAACCGCCAGTGAGCAGAATTCATCCTTGCACCACTGCTGAGTGTTATCAATGAGATTCCTTCTTTGGCAGAAGAAGGCGGACGTGCGCTGCTTAGACCTCAGACACTCATTAGAAGATATGCCTTTATGTGCTATTTCAGGCTGTAATGATATCTGTCTCTCTATATTACAGGTTTCAGACAGTCTCATGGAGATGCAGGTGATTGGAAAAGCTATTAGAAAAGCTGTCATGTCAGGCAGGGCGTTAGCAATCAGCCCCTGGCATCCAGCACGACTGGCTGTCCACCTCACACAGCACCCACAGCAAAGCACAGCACGGGGTGCAGGCCAGAGCTCAGTGCAGAAGGTCACACGGACTGCAAACAGCTCAGTGGGAATTTATTACATTAAAATGCATGCACGTGGGTAAGGAAACACACAGTATTTAAGCATGCCTTGAGTGCTGCGTGTTGCATTTAACGCAGGTACATTTATAAAAACCAGATGCACCGACATGCATTTATGGAGATACACAGGAGGTGTGTGGATATACATACAAGGATATTCACCCCGCTGAACCTTTTGTGTCTAAAACTGGAGACTGGTCGCACTTGCACAACCACTTGTGCAACCATTGGAGGAGTGCCAGCACTCTTGGGGGGAATCTATCTGCCCCATCAGGGACACCCAGCTCTGGGGGGTGAATCATGCACAGGCCCTCCCTGCAGCACACTGAGGGGGTTCAGGCGCCCGGCTTCCCCATGCTCAGTGGGGTTAATCCCAGCTCCGCACACACAGACAGCTGACTACTGCATGATTACGGCTCCCTGACTTTTCATATTAAGTATCCTGTTCTCAACTGCTTATCATCCTAATTAACCATAATTGGTTGTGGCAGATGTTTAGGAATGGTCATGAGTTCACCAAGAGGGAAAGTGCAATTACCGTAGTTCACTTCTCAGAACAGAGAAATAATTTTACTTATCCGAAAATACTTTTTGCATCTGTTTTGTTGAGAGCCTCACATTTCCTCCAAGCTTAAACCCCCCAAAAATGAATTGTGGAGGCCGGATGGCAAACACTGGCAGTCAGAGCTGTAGGTGTCCCTGTTCACTGGAGGGGAGTCAGACTAGATGACCTATAGAGGTCCCTTCCAACTCAAACGACTCTGTGATTCTATTCTACAATGCTAGAGAGTTGGGTGAAGAGCGCATGGCAGTGACTCGGACTGGAGAAGTAGGGAGATGTGAGAATAAATAAAGCATTGAGGTGAGATGGAAAAAGGGTGCAATTCTGGAAATGATTGACACATAGAAGGGGCTCTGACATGAAAGAGCCATAAGAAGCTGGAAAGTGAAGTTCTACACCAGATACCAAAACGGACATTGCAAATAATTAACTCTTACTACTGCAGCTGGTCTAAACATGTCAGGATTCTGAAAGGTAGGGTAAAAATGACTGATGAAGTTGCAAAGTTTTCCACTTAAACCCTTCATTCTTGACCAGGACTAAAGACTGTTCCAGTTTAATTCAGCCCTAGCTTAGAGAAAGGTAAAATCTTGAAAGAGAGCTTGGACTGAGAGACCAAGAGGGAGGCAATTATGTTTTTTTCCTTTTTGAAGAGTAAACTTGTAAACTTTTATAAAAGAACGACTAATAATGGAGTTGATGCGATCTGCTCATTTAATTTTTGTTTAGGAGGTGTGCATTTGGGCACTTTGGAAAAGCCCATAAGCTTCAAGATAAATCCACCTCCGGCTGGGACAACATAAAAGTGCGTGACAAACTGAAGTACTTATGACAAAGGGACTCTTACTTAGACAAAGGCTCTTAAAAGCTCCCCAGCATAGAGATGCTTCCCTCAGTCAGCACTGACACAAACATGCCAGCCTGCAATGCTGCCCTGGCTCTTCCCCGAGGGCTGAGGAAGGAGAGCAAGGTGGTTTGGTCTTTCTTCCATACAGGGTGATGCAGAGTGGACAGGCACACCCAGGAGGTGTGTTTGGGAGATCAGAAGCTTACCAAATAAAATGCTCCTAGCAAGACAAGGCTGTGAAGTTGGTGTTGCTTTCACATCATCAGAAACTCCTAAAAAATTAGGAAAACCAGGCCCATGGAGCCCAGAGGTCCTTGAATTGCACTAGGCTAATTCCAAGCCTAGAGTTAGGAAATCATCCAGAGATATCAATTCCAGTGGGCAGCACACGTTTACAGGTAAAACTGAGCTGGTTTGCTAACACACTGAGGTTACACATCAGACATCCAGACCTTCACTTTCACATGTTTACAGAGAAATGCCGTGGAAATCTTTCCCTGTATGTCCCACTCCACTTTTCATCACAACGTTAAAGCTTCCTGAGGCTTTACCAAAAGCAGTGGCCTGGGTATCTCTGTGATGCCATGACCTCAGCTGGCACACAGCAGCAAAGAACCCACCAGGGCCACAAGGCCCATGCTGTCAGCCAATACTTTTTGCAGGGCTCCCCATATTGCCAGTGTCCCACAAACTGTGAGACAGCTTTTGCCTGCCGGTCCCTGCTCCCATGCCCCCAGCAGGAACCACAGCACATCAAACCAGAAGTCAGACCTGCTTCTCAGCCATGCAAATTGCTGTGCTCTGTCAGAGACAGCCTGCAACAAAACAACAAATGGTAGAGCATTTGCCCCATGCCTTTCCCAGGGCCCATTTGTGCTTCATCTTTCCAGGTGAAATGGATAGAGAGTCCTCATCTGGCAAAAAAATTACCACAAACTTTGCATTTGAAGCTGCCTGTCTCCTCCTACATCCTCACAGATTCCAGTGGACAAAGCCCCGTTGTCCCATGTATTCATTTCACTCTCTCACATCAGATTTTCTCCATCAAGTACACCCACATCATTCCTTTCTTTTTTTTTTTTTTTTTAATTAAGCATGTTGTCTGCCTCTTCATTTTAGGACCAGCATGGAACAACCCTGCCCACGATAGCTGGTTGGAGCTTGATGATCTTCAAGGTCTCTTCCAACCCAGCCCATTCTATGATTCTGTGACATAAGCTTTGCGCTCCTCTTTCAGACGAGCAGGATTAACCTTTCAAAGCAATACTCTTGCTCTACAGCTCTGTACAATTCTTCAAGAGTCAAAACATCCACTGGACAGGCAAAGAAAGGCAGAAAAAAAGGAAATGATGCCGAAGAGGGGGGTATGACCCTATTCACAGGTCCCACTAGGACCCCTGTGCACCAGCTTGGTGACGCCACGCTCCTTAGAGGTGAGTGGCAGGGCAGCGCCGGGCTGGGGCTGTCTGGACACAGACAATGAGGTCCCAGATAAGCAGCTTCCAGCCTGGGGCGGGGGCTCCCCATCAAGTAAATCACTGCTTTCTCTGCCATGCATCTGCTGGGTGAACCCTGACATTCATCTTGGCTGCTCGCGTCGCGGGCAGTTCCTGTCTGAAGGAGGGAGGCTGGCGACGCGGTGGGACCATTTTAAAGCAGCCACTTGGCCATCAGAAGGAAGACAGCGTGTTAATTGTCGTGTAGAAAGCCTGATCTCATGAGATAAGACTTCACTTACAGCTTCCTTGCCCGGGTGATGCAGAAGGCAGGGGTTTGCTGGGGCCATGTCATCGCTGCCTGCAGTGTGCCCCAGGCACTGCAGTGATCTGCTCACCATTGTGGATGAGGAAATGTCTGACTGGAGCAGAGCTTTTCCCCTCCACCTACTCCTCTGACTTTCTAAAAATGGAAAGAAAACCCCATAGGAATGAAAAGAGGAAGTATGGGGTTTAAATTATATGCTGACGTGCTCAAATACATCCCCAAAAGTTGGGTATTGGTCCTGTATAGAAATAACTTTTAATCTACTGTCAGAGGATCAATTATGATCGAATCATGAAGTCTAAGCTGGAAAGGAAAGACCACGTCACTTAACCCTCTTTTCCACACAGCAGGCTTTTCTGCCCTGCCATAAATTTCCAGGTTGTCACTTCTTACAAGAAAACACCCCTGGAAGCCGCCAGTCCATCTCCAGTGCTGCGCAAACCTGCAATTTCCCTCCTGCAGCACAGACGGGCAGGGAAAGAAGAAAATGCCATCTTTGTTGTGCCTCTTTGCCTACTGAACTCTTGCATTCATCAAGACTGAAGTAGAAATATAATCCGCTTTTATGTGAAGAGCCCTAGCAGGGCAGACTGTGCTTATGGATTTTTCTGATTAAATAAGGCACCAACATGGTGCTTCAGATGGGCACCACAGCTGCTTCATTAATCTTGGTGGTGTTTGGGATGGACCATCTTTGCTTAAAGAAGACCCCCCTTGTGATAGGCTCAACACAGATGAAACTCTTGGTAGTGAACATGGAGAAAGACGCAGAGCAGCTGATGGCTGTGAGCCACCTGGAAGCTCTTCTACACCCTCCCCTGGAGCTCCTTACCCTGCAGTACTCGTCAATGGGCTTCAGCCTCTTCACAGCTACATCTCGGACGTGGCTCCTCCGGAACAGGATCTTACCTGAGGAGGAAACAGAGAATGGGGGGGAGGGGTTAGGAACATCACCTCCACTTTGGATAGCAAGTAGCCATATGTTTTTACATTATTTTACAAATAATGTAAACAAAATTTGGTTACTGTTCAGTGCTGGTGTTAAGCTGGAGCAAATCGATACTAAGTTAGGAGTCACTTCCACCATGGTGCTGCTCCGACATGTTGGGACTGGTGCTCCCACCCGGCCTCCTCCCAGCGCAGCACTCCTGACCTTGCACACAGAGCAGCAGCACACAAGGAATGAGGAGGTTTGGGTGATAGATACCTTATAAATCTACAGAGGGAAACCAAATAATAAGAAAAACAAACAAGCTCTTTTTTTCTTCTTTAAAGTGAAAAAATAATAACCTCAGTATCCTTAATGGATGACATTTCTGCAAGTCAGCTAAGATTAAACAAATAGCTGGGCTATGTGTTATACTACTTGTAACAAAGTTTATCAAAATAATCGAGGAGCTGAGTTTCCCCACACACAAGGATGTCATGGAGTTGGTATTTTTTTGGCTCGAAGGGATTTTATCTTCATATCCTTTTTTGGTGGTTTTCTTCCCTTTTTCTTTTGTGCTGTATTTCTTTTAATGTATTGAGACAAGAATAAATTATATGTTATCCTTGTGGTGCAGAAAGAGTATCTGCCAGCATTATTTAATCCATGAAATGTCTATGTAAAAAAAACCACTGGCATATATATCACCTCTTGATCCAAACTTCTTCTGCCAACAGGCAAATGAGATACTAATCCATAGATGGTGGGATAAGAAAATGGGCTACGAGATGAAATCAGACCCCAAATCCGAATATGTGGCTTTGATTTTGTCATGGTTACAGAAGTTGAGAGGTTAATGACACCATTGCTTTTAACAGCCCAGTAACAGAGGCTCTGCACCCTCCCAGGCTCTGTAAACTGTTAAAGCCATTTGTCTCAGACAGGAGAAAGTGCCTTATCAGAGTTGATTTCAGGATCAAACCCATCGGTCGGTTTGCCCTCTGAAGTAAAGTCATCATTTCAGAGTGCCACCAATCCCTCTGGTTCCACGTGGTGATCTCACCACAAAGCTGGCACTGAGCCATCCATGTAAGATGCGGTGCCTGAAGCACAGAGTACATGGGAAACCTTCAATACATATCCAAGGCATTCATCCACACTTACGTGATTTAAACAATGGTTGCTACATGTCCACCTCCCTGCACTGCCTGATGTTGGATACACCAAAACCTTGCTGCTTTCTTGCTTCTACTCCCAATAAACGAGGAGAACCATCCCTACTTAGAAAATATTTCTTAGTTTCTCCAGGATCACAATGTACTTGCACTGCATAACTGCAGCAAGGCTCTTTTCCTGAGAGGGGGCATGGGGTAACTGTAGAGAACAGACTGCTTCCCTCCTCCAGAAATGCTGCTGTGGGAGATTTTTGCATTTCTTTGCAACTTTTATAAATATACTGCAAAGAAAAAGGGACGTTCTGGAAACATTTGCACTTTTTGGCTTTTCTGTTTTCAGTTCAAGCCACAAGTCAAAAGTAGAACTGGTGACCATATAAAAACATAAGGGAACCCAAGATTTAAACACATTAAAGATCTACTGCAAATGTGACTCAACTTTCCTAAAAAGACAGTTTACAGGGAGGCCCAGTCTTCAAAGTAACATAATAAATGAAAGTCTCAGACATAAGAAACAAGATAAATATAATAAAGAACGTTATATTAAACATAGAGTACAAAAAAGACCCCAGGATATGATAAGTCTTCATTCAGTCCTTAAATGGATATGGAAAATATCAGGATGACTGCGGTGTTCAGACGAAGCAAAGCGCAGGAGGTGCTTCCATTTTTATCCCTCAGAAAAAGGGAATTTTCACTCTGCTACTGAAAGCTAGAAAAGGCTATGCAGGGGCTGTGGGGCAGATCTGTGGCTGCCCAATCCATGGCATTGAGAACTGAGATCTGGAGAAGGCCAAATAACTCAGAACAGCATTGCCAAGAAAAAAAGCAAGAAGGAAACCAGAATGGTCAGAAAGCACATCCTGTTCTGATGGGCAGCGAGGATGGACCCTGACCAGGCAAATATGGGGATGCTTGGGCAGAGAAGCCTCCTTGATGGGGTATGGACACATCGCTAAGGAGGGAAGGCTTCCCAAACGCCCAGCTTCTCCCCTTCTCTAGGAAGAAAGGCTGTGCCAGCGGTAGCTTGGCTGAATCCATCGTGACCACACAGCAGGAAACACCACAGACCATGTATGAGTTCCTACTGCTTCCTCAAGTTCTCCCATTTCTTCAGGGCTACATGCTCCTCCATGCTTTCCCAGTGGGTGAAGCTGGATGCAGACCCTTGGCAGGGGAAAGCACTGACTAACAAGGTAGTTAGGATCACCCTGTTAGCAAGATAAAGCAATGAGCAGCAGGCAGAGAGCAGAGTACAGCCTGTAAGAGACCCCAGAAAGGAAATCTTGGGGAGGCAGCGGATGGGAGCATGTTGAGCAGCACTGAGGTGAAGCAGGAAGTCCTGTGGTGGCTGCAAATGGGTAATTTCCTTGCAAGGGCGGAGTGCTGCTTTGCGTGCTGCTTGGTTTTTCCTCTGGGTAGTTTCCACATCTCTAAGGAAGGGGCCTTCTTATACACTAGTACATCCAGAGCTGTTTCCTCCCTCAGTGACAAAATGAATTTTACTTCAGCTCTTCTAACCCTCCTCAGGCACCACAGCCCTACCTCAGGCTCAACTTGGAAGCTATGGGCTGTAAGACAGCACTACCTCATGTACTCCTTTCATTCACCCATATGCCAGGCTCAGACCAGGCCAAGGATGAAGAGAACGTGTGTAGGAAGGACTCAGCAGACAGCAGCACTGGGAAAGAGACATGGGGAAGAAATAGGGCTCCAGTCCTGCTGCTAATGCAGGATGACAGTATTTATTTTTATCCTTTTTTCTTTAAAGAAAATATTATTCCTAGGAAATTAATGTGGATAAGAGGCGAAGTATCAGGTTTAACATTGTAGGGGACATCTTAAGTCATCCCTTCATATCTCTGTGTGTATAGAGATGTAGCCTTTAATTCCATGACCACACACCTCTTCTCCCATAGGACCCGGTTTCCTCCCATACACACAGCGGGTACACAAAGTGGGAAGAAGAAAGCTGTCCCAGAGACCACCAGTCTGGAAGCTGCTGATTCTGCAAGCTTGAAGGTATCCTCTGAACACTGCCAGTCTCTCTGTCAGAGGTTAGGAAGAGCCCAAACACAATGTAAAAGGGGCTATGGACAAATGCATGTTCACATTTAATCTTCCACCTTGAGCACAGTCATTGCATTTCAGAGAGCTCTAAGAGAAGCAAACCGTATGATAAATACTCAACAATGGACAGTCTGAATACAAAGAGGTATATTAAAAATACTGTAACATCTCATCTGATTTATGTTTATAAAGACATCTGCTGCCTCCAACTATAGAAACTACAGCTGTGGAGGCTCCATAAGTCAGCTGTCTCCTAAAAGCAGGAGAGGGCTCCTGTTTCTGCCTCTTGATGTTTCTGTTACTGGGTTGTTGGTTCTCTCCTCTTTTTACCCAAGATGTGGAGAGGTACCAGGTCTGTATACAAATTGCCAAGCAATGTATTCAACTTAAGATCGAATTCCTAGAGAGTCTACTTACAGAGTGCAGTTACAGCTTCTCCTTTTGAGCTAAGCAGCCTCCCCCAGTGTAACTAACACCATTTAGTGGCCAAAGTATTTTTATGAAGGCTTCTACTCCTTACGCATAGCTGTTCTTACTTTTATACACTGAAGAAGTGCAAATGTGCAATCAGATATGACAGCATAAACTTGTTTATGCTGTGAAATCCATCCCAGAGTCCCACAAGAAAGCTCTCAGGCACCTGTCATGCAATATAACTCCCAAATGGTGCATTTAAATATGCACTGCCACTTTGCAATGTAAAACATATAACTCAACAACACAAGACTATGGGATAGAAGAACAACTTTATGTTTCTCGTGGACGTACGTGTGACTGTCAACCAGATGGCAGTCTGACAATGGCCAAAATAGAGGTGTGTTCCTTATAAAATAATGTCTCACTTTCACATGGGGATCCCAGTTTCCATGGATTGTTTCATCCATAATTTCCTGGAGTCAGGGAGCCAGTGCCAGGATCCTAACACTGATGCCATTTGCTCCTGACAAAGAAAGGGGAGGGAAATGATTCATGCTGTTTCCACTGGTGGGAGGGGGAAGGACTTAGTAGAAACCCGTGACTGTCAGAATTGCTGGCTGAACGTGGCTGCCAAAGGGCCTCAGTTGATAAAGGCTTTGCTAATCAGCAGAAATTACTATGGAAGGTGACAAGAGGTGATAGAGACAGATGGGGCTGCCAGGAAAGCCACCACAAGCAATAATAACATTGCTCTGAGATATGGGGGGGCAGAGGGTGTCCTTCTGTACTTGGATCCTGCTTTTAATGTGCAAAAGATGCAGTGTTAAAGAAAACCACTGAAAAGAAATAAAGCATGGGAAATAACATGGCTTGACTATAATATCACTAGGAAGAGAAATATTCCTCCATTCGAACTGATAGCAGAATACATGAATTATTACAAGGTGAAACCAAAGACAGGCAAGAGACAAGCTTGACTGCCCTTCAGCAAAGAGCTTCTACCTCTGAACCTGGCTGCCTTCCACTGACTGTAGGGTCAGCTACTTATCCTCCTGGGCTAACAGTGCCAGCTCTAGAGCAGCTTAGCCAGTACAGACTATGGGAATTCAAGCACTTGGCACAGCTGGAAGAAGGATAAAAGCCATGAACACTGATGCTGAAATTCAGGAGTGACAGATGGGGGCCGCAGGGTGCAAATCTCAAGCTAACAGCGCTGTTACTGTTTGTACAGTGTTCTGCATAAGCCAAGAGCTACTTCTTGCCACTCCATGTCCTGCTGCTATCACCCAAACAACCTGCTGCTTCTGTAATCTCCTCTTCAGTTGCCCCAGCTGCAAATCTCCCACTGCTCTAAAGCAAGGTAGGAATCATGGTGCAGGCAAATTGTACAACATTCAGTCTGGGACGGGCAGGCAAAAGTGCTACGAAATTCTCCTTGCTATTTTCTTACAGTGGGATGGCTTCCTTTACACTGATCTGTACATACCAGACACCCACAGAGACCCACCACCTTATTTACAGCAAAGTGTCAGAGTACAGCAAAGTAAAACAACTACCTCACACAAGAAGAACTCAGCTGGAGCACAAGACCCCAGATCCCTCAAAATTGAACTTCCCGTTGTGGGAATGGTTGCAGAGTGCTGGGGTGTGAGTGAAGCCTTCAGCTTCTATGGTGAAATTGCTGCCTCCTAGAACTGCACAACTCAGCTTCTCCAATGTGGAAAGTGAACTCTTGTAATTACTGATTGCAGCTGTTAGATTAGAATGCAAAGAGTTCACTGCTTTGAATTGCAGAAAGCAGTCAGTTTGTCAGAGGGCAGAAGGAGAATAGTATTTACACCTGCAGCCAACAATCACTAGGAACTCCCTCACCTGGAGGAACTCACTTGAGGGCAAGCCAGAGTCTCATAGAGATGAGGAGCCAAAATAGGGTCACATTTTCAAAACAAGAGGAACACTGCCTAAGGAAAGAGGCAGGGTTTCGTTACACAGGGGATGCAGGAATATCCTCCTCCTTGCATACAAGCTTTGCCACACCATGAGCAAAAGGCACAGGAAAACAGGAAAGCAGATCCAAACAAGCATCTGCCTTGCCTATGTGTACTTCTTCCCTAAGGTAGGAACCTGAATGCTTAGACATTGACTGCACCCTCTGTTTCTTTGAACGTTCTCTAACAAGATCCATGTCCAAACCTTCAGGACCAAGTCATCTAACATATGAAAACATGAGGGATTAATTATCACTCAAGTTATCAAGACATCATGCCAAATAACAACCACATCTCACCACTTGTGCTGAAACACTTGGCTTATCTTCTGTATCAGCTGACACCAGTCGCCTGCTTTCACACAGGTAGTTAGTGGCTCCTAACCGGTGATCTCCAAATCACCAGTGGTCCACAGGCACTCTGCAGGGATCATCGTCCATTGGTACAACAATGAATCAACATGCTCATATCATCTAAGCTACTCCACCTCCTGCCCCGCAGAGTGGAAAAATGAGTGTCAAATGCTTCTGTACCATGTTTCTTAACCAAAACACTCTTCCCGAAGAGCTGGACTATGCCCCTGTTGCTACACCAGCTCTTTATCTGCTCTTTAAGAAAACATGCTACGTATCACCTGGCTCACTGGGATCTGTTGAAATCAATAGGCTTCTATCTGCTGACACCGGTTGTGTCATGGAAGGACCATATGGTCCCTGCTCAGCCTTTCAAAGCACAGGCTTTAATGAACTGAGCCTATTAAAACATTTCCACTGTCTTATAAGCTTTTATGAGATTTGCCATCAATGCAAGTGTTGGTGTGACACTTAGCCAGAGATGCTGGACCAGTGCCAGCCCCATTGACAGAGCGTCTCTCATACGTTCACCAGGGTCGGAGACCTTGCAGCAAGGTCACTGCAGGGAGGTGGGTTTGCACCACACCCTTGCCAAACAACACTGGAAAAGCACAGTAAGGTCCTAGCCACATCCTCTGGAGTGACTGGCAATAACACTGCTTGGGAGACTCCACCCTTACGCTGGTTGGAGCTGCGAATAAAATAATATTTGCACTCACACCACGTAGATCAAAGTCTCTCATTATTATTATTAGGAGGTAGGTCTTGCAATAACTCGGTACTATGGCATATGCTCCTATAGGAATGCTGCAAGTAGAAATTGAGGGGTAGGGAAACAAAGACGACTTTGCAAGATGAAAAAATGAGCACAAAGTAATGACAGCAATAAAGCCAGGCCCTAGATCCCTCTGCTACAGAGGGATGTAGAAGGAAACTACATATAAGTTAGCATTCATGGCCAGAAAATCTGTCCTAAACGTTTATTCTAATGAAAAGCAAATCCTCAATCTGCCACAAAAGAGGCAAAATTCTGTCCTATGGAAGACCTCAATTAAGTCAGCTGCCAGGTACACATGTACCACATTACAGGAGGTGAAATTCAGCACTCAGATTGGCAGGGACACTGCTCCTCAGAGCAGTTGTGGTATTTGGAAGGCATCAATTAACACAGAAATTAAACGAACAGCTTGGTGGCAAACATAACTAGGTGCCTGTGCTTGTCAGAGGCTGGAAATCAACAGCTAGGGTTTCAGAGAGCAGTATTCAGAAACAAACTTCCCTGTGCTTAGAAAACAGAGCGCTGTTCTTTCTTTCCAAATGGAAATGCTCTCCCAGAGTCCTCCAAGCAAAACCTCAGACCAGTTTTAAGCTGAATTTTCAGCAGGCTAAAACACGGAAGCAAAGCACTGAACAACAACCAGACCACTGCTGGCCAGCCTGAGATGGGAAGCTCGTCTGCAGGCAATGCACCATCTCAAGGGCATCATTCTCTGGTTCCAGACAACTTTTTAATGCACCACTAAGACAGTCTAATGAAAGGATTTCTTCTCTGCCTGCTCCTATCCCTGATAAAAGTGCTGTTGATTTCAAAGGTACAAGGGCACATTTGACTGCTGATGGTATACAGATGAGAAGGGCATTTCGACTTCCAGCTCACATTTAGGTCTGACCATGCCTACCCCTCTCTGTGCTGACTCTGAAGGCTCTTTCCCTGCCTCCCCTGCTCACAGCACAGTGACTGGCCTCTGTTGCACACAGCTCTCCCAGATGGGAGCATTTCAGCCATTTCCAGCTTATGCCACTTAACACAAAATACACGCATCTCAGCACCAGCACTGCCTGCTAAAGCCGTGTGAGAGCTGAGACTCATTCCCTGAAAAATCAAGCTCTTTTTCCAGATTCCTCCACAAGTAAATTCACTGCTTACATATGCAAGAGCATCTCAGAAAGACAGTGCTGCTGTCCTAGATAGAACCTCTCCTGGGTAATGCAAAGAGCTTACGTCTGAACCCAAGAGAAAACAGCACTGTCAGGTATCAGCAGCTTCTCCCACTGGAAGATGCAGAATAAAAAGCCCCTTTCAGGGATTAATGCTCTCACCAATTAATCGCCCCTTGAAAGGAAATGTGCCCTCAGTCGAGGTGACAGCAGGACCCTATGCATGCTTTCGTTTCCCTTTCATGGTTAATATGGCCTTTTTACTGCCTGGAAAAGGAAAAAAAGGCAGACTGGAAACTAACGTTTTGTTATTTTTTATTTTTAATAAGGATCGCTGGGCCAAGCAGCATAAAAACATAAAAATAACCCCAAATTTATTGCTAAATTAAAGAAAAACAGTAAAATGAATAGGCACAGAAATCTGCATTAGGAATGTGATCTGATAATTACCCTTTCGGGCCCTGATTAATTGCATTTGAAGCCAAGGAGACACGGAGCAGCCAAATGGGACTGACTACTAACAAAATATACATGACCAAACAAACTGGTCTTTCTCCCTCTGTGCCACCACACCGGAATGGCAGCTCCCCAAGTGCTGTTTGCCTTTGTGTCCTGGTGTGCAGTGCTATGCAGGTCTGGCCAGAGTTATAAAGTCCCACTATTGGGTACCTTGGATAACCCCGCTGGGGTGGTCCAGCCTGCAGACTTGTGGTCTCCAAGTACTGGGTCGAGAATGGACAGAAGCCATCTCCTCCATTTCTAGATGGAGAATAACCATCCATGTGTCTAGCTGCTACAGTTCAAGACAACAGTTTTGCCAGTTGTTACCACACACTGACAAAGGACAGAAGATTTAATCCACTCCGTTGCAGCAGTGTAATAGTATTGCGTTCGGTTGGGTCAAAGATCCATCTGTAATCCTGCTCCCTGTCCACAAGAGTGATCAGAAAAAAGCAAGGAAGAAATTCAAAGAACAGGATGCATGCAATAGGATCCATCTCCTGACACATATTCCCCATTCCTGCACATCAGGCGTCAGACTTTTTCTGAATTAAAAATTGTTTATAATAACCACTGTTGACTCCATCCTACAAAAATTGCACTAGTGCTTTCTTCAACTCGCAGATGGTGCATTCCCTGTGGAGATCTCTGGAAAGAAATTTCATAATTTAATCATATGGCATGTAATTACATACTCCCTTTTCACTTCAAGCTTGCTTTCCAATTTTCAGAGGCTCTACCTGTTTTTTTGCGTACTGAGAATCAAAAATAATCACGTCCTTGTCATTTTCTCAAATCCTTCATGATTCCACAAAATTCTGTGCCAGACAGAAGACTTCTCATCTATTTATTCTCCTCATGCAGAAGATAATTCACCTCTCTAACCCCCTCTGTCATTCTTCTCAGCACCTTACTACACCTTTCTTGAGAGGCAACACACGGTGCCCATGATGTGGGGAAATAATGGATTTCCACTGTTGAAGCTCTGTGTTTTGTTCTCCACCCTCTGCCTAATTCCTTCAAACGCCACGCTTGGCCTTCTGGCTGCTGCTGACTACTGAGCTTTTGTGGAAACATCCTCAAACCTACTGAAACCTCATTGTTGGATTGCAATGAATCTTTTTCCTCCTCCATCACACCGCTTTGTACTTACCAGCACCAAATTGTGTTTCTGCCATCAGAACCATGAGATCCTCCTCCAGCTTTTAGCAGTCAGCTCCCAGTGTGAATACCCTCAGCAACTCTGTGACTAGCTAAGTTAGTTAGAACTCTAACATCCACTTTTGCAGATCTTGAGTTGATCCTGGAACAGCTCCTTCAAGAATTTTTGCTGGTAAAAATGAGTTTCTTTTTGGATATGAAGTTTTAAAGTCTTCATTCCAAGAGAATGCATCATTTTAAACTGTGGGCTCATTTGCACCTACTGGCTTTCAATCACCCATTTTAAAAACTTTCCTGTAATATTTTTAATTTCAAGTGTCAGAAACCAAGGATTATTGTTAATGTCCACAACCATCAAAGCATCCAGCCTTAAACAGAGACTCCTATCTGGCAGAAAATAAGCTTACAGCCTATGTCGGTCATACATCAAATAACACGAAAGGCTGTTAATATAATTATCTTCTTATTGCTATTTTGGGAGGCACAGTAGGTTTTGATGGAGCTTGCAGTAATAGGATCTCTTATGCCATGATTTACGAGCACGTCTGTCTTGAACAATTTTCCACGTGGGAAATTAATCACATTCTGCCTAATGGGAGGGAAAATATCCCTTCGCAGTTTCAATTGGATTTGCCATGGTCAGTTGGACATGGGATTCTCCTTTATCCTTAGTTATAATCCAAGGTGTAGTGCTGTCATCCAAAATTTGCTGTTAGGCTCCACAGATGGAGGTAATTCATTAATTGGTGATACTTTTACAGAATGTTCATTGGCACACAATGAGTTAAGGCAAATATACCAACACGGCATGGCCCAAAAATTGGACTGTGGCATATGTCAGGTATTGTACATAGTTATTTCAGAAACTACATCCCAGTAAATTTCAATTACAGATTTTGTATAGTCCAGTGCCATTACTTCTCTGGTAGAGAAACACTCAGCTCAGACTTCAGAAGCAGGCAACACATCTCCCCCACCAGTGCACCTACACAGACCACCCGGTTAACTGACACACAGATTCCTGAAGGTAAACTCCTGCAATACACCACAAGGTCCTCCACATGCCTGGCCAATGACAAATCTGGAGGTTAGCTGTTCTTAATTCTCTATGAGAACTCAAGACTAAACTATCCAGAAATTGTAGCTGACTTTCTCTAAGATCTTTACTCAGATCATTTGCAAAAGGAATTTTAATCCCTTCCTCTTTTCTGCAGGATGCAGAGCAAATGTCTTGATTCATCTCTACTGCATATCTCAGAAACATTTCAGCTCGGAAAACCCTAATTCTGTTTTCACTTCTGGTGGAAAAGGGTTGAGAAAAAGAGAATCAGAAAAAGTGAGGGAAAAGAAGATAGAAAATTAACAGTTAGTTAACTGGCACCACAGATAAAGAAGGTATTTCCAGGTAGCAGGAAAGGACATCAACTAGATGTGTGTCCCTGAATTCCTTGACTTTGCCATTAAGAAGCAGAACGAAGTTACTCAGTGTTCCTTTAAGGCTGAAAGACTAAAGGAAAACAGGACGGCTTAATGTAAAAAGAAGTAATCGTATGACTGGAAACTATGAGTGCCCCTAGTCAAGCACCCAAAGGAACTGAGTAATGTTCATTAGTCAGTGACTTTATTGGTACTTGGGACTTTCAACTGCTGAGCAGGATTTAGACTAAAAGATATTCTGGGGTATGCTACTCTATTTATGTTTGGACAGAATTCAGCCTCACCCCGCGTAACATTTTTCCACGGCGATTCGAGCAGAAAAAGCCCTCACATTTTCCCTGGGCAGGACAGAAGCAGGGGCTGTTTTGGGATCAGCAGAGTGGAAAGGAAGAGGGGAAATATCACAGCCCACCAGTGATGTGAGGGCAGAGGGGACAGGATGGAGAGGAGCAGGCCTTCTGCAGGGAACCTGAACGTGTTTTCCAAAATATTTATTCCCACAGCAGAACCCACCTTGACACACACTGTGCAAACACGGGACAGCCCAACATTAATTCATCCACAGTTGTAATGGTCAGCTCTACTGTGGCTTTTGAACAATCTGCCTTTGTACACACTTCAGTAATGGTCAGTTCCAATGACTTTGCTCTCCAAGGTGAGCGACACGATGAGGAAGGGACGTGGCGATGAGCAGATCAGCAGTGGACAAAGGACTGTGCTGTGAGCCTCAGCTCAGCTTGCAGACCAGACCCAGAGCACAGGGGGATTAAAAGGACTCCTCCATTCTTTACTGCGACCGCATCAAGCCTGAGCTTATGTATCCATCTTGAGAATTTCATAAGTATGCATTTTCTAGCACAGTCTCCTTATATTACCTTCTCTTCAAGGAGAGCCATTTGAATCCCAAGCAGATCCTTAAATCACTCTGAGTTAATATGCAGATCTTCTTCCAAGTACCTTCTTTTTCATCTTATTTACCCAGAAAAAGTACCAGACAACTCTTTTTCACAGGTAATTCTTTGTAGCTTAGCACTGTTTTTTGATTTTTCTATCAATGACATTGCTTTCCACGTAGTTTAGCTCACAATTTCTCAATTTATGCTCATGTGCCAAGAGGACAAGACAGGTGCATTTCAGCTATTACTTTCAATTTTAATTATATAACCGTTACTTGAAAAAGAGGGCTGTTTTGAAAATACATACAGTACAAAAAAAATCGAATTTACTTCCAATATTTTGAAGGCATGCAGAGCATTGCCTTTAAGGACACACTGACCATTCCCCTGCATTTGACTCTTCGCTGCCTGGGAGTGATTCAGGAGGTTCAATCCTGAGTCACTCCAACAAGCAACAAAATCATAGAATCATTAAGGTTAGAAAAGACCTGTAAGATCATCCAGTCCAACTGTCCACCTACCACCAATATTGCCCACTGATCTATGTCCCAGAGTAGATCTACACATTTCTGGAACACCTCCAGGGACGGTGAGCCCACCACCTCCCTGGGCAGCCTGTTCCTGTGCTTCACCACTCTTTCAGAGAAGTTTTTCCTAATACCCAACTTGAACCTGGTGCAACTTGAGGCCATTCCTTTTTGTCCTATCACTGTTACTGGGAGAAGAGGTCAACCCCCATCTCGCCACAAACTCCTTTCAGGGAGTTGAAAGGAGCTGACTGCTTTAGATCATCTTATAACCCCCAGGAAACCTATGTTGGTAACAAATGCACAGCTCCCTGTGCTGAAATTCCCTGAGGAATCACAGGCACCAAAAAAAGCTGCAAAGAAAAATTATTTCCTGGCCCTTTAGAGGCATTGCAGTAGAGGAACACTGCAGAATGGGAAGTGCACGTTTCCAAATGAAAAAGGCATGAATGAGAGCTGAGTCTGGCCCCAGCAGCAGTATGACTGCAAAACAAACTAAACTGACTGACATCAGAGATGATGTCTCATTGCTGGGAGTGAGAACACAGCTCAGATACATGCAGATTAGGAACATATGCAGCATCTGTGATCCTGCGGCAGACATCAGCCAGCTTCAGGCTGCTGAGGAGAAGAGAAATGAGAGGAGCCTGGAGGGGATAGCCCTTCATCAGCACTGAGTGACACAAAAAGGACTGTGGAAAGAATACAAGCACCCACACTGGGAACTCTGCAGCACCACAAGGCCCTGCATGGGGGTGAGGAAGCAAACAGAAGCTGTGCCCCTGTGCTGGAAAGAAGCAATGTGCAAGAACGACAGAAGCAAGAAACAGAAGTTAATGGGACTCAAAAGGATAATACATCCTCCCTACAGAATCACTAGTAAATACAGATTTTCCTGCCAGCATACTGATGCTCTTGATGCTCAGGATTACTGTTTTCCTTCCACTGTATTAAAATAACTAACCAATTTGAAACAAAAGTTGAATTTCCAAATACACAAACGCAGCAGGAGCACACTGACACTTCAGAAGAAGGAGCACGGGTCAGATGACACTCGGGGCTCTTCTGAAAATTTCCTGCTGGAGTCTTTCACTGTGTACAACTATCCTGAAGTAATCCAAACACTCCAGGTGGAAAAGCCAGCTGCTTCCCTAGGTCAGCCTGAGACCTGCTCCTGTGATCCTTCACTTGCCCACCCAATAGAATGGGAAGGAGGCTTTCATTGGCTTCCTCAACATCTGGAGCCTAGAAAAAGCCCAGACTGTGTCCCCTATATGCCAGTGGGAGGTTCCCACACTCTGCCCATACCAACCTCTGTTGGCACGAGGCTGTGTTTCATGAGCCTGATGCAGGACAAAAAGTGAGTGGTTTGCTCTGCCATACATCCAGATCTGTACCCATGCACTTTTAACGTGGTCCCAAAACCACAAGAAACTACACCTCCAGCAGCCTCCTGCAAAGCAAAAGCTACTGTTGGAAAACAGCTGGGACTGGGGTCCCCTGGTCCCCTTCATGCTGTACCGTGAAAGCCACACTGCATCTCCATGCCAGCCTGCAGCCCTTTGATGCCCATGCTTATATCTGTCCTTGACACCCTCCTGTCCTCCAAGGATGAAGCGGTGGACCGTCCTCTCCTACATGGCCAACTACACAGGGCAAGCAGCCAGGGACATTCCTTTCCTTTGCAAAGAAATCAATTCACCATAATGTAGTAATTTAACACCCCAATAATTAAAAAGTCTAAGCTCAAACTTGCACTTCCACACATTTACTCAAAAGGGAAGAAAACCAATAAAAACACCACATAGCCATCACCAGAACCACCCCCGTGAAAGCCCTAATTCCCTATATTGCTTTAATTAAAAGCGGATGAATAGCAGCCTAGAAACTTTTAAGAGAAATACAGCCAATCTATAGGCTTGTGAGAATAAAACAGGAGGAGGGAAACAAACACAAAAGTCCTGCCAGTGTTAGGGCTTACCAGAGGATTACAACACCTCACCTCTCTTCTCAGGAGAACTGGGGAGCAGAGAGGGCAAATCTGCAGAGAGAGCACTGCCCACGGGAACGGATGGTAGGAGCAGAACGCAGCTCTTGGGACTTCAGCCCCGTCAGCACGGCTCATCTTCATGGCTCCCCAAGTAATGTCCCTAGAGCTGACACTGCAGAACCACGGATCTGCTCTAATAGCAAAAGCAAGGGGCACAGGGGGAGAAAATCCTGCCAGAGGATGAGTACAGTTGACCTCAGGTGGAATGGAGAATGACTCAATGAGGAATAATCTAATTCATAAGAGTGAAGTATTTATCACTGCTGTTACAGCAACAGACCACCCAGCTCCAGGGGACATCTGCAGACTGATGCAAACACGGCTTATAAGCACGGTGATAAAGGCATCGTTTTGTCATAGGTAATTACAGAAGGGCTTTACTGCTGCATTACTTGAGTGCTACATGATGCTTTATGGATTTATCCTTTTAACACCATGGGGAGATGTGGAAATTCTCATTTGCCTCTTTTTTTTGCCCCAAAACTTAGTGCAGTGAGACCAGGGGTAGATCCAGGCCTCCTATATCCCACCCATCTTCTGTTTCTGCCTTGAAAAACACCTGTGGCAGTGGGAAAAACTGGAGATGAGCGGTGGGCAGGATTACTGACTAACCTTGGGATAACTGATACTTTCCAAGATCACACCCCACAGATGAGAGAGGGAGAGAAATCGAATCCGAGCACCTGTGTGGGCTCCAGCCGTCCCCGTGCTCCCAGCACTGACCCACACACAGCAGGGAAGTTGTCCCAGGGGCTTCATGGGAGCAGCATCTCCACACACTCAACATGCATGCATGGAATCAACCCAAATCGACTGTTTTTCCACTTGGGTGAGAGAAAATTAAAACCTTGCAAAAGTCGCTTTGCTTCAGCAGGAAAGCAAATTGGCTTTACTTAGTTTTACTCCACCTTAGCCTTCTTATCAGTTTGATTTCATTCTTAAGTAGTTTTAAAACCTAGTGTCATATAATCTGGCAGCCCCAGCGATGGGCTTCATATAGAAAAACACAGGGAAAGGCTTTTCAAAAGCACTCACACCCTCTGTAACCGCTCCTGCTGAAGTCAACAGTAAATCCAATGATTCTGCTGGGAGCAGAGGGTCAAGGCTGAGCAGGCTTGGCGGTACAGAAACTTATGGGTGGGATTTGCAATCTCTTAAAAATGATTACTAATAATAAAGTATATTGAAAATTAAGAGCTGAGCCATGACCCTGAAAATATTTACATATCTGCCTACCTTGCAGCTTGACAGTAATTATGGGGGAGCTGATTTCTCTAATGTAAGCCAGGAAAAAGGGTTCAGATGCTTGTGGAAAGCCTTAGCTCACACAGGGAGTCAGCTACAGTGATTACGATGAAGGTGCTTGAGCTCTGCAGAGCTGCTGTTGCACACAACAGGACTCCTTAGGTGCACCAGGACATTCGTAAACATACAGTCACACTGGCACCAACCATGAGATGGGACTTCTCTGGCTGAGATGGTGCTGGATATCTGGAGAAAAAGCACTAAAATCCATTCATTTCTCATTGACCACAGCAGAACTTGGATCAGAAAATGAGGGCTAGTTAAGAAACACAAGCAAAAAATATGTATTTTATTATAGCTGTGCAGATCTGACTATGTGACACGAATTAATCTAACTTCAAAGGATGAAACACTGTAATTACAAAGCACTGCAGTGACTACAACCATTTCCAGGCTATGATGCAAGTATGACTGGAATAACATTGTGGGTACAGGATTACTCTAGTTCCCTATTAATGCCAAAAGGAAGAAGGATGTGATTTTCTCTTCCTGACAAATCATCCTAAGACACTGCTGAATCAGATATGCTTGCAGCTTAAAATGAAATAAGTAAAAAAGTTTAACTTCTATTACTAAGTTTAAGGATGCATTAATGAGAATGTAAAACTAAATCTTATTTAAATCCCTGCACCGTTCATGAAATAAATCCTTAGATTTAGTAGTTACTTCAGAACAGACAATGAAAAGAGCTAGAAAAGGTCATTTCCAGTGTTATTTGTTGCCATGCAGTTTCACCCTCAGGTTTCTGCATAATACTGCAGTCTTCACAGCAAACATTTCAGGGGAAAATGTTTTAGTTGCATAAAGGCTACAACTGTTCCCACTACACTAAAGCCATAAAACTATTGCATTTGAACCAAAACTTGATAACAGCTTAATGGCATAGAGCAATATTTGGAGTAAATTGAGCTGATCATATCATTCTAAAGCTCTTTTCCAAGTTAAAAGGCTCTTATTTACAGTCTTTACTTACACCCAAAAGACTCTGACATATTTTAACTAACCCTCCTTCCTTGTCTTCTTAACCTTGGTCCCTTTCCAAGAAAAGAGATGTCATCTGGCCACAGATGGGGTCTGATTTCCAGCAGCAGAATTAACCCACAATGCAAAATCCCTTGTGTTTATTCACTGAATGGTGGTGCATATCCTGAGAAGTGAGATTAGTCAGTATTTTCATGGTTAAACAGGTTGGGGGAACAGGCTTCAAGTACCTCTGTTATCACATCAACCACTTACATGAAACAAATCTCTAAATCCTATTTTACATCTTTTGGTGTCAGACACCACCTCAAAGCAGCACACGCCAAGGCTCACCAATGGGTCAGCATCACCATTACTGCTGCTCACTCAGTCTCCTTATATACAGGTCACCCCTGGGGGTATCTGCTGGCAGGGATATCTCAGCTGCTTGGTTTCATGCGAGAAAGACCACGGAGTGGGAAGAAGCCCAGGCAGGTTGTTCAAGCAAGCTCCAGAGGGGCAGCAGCGCATCCCCAGCTGTGGGATGCTGCAGTGAGATGGGGTGCCAAGCAGGGCAGTATCAGGCCAGGAAGCTTCTTCTTGGCTTTGCAGCTGCTGGCTGCCCGCTGGTGGCTCTGCCGTCCCCTGTCACCACGTAACAGACCCAGCAGCAAGGAGCCCCACTTCTCCCAGCCCCTAGGAGAAGGAGGTGGCTAGGGCATTGTGCAAAAGTAAATATTTATGTAGCTGGGGCCTTCCTTCCCCTGTCCTTTATTTCTCCCCCTTCTTAAAGTGCCACAGATCAGCTGTTTTCATAATTGTGCAAGAAATGAGTTTCCCGCTGGCTGGCAGCTTAACACCCTCGTGCACTGAGGCTGCACCACTGCTGGCTGCTCCCAAATCTATCCAGGATCTGCAGGGGATGGCTTTGGCCAGAAGGGAGATAGGACAGGGCCAAGGAAGCAGGCACAGAGCAGCACAACAACTCAGCAATCCTTATGGTACTGAGAAACCCCATCGCCTGGTCCGCGGGTCAGCCTAGGATCCCAGGAGACCTGATGCTCTGTTTATGCCACTTGGGAATAAACATCCACAACAGAATAGCACAGCTTCCTGCCCATATGCCACTCAGGAAATTCAGGCATATTTCGAGCTTGCAACTTTTTCTTTGTTCTTCGGACAGAGTCTTGTCCACTGGAGAGGTTGCTAAATGGCTTATTATCTATAAGCAACTTCTCCTCCCAAGAGGAAATCTGCTAAACACAATTTGGCATTTTCTGTGTTTGCTAGAAATATTCTTCCTTCTGCTCTTAGTATCTTGAAAGCTAATGACTTAAATAGATCAGCGATGACGACTCTGCCTGGTGGGAACAGGCAGCAAATGCCTTTTCCTTGTACTCTGCTCAAACAGTTTTACTGCTTACCCGAGAGCTCTTCTGCGTTCAGTGGGAAGAATGACATTCAATTGCATCCCTCACTCTGACAGTGCCCATAGCGAAGAAGTGAAGTCTGCCTGCCAGCCCCAGCGCCTGCCATAAGAACGCACTGGGTGTCAAACCAGATTGCCAAGGTGTTGCTTATTCTGGGTCAGCCCCGTGCCACTCACAGCCCTGGCTATGAGAAGGAACTTGCAAGTCTGAACTTGCTGATGGTTAGGATATAAATTCAGCAGGAATGTAATCTTCTGCTCTTTATTTAGAGGTGGTAAAACCTTGATAGAAAATGACATGGTGAAAGTGCTTAACTTCAGACCCAAGGAAATCTGAGAGCAAACATTAATTACCTCCATCCCGAGCACAAGCCTGGGGCCTGCATTAGCACCTCTGTGAATGGGAGAAGCTCAAGAGGATTAAGTTTCCCACTCTGAGGACTCGCTTTCTTTTCCTCACCTACCTACCCTTGGTTTCCTCTTTCTAATTCCCATGTTATTTCCCTCTCTCTGCTTCAGTTTTCCCTTTAAACAGGACTACAACTCTGAAAAAGTTGCAGGTGGGTAGAGACTGCAATGGGTTATTTCATTATAATGGAAGCAGATTCAGTATGGCAAGTCCCAGCCTGCAGTATCCCCTCACTCTGTTCCTAAATATAAAGATCCCCTTATGAGTGAGAACAAACATACTCACAAGAGCCTGAAAATAGCCACATTGTGGAGCAGGAAGGTCTGCAAACATACCATATTTAAGGACATCAGCACCCCAAAAGCTTAATGAATAGTGAAAATAGAGTAGCAGAAATCACTTGTGATCAAACAGCAAATTCCCAGGTTCATTGTTTCCAAATCCTCAGCAAAAAAAATAATCACAGCCTATTTTAAGCACATGAGTACACAAATAAATCAGCTGGCCCAGCCTAAGGACAGAGTGGGATGAAAACAGATGCAGAGGTCTAGACTATTACTTAGCCTGTGAATCTCAGCTGTGCTCTGCTCTCCTATATTGCCCAGGCAGCTTAACTCTGCATACGAGAGACAAGATGTGGCAGAAGGGAAACATCCAGAGGGAATCTCTATTGCCTGTGGGACTGTAAAGGCATCGTAGTCCCTGGCAAGTCTGACTCCTGCACTAAAAAGTACTTTCATTATATGGGTCATTTGTTGATGGATTGTGGGAAAAGTCAGATGTCAACCTAAAGATGAAGACAAGCAAACCCTTATATAAAGCCAGCTTCTCTCCAGCCTGTGGGTTGAATGCAGAATGCTCTCAGACTTGCTACGTACCACCCACTTTAGATTACAGACTCACAGAGCTATTTTTAAAAAGTAATTACACTAGTAGAGGGCACACTCATCTGGAATGGCTGCCCGAGGAAACAGCGAGCCCAGTGCAGCTCAAACTGCTTTAAAAGTCTATAATCGTGTTTATTTATTGCCTTTAAAAACAAGAATCAAAATCCAACTAATTTCTAAGTAAAAACGTTTGTTTATTTCCCCAAGGAATGCAGGCGGCTGTACTGCACTGAAATGCTGCCCTGGTTGCAGGCAGCTATACTGCACTAACAACCTTTTTGGTTGAGCACTGAGCATTAAAAACAATTCCCATTAGCTCTGGCTTCAAGCAAATCCAAACCAAAATCTTTTCCATTCTTTGTCTGCCCTTCAAACTGTGGCTTGGTAATTACAGAGCTCATCAGGAGACTGAGATGGTCTAACAGAGGCACACCATGTTCTGCATATGTTGATCTCTGCCCAGAGGTGGTTTCAGTGTGAACTCCTAATGCATGAGGGAGGAGAAAAGTACTCTATAGGGTTTTGCTACTCCAGAATGGGCATTGCTCTTCATTTCATTTGCTGCCTTGTAGATTTTGGATCTCTACACTGAGAAAGGACTCAGGAAAGATTGAAAGAGACAGAAGAGAACCAGGTACTCACAGAGAAGTCACCATCTTCCCTGCTAAATTTTGGATAGGCAAGAAACCAAACCCAGACCTTCAGCCAGGCTCTGCTCAGTGGAGGCTGAACCCACAGAGAACCTGGGTGGAACAGTACTTGCAACAGATGCCTGCAGCAAGCAGCAGGGTCAGTGCCCAGCTTTATTAAAACAACAACCACACACAACAATAAAAAGCACTTAGAACAACCCCACTCATCCACTCCACCTTCTTTTTCCTTCCTTTTGTAACAAACTCAGGCCTTTGGCTCAAGCCCTATTAATGGCCAGAGACCTCCAGGAGACCTAACAACGCCTTTGAAACAGACTCAGTATGCAAAGCCCATGGCCCCCCTGCACCCAGTTATGTGGGGCTCATTACAACTCCGGCAGCTCCTTCCTCTGAGCAGAGTGAGTGCTCTAAAAGCTGGCGGTTGTTGGCGGCTGGCTTTTTTTTGCAGGTTCTTCAATAGGAAGCAGCCTGAGGGCATCCTATGACCTCATGCTTGACAACCGTAAAGACTTAAACCCTAAAAATATCCCCACAGAATCTGACGAATATAATCCTCCTGCCTGTCCCCCTCCAAACCATCAATCCTCCCGCTGCTCGGCTCAGGAACAGCCGCTTCCTCCTGGCAGTCCTTGTTTTCCCTTCAAGCCTGGAGCCGACAGGAAATCCATTCTCCTCTTGTAAGAGACAGGAGATGAATTTTCCGCAATAGCTCTCCTAGCAAAGCAGAAAATAGAAAGAAACAATAGAAACTGCTTTCTCAAACAATAGGAGCTTCTGAAGAGCAGCTCGCCAGAAGCACAGCATCACCCATTTATCTGCCAGTCCTAAATAAGCCTGAGTGGAAAGTGGCCAAGGACCTGTTAGCTATCTTGGCCCAAATATAAGGTCATTTTAAAGCTAGAGGCATCCTCCCCTTTCAAAGAACAGGAATGAAAACTGACAAAATCTATATTAAAAGGAAATTATATTGCACTATGGCATGGCTCCCACAGAGCACAAGCCACCAGCATCCTCTACTCCAGGCCCATTCTCTATCAGCTCCTCTGGGGTGGACTGCAGTGCTGACTAACTGCAGGTGGGTGGAAAGGGACGGAGGGGTGAGGGCTCCCTTTCTCCACCCAAGCTGCTCATAGCCTGTGAGCCCCAGTCCCATATCCCTCACACAGGTTGCAAGGGGCCAGACCCACGCAGCAAGCATGTGGAGAGGGCACCAGGATCTTTGCAGATGTCGCTCAGTGAACCTGCTCTTGTAGTGCAGATCTTTTCTGGGGGAATGCTTGCTGCCTCACGTTCAAGAAACCATGGCAGAATATCTCCTTAACTTGTATTTTGCAGGTTACTTGTCATTTGTATTATTCTTGTATTACACAG
Organism: Pavo muticus; assembly: GCA_016647715.1. Classification (NCBI taxonomy): domain Eukaryota; kingdom Metazoa; phylum Chordata; class Aves; order Galliformes; family Phasianidae; genus Pavo; species Pavo muticus. Next base: position 1,706,153 of record JACDJE010000055.1, read on the forward strand.
CAGGACAGACATCTGAGACGTGTCTGTGTGTGCCCATCAGACCTGCAGAGACTACACCTGCACACAAAAGGAACACTGTTTAGGATGATTTGCTTTGTATTTTAATCTAAAAAGTCAGATATAATTGCATTCAAGATAACTTTATCTGACTTTTTTTTTCTTTTTTTTAACCTTTATGTTTCTTTTTGACAGGTTCTGAACTGCTGCAACTCTGATCCTTTACAAGTGGGTCAGGGATTGAAAATGATGCTAAAGAGAAATTAAAATAACCTACTACTACCTTGCTGCCCAGACCCAGAGAGCTGCAGAAATGGATAACTGAAAGTGAGAAACAAGCCTGCAATTAAATAAATATCTTTCTGCTCATGAAATCATAGAATTGTTAAGGTTGGAAAAGACTAATAAGATTATCCTGTCCAAATCCCACTAAGAATTAGGACATTTCCTTTTAAATGCCCACCCATCAATAACTGCTCCAAGGGAGAAAGGAGCTGGCAAGAGGAACATCTCTGATTCCTAAGTCCCTCCTCAGCTGGTGCATCCCTCAAATCCCCGTGTTGCGCCTGCCGCGCAGTGGGGAGTGAAGTAGAACCGCCCTGCGTGCACAAACCACCGCTGAAATTCAGTCCCTTTGACAAAATTACACACGGCCACATCCTCATTTTGCTGATCCTGGCCTCGATTTGCACAGGTGGAACAGGAATCACAGGATCCCAAGGCCACCACAGAGCTGGTTATGGGCTGAGCCCAACCGCTCTGCTGCAGCACAGAACAACCTCCGACCAAATCTCTGAACAAATGCAGCTTCTCTGCAGCCCAGGGAAAAACGAAAAGAGACAAGTTGGAATGCACACAACCGAGAGGAGAACAACCAATGAAAACCTATTGTCAACCTGCTCCAGCCTCTGTCCTCGCTTCTTCTTCCCCAAGGAAAAGACAGCATTTGTAAGGGAGGAAAAAAAAAAAGCACCAAACCAAACCAAGACGGAGAAGCAGACATAGCCACCTGGGATGCAGTTCATCGGCAGGAGCTCTACCCTATCTGCTGCGGCCCGCGAGCAGCAGGGACGGGGGTGAGGATGGTCCCGGCCGGCGTTTGCTGGAAGTTACTCCCCAGCCTCCCGCATTGTGCAAAACGGGGAGGCTCCTGCTGCACTCCCCAGCTGCCTGGGCGGTGCTGCCATCGCCTCCTGCGCCCGGGGCCGCCGCACCCGTCCTGACGCACGCATGCACGCAGGTAGGGCTGCAGCCGCCGTCAGATGGGGCTCGTGCCACCAAGTGCCTGCTTGGTGTTGGGGCTGGGGAGCTGAGCAGCAGAGCCCATTCTGGTCCACCTGGTTAGCTTTGTCTGGCAGCTCCTTCACCTCCAACCCACGTGCCCCCCAGGGAAGTGCATCAAGCCATGGTGGGGCCAGAACCATTTCATCTACCACAGCAGCGCTGAACTCTGCCAGGAGCGTGCACCCTAAAAAGGCTCCTTTCCGCCTTCCTCACCCTAACCAAGGGAGGAAGAAAATCTGAGTGGGAAAGGAGGGAAGCGAAAAGGAGCCTTTCTGAGAGGCCCCCCAGTGCTGGAGACAGGGACCAGGCTGGCCTCTGCAGCTGCCAGGCTGACCTGGTAGGGCTCCCCACAACATCAGGGATAGGCCCCAGCTTCCCAGTGCTAAGGAAAATCAGGCAAATGGAGCAGACCGTCTCCCTTCTCAGGCAACAGAGAAGCTGCTGGAAGGAATTTCCAACGAAGCCTAAGCAGAAACCCCCAAACTTTTATTATGGCTCAAATCCTGTTTGAAGTCTAGGCTCAAACCACACTGCTACATGGGCAAAAAGCATCAGGATCCCACCCTTGGCTGTGCACAGATTTCCACAGCATGGAGCCCAAGCTTCCCTCCTTTCGTCCCTCCCTCACAGAGATCCGCAGCCCAGTAGCCAGCACGAGGGGATGATTTCCTGCTATGCAGTGTGTTTTCCCCAAGGCCACACTTTGGAAGACGCCATGGAACAAGAGGAGCTGACATCGCTCAAGCTTCAGTTTTGTCTCCAGACGGCTATTCCATTCAGTGCCAAGAGAAATGAAAAACAATGCAAGCCATGCAGTCTCAGGGTCAGCCATTGCAAAACTGTTAATCTTGGGGCTGCAGCGCTCAGACACTGTCATTTATATTTGCCACTGTGTTTGCCAGAAGCACAACAGACCAGTCTTTTCCTTTTGGTTGAATTTCTTTTATTACCTCAAGATCCCTGAAATATGGGAGCACAAACCTACAACCTCTTCTCTCTGCTGATGCAGATAGAGAAGACACGGAGGGAGCAAAGTTTCACATCCACAGTCCAAGGACTGTTCCTTGGATTTGCAGCAAAAGAGGTGATGGAGAAATCAGTGCCTTTCAGATGGGCTCAACCAACAGTCCTACTGTTACAGTCAAACAGCGCTTTTCATCTCTGTCTTCTTACAAACTGTCTTCAGTCTAGAAAGGGTTTTTGCAGCAAATTTTATCCTAACTCTTTCACAACCTCCTTCTACCTTCCCTAACAAAAATCTCGTACCACTACCTTAAAAATTAAGTCATGCTCTCTGGGCATCCCACAAAAATTTTCTTCTCTCTTACTCCTACAATGAAAGCTTTCTTAACAGTAAAAAAAAGATCAGAGAGAAAAAAAAAAAAAAAAAAAAAAAGAAAAAACTTTTAAGAAGATAAAATGGGAAAAGGACAGGAAAATGTCCTTATGATAAAACAAAACAAAACAAAACAAAACAGGGTAGCAAAGGGAATCTCAGAAAGTAAAACAAAGCTACAGGATGTCGACGGTTTGCGGGCTGGTTTGGCCCGGTTCTGTGACTAGTGGGGCAGAGGGATTTCACAAAATCCGCGCCTCTGGAAAAGGGAAACAGGGGACCCCAGAATAATTAAAAACAGTGGAAATGATCTGAGGAGAAACAAACTAACTTACTAAATATGGTATCAGAATGCAAGTTAACACACTATAATACAATATAATTAGAATTGAAGCTAATAAATCAAATATAATGAGAGAGAGAGATTGTCTGAAAGCTGGGTAGGCCTCACCATAACGCTGAGGTGAGATGCGCAGTCCGGTCGAGCAGCAGGGAGAGAGACTGACGAAGAAGAGCCAGTCAGATGACCTACCAAGGCCTTATATCTGTTCCCCCCGAGCAGAATGATAACAGCACAGCGAACAGGCTTCTGGGGAATGTAGTTCTTCTCTTTGGGCACAGGTACCCGGAACACTTTAACTCCCAGTGCACTACCTGATGTTATGATGTGGAATACTGATAACCAAAAATCATAAAACCATGACACAGGATAATCCAGAGAACATCGTTTTCAGGACTACTTATCATCATATATGTAATTATTTCCTTGCTCATCTCCATGGCTGTGAAGCTGCAGAGACTTTATGTGTGTAGGAAGGAAGGAAAATATTTGAAGAAAGAAATTTATAGAAATAAGATGGACAAAAGGTATCTAAAGGAAAGAAAAATTGCCCTTTTCCTTCTTTTGGACCCAGTATGGTCTCTCCTTGGAGGGCAAGGCTCTGTAGTCTGCTGCACTTTTCTTGTTCTTGCAGGTAAAAGGCTTCCAGCAGAGTTAAATAATAAAGCTTGATTGCCCCAACAGGAAGACACCTTGCCTAGTAATTAGCAGCAATATAACCAGAGCAAAACAACAGTAGTGAGTGCAAAGGGGGCTATCAACTGTGTGTAAAGCAGAAATCACAGCCAAAATGTAACAGGTCACCAAAGCAGTTGGCCATCTGCAAGAGCTCCATCATGTCCAAGGGGGGATGAAAACACACTGGCTCCATGTTCCTCTGCCTTCCACTGCAGCACATGGTTTGGGTATTGCCACCACCCAACTTCTGCACACAGACCATGTCTGCACAGGCTGCTATGACTCCACTGCACTACTATGACCTGTCAGCCAGTCCCACACGCACCTTCTCCTCTAAAGCAACCTGGTCCTTAATTCTCCAAGCTCAGATCATGCCTTTATTTCAAGAGATCATCACAACATCACTGATAAGCAGGAGTGCTGATACCCCGTAGCCACTGTGTCAGTGTCAGCTTTCTACAGCAGACCTGATGGGAGGAAGCCATCAAAGCTCGCAAGCTGCACAGGCAAGCCAAGGGCACTCAGCACCTGGCAAGCAGAGCCACTACAGCTTAGCTGAATCAAGCCAGTAATAAGCAAGCATGATCATAACATCTTCATAAAAGTAGGATTTAAGTGCAAACATCTGCCTTTCTGTTTTTTAATTAAGACAGTTTACATCTATTCCTTTCAGTGATCCACAGCTCTGGCAGCAGAAATGCCATGCATATTCTAATTAATGCAGCTAGTTTATTTAACAGTTTGACATTGTTTTACATTAGCTGAGTCACCTTGTTGCTGGAGAAAGCAGCAAACGCTTTTCAGCAGTTCAATAAGAAAAAGGCAGAGATTCTGTATCAAAAGTAGAACTTGTATCATAGATATTTTAAATTGAATACAGCTGAACTCTATTCTACTCCAGCAGCTCCCCTCTTTGGGACACTAAGTCAACCCAAATGTTTCCCAGATATAACTCTTCCTCTCAAGGACACACATCTCCCTCATGTTCTTGGAGGGTGGGAAGGGTGGGAAGTGTTATAACAGACATATGGGATGTATCTCATTCCCCGCAAAAATCACCCACCCATATATCAGGACATACATCACTAAGAACTGCACGCAGACTGAGCATCTGTGACCTGGATTCAGCCAACATTTTTCTAGGACAAAGTAAAAGAAATCGGCCAGTGACGGTCAGTGCAGAAGGAAAAACTGTTACCCGCAGACAGAGATTTTCCTACAGCACCTCACCTAAAGTCATTTGCACATCTATATGGTGCTTTTCATGGATCTCAAATTGATTTGCAGCAAGAAAGGCAGGCAGGCAGTACCCATTCTCATTGTATAAGGATTTCACAAAGTGGTTCATCTATGAGCTTGTTGGTGGCTCAACTGGAAACAGAGGCTGACCTTGGACTCCTCTCATTCCATGTTAGAAATAAAGGGCAACACCACCTCCCCCTGGCTGCATAGGGTCTGGATGCAGTACAGAGAGCTGTAGAGAGCAAATCCTGATCCCTGGGGGCCATGGGTCTTCTAGAGGCCCACGGAAGCTGCCAGGCTGTCCTACTGTGGCTTCAATGCTTGTGTCACGTATTTGCACTGCTGGCTTACAGTTCCCTGCTAGCTCTGGAGCTGTGCTCACCACACCACACATCAGCAGCAGATTGTCTGCCTGAAACAGTGTTACAGACCACAGCACACTCCCGGAGAGGGCTAAGCTCTCCCATCGCAGCTTCTTTTTTAGGGGAAGAGCTGAGATCTCCTTTTTATAGTTAAAGGCAGAACGGACCTTTTAACAGGCTGAAATTACTCTATTTATCCTAACACTCAGTGCAGTGAGCCAGACTTTAAGCCAACAGCTAGAATCGTGCAGTCAAACAATAGAGAGCTGGCCCGAGTCTGAATTTCCAAGAGCACGCTGCGGTCTGGCTCATCGCCACCATGCCAGCGCTGCCATCGCTGCTGGAAGTGTGTGCGCTTCCCCTGAGGAGAGGGCATCTATCATGTCCAGCCCCTCTCTGAAAGCCGTCAGAGAGATAGTGGCTCAGGCCAAAGAGATATTTATTTATTTTGGCCAGTAATGCAGTAATCCCTGTTTGCATTTAGTCTTCTCACAGATTTCTTTATAGTTCAGTGGCAACTCTAACTATGCATCCTTTATTATACAGTAACAGTGTATGCAGAGCTGTGACACACAGAAATGAAGACAACGGTGTCTTTGGTTTCCAGTGGCCTCCCCGTTTCAGGCTGTGTAGTTGTAGTCCATGGGTACCGTCCCACAGAAGCCACCAAAACCCTTTGTGCAAGAGGGCATGAGCCAGCCTGAACCTGAACAGCTGATATATAAGACCCCCCTGGGAACCCTAAAGACCATACCAGTTATTTAGGAGGAAGAGGAGGCCTTGTATCACAGGGCAGCATTACAAGCTTCCAGGGAAAAGGTATTTGTAAGACCAGTCACAAAAAGTACTAAAGACCATGGCTGGGGAATTGCAAGTCCCAAATGCTCTCATTCATCTTGCTTAGGGCCTTTGCCATAACATTACCTGGTAGAAAAGGGATGATTCTTTGCTTGGGGTCTTTCTGGCCTCCTTCAATGGGGAACTTGTCCAGAAGCTGCATCTGCAAAGGAAACAGAACAAACGTCTTAGGGGGAAGGTACAGACTGGCTGCTTAGGGACGGAGGATTTCTTGGTCTGTGTGTGGTTTGAAAGGATTAGCAAAGCAAAGCAACTGCAGGAATCCCTCAGCCTAGTTGCAGGGGAGTATGTACATAAAAAGGTACGATACAGCTCCCTCCAAGAAAGGGAGGGCAACTTTCTGGCAGCGCACAGGAGCTGGGATGGGGCCCAGGCAGACATCTGAGCCTGGCCTTGCCGTGCTTCTAAAATTAGGCTCTCATCCTTCATTACAAACACACGCCTCATCTCTAATCCCCAGTCTGCCCAGGTTGGTGGAGACAGTTTTTTACCTGTCCCCATGACAGACCACCCGCCTGGCTAAAAATGCTGCTCAGGCAACAAGGATTAAAGGCTTTTTAATAAAACACCCTATCTGTCTTCTTGCTGGTAAGGCACTGCCCACTGCCCTGGTCCATTCAGAGCATTCCAGCTTTCCCACGGAGAAACAGATTGATGTCAAGCAACCTTGAACACATGGCTACAGACCACCCAAGCCAGCATTTCACCCAGCTCCATTTGACCCCGCCAGCTCCCAAACACTGTCCACCACAACCACTTGCTTCTAACACACCCCTAAGGACCTACTGAGCACAGAGCCCTGTTGGAGGCAACCAGCCTCTACTTTGAGGAGCTCAAAGAAGCATTGATGGCCACGGCCAACTTACAGGGTGGAGAGACCACCCCACCTGTGCCTAGGCAAGCAGTACGCTGACCCCATGCTCCTAAATGACCCTCATGATCTCTGTTTGGGTACACTTCATTCAGCATTTAACTGAAGCAGCATTACGTGTCCAGCAGCGAGGGCCTGCGAGTTAAACAGCCCTTTTGCTCAACAGATTTCCTTTAAAAAATATTTCTTTGCTAACATAGGAAAAAAGCCAGATTTTTTTACTGTTTTTGCTTTAAGCACACAGAACCGTTCTTCTCTTCCACCGCACACAACATCTCCACCATTTTCACCATATGGTGCAGCAAACCAGAGATCAAGAGGAAACTCGGGAGTAGAAGGAACATCTGCGCGGGAGAAAAAGTTAAAAGATCCCACATGTTTCCCCATCAGGGAATCAGCCTAGTAAATAAATAGACCGTAGCTTTGCGGATTGTTAGCTCACTCACTTTTCTGCCTACGGAGACATGATTTTTATTGAAAATGGGAAATTTTGTTTTCTTGTAGATGGAACTCCGGGTGTCTGAGGTCAGGAGTTCTGTTCAAAGAGAAGAAAAGGAAGGGGGGAAGTCCCCACTGACTGACTTGAAGCTTCACCGCTCCTGCACTTTTAGCCAGGAAGGCAATTCTCACTTTACTACACAGAGACTGATTCAAGCTGGAACCGATATAGTCAGATTCCCATGGTTATTCTTGGAGTTAGATTAGCTTGGCTCATACAAGTCTTGTTAACCACATCAAGAGAGTCACAACGTGTATAACTTAGCGCTATTTATCTAAAGGGTGTATATCAGCAAAATAGATGCAATAAACTACAGCTGGTAGAGTCTGGATAAACCTTCTTAGACTTTCTTGCCCCAGCTCTTGCTTCCACTGGGAAGGTGTGGATGGCAGAGAGCTGGGAGCGCCAGAGGTGCTCAGGAGGTCACCAGTATAAATCACAGGGACACGGCCTGTCCAAAAGGTAAAGTCCTCTGGAAGCATGACAGATTTCTTATCTTCTTTCATATATGAGATGATGTTCCAGTGGGCAACGCACGTTTGTACAAAACCAAAGACAAGGAGTGAAGCTGCATGGTTGGGCACCCATCAAGGAGAGTGACAGTCCCTTTCTAAGTTTCTGACCTCAGACAACACATGCTGCTGGCTTGTCGCTCCTGGACCAGTCAGCTGGGTCAGGCATTTGCAACACCCCATCAAGAGTGATAGGCTTGTGCTGGACATCTGGGCAGGAGGGTCAGGGTTAAACTATCTGGCATGCCATAGGGAACTTAACTGAGATCCTTCAAAGGATCTGAGCAAGGACATCACAGTGGTCCAGCAATTATGTACCTGCCTCTATCCCCAGCTGTTCTCATCAATGACTGTAAATCATTCCACACACATCTATGTCTGTATAAACAAGTAATAATGACAAGGAAAACCTGCAACGCAGACTGGAAGGCAATGGCTGCCCAACAGTTCTGCAATGCAAGAAACCCTTCAGGATGCCAAATCCCAACAAAAAGCTGAAGAAGCATGGGGCCTTCTTCAGCACTTCCCTACACACAGTTCTGCTATTCACGACCAGAGCAAGATCTAAAATTCTGGAAAAGCAGGATTCTGTGCCCTTTCACCCTTGGCAAGGGTGCAAAGCAGAAGAAAACAAAGAGATGGGCTTAGGGGGAAAAAAATCAGCAACAGGCCTGAATGAAACACCCCAAAGCATAGAATCATTTGAGTTGAAAGGGACCCTTAAAGGTCATCTAGTCCAGCTCCCCTGCAATTAACATGACTGAGCACTTTCCCCTTCTGGATGACTAACAGCCAAAGACCAATAAACAGATTTTCAATTCACTTAGTTCAATGCCTGCGGAGCATCTGAAAGTTGAAAACTCTTCGTGACAAATGGTTTCCCATGAAAGGAAATTCTTCTTATTATTATTGCAAATATACATATAATTAATGAACAAAAACATATCCTTCACTTAATCATAGAATCGTCTGAGTTGGAAGGCCATCTGGTCCAACTCCCCTGCAGTGAACAGGGACACCTACAGCTCCATCAGGTGCTCAGAGCCCCATCCAGCCTGACCTTGGGTGTCTCCAGGGATGGGCATTCACTAGCATTCCGGGCAGTCTGTGCCAGTGCCTCACCACCCTTATTGGAAAACACTTCTTCCTTATATCTAGTCTAAAGCTCCTTCACTTAATATCCTAGGCTATTCTGCTCAGACACAGGCAATCTTCACAAAATCTCACTTGCATGTTTGATACACAACATTTAACTTAGGATACAGGATTCACTGTATAAGAAAGTCACCCCGTCCCTCAGACTAAAACCAACCCTGTGCTGTAGCTGACTTCGGGCAGACAAGAAAACACAAGTGGGCAATGCATTTTCAGCAAACCTGTGTGAGCTTTTATACTCAGTTTGCTTACAAGTATTAGTACACAAACTCTACCATGAGGGAGCCTCCATTTGTATGACCAATGTGATGAGCAGAAAGAAATCTGTTAGCACATCCCTGTCACAGGGTGGGGGATCCGCTTGGAAACAGGGAGGGTATATGGAAAGCGGGAAATGAGCTTCCCACCCATTCAGGCAGCATGTCTGGAGTCAGGCTGAACAAACACACCCCATTCCTGCTTCTGGCACAACAGATGTGTGTCCACAAATAATTCATCACCAAAACCACGTCCCCAGACTTTCTGTCCCCAAATTACTCTGGGTTTGCCAACAGCTTTCCTAAGTTAGTTCTCCACTGAGTCCTGCCTTGTGCTCTGAGCAGCTTTGTTCTTGCTTCTGCTCTAAACTTTTAGTAGATCATCTGTAAAGCTTATGGTCCAGATTATTACTTTCTTACAGTAAATGATAATGCAATTACTGATACTAAAAATCAAGGGAATCACTTGTGTGAGTTGCTCCTCATTATAATGAGAGCACAGTCCTACCCCACTCCTTACTACTTGCACAGAACTGTGAAATCATTTGACTTGCAAGAATGGAAAAGGATTTCAGTGATTTCCACTTGCGTAAGAACTGGCCTTTTTGTGTAAGTCCCAGCTCCTGGAAGTCAGCATTGTTTGAGAATCATTGTTCATTGTAAAAAACAACCAAAACCAACTAGCTTTTACACTGCCAAGCATAAATTTGCAAACGTCATCCAAATTCAACCTTAAAGGCCCAGAAACCGAAAGACAGCAAACACATTCTCCACGCTTTTGGTATAAACGTAGGTTGCACTGGAAGCTGCCTCACACATTTTATTTGTATGGGAAATGAGAGAGATGCAGCCAGTGTCCTAACTCACAGCTAAGCTGTTCACCTCTTCTGCCTCAGATCACCTCTGCCAAAGAAGGTGAATATGCAGCGAAGAAAGAGATGCTTCTGCCAACAAGGACTTTATTTGGCCCAGCAGTCAACAGCTGCTGGCATCTGTGATCACCTCCCATCAGTTCTCCTGTGAAAATTAGATTCAGCTCCCTGTCTGACTCATGATGGTACCACCTGATTAGAAATCTAACAAAGAAAAACAAACACCCTTTGAGATGCTAAAAGTAAGATCTCTGAGGATGAGAAGCCAAGCAACTTCCTGACAATTATTTACTTACTGCCTTTTATTTACCTTGGTTAAACTTTCACAAAACAACATTTCCTTCCCTTTTAGATACAAGGACTAAAAGCGCCTGAGTCTAAGGGATGATGTCTCTTCTACAAGAGATCCGATTTTCACTCTGCTGTAAGCCAGCCAGTGTGGGGGACGTGAAAATATCAACTGTTTAATGGCCTGATCCTGCAACATTTGCCAGTGGGACCTTTGTTCCTGATTTGATTACGAGGTTTTGAAAGTGTGTGACTAAATCCATCTCCCTGAAGCTAATCCATTAGGACAGTTACCTGATCTCCATACATGCAATACACTATGGACTCAAGCTGGAGTTTCCTGCTGGGCTGTTAATTCCTCCCCTTCCTTCCCTGCAGCAGTTTTAACTCTCCTTCAGTTAAAAGACTGAAGTTCTCCACACCTCTTAACATGAGCAAATTGGGACACCCACATAATCTCTTATCAGAACGCATATCTTGCTGGTTCCTTTCAAGTGGATGTAGGATTGCCTTATGCACAGATAAAATCAAAGTCCTCCAGGGGGTCAGTGCTGCAATCACAGGAGATTTATTTCAACACAGAGACCCCGAGAACGACTTTCATCCGAACCCATTACTTTGGCAAGTGAAACAACATCCAGAGCTACAAACAGATGTAGAACTCCAACCTTTTGCAAGAGATGCGGGGCCTCTCTCTCCGCAGTATCTGATTTACTTTTTTCCACCCAGAGGAATTGCCAGCTGATGACAAGCAAACCACAACCATGAGACTGAGAACAGCACACTTCTGGCAAGGCAGTCCAAAAGCCCCATCGAGTTTACCACCTTACAGTCACTCGAGTGGTCCCAAGGTTATAACCCTTCCTACACTTCATGTGAAGAGCTGTATCAGCTTCCCACCTCCAAAGTGCTCACCAGAAAATGTGTTTTTCATTAAAAATCAAGCAAGCCAACAATAGCTTTAACTTTGCCACTGTTTGACTTGAAAGGTAAAGCGCACGAGGACAGGTAAGCACCAGTCACCTGGGGTGAGCTCTCAGGGACATCTTCTCACGTGGCTTATCTGAGCTCAATTAGAGTCCCAAGAAGGAAGGGCAAAGAAGAAGAGGCATCAGTAAAAGAATGACACTGTGTGCACCTTCTGTTAGAACGATACAAAAGAAACTGGGGAAAAAAGCAATGCTGCTACCAGGGATCTACCTGGAGGTAATGAAATTCACACCCTCACCCAGATGGAACTGGGGCATCTGCAAACCAAGAAAGCTTAAAAGATGTAGATAACAAAAGTTTGGATGAGAAGAGAAGGTAAGATACCAGAATAAGATAAGTTATCAGTTAAGCCCAAAGAATAAATTTCCTTTCCTTCTGAAGTTTGAAATCCAGCCATATTGGTTGATGACCAATGGTTACAACACCATCAACTGCATTTTGAGTTATATATGATGTGATCTGTAAGAAGAGGAAAAGCTGGAACCAGGTTGAATCCTGCCATCTGCCAGAGTTTTCTCATGACTAAATCTCTCTGTGGCTCTGCCCCTGCTTTTTCAGCTATAAAATATGAGACAGATCTCAGGAAGGTAACAGGAGATTTAATCAAGAACCATCAAACACTCAGCCTTATTTTGCAGAGCAGAAGTCAGGGGCCCCATCTAAAGGAACTGTATTCACTCAAAATCAGCAAGACAAAAGTTAATGGAAGAATTATTATCAGTAGTTTTCAGTTACGCTTATTCTCTCACTTGTGGGCTTGTCCATCTGTAGTATATTCCAAATTCTGGTTAACCAGAGCAACCAAGGGCGTCTTTGACTTAAGGAAGATGGTTAGCAACCAGTTCCAGCAAATGGATCTCCTTCTGTTGGGTAACGTATCGGCATTTTAAGGATCCTTAGCTCTATCTGCAGGTGAAAACAAGCAGGAATGAGGACAGTATGTGAGTCTGGAATCCCAGATTCACCTTCTATCTGCCTATTCAGATTAGATGTTCTTCAATGTTCTGATTTTGGGATCGTTTTTCTGCTAAGGTTCATCAGTGGAGCATCTGTGACACAAGTAGAAAGACCAGATTTACCCAGCTCAGGATGTATCTGCCGAGATTATCAACAGAAGCACGTACATGATGGCGAATAAAACTGCTACCTTAGGGACAGGTTTTCTCTAGGGTACAGCTCTTGGAGGGTTTCCCCTGGATGTGGGTCACACAGAACTTTTTCTTCATCTTCCTCTGCTTCATCTTCTCACAGGAACAACGCATGAAACGGGCGCAGCCCATCTGCTAGCCACTCTCACGTATAACTGATATCTTATGCAGCAGAAGGAGACGAAACTCCATCTCTTCTAAAAGCAGTAACCAGCTCCATAATGCAGCTGGAATAATTGCATCAGGCAGCCAGTGACGCTGTCTCTCTCCTGGTGTTACATGATGCCACAGCGTGTGAGAGAAGCGCATTAATTCAGTCCCTGAGAAGCAGCAGCAACTGGCTTTCCTTTTATTTTGAAAGCAAAAAGGGAAAAAATTAAAGCAAAAGCCATGCGGATAACCGGCTAACATGCCTGACAATTACAGCATTATAGGACATGTTCTGAATTAAATATAGTGCGATCCGTGAGAAAGTCAAACAAAAGCAGGAAAACGCATATAAAATAAAGAGAACAGACATTTAAAGCATGGTGTAATCCCCAAAGGGAAAATGCTTCTCTCAGGTCTGAAAATTTCCACCAGAAATCTTGGAAATCTTACAAGCCCTTCAGTATCCAACTAAAACAGCCAGGGAGGAGAAGGGGAGGATGCAGGGAGTGGGGGCGTTTCCCCAACATAATCCATCAAAAGAGCGAACGCCGTTTCCCAGCTGAGACATTTGGTATTTTTCTTAAAGAAAGCCTTCTCTAAGGGCTCCACGAAACGAGCCCGGCGTTTGTGGCTAACACAGACTGGCAAAACATTCGGAGGTGCTGGTTTGGGATGACAGAGGCTCTTGGTGCATCTCTAAAGAGCTTCTCAGAAAGCCCCCAGTGTCCCTTCACAGAGCAGCTATTGATGCGTCTTGCCAGAAGCATTTTGTTTCCCCAGTGCTAAATTAGTCTGGCCTCATCTGACTTAACTGCACTGGAAGATGCTTAGACAAAGACTACTTCATACTTTTCCATCATCCATGGTGGTTCTATGTCCCCTGGTTACTCTGCTATCCACAGCGCATTTGCCCCGGTGACATCCCTTGGAAGTAAGGCTATACCATAATGCCTGTTTTATAAGGAGAAAAGAAGAGATGAATGCTGCAGTTATATGGCACAGTAAGGTCACATGGAGATGTCAGAGACATGCTGATGCTATGCCCCTGCAGGTCAGTTAGCTGAGCTTCTGAGGAAAGCTCCTAGCTTTAGGAGGGGGTGCAAACATTTTGCCTTTTTTCAGGCGCTGGCACATCCAGAGATAGCCCACGTATTCAGGCTGCACCATCTGGACGCGTCTTAAAAGGTTCACTGCAGGTCACAGCAAAAATCCAGAGCGGAGAGAGGAGCTGACCATAGCTGTAGGGCTCCTTCTTGACCTCCTGTTCAAGAGCAATACAGATCTGTAGCGCAGGTGGCAACATCCAGGAGATGAGCACCAAGCAGCTGAGTTAGCCTGGTTTCACCACAGGGCTGGAGAATCACATCTGCAGCAGACAGCAATGCCCTGTTCTGCCCTTACTGCTCCCTCATTAAGATGTAAGAGCTGATGTCAGCCGTGTTTTAAGATAGACCTGCTCATCCAGACAGACCCATTTACACAAATCGATTTTGTTGCAACCAGCTCAAAGCCTCTCAAACCCCATTTGTATGCTGGATCGTGGTGCAACACAGAGTCCATCCTCAGTGAAATCGCAGCTGCTCATGCAGCAGTGACCACCATTTTGATTAAACCTCCTTAAAGCAACCCCTTGGTTCATTTTGTAGAATTTCGTGAGCCTTAAGACTATTCCCCTGCTTACACTACTATGAGAGTGATGAGACTTCAGCTCCAAATGTACGAAATTTAATCTCTCTGTTTTCATAATCTACATCTTCTCTACAGCCTGTAAGCTCTGCTTGATATATTGTCCCCTGGAAACCACAAGTAACTTTAATATTGAAAACAGAAACAATAGCTCTGAACACAATGGCACATTTCACTTTAGAAGCTCCATCTGAAATGGTATCTAGTCATCTCTGTAGGACGCTGCTCATAGCTCTGGGGAGACCGACTGCACGGCTCAGTACAACAGAGAAACAGTGCCAAGCAAAACACAACGGCAGGTTTTAACTACACGCTGCAAGGAGGCTCCTTTGTCTTTTCTCCCTACCTCCAAACCTCGAGATGTTTTGCCTGCAGATTTGGTTCCAAGCACATGTGTCTCCTGCCTTTAGGGTAATTTAGAAAGGAGCACAGACAACGAATCCCATCGCCCAAGCTGTGCGTGTAACAGATATCCTGCTCTGGGCCTCGGGGAGGTAAGCAAGCAGCCAGTAGGACAGGCGTTTCAAACAGCTCAGACCCAGCTGCAAAGCTTTACATTCCCAGCCCCACTGTGTGCCCTTGCCACGCTGCCTGGTACCCAGGAAGGACAGATTCCAAGCCGGGGTCACTCCCTTGGGCTTGCAGTAGAGGGAGGATTTATGATCTGGAACATAAGAACAAACCTAGGTTTGGAAAAATCTGTCATTCTTACCAGTATCTGTCATGCTGGCATCTCACAGATGTGCTTTTATCCACACATCTACCTCTCCTGATGAAGTCCACAGGCAACATCTCACAAAGCTGCTTTTCAGGACACCTCCTGTCCCCAGCACAAGCAAATAGGATGGGTGCCTTGGCTGGGCACCCAAATCCAGGTGAGCTCCCCTTCCAGTCACTACCCACAAGGCTCCGTGCAGGTATTGCTCTGTTTTAAAAACAGAAAGATTTGGGCGATGCCTGGACCCTTACAGCCTGTGCCCAGACACAGGAGCGCAGGGGGCCCATACAGCCACTGGGATGTCCCAGAGGACCTTGAAAACAGACCAGACTGTGACAAAAGGCTGTATGGTGGGAGTGACACCCCATCCTACAGGACAACCCCATCTTAGCTTCCAAAGAAGGGAGGCCAAAACCAAAACCTTATTTTTGTAAGTACAAATCTGCTTTAGGAACTAGGTTAGTTTAATTGAGAATGAAAGCAAACCCTACAAAAGTAGTTAGGCTAGCCTACCACAACCAAGTTGCTGGGAGCAGGGTGGCACTGACTTTACAGGCCCCTGTGTTACGCCATGTGTGCTCTTCTGTTACTCCAGCATCTTTCACTCAGATAACAATCGCTCAGCCTTGACACACTGCTTGTACACCAGATGGTATTCTGTGTATTAAACCAACTAATCACATGCAATATTTGGCAGAGCATTAAAAGCATCGATGGAGGTCTTTGACAGTGTTGCTTTTTGTTGTTGTTTTGGGGTCTTTTTAAAATCTCAGTAGCTTTTAAGTGGCGCAGGCACATTGTCAAGAAATGATGTTGGGGCTGTGACTTCTCTAAACTTACAGATGACAAAACTGCTGCAAGTTGGGAGAGACAAAAAGCTCATGGAGGCCAATGTCTGCATCCAGGAGAAAAGGGGCTCCTTCCAGCCCTGTCCTTGCAGCAGGCTTTCAGTCTGATTCCCTGGTGGTGGCTGGGAGATGGCCATGCTACTATCTACCATTAACACCAGAACTGCTGTGCCTACATGATATGCCTGCCATCCCTGACTACCAAACTTGAGTTTTCTCCAGGCTGTCTGGCCACACATGCAGTCTTCTGCGGGGTAGGTGAAGGATGCACATTCATTAGGTGATACAAATGTGCTTGGGTAACAGAAGGGTACTGGGGAGAACAAGCTGCAGAGAATGGGCAATCACAGCTCACCCCACCCAACTGTCCATTCCCAAAATTTTATGAGAGACTTTCAAGGGAAGGAGGAAACCTACAGGCTGCTTTGGTAGCCAGGCTGATACCCGTAAGGCAGGACCAGTGAGGAAGCAAGTGTCTCTGCCTGTCTACACTTTGTGACCAGCTTTAGAAGCTGAATGGGAGAGACAGGCAGGACAGACAAGTACTACAGTCATCTTGCATTGACCTTGCTGGGCACTGTGCGAGCACCTAGGGCTATTTCTCACCCTCCCCGGGGGTTTTCACGTCACTTGTCTGTCTTCCTTCCCACCACACAAAGCCAGAATAAAGAGACATGGGAAGAACATCCAGATTGTGGAAATATCCCCACAGATGTGCTGGAAGGCCCACGTCTAGCCACTAGACTGCAGGTACCACACAGCTCTCCCGCTGCCCCTGGGCTGGGGCAGGGAGTTAACATTTAACAGACCTCCCACCAAAACTGCTCAATGACACTTTGTCAGAACAAACATCCAGAAACATGGTAACTTGCATCAACAAAATTCACCATTCAGGACCATGTCCAGGTCAAACTGGACAATGGCAGGGTGGTATCCAGAACCAGCTGCTGGTCTGGGGAGCCCCCCTGGCCCCAACAGGCTCTGTAGGGTGATGTATCTGAATTTCAGTGGCCTGATTTGAGGCTTAGAAAAACTTCTACAACAAAGTTCCTTGTTATCTTCAGTGTATTTTAGATCAGCCTTTAGCACCTTGGCATCAGAGCTGTAAGAGATCAGGGTACAGCTTGTCTAAGGAACTGCATCTTCAGCCATCTGCAGAACCTAACCCTAAAACTTCAATTAAAAAAAATCCCAAAAAAGAAGTGAAGTGAGGAGGAGGTGGGAAGATGAACACCAACTGCTATCTACCAGAATGCAAGCAAATTTGAAAATTAAGTTCCATGCACGGATCCTGCTGAGGACAAGGCACACTACTGCAGAGCAGAAATTGGCCACTTTTCCACCACAAAGTAATACAACAGCCTCAGCAACTTACAGCTCCTGCTGACCTCCGTTATCAGACATGGAGAGAAAAGGGTATGGAAGGGCAGCAGCTGCACACCTGTGGCCAGCACTGCATGCAAACACACTCAGTTGCTCTTCGCCAACAGCCCAGATGCAAAGTTATCTCGCTTAATTAGGTCTTCCTTTGGGGGGAGGGGGGGGGGACTTTGGCTTTGGTAACTGAACAAATAAATTACATAGCAGGCACACACATATAGGCACAAATAACCTATTTTGTTAAGCCAGGTGCAGATGATTGTTCCCAGCCCTTCATCTGGGGCTGATGCACATTTCTCCATGAGGTCAGATGCAAAAGAACCTCATGCTGGCCACAAATGGAGAAAGACCTAAGAACGGCTCAAGAAAAACAGAAACCAAGCTTAGAAGAAAATTTCCCTCACTAACAGGTGTGGAGATGTGATTCTGTGTGGTTCCACACATGGGCTTTCAACACTGACTGAATCCCCCACTGCAGATCTAACACGGCTAAGGAGGCTTTGAAATCTCACCCCTGCTTTGAACCTTGCAGATTAGTATCAACGTGGAGAAGGATTTGAACTCAGAGGAAGATGCTCATATTTCGAAAGCAAGCACTAGCAGGTGAAGGGGCAAGCAAATGGGCTGTTCTCCATTACAGGCAGCAACAGCAGCCTGGGCAGGTGATCCCCTTGCCTGGATGCGGGACTGAACAGGATTAATTGGTAAAAATATAACAGAGGCTTCAAAAGGAAAACAAATTTCCCTTACTAGCCATATTAAGGCATGCAACAAGGCAAACTGCCAGAATACTGCTTCTCTTGCCTTCCTGTTAAAACTGAGCTGAAGAATATGATTCAAGCATCAAGGCTTTCAATGGCAGACAGGCTGTCATGTAATAGCATCTCATCTACTTAAAAGTATCTCTCAGATGTCAAAGAAGAAGGTGGAAAAAGAACTCCAGACTTATCCTGAGTCTGAATGTGTCCCTCGCGGTCTTGCTTCCACATTTGATCCACACAGCGAAAACCTAACATCAGATCAGAATATGGAGAAAGGAGATAAAACTAACAGGAGGAAAATACACTGATAAGGGGCTATAGGGTTGTCCAGGAGACATGCAGATGCTTTATGTACCTGCAAACAGGTAGGAGAAAAAAAAAAAAAAAAAGGGGAGAAACTACTCAGAAAAGCAGCAGGAAGAGCAGAGATACATTTCTTGATTTCAGCACAATAATTAAGGATTTACAGGTTGCAGAAGTACCACTTTCCATGCTCAGCCCCTCATGCTAGGGCAGTTCATTTTGCCATGATGCAAGCAGATTTTCACATATAGCCAAATTCCCTTACTGGGCAGCCCCTCTTCCAATGGCCTTTTGAACTGGGCAGTCTCCAGGAACCGTTGTTTTTTCATTGACAGCAGCGAGCACACATGTAAGTGTTAAATAAATATAAAATGGCTTATTCTTGAAGAATATTGCAGGCCTGCAAAATGGACATGGAGCAAGAAAACGGCTGTTACAGTATTTCTGATGTCCAAAATGATGACAGTCTCACAAGACGAGAATTGGGTCCTTGGACCAGAACCCAGTGCCAGGACTGAATTTAAGACTTCACATGAGAACAAAATGATCAATCTGAGCTTTCATCATGGCCACAAGCACTGCTGCAACTGAGCGCCTGGTGGTCGTGAGTGAATTTATCCTCTTAAAATCCAAAAGAGATGAAAGCTCTCATAGAAGGAGCAATCCAAAACCCAAATCTCTAAAACCCAGATTTCCCCACTTTAGTCAGGACAAGAGAAAAAAAAAGACAGAACTTTCCCTTGTACTGCTTTAATCTTTCTAAGAAAATAAGACAGAAGGGCAACACACCTAACATGTAATTACACTACGAATTATGGTTTGCACCAGGTATAGAAGCACTAGATGGTTGTTAAAATTGCATCCCCACAGAGAAAACCAGCTGCAGTGCATGTGGGCTGCAGCACAAGGGAGATGAGCACACAGCCTTTCCTGTACAATGCTCTGGCTGCTGTTCTCTCAAGGGCAGGAGCACAGTGAACATCCAGCACACGTGGCTCAGCCCTGAAGTCTCGCTCCAGTTGTCCCCATCTCCCTTCCCTTCTTCAATAAAACAATGAGCCATACGATGCCTTCATCTCAGAGAGTGCTTGAGCTCATTTAATAATGCTGTACGAAGGGATTATTTATTTCAATTTGTATTCATCAGGGCTTGAAACTTCTCATGCATTTTCCAGCCCAGACACCAAAGAGACCTATGCCTTCTCAGAGCTGGTTTGCGCTCCTGAAATACAAATAAATACAGGTCACCACAAGGGAAGGAAAGAGTTTTCCACCCTAAAGACCAACTTACTTGAGAGCCTGACATATCTGAAATCAATTTTTAAAAACATACTTAAAGGGCTGTAGAGAGACTTGGTTATGATGTGGAAAATTCACAGCTCCTAACATTAAGACATGGGTGGGGGGAGCCTGAAGCATGAATCAAAAATAACGTGACTGTTTGCAGAAATTAGCAGCACCTATTTAAACCCACACCCACCTCTCTCCTCAAATAATCACCCCATGAGCGGAGGTGGTTTATGGAGCCCTTTGGAAAACGTTCCTCACAGTCTGCCTTCCGAGCCCAAAATAAAATACATCACAGCCCAGCAAATATTTCGCCAGGGTGCTGCTCTCTATTCCCCCATCCCACGCCTCCCATTTGTTGCTAATTAAATGAACCAGCAGGTGCTTGAACCACAAGCTCAGCACAGTGGCAGTGAGTGCTGTGATGAAACCCCCCTGGAATGTCTTCTTGGAGAGCAGCATCCTTCCAAAGACTGAGCTGGGAAAGATGAGATGATGGCAAGGGATGGGTCGAGCTTTGGCTGCAAGCTCAGCTATCAGAGTGTGCTTTCGAAGGATAGGTTGCTAGAGATAGCAGCATTCTGGGGAGGATGCTGGCTCCTCTCTGCTTTGCAAGCCTCCTTTCCCCACAATCCTGCTGTAACATAGCATGCTCTGCTGTGGGGCTGGCCAAACCCCAGCCTCTTTTCTCACGCACTTTAGACCCAGGGTGGGTACATCTCAAGCTTTGGGACATGTCCTCACACTGTGATTCCCAACTCACTGCCCCTTCAATTAACCCCCTGATTAATAGAGCTGCTCCAGCCGGAATGGAACACCCCATACTTAGTCCTACATATATGACTGAAACTTCTCGTATGCTTTTGGATCTTCATAGAATCATAGAATGGCTTGGGTTAGAAGGGACCCCAAGGATCATCAAGATCCAGCCCCCCTACCACAGGCAGGGCCACCAACCTCAAGATCCGGTTGGTGACCATCGAACCTGGTCTTGAACACCTCCAGAGACAGAGCATCCACAGCCTCTCCGGGCAGCCTGTTCCAGCACCTCGCCACTCTCTCTATAAAGAGCTTCCCCCGACATCCAATCTAAACCTTTCCTTCTTGAGCTTAAAACCATTCTCCCTTAACCTATCACTGTTTACCCTTGTAAAATCTTAAGGCCATATACAACATCACACATCTGTATGACATCAAGGCACTGTCATTTTGATGCCCATTCTCCATGTGCAAAGTCCATCCACAGAGTTTGACCCCACCATGGGTAGCAACTTTGTGCTATTTCCCCCATGCAGTCTGACTCCTTGCACAAGACTGCTCTAATCCCACCTGCTCCAAGCCCTCAGGATCAGCCCCTGCATTTATCCACAGGGCAGCAGCCCTGACCCACACTGGAGGCAGAAGGAAGCTCTGGCCAACGTGCAGGAGGAGGCAACATCCATTCCTGATGCTCAGCAATGCCAGGAAACTAGTGCCCTGCTGAGGCAACCCTAGGACCAAGCTGAGTGAGGTACCCATACAGGGGCTTCATGACCACACATCCTATACCAGTGACCCACTGGGATAGCATGGTACAAGCCTGGAAATCAGCTTCTCATCCCTTCTACAAATTCCACTTCTGGCAGTGAAAGGCTATCCGACCAGGACGTAATTCCAAGAAAGAAAAACACTATTTATATTTCTGCTGAGCAGTTCGCTTTTCTTTGGTCACTCTGCTGACTTTCCACTTCTTCACCAAATCCTGTTAGAAATGGCTGGGTTTTGAGGGGAGGAGAGGGAATGCGGTCATTAAGGTCTGGCTTAGCTACTGTAATACAACTAATGTTTAGCTCTGTTAAAAAGCCAAAGACTTCAAAGTGCTTTATAAACTTTATTAGTTATTTAGTGCTTTATATATGAATAAACTTTCTCCAGGAAGGCTGATTATAGCTCCCATTTATGGGAAGATAAGCTCCCTGCCGTGCCACACCAGCAGTTCCCCACTCCCTGTCCCACACCAAAGACTCTCAGCTCCTAATGACACAAAAACACCCCCATACTAAGGCAGTAAATCTCTTTTGACCTCGAAGTGGAACAGGATTTAGCATGAGGTTTCCTAATAGCAACAGGTATAACCTCACAGGACTAGTACTCCTGCAGCCCACAGCATCCCATGCTCAGCCTCATAACCCAGGGCTGTCCCATACCCAGAACGAAGCCGAATTTTGAAGGGTCTCTCTCCAAACTGGAAACCTACTGCAAACTTCTCCCTTTGTATAAGGGCAGCCAGGGACTACTGATGTGGAACACAACATCATGCACTGCTCTGTTTTCCTTATTTCCAGATCCCAGTGGTAACCGAATCTCCTGAAACACCAAATTCCAAATTCTATCCTTATTTACAAATGAGACATGGCAGAGACCAGCACCTTCTAACTCTCAGCATAACACGAGTGCCACATACAACTCCAGTGTTTTCCCAAAGCTGCACGAACAGTCACCAGCGCACCAAAACCTGCACGGTAACCTGGATTTGTTACAGGGTTGGAAGTACTCAGCATGTGATATCCCACAACATATTTTCCTCCCAAAAGCTTTTACCTGGATGACACTGGTACCAGTTCTGTTGAGACAGCAGCAGCACAGCCATGACAAAGACAAACCTGGGTTTGGATTTCAAGGCTCCCCAGACCACACAAAGGCCAAAACGTGCTACTAGCTGGGCTGTCCAAAGCCAGAGATTAACCAGAAAAAAATGAAGAGCCTATGAAATTATTTGTTCCAGGTGAATAACACACACACTCCCTGCAAGACAAAACTTCAGTCCTTACACTCACATTAGTCCTCCAAAAGAATTTTTTCCTGCTATCGTTTAAGTTAGTCCTTTTCTGTTTTGCTTTCTAATTCCTTCTCATTTGGCATTTTCCCCTCCTTCTCACATGTTTTTGTGGTCACTTCCCTCAGAACACCTGGCTGAAGGTAGCGGCTCAGCAAGTCGCACTGGTTTTCTGAACACACCCTTAAAGAACACAAATGCACCAAGACCCACATGCAGGGCTCTTATGTCAACTCAGTGTGCGCAGAGGCTGCTAAATCCATTAGTACCTGCCCCTGAGTGCACCTGCTGAATCAGACATCCTTGCACAGCCACCAATGCTTCACCAACAGCTCTTATACAGAGACCTGTTTGCATTGCAGATCTACAGAAACTGTACCAAATACCCTAGTGCTTTCATGGGCCTCTGCTCAGACTTGGGTGAGTTTGTTTACAGCTTCCATCAATCATGAATTTGTCAGCAACTCACACAAATGGGCAGGGAAGAGCAAATGCTAACCCAGCAGCTGAATGGGGTAACATCAGAAAAGTGAGGTTGGAGGCACTCACTGCCCAGCTACGGGAGGGGAGGAAGCAGGTTTCCATCCAGATGCTGCCAAAGGATCTGGCATGCTATAAGAGATCAAGCCTTCCCTTTCCTGCACGGATTCTGTCAAACAGGTCTCTCTTTTTAACTCAAAAGCAAAAGGCAGAGAGCAAAGCCTCGTGGCCTGCAGGGTGTTCTTCAAACAGAGCACTCAGGAACGTGTGAAAAGCTGTGTTTTCGCAGACTGTATTTTTGCTTTCTGCAAGACTCATCTGCTCAGTGGCATTGCTCCTCTGTGTGTTTTGCTCCACTGAAGACTCATCGATACTTCCCCCAAAGCAGGGAAAGGGGAAATTGCAAAAGACAGTTCTGCAGTGGGATACTTGCATTTGCATGAGAAACAAAACCGCTCTAGCTCCAGAAAAGGAGAAACGTGCCATGACTGTATGCAGGCAGGAAGGCAATAAGGTGGGAAACAAACTCCCAACTTCCCACTCCATTCGGCACTTCTGCAGAAAAGATCAGTCCTTAGGCACTATGGGAAGAAGCACACAGCCACCAGTTCTCAAAAACCAGGCTGGGGTGTACCTGAGCAGGAGTCTCTCCTGTGGCAGGCAGTGCTGTGCACAGCACACGGTGGAAGAAACGCCGCTGATGGCTTTGTTTGTCCTGTAAACAAACTCTGGCGTGCCGGCATCGAGAGCTACAGCCCCTTCCAGACACAGCCTTCCCACATCAGAGCCCTGGGAGCAGAAAGCCAGCAGGGGCGAGGTGGCAGGGACAAGAGCCCTGGCAGAGCCCTGCATAACCTTTCCATTTTGGCTGGGCGATTTTCTATTTGCACTTAAATGCATTAATGTAAATAAACTCCCCATAACCCTTGCAGGGCTATTTAGGACATTTGTGGAAACAACCGGCTCCTCTCATCGTGAGCCAAGGGATGCTAACACAACAGGCACTTCTCATCTCGGTCTGCGCACACTTAATGAAAGTGAAGGATTGTGTCCCGTGCACAAAAGTGGAATTGTGTAGCAGGGCTGGGGGTGTGAACTCCATGCGATTTTCCGGCAGTATAAATAATGGAAAGCTGAGAGCGATTACGAGTGGCAAAGCGGCAAGGAGGGGGGGACTATCATTGCCCAAACTCTTTGGGCTTGGAGTGCTCCGCGGAAAAAAGGCCATGGAAAAAAAATCCCGACAAGGAATTTAATTTTCCCACAGAAATTGCAGAAAAAGGCTAATCTTGATCTCTGGTAAAAAAGGAAATACGCTAATAAAGCAGCACTTGGACGGAGAGAAACCCCGGGGCCGTAGCTCTAGCTGGAGCTGGTCCCGCAGCCCAACTGCCCGCCTGTGTTTCATTGTTCCAGCAAACAAAACCTGGAACGAGGTTAACAAACAAGCGGGCTCCTCCCAGGGCTGAGCTTAAATCCTGCTAGGGATACCCAGTAGGCTGTGGCAAGAGCTTCCAGCAGCAGAGAGACAGAGGTGGGATACCATGGGAGCATGCTCGAAGCCTTGACATGCTCTGCTGAAGCACGGCATCCAGCCCCATTCTACCACAATTCCACATAATCCCATGTACAAGACGTGGGCCAGGAACAAAGCCAGCAGCCATAGGACCAACACCAAAATTCTGACAGCATGGTTCTGAATTTCTGGTATTTTCAGGCAAGTTTTGACACTTCCATTAACAGCCGAAACTCGTGTTCCTGGCACGTTTACATTTTTAACACAAAAAACAACTAACAGTGAGGAAAATGGGTCTGAGCCCTCCTCAGCTGATGTAAATCAACTCAATTCATTTGGTAGAACCTGTTGCATTTCCTCCCTCTAGATGTATATCCAGAAGAGCCTCACCATCCTCACAGACCTAGGTGACAGCAATGGGGCACAGGTGCTGATAACAACTTGCACAAACCAAACCTCAAAAAACAAGGGAATAATTTACAGCAAATGATCCTTTTGACTGGTTTCATTGCTTTCTCTGCGTCCTGGAGGTCCACAAATTAGAGTCTGATATTCTTAAGGTATTCCTTGAAGGATGTTTATAGGGAAAAAGCTTGCAGCTCAGATGGATGCTGAGCAGGCACTTGACACTAGCGTGCCAGCTACTCCTTCTGCTCCCCAGCAGGGTGATTTTAATCCTTTATCAACCAGGTTCCCATTTCAGACCGGGAGAAATCATGCACTGGGAAATCTGCTGTCCATTACAGTTCTGCAGTGCTCCCTTGAGGTTCTTAGTTTGGAAAATCTGCTCACATTAAACTTATTCTAGATGATTAAAAAAAAAAAGCACCACAGCAAAGTGACCTAGAAAGCAAGTAAAACAATTTGTCTATAGCTTGCAAATAATATTCACAGAGATTTCTTCAATGTTTGCCCAGTTCTAAAAATACTATCCCATAAATATGTGAGCATCTGGTAACGTGGCACCACTTCACAGCTGTCAGATCCACGCTGGAGAGGGACGCTGAAGCAGGAGCTGGCATCATCACAGCTGCATTTTCCCACATCCTTCCCCAGCGCTTACACTGCTTTGGGCCAAAAGCCTTCAGTGAACGTTTCTCTCTCATACTCACATGGACAATACACCTTTTACAAACCACGTCTCACCGGGCTCTTAATAAGCATAGGAGTACATCACTTCTGAGCTCTGTCAGTTTTCTCATCTCTAACATTAGCATTGTTAAGAAGCAATTTCCAACCCGTCTCCCACCTCAGATCACACATCAGCCACGTGCAGCACTCTGCAGCTGCTCAGCACATCAGAGAAACAGCAGACTGAAAACCACAGTGCTGCTGGCCCCAGGGGCCCAGGCTTTTCTCTGACAAGTAACGTTTACCTGCTGGCCAACAGCACACAGTTGAGTAATTCTGAGTAATGCCCGTAGGAATCAGTGATATGTTGGTGTACATCCACACACACTCCCTTCACACAATCAAGTGCTTAACTCATTGCAGTTTCATGCTTTGCCTTAAAATACCAGCAGGCTTTATGAAGTGCCTAACTGCAGCGTCAGACACACAGCATGTGGGTCAACTGGAAGATGTCCCCTAAGAAAGAGGAGGAACACTAGTAGCACACTGCATATTTAAAAGGATGCAGTAAAGAAGTCAACAAGAGGTAATGGCCTCTAGCTGCACCAGGGAAGGTTCAGGTTGTGAGCCTGACTAAAGAGGAACTACAAATTGAATGCTAACAAAGACCTGCCAGCGTTGAACCTCTGCTCCAAGGCTGCAAAAGGCAGGGAATCAGCAGATGCAACACATCACCTTCAGCAGTCAGAGCACTCACTAATAATGCAGCCCCTCTGGACAGACTCAGGTTGGCAGAGCACAGTGTGCAAAACGATGACAAGGATGGAGGGGAAAAAAAAAAAAACTCTTCAGAGCAGCATGCCACATGATGTCATGCTCCTGCAAGACTTTAGAAGCAAATTAGTATTTAATTTGGGTTGGAAAAGGTAAAAGCTTTTTGATGGTATAGTGAAACATTTCAATACTGCTGGTTCTACAGATAGGATAAAAACACCAGGAAAATAAGTACTTGTAAGCATTTAGGAGACTATCAGCATCGTATGGAACAACTCCCAGATGATACAATGATGCCAAACAATATCCATCATGGGCACAGATGCCATGGTGGGATCCAGGATCCTGGTCTTGCACTGCAAGGGAATGGAAAAGGGCATAACCCTCAGAGATGCAGCTTCCAGGAATCATCATCCCACACTGAGCTCAGGACAGCCCCCCACAACAGCTCCAAGAGCTTTTCCATAGTACGATGTAACAGTCCTATGAATGCTCCTGGTTTTGTGATCTTTTTTTGTGCACAGAGAAAGATTGAGACGGTATTGCAGGGACTCATCTCTCCAGCTGGGGTACATCCCCCAAAGAAAATAAAAAACCTTAACCCTTTGACAGCAAAATCCATTCCCCATCTCTACTGAGTTCTCCAAGCACCAAAGAGGTGTGTACCACCTCTGCTCTTGGCTTGCTGCCATCACACTCACCCCATGTCCCTGCCTGACACAAGGCAAGCTGGCAAGTACAGTAAATTGGGGCTGAGCAGCAAATATTGCCTAGCAGCCACCATGCAGAAGATTCCATGAAGTATGGGCAGCATTAAAGGATCAGAATTATGTCTTAACAGCTCTCAAATACAGAAGTTCAAAGGGGAGGGTTCCTACAGGCCCTGTTTCTTGCACTGCAGGTTATCTGTTGTGGGCTTTTTGAGCGTAGCCTCAACTGTAGCTTGGCAGGCACTTTGCCATTTCCCCATCATGGCCCTCATCTTTGTCTGACGTGTAATGTCTCTTCAGAAACAAATACTGGAAACTGAGCAGATTGTTTTGCCAGGCAAACATTTAAATAATGATGGAAATAAGAAGTATAAACAATTCCACTCATTCAGTGAAGACAAAGATACTGCCCCAAGCCAGCTGGTATCCTAAGGCATTGGCTGAGCACTAGAAGAAAAAATGGTATTTAAACAGCCTTCAAACCTGCTAAGACAATCATTCCCAGCTCAACAACCACATCAGCTACATTTTATTTATTCTTTTCTCCAAGGGAACCTTGCCCCTGGGCTATTTTTCTGAGGGGAGAAGCTGAAGTCTACTACCAGGAGCCGAACCGGTCTCACCAGCACAGCTTCTGGCATGCACGACCACTGCTCACAGCAATGGCTTTGGGGCCTGGTGTTCTGTACCACCTGCAGGCCTCGCTGCTGCCAGCCTCTCAGGACAGCAGCAGCAGACAGACAGCTCATGTTTACCCGGAAGAAAGGATGTGCCATTTCTCCCCAAGGAGCTGCCGCTGACCTTTGGGACCAGACATGTTGATAGAGCCACGTTCTGATTTCCTCTGAATTTTCCCAGGGTAGGTTCAGTTGCAATCCTGTCCTTAACGGAGCTGTTGTCAAACCAAACCCATCCCAGCTGCTGGAGTAACTCCATCCCTATGGCCTCAAGACCATCAAGAAGGGCCTTGAAGCCGAACCCTGGCTCTGAACCTCATGGTTGCCAGGTGCCTGCTCCAAAGGAGGATCCCACAGCAGGGCCAAGATGCTGAGGGGCCCAGGCTGCCATACCAAGAGCAGGAGAAAAGTGATCCTGAGGCCATACTGTCCTAACACCAGCATAGCCCAGAGCAGACGGAGGCCCACACTGCGACTACAGAGCCTGGATCCCCTGCTATGAGTGCAGCCCAGCAGGAACAATGCCAGTGAGCAAGGACTTCCCTTTCTTTCCCTGTGCCTCATGTTTCACCATACACTCACACCACAGCTCTATCCAGCCCTCTGCCACACTGCTTCTCCCCACCTCCTCCCCTGCCCTATTTGACCCCACCTTTTCCTCCAGATTTTCTGCCTGTTTCCATACACACCCTCATACGCACACAAAAGCTCCCCAAAAGCTTGTCAGAGGCTGGGAATCTTCCTAACACAAACCTCCCACATGAAAGGGGCAAGCTGCATCATGCAGGGAGCAGCCTTCCTTCCCCTCCCATGGCACTGAGTGGCCTCACGCACTGCAGCAAGCCTAAGCCAGGCTTCTTTTGCAAACTCGGGCACGCACTTGCCCCACTGCGTTCTCACCCATACTCCTCATCCCTGATAAATTCAGTACGTGCTTGAGCTTGCCGATCCACTGTTTCTATAGAGCCAGAAGCAGGAACATAATAAAACAAAATGCCATATATCCTACCAAAGCAGACGTAATTGGACCAGCAGATTTAGTGACTATGGATCTCCACTTGGGCAATTAACCCAAATCAACATTTGGGTTAATTGCCCAAGAGAGAACATCTCGAGAACATTTCCATCAGGGTTACAGCAGACATCGATCTACAAGTACCCTGTGATGATTCCCCCTTTGCTCTGCCCATTCACTGAAGCTGCCGGGTCCTGTTTAAATCACAGTAACCTGTGACACAGAGGGCATAGCTCCAGCCACAAACTGAGTGGACATTACAATATTTGATACAGTTTGAGGTAAGAGAAAAAGGCATGTTTATACAGAACACCACATTACAGAAGAAGGATCAATAGCAGCAACAGTCAGATGAACTCCAGCCTAAATAAGAACAGCAGAATTACAGAATGCAGTGACTTTTTTTTTTTTTATAGTACCACTTTTGTTTAATGTGCTCCTCAGTGCTCAGTTACTCCATTACAGCACTATAAACAATCAGGATAGCCCTAGCAATAACAAATGAAGCTCTTGATGTTTTATCGTCAGCCTAGAAACAACTTACATCTCTTTCCGCTCCCTAATAAAATTCTTGATATTTTTTTTTTTTATGTTCTAATTGGCTGCTAGTGAGTTCCTCTTTCTTCACCACTTTGAAGAAACCTGCTTAGATCAGCAGTCGGCATCAGGCAGATAATTTTTTGCTAACTGATGCACAAAGCGAATACTTGAAAAGAGCTCTGTTTGTTTGCCTTTTCAGAATTGTGACATTTCAGATGTCTCCTTGCAGCCAAAACATGTGTGGGTCATTGTCTGGAGAGGCTGCTGTCTGCCCACCTGACATTCCTGCTCCAGCAGGGCCATTGTTCGCCTCTCAAACAGCCAAAAACACAGCATGGAGTTACTGCATGCCACTGAAGCCAGCTGCTGTGTTTTGCCCTGGAGAAAACTGCATTTTGCTATGGAAGAAAAGCTCCCTCCCAGCTCTGTGCACAGAGACCCAGCTATCCTGACAGGAGCAACAGAGATACCAGCACCTGAGCACAGAGCTTGGTACCTCTGCTGATGGTCCAGACCAAGCAGCAAGTAACAGTTCAGAATCAGACCAGAACATCTTGGAGTTGCTGAATAAAATGCACAGGATGCACTGCTGGGGAGTATCTTTGAGCTAAGATACCAGGCTCTGAAGCATGGCGACATTTACAGTGCTCACTTTGCTGAGATACCCACTGCTCCAACAGAGGGGCAGCATTCAGCTGGGGTCACAGTACCTACAAAATGCCTGCAGTGACACTGAGCAGCTGGCAGAGTAAGACAGGGAGCAGGGAAAGAGCCATTCTGCGTGCTTGCCAGCGGCAAACTTTGCTGCTGCTTCCCATCCCAGCATGGTCAGTGGGAGGGTGAGATGGCTGCATCCCCACCCTTCTTCACCTTGTGCTTTGGATAATTATTTATGCACACACTCAATTTCAAATCCCCATCCTGCTAATAGCCTCCAAAAGCACTTCCCAGCAGTAACAACATAGGCCTTGTACCTGTAGATGTTGGAGTGGAAATGCCAGGAATTACCCTGCTATCCCAATAAAACAGTGTTCTTTCTCAGCTCCTTTGGGGACAATAGGAATGCTGCCTACCAGAACCACCAGCTCAGAATAGGATTCTGCTGCCAGTGACAGTGGGAGGCCTTGTCTGATGCTCATGGAACGTGCCTGAACGAGACACCAGCCTGCCACAAGGGTCAGTACTCTCTACAGGCAGATGCTCACAACTCTCCCAGTGATGAGCAGCTCACAATCCCTCGTTCTGTACAGCAGCTGAGAGCCAAGGACCCAGGCAGAGTGCAAGAGAAAGCAGCACTTAATATATTACATTATGAGGTGGTTTTGACCCCACGTGGTGCTCAGGTGCAAACGCCTCCCCAGGGTGAAAGACAACAGAAAATTGGACTCGACAAGCAATTTATCATACTGCTTTCATCTATACAGAGTTAATTCAATACTTTCAATCCTATTTACTGAAGCACCAGCACCCACATGGAGTCAGCTGCTGTGATTTGACCCACACTCAACAGTAGATGTGACTGGGTTGCACAATCAAATGGTACATCAACACCATGATCTAATTTAACTCCACATTTAGATCTCCAGGCTTCATTGAAGCAGCACAGAGCTGGCATTTGGCTCATTGCTTAGGCTTCTGGTTTCTGTACATCCCACATCTTCATGAGGCAAACTCCAGCTTCAAAATCCCATGATATGTCCACACTGACTGCCCTATTACTTATCTTGAAAACCAATTCAAGCATATACACTGCTGAAATAGCACGACAGAACACTGCTGGGATTTGAATCCTTGGGACAGGGCAACCTCCAAATGCCCACACTGCCTAAGAAGATTTGCTAGGAAGCGTTTAAAAAAGAAAGTAATACAAAGGTTCTCAGAAAGCTCTGAGCCATTTGCTGCAGAGACAGCCATTCAGTGAAGGGTGAAACATGGGATTACCATAGTGAAATTAATTGTTTATGTTCGTTTCTCTTTGCCCCTAGGCAGCCCCCTACATTTTCCTGTGGGTCCTATCTGGTGTCACTGCCAACATCAGGCATTGCAGCCCTGATTAGGTCATTACAAATTAGCCCTTGTTCCTCCACTTCAGCTGAGGGAAAACGAGACGCACACAGACTTAGGAGGCACTGAAATGCAGCTCTGGGATGAGCACAGTGGGATGAGTGAAGCTGCAGGCTTCCAGCTGTTTTGCATACGAGTGGTGCCTGTGAATTAGCTGAGCATTTGCTGGAAGGGCCACATCACGAGAAGAGTGGAATCACCACTTGCCAAGGCCACACTGCCATGAATGGTACCAAGCTGCAAAACCAAGGTCCGACCAGTCACACAGTGCTAGGTCAGAGTTCAGGCTTCCATCAAGAACGTGGAAATCCCAGGTCACCTCCTTAACTGGAGCAAAATGAGGGGATCACTTCATCACCAACAAACACGTGGCAACCCCAGCACCAGTTGCACAGTCTATGACCAAGAGCCAGGTTCAGCCTATCATGGGCCTGGGGAATGGGTCTGGTACTTTCAAGCTGGTCTTCAATTTCCACAATGAAGAGTTCTGATCTGGGCTTTCTATTGCAAACATCACTCTTCATTCAGCAAATCTTAACACAACTGGGAATCAGTTTGCAAGATGCAGCCCAGCATGGATCACCACTACAGGCCAGACGTTTCAGACAGCAAACATGGGGAATCCTCAGCTCCAAAACCCTGATATGGCTGCTTTACAACACCAGGAGGGCTTTCCTGTAAATGCTATGAAGGTGTCCCTGCTGCAGCTGCTTGAAGCAAGAGCCAGCAGAAGCAGGTCTACCAGACGTGGAGTGCCATTAACAAAGTATTAGGCACAGGGAGCAAGAGGGGCTGCAGAGCTCCTACCTGAGCCTTTCAATGCCTGCTTACACATATGCTGTGCTAAAGCAGTAGCTGCTGCTGAACAAGAACCACTGCACACGAAGCCAAGAGTACCTCAAAATACAAGTGTTTACCAAAATGCCTTACAGTTATTTTTCTAGCCTCCACTGCAGACTTCCAAATCAGAATCACAAATACAAGCTGCTATTCAAGACCCACAGGCCATTTCCATCGCTTCACCTAGAAGATGCTCTGGCAGCATGAAGAGCTTAGGAAGAAAATAACAGCAAGGAAAAAAGAATCATCTCTGGGAGTTTAAAATCACATTATGACAGCATAAGAATAAGGAGCCTTGTCCCCATATTACAGTTGGGAAACTAAGGCACAGATAGACACAGCGGCATGCCTACAGAGAGGCAGACAGGACCACGGAAGCCCCAGGTGCAGACCTGTCTCAGTAACTTGCAGTGTCTCATCCTGCCAGTGCAGAAGGGGCTGCTGCAGAGGGCTGTCACTGCTCATGCAGTGGTGGCCCTGTCAGGCATCTCCAGGAGAGAAAAGGGTTAAGGAAGGGAATTTTGTTACTTTCTTGTCGTATTTTGTCGTGGGGGGAGAAGCGTTGTGCAAGCAGGAGTTTTCCACTGGCGCTAGGCCCCCTTGCACTTATCAATGGGACCTTTCAGGGCTCACTCCCTGATTGAGACATCATTTCCTGTCCAACACACTAACCCCATTGATAACTCCACACTTGATGGGAACTTTTCAAACCTACCAGGAAAGGCCAGGAGACCCAGAAGAACATACACATGAAAAACAGAAATGGGGTGAAAAGAAAAAGAAAAGAGAAAGAAATGGTTCTGGGCACAAGCCACGTGCTGACAACAAATGTTTGTGATCATCTTTAGGAAGTACATCAAGTACATCAGACACATTGTACATAAGACATATGATTCATAGCAGCAGAACTGACAGGCCTGGTGCTTCAGGCCAGTAACAAGTGGAAAGGGGCTTCAGAGCATCCCTCTTTGGTCTTCCAGTCACACAGCAAACATGGACATCAAGACTGGCTATAAAAATGTTCCAGTCTTCCACCAGAAAAGCCAGAAGAACATAATAAATATTGTTTTTAAAACTGGCTAGAGACTTCAGATGTCCAAGTACAACAAAGAGCAGTGATGAAACGAGTGCTCCCCAAGGTATCTCTGATCAGGCACCCAAGGGAGAAACTGTTTCTTTACTGATTTATCATAGCAAATTGTGTCAGTTTATTTCCCAGGCTACAGCCCAGCAAGTTCTGTACAACCTTAATGCTGGCTGTGAGGATTTGCTTGATATTCTAACCACAGCTCAGCTCCAATTACAAGCTACAGCTCAAAATCTGCATTTCCCCCAGCATCAAGAAGTCTGTCAAATCCCAGCTTCTGCTTTCACTTGTTCCCAAGCAGGAATTTTATAACCTCAGGCAATTATACAATTATAGCCTATTGGTACCTACACAAAGGTACCAGTGGATCTGGACTATGGCTAAACAGGGCACCAGCCAGAAATCTCTCCCTCTCCCTACTCCTGCAGGTGCATGACAGCAGCTTGGCACCAGAAATGAAGCAGTTGATGCCCACAAAGAAACTTTGTAATTCACATTTCCAAGTGTTCTGGCCTTAGACTTCACACAGCAGCTGTGCAGCAAAAAGCTTTTGATGAAACCTAAATACACAGGCACGGGATAAAGCAAGGGAGCCACACTGGGTATATAGAATAGACCAGTAGGAGCCAGGACACTGGCTGGCTGAGTAGGTAGTTGGAAGGAGGAACAGAAGGTTACCACCACCATCTCCATTACTGAATTGCTGTGGGAGTGTGCAAAAGCTCCATTGTTTTCAGCAATTCAGAGTAAGCAGTTTCTGGGGACCCAAAATGTAGCTCCCTCTCTAAGTGCATCTCAAGTATTTAAAATTAGACTTCTTCCTCAATAGGAACTATTCATGAAAATGTCAGCTTTAAATGTCTTTACAGTGCAAGTGAGCATACCACCCACTCATCTTGTACCCTACAAGGACAGAGTCTGAAAAGTCTGAAGATCATGATATGTAACAGACCAAACAAGAACAAAGCTTTACTTAAATGTATGAGCATCCCAGCTGGAAACATGACTAGAAACATTAGTAGAAATAATATTTTATGTAAGAGAAGACAGACTTACCTGAAGGTCAAAGAACTTGCTGTATCTCCGGTAGATGATCTGAGAGGTCAGGTCTGACCATGTTACATTGATGATATAGACCTAGGAAAAGAAAACACAAGTCAACAAGAGTTCTGAAGAATGGGGTATGTCCAAAGGCTGAACAATCAGAGCAGGTAAACTCAGCATCTCTCTGGCCACTCCTGTTCACAGAGAGGAATACAGCCCTGGGTGCAGGACTAGCGCAAATTAAAACTACTGCCCTGCTGCAGCTTTCAGCAGAGGTCTCAGGAGAGCTCATGGTGGTTTTCCACCATAGCAGAGCTATTCCAGCCCTGAGGCAACAACCCATTGCAAGCTGCCAATCTCCAACCCCATGACTTCAAGATTTCATTCTCTATGGAGATGCGATCTTGGCCCTTCCCAAGGCTCTGGTTTAACAAAGACATTCAAAGGAAACTCAGAGGGGCTGAGAGATTGCAGCTCTATAACACAGGCACTGTCATGCACCCAGACACTACAGCAACCCAACCCTGCTGACACGTCAGCTCAGCACCTCTGGCACCTATCAGACTGATTCAGAGGTGATGTAAAGCAGGCCAGCGAGGGGCAGGTTGTTCTCTTACATTCATGGAAAAAGCAATGCAAGTCCAGAATAAGCCCAGGATTTCCCTTGTCCTGCCCCAGTACATGCCTAATACAATCAACTTATGGAAACACTCATCAGAAGACATGATAAAAGATTATTCACAAGTGCACGCACAGACACATACATATCCATAAGTATATGTATATACTCTGCACAAATGTTTCCTTTTGACCCTAGTGCCTCCAATGCATTTTAAAAAAATAATAAAAAAAATATATATGTATAAAAATAAAAGAAAAGGCAAGATCTAAGTGCTGCGCTCAGGTGCACCGTACTTGAGGCCGAGTGTGGGTCCTGCTGCCCTGATGACAGACACACCACAAGACTTGAGTAAACACAGGATGGAGCCACTGAGGGTGACTGCCTGACTCCAGCATAATGGAAATCCCAGCCAGCCCAGCTCCTGGGTCTTTAAAGCAATTTCCATGTTTCACATAAGGAGTGAGATAAGGATCTGGCAGAGGAAACAGGAAAGCATCCCTCCTCCCTCAGCCCCTACGCTGCAGCAGGAGCTCTCCCTCTTGCCAGGAATGAAGGGCTCTGCCCCCAGAGATTAGGAACAGACAGGCATCATCCTCTTCTCCATTTCTCCCAGGACACCAGCCCATTTCCCAGTGTGCAGATACTGAGCAGTCGCTAAAGATGAGATGCATTGCATGAAACCTCCTGGAATGATGCTTAAGAATCAGAACCACTGAGGGTTTTTTCCCCTTCTCCTACCAGGAAAAAAAGGCACAATCTCATGTCCTGGAAAGCATGAAGACCCTGCAGCCTCACTTTCCTCTCTGCCTGTTATACAGCAGTGACAACAGGGCTGATCTGCTCCATTAGAGGTTACCAGAACGAGTAACAAAAGATCTCAGGTCCCCTTTAAAGACCTTACCTGAGCAGACAGCCAAAGGTCAGACCCCGGGAAGGAAGCTGTTGCAGCCAACCTTCAGATCAGCCACACTGCACTGAAGAATATTTTTCCATCTGTTTGTTGTGCAAAAAAAAAGTTTGTAGCTTCACTCCAGGCTAATTCACAACACAAATATTTCTGCTGGTTCTCTATCCAACAGCTACTTTCAGATGGAAAACCCATTCGATTAAAAACAGATCATGACAGATAGGAGCTGACTGCGATCCAAAAGCAACTTCAGATACTGTAATTCTGGCCCTGAGTTCTCACAAAGGGAATGAGATAAGCATAGGAGAACATATTTCACATGTAAATGGAGTTGATACTTTTTGTTTAATCACACATCTTTTCTCCAGAAGCTAGAATCAAAACATGCTGCAGCCATCCAGGCATTTTGAACCTGAGGGTACCTCCTTGTGCTACCCTTCAGAACCCACGAGAGTCACGTCCACAAAATCCGCTCAACTGAGCTACAGACGGGACAGGAGCAGACCTCGCTGCAGGCAGTCAGCACTGCACACCCATCCCAGAAGAAATGCCCTGTGTGCAAGGGGACATTCAGGGCCAGCCAATACGTTTGGTGCAGGAATAGGGCCTGCTGCATTGTGCAGACACGGTCCCAACCCTGATCTCCAGGCTCTGCAAAAAGGAAACTGGCACTGACTAGCAGTCAAGCCAGGATTTTGCAGCACATTAAAGCAGGAAGTAAATCTCTTTGAGCCTTAGGCCTCTTCAAGCTCAGCAAAAGATAAACTGGATAGCATACAGATGCATTGACTTCTATTTCGTAGGAAGATCATGGCAGGAACAAGAAAAGCCTTTAATCATAACGTGGAGTTCTGCAAAGCGAGATGCACGGGCTCAAAACCTGCACGCTGGGACGCAGGTGCACAAGCTGAAACAGCCATTGCTTTTCTTTGCTCATTTGCATAAATCAAATTGCTCCTGGGAAGGCACCACTTCAAATAACGGGGAATAGCGGTTTGCAAGAACTCAGAAAAGATCTGTAAAATTCGTGATATTAAAAGCAAGGTCCAGAGGTTTCAAAAGCCTTAGCTATCACATTTCCCTCCTTTAGTGATCAGGGTTTGGGGGTTATTGGCTTCTGCTGCCTGAACCGGACCCACAGCTTTCTCACAAGCAGCAAACATTACATCAGCTTACTTAGTCTTTTTTTTTTTTTTTTTTAATGCTCAGCTCTTGTAATGGGTTGCTGCTAAAGTGATCAGCAATATCCCATGGGAGGAGGAGCACAGCAGTCCTATGGGAGCCCGAGGTCACACAAATGCACAGGGTAGGGAGGCAGCAGGAAATATCAGATAAATACAGAGCCGTCCCACGCTCAGTGCCGGCAGAGCCAGGGCTGGGCTTCTCGTGCCATTTGATGGCACCCCAAAACTGAGCCCCCTCCCCCCCCCCCCAAGGCATGGCTCACAGACCAGGCACAGGGCAGAAGACCCTGGTAAGGAGAGACATCCCTGATGGGGATGCAGCTCAGACAAAGCAGAGACGTTCCTCAGCACTAATGGGTAAGATCTCGGTCCTCAGTGCTTGTCCTGCAGGTTGGAGGGTCAAGATCAAGCTCTGCCAAGTAAGAATGGTGCTTCACTATAATCACAATCACAGATTGTGAGTAACTACCATAAATAACCGCTACAGGTAATCTGCTTTACACCTATTTATGACCTTGAAGGGGTCAAAACTCAGCTGACATTCAAAAGTTTCATCCCAAAAATGCTTAACAAAAACAAGTCCTCAACAACATATAGTAACTGAAGTACGTCTTACAAAGAACTCACTGCACAGCTCTGGGATGTCCCAGCTACGATGGAAGTTCAATTTTTCATTTCACAAATGCAGTCTTTTTTCAGCCTACTATGTACCTTCAAATAAATCCTTCCTGGAGGAAACAAGGAACAGTTCCTGCACAACCTGGAGAATGTTAATCAGGAACTGGGCTTGACAAGCTCTTAATATTCATGCTGCGTGAAGGAAGGTGCAGGATGTCAAGGGAGTTTTATCAGCTGCTAATTATCGTTTAATTCTAGCTCTGGGAAGCTTCCATTTTAAACACCACAGAGCAGAAAATTTATTGCAAACTGAAGTTACAGCTCTCCTTTTACTACCTACACAAAACAAGAGATGACTTCCTACTACAAAAAAAACCAAAAACCAATCACATTAATTCAGATGTCATTGTGCATGACTTTATCACCAAATGTCTCATTTTCAATGAAAAATATCCAGTTCCAGCTGGCACAAGACCCAGAAGTAGGGAATTCAGGTTGCTCTCGTGTGACTGATTTTTCAATTGGCTTTCTAGAGGGTAATGTTTTGTTTCCTACAATCAGATGAGCTGAGTGGAAGATAAATGCCTGAAATGAGCAGTGTGATGAGAGCAAGATAAGAACCTCTACAAAAAGGCAAAGCGGTTGGCAAAGATCCCAGAGTATTGACTAGAAACAAGTCTGTACCCATAACAGAGGGCACTGTTAGCCTTTAATAAGTAATTACAGTAAATACTAACTTTCTTAAAAGTTTTTTGAATGCAACAAACAACAATATGGTGCAATTTGTATGCAGATACCATCATGATAGCCCCTTTTATCCTGGAAAACGTCAGTGTCTTCAAAGCCTTGTATTAAAGCACTGGATGTTTGTCCTCCACTGAATTACAAGCTGGAAAAGATCCTCCTTCTCCCTCATGTTCAGATGCTATCACAGCTTGTGAGCTGGAAACTTCCCACTAGCAGAGCTCAGCATGTGAACACTCCCTGCTCCACTTCAGTCAAAGTCAACACAGCTCCTGCAAAGCTGGTTGCAATTTCAGCTGCTTCATTTAGCTGCTGGAGTTTATACCGAAACAGCGCAAACTGCAGCAGCCATCCACAAAATCAGCATTTGGTTGTGTCCTAAATTGCAGGAGCACAGGCCCTGCACCAGTGTACCATTTGCATAATTATTTTAATGCCAAAGACCCTCCTCCAATGAGTGGAAATCAGAGCTGGCCCAGACACAAGTTCGGAGGGATAAACTCCCAGAGCAAAAGCTTTCTGCACCCATGAGGCTGAATCAGCAAGGCTACATGTGCCCCAGAAGCACCGTGGCTGATGTTGGGTACAATCTTTCACCCAAAAAAGACACAGGTACCAAGGTTTCCCCACCTGAATACACAGGGTGAGGGTCTCCAGTTACTGCGCTATACAGATCAGGGCCAGGAAAAAGCCCAGAGATCAGCATCAGAACACAGAGCCTCATCCCACACACACCACCTGTGCCTGCACTTGGCTTGGATCACATTCAAGCTTTTGGAAAGTTTGCATTTGACTCTGGATACAGCAAGCATAGTTCAGGCTCCTTGCCCAGCTTGCCAGCATCCAAGAGACCCTAAAAAGCTCAGTGAGACCTGGGAAAGTCCCACAGAGATGAAGTCAGACCTTTCACCCCAGCGCATCCACCACCAGAGCCATGCCATGATGTCACCTTTCAGCACAGTGGCCTCCAGGGAACTGCAGCTCAGTCAGGCCAGGGCCAAGGGAGGGCTAGTCTCAAAGCCAGGCCAGAGCTGTTCTCACCCTGGGAATGTGAAGGGAGAGCTGAGAAGCAGAGAAGGTGCTTGGTAGAAACACACAACACAAGGAAATGGGAAAGCTGCTCTGGTGGTAGGTGCACAGCAGCCCTGAATGCAGGGCTGGTGCAGGTGTGGGTGTCTGGCTCCTCCAGAGCAGATGTGGT
This sequence comes from Pavo muticus, assembly GCA_016647715.1. NCBI lineage: Eukaryota > Metazoa > Chordata > Aves > Galliformes > Phasianidae > Pavo > Pavo muticus. The sequence goes on from JACDJE010000055.1 coordinate 1,745,884, forward strand.
TTCACAGACATCCCTCAGCAGGGCTCACTTTTCCATTACCAACAGGGGAAATGTAACTGAGAAAAAGGCAGAACGACCCACGAGTCTAGCAGACAGATGCTGCACGTACCTGAGGTCTGGAAGCAAAGCAGAGCTGCAAGATGCTGGGAACAAAGAAATGAGGCAGTCTAATTAAACATACAGAGAGAAAAAAACAATAAGGGGAGAGGAACGTTTTCCTTCCTCCGCTACTTTTCTTTGAGGATCTTGTTACAGCTGTGAATGGCAACACAACAGGATTAATGCCAGATTAATGCTGGTTGCCTTTTCAGCTGTATCACATCAGATCTACTCCACATACAGAGAAAATAAACTCAGTTCTAGCTCTGAATCCTGTCACACTCTGGAATCTAGCTGGGTCCTTTCCAGTTCAGAAAACCCCACCACTGCTGCGTTCACCTCCATGGGCACAGGCCTTCCTCTCAGCAACAAATTACCCAGGCTGAAAGCCTGTTTTCTCACCCAAGTCCTGACACCTAAACACTAACGAGAATAGCAAACAACTGCCTTCGGGCAGCCAGCAGACATCCTTGGGGATGCACGAAGAGGAGCTCAGTGGAATACAGAGACCCACAGAGAGAGCTTTTTCATTGTTCTCCCAGCTTCATGGGTATGGACCAGACAAGAACCAGGGCTGAGGTAGAATGATGAATCCAGCTCACTATGTTTGCACAGGCAGAGTAACACAATATTTAGCCTTTTTTTTTTTTTTTTTTTTTTTTTTTTTTTTTTTTTTTAATAAATGGATGAGGTTTCCCAGTCCATGGTTCCAACTTCTCTTTAGCCTCATCTTTACATTTCAGGATTTTTTTGGCTTTTGCCAGTTTGGATTCTTAAGCTCTGACTTCACTAGGCCTTCACCAGCACCTTTCTGCTACAAAGATGCTGAACAAGTCCCACATGCAGTCAGAGCCCTAAGCCAAAGGGATAAAATTCTCTCCACTGTATTTCTTTGCTTGGCCATTTGCATGGCCCTGAGAGGCACAAAAAGGTAAAAGGTGAAAATTCCCTCCGCAATCAGTGACAGTAACTTAGAGGGTCACAGACCTGGACTTGCTTGGTGCCCTGATTGCTTCATTTAACCTCACTCTTAGGTACGTCATAGCAAAATATGACACGTCTAGTTCTCACAGGCACGAGGTATGTGTTACATTAGAAGGGCTTTGTTTTTTAACTGATATTCTGCATCACATAAAAGACCTGTCAAGGCTCCTATCTTTTCTCTAAGACATCCAGTAACTGGAGCTTGTGGAAGAAGAAATAGGACCAGTAAAGCCCCACTGCTACCCTGGTTATCACTTCACAGCTTCAGGAGGCGGAACAGCAGCCTCCCTGCATGGGAAGAGGAAAACATCCTCTCACTAGAGCTACACACATGCACAAGGGAGACAGAGCCATCTGTGCAGAGTACAACCCAGAATCATATTTCTGCTTCCATTCCATTTCTGTCCACCTGCGTTTACTACTTCCACGTGCAGTGGAACTATTTGTGAAGCAGAATAAACACAGGACTGAGTCTCTGCCATTTTATGAATTGATAGACCATTAAAACACAATACAGAGCAACCACTAAATAAAAGAACATACAGGCTCTCTGTGAAACCTGGGTCCCTTGTGACCTTCCCATACACCCCAGCTGGGTCTGAAAGAGGCTCTCTAAGGCAAGCAAACAAAAAGAATACAACTGCATTTGAAGGTTAAAAGTCTTTGGCTTATTGCCTCTTAGATCTGAAATCCCTGTAGAATGATGAACTGTTTTAACTCAGTGCTTGCGCCATTCTTCTCAGCAGGTGATCACTGTTTCATGAGGACCCCAAAGTATGACAGTTTTCTGGTAAACGAATAGAAACTCCTTTTTAAAAAGAGATCTGAGAAAAATATCAGTCTGGCAAAACTGACCATCTTTGACTTGGATTTCAGGTCTTTTTGGTAAATTTAACTGTAAGATTTTGCTTGAATACAAAATCTGCATTTCTCTCATTAGACCGGTTTTAGAAAATGATTTGTAACTGAACTTGTTCTGAAAAGAAACACAGATCAGCCCTGGAGAGCACGGCTCAGCATAGAGGCGCTCAGCACCAGCGCTGAACATAGAAGTGAGGTGGAGGTGAGGGCAACATCTATGGACTGGTGGTATTGGTACTACATCTATGGCACTGGTTGTACCACTGCACGGATGCGTTTTCCCAACGCTGGAGCACACGGTGCTAGAGCTAATACAGCTTGTGGCTGCACAAAGGGAGCACTCCGGGACACTGCCAACCCCACTTCATGTAGCAGCACGGGGCAGGCTTGCGCTCTGTAAGTACACAACCAATTACTCAAATCCCAAAAACTTCTGGCTATCCCAAAATCCAACCTTCTTTTAGGTTTCTTGCATTAGGGATTCCTGCACTGCACCAACACTTGCATGTAGTTTATATTAGCATGCAAATCTTGCAGCTTTGATTTGTAACCTTATGTATGACCCCCAGACATAGTGCTGGAAAAGCAAAGCGAGGGCCTGGGAAAGGGAGCAGAACTGCTCCAGGCCCTTTCAGAACAATGACAAAGCTCTGGGACATTCTTAGTCCAAAAAATGGAAATTCTCCAGGGATTCTGCCATAGAATAGTAGGATTTCTTTTTCTTCTTATTTTTGAGTAGAGAGAAACAAAGAGTTCGCGTAAACCAAAAGACCCCCAGACTCAAAAAGCCAGATCTGAGAGGTACAGTACTTCAAGGGTAACCTGCTGACCATGAAAAAACAACTCTGGAAAAACTCTAATCTCTGTAGTTCGTGCAACTACAATTTTTGTGTGTCACTGGAGGATAAAACTTGAAGTGAAATCAACTGCACCAAACAGCAAAGCATGACAGAATGGTCCATGCCATGCACTGACAGATGTGTATTTGCATTTTACTTGCAAAATGCTAAAGAAGTGATGGATTAACAGGCTTTGCCTCAATCTGTAAATGCTGTTCAACAAGCAAGCAACGCATGCAGATCTTCTATTATACAGTCTGCACAACCGTATGCATGTAGCTCTGACTGCACTTTTTCCTTTACAGAACAATACTGAGAATGTTAAAACGTATCTAATTAAAAAGGGAATAGAGCTACACAACCTCAGAAAGATGCGATGGTGAAACTACTAGGAAAAAATTATTTCATTGTGACCTTTCACTTCAGGCTTAGGTGAAATCCAAGTTTCTTGTGAGAACTGTGAAAGTAGATGATTTTGTTCCAAGTCACTCAAAGAATATCCAAATTTCACTGTGAAATGCAAAGGTGGAGAGCTCTGCTTATTTTCTCCTGTGCTTCTGGCCAGGGCAGAACTGATAGAAGAGTCCTGCACAGGACAGATTCCCAACAGTGATGGCATGACACTGAACTAAACACAAAATTACCTTCTTCCTGTGGAACTTCAGGGTTTTCAGGAAGACGCTGCCAAATCCTCACACCCTCCATCCCTCTGCCTCTTTGCTAAGACAAACCACTGTCTCTATCCTTTCCTTTCCTCCTCTTCTCACAATCCTTTTCCCTCCTTTTCCCACGCTTGGCTTCCTGCCTTCTGACTCGCAGGAACACCCTCCCGCCCCAGATGTGCAGGACTATCCCAGACAGCCTCAACACATCCCACTCCAACTCTGCAATTTGCAGCCTGGGCCACACACATGCAGACACACACACAGCCCTTCTCACAGGTTTCCAGGCCACATTCATTCAGCACACCAGGCTGTGGGCTCTGTGGATGGGCAAGCTGTGCACGGGTGGATCGGAGACACAGAGGATCCGCTTCCTCAGTCTGGGGCAACTTCACACATTGCTGCTCTGCATGGTGCTCCCCGTTTAAAGCCTGCAAATATAGGAACCTTACAGCAGGAGAGAACACGTGTCATTGTTAGACACCCAGGCTGGGCTCTATCCCTCACCCAGCTTCCCTTTGTCAGGAGTGACAGTGACAGCAACCACATCAGTTCCTTCTCATTTACCTATCACAGCCCGCACATACCCAGGGAGTTACTCATTTTTGGAAGGAGAGTTCGGAGCTGCAAGTCAGCATGTGTCACCTTAGAAATAGGCCTTTTAGAGCCATGCCTCTATTATAAGTTCTGCTGAAACTGGTAATAAAATGTGAATCAGCAGAATGACTGTAAGCATTCACATTTGTCAAATTCAGGGTTTACAGTCCTTGGAACAATAAATAAACCTCTTCCTTCCAATCCTCAGACATGAACATTCTCCCACTCTTAGCCACTTCAAGGGAATCATTAATGTTCCACAGAAAGAAGCTCTATTAAATCTGCTTAAGTGACCACCCAAAGCCCAGCAGAATTACTGCCTGTAACAGCAGGCTTTCAAGAACTAACACAGTGCACCCAGCACATACAGCATCTGGTGACAGCAGGAATTTACTACTCAAGATTTGGGGAAAAAATGACGTATCCTGAATTTAGGATCTCAAAATGTCCAAGTCACTCATCTCAGATCTTTCTCTAGGTACATGGCTAAAGTGGAGTGGAGGTCTCTGAAAGTCTCTCTTCCTCTGATGAATGGAGGAACCTATGGCAGACAGATACCTGATGTCTGCAAGGCTGCAGTTAAGGTAGATACACTGTAGAAGATACCTACACAGTGCAGAGATGCCCATATGGGTGCTGAGAGGACACAGCACCAGCAGCCCATGCTGGGTCATGCAGTGGGTCAGTCCCACTCATAATCTAAAGCCCCACACTTGGCAGGGTGCACTTAGTCCCAGCACAGCATCACTTGGATGCAGCTTCTGTGCTTGGTAGGACCTCTGAACTCATCCCTGCTGCACATCTCAGCCCCAGTCACTGGGCACAACTGCCAGCGACGTAATGCTTCCAAGTGCCAGACCCTCTTAAAAACGAGGATTTGACTGCAATCCTCATTCAGAGGATTCAAAGTTTTTAACCTGGGTCCCCAGAGGGATTTTAAACCCTAATTTATGAAGTGCTAACACAGGAAGGAGCTGGAGGCACAACTATAACTTACCATTAAGCAGATATGCAAAGATAATAACAAGAAATAACATCCTGACAGCAGGACAGGCCCGACTGTCCACACACCAGCGGCACTAAGCCAGCTTGGGCATTCAGTGACCCTGGGCAGGCACTAACACGTGCTCACGTGCTGGGAAGAAGATAAAACATAGATATGCTCAATAACTGCTTAATCCATCTCAGGCTTCAATTTTGCTTGCTGCTCGCAAACACCAACCCCTACTGCCCTAAACATTCCCAGAAGGGTAACTCATTGAGCAACATGAAACTTCCATAGTTACCTAACACGATTTCAACTTTCGTTAAGACCAAAGTTCTGCTTATCAGATGAGGACACACCAAAATTGAAGTGGATTAGGGTGATGCCAGCGCTATCCCAAACAACCACAATTCTGACTGCCAAGGGGAGAAAAGGAATAAAAAAAAAGTTGGGGGAGAGCCAAACACTGCAGCTACCTCCATGCAGACATCCCTGCCAGAGGGCTGAGCTGGCCAGGGGCAAGCTGAGCTGAAATTCTCCATGCTATGTGTGCAGGGCATGAAGCAGTCGGCTGAGTGCCACGAAACGCATGAGGTGCGACTTACAGCATCGTAACTCACACCCTAAAGCATCTTATTGAAAAATGGCCCAGGGCAGAGCTGGGATTTTCTTTCAGCATTGTAATTCCCCTGCCTCCTTCTTCTCCTCCACAACCATCTTTTGAGTAGAGATATGTCCAAAGAGGATCAAATCTCGCCCTCTCACGTGAGACGTGAGTAAAACTGGCAGGGCTTGGCCCACTGTGCCTTTCCTTAAGGCTTCAGTAACGTTAGATGAATGCTCTTCAAATATAAACCACTTGCTGGCTTGGGACAACATTAGCACAGACATAAAGATGCGTGCTACCAGCAGGCTCTCGTAAGAGCCACAGCAGTGCATGGTCCAGCAGATTGCTTCCCTTTACATTTGTCTCCATGCACCAGAGAGGGACTGTCCTGGAAACCATGGGGCAAAGAAGATCTCCCGATTCAAAGCATCTTCCACAGGCCCATCTCTGCTTGCAACCCCCTGACACAGTCTGGGGCAGGAATCTGCTCCTAGGTCAACTAAAGTCCACCGGAAGCAGAAAACGCTGAGAAAGACTCCACTAAGAGATAACAAACCCCCTCTGACACAGCTACCATGGCTGTTTTCACTGACGGGAGAGACAAAGTCAGACAAAGCGAAGGCAGCAGCTATTCCAGATGAGAAAGTCACAGACTTGGGTGTCAGAGACAGAGCATCAGGCTTGCATGGTCTCTCCTCTCTGTTAACCAGTCAAATTGTTCTTGAGGGTAAGCAAAGAAAGCCAGCTGGAGAACTGAACAATGCTTTTAGCAGAGGATGACCACCAGCCCTGAGACACAGCTAACCACAGGGTAAAACCACTGCACCCATCAGCATTCTCTGTGAGCATATTGGGAAGCCTAGGACTGCCCTGGATGGAAGCGAAACCCAGGCTGGCATGCCTGGGACCCACGTGTCCATGCTCCAAAAAAAGGGGGATATCTGCTTCTAGGGCTTCTTTCCCAGCCATACAAATACAAAGTTCCCCAAATCTTATAAACACAAGGTAAGTCTTACAGAAAAGCGTAGCACTTCCAGTTCCTGGTGGTCCCAAAAGATCTTCTCAGCAAATGTCCTTTTTCCAGGCACTGGGATCATGAAACTTACCCATGAGAGCAAAGCAAAGCTCTCATCTCCTCAAGACAGGAAGTCTTCTTGGAAAGCACAGAGCAGAGACTGAACAGTCTGTGGAGATCACAACAGTGATCCCATCAACTCATCTGGAGGCAGCTGAATCCTCTCCACACTGGCTCACTTACTGCAGCAGATGTGGCAGCCTACACACATTTCCAGCCCAACAGCCCCTCCATGGTGGCAAGAAAGTTGGGTCATGACTGCAGTCAGGACTCCTTAGAGGTTGCCATCTGTCCGTCAACTACACTGCATCTTAACCTTTGGCCATAAGGAGTCACAGCAAGTAAGCACGTCACCGACACTCCAAGTCAGCAAACCACTAGCACAGTGAGAAACCGTGACAGGAACAATGCAGAAAATGGAAAAATGGCACACTCCTTCCAGCTAACTAGCCCCGTTTCTGTCCCGCTGATTTAAGCAGCAAGATGGGAGAAAATGCCATTTGTAGGAGGCTAAAGGGTTTTTCAAGAGTTCAGAGAAACCCCATCTATAGGAGAGGCCCAAATTCCTGCCTGCAGACCTGGCAGCTCAGCAAGCCCATGGTTCACTTGGAAATGCCATTCAGAGGCCTCGCTGCCTTCTCGCTGACATGGAGCCCTCCTCAGCTCCAGCACACTGCTCAATTGCAAAGCTCCTTGGCAGGGAAGATTATCCAAGTATGATTTAAAAGTGAGCTCTGAAGGTAGGGAGCTCAGCCAACCGCTGCATCTGGCCACAATACTGAGAGTCAATCCCCCCAGTTAATAACCTCAGACTCCATTGAGGTGTGATATTAAAAAACAATCTCAATAATATCCCAGCCATGTCAGTCTATTTTTTCCCCCTTGAAAGGACATCTGGCACATAAGGCTTGGTTTCTGAGGGACGAGGGAAAACCAGCAGCAACATTTTCCAAGGATCTCTGTTTCTTAAGCAGGGAATGGGAAGGGATGCAGTCAGTTCATGCACGACTGCAAACATTTTTCCAGCCAGCTGCACTCCCATCCCCTTCTCATCTTTCCTCTACAGAAACACAGCTACTGCAACCAGCCTGGAAAGAAATGCCACTGTTCCAAAAATCAGCAACTGGCAGAGACTGACCGCAGTGCACCCATGACCTCCTTCAGGAAGGCAAAACCATCCCTCCCACCTCACATAAAAAAACTCTCCAGGAACAAGAGTCTCAGTCTGGAGATCTCTATCTGTGCAAACAGTCTCTAGATCTGTTCCTAAATCCAACTCAAGCAGAGTTTCCTCTGTGCCAGTGCTTTTGCACACACCTTTGTCATCCTTTCTGAAGGGCTATTTTGAGACTACTCCGATGAAGCAAATGCTGACTTCAGTTACACGGTACCAACAGCGTAGTTTTTATTCTCCCTGCCTTTGTTGTGTGCAACAAATATGGGACAACAAATATGGTAATATCAAGAAGTATTTGTGTGCCCTTCCTTGTTTTGTTGACATGAGCTGAGATTCTCCTCCAGTTTTGTGTTCATCAGATTTCGCCAACTGCCAAGAAACCATCTTTCCCCCGAAAGAAAGCATGGAAATGAGCTTGGCTGTATATCTCAAGTACCAATCTTCTCTCCACAGAAGCAGGCAAGGCTCAGACAAAGCCAGACAATCTTGACTTTAACTCTTACCTCAAGTGAGCACACATTAACCACAGGTGCTGGGGGATGCATGCAGAGATGGAGGGTGTGAGAGGCCCCTTTTGAACTCTGACTGTAAACATTACAGAGTTGTTTTGCAAACATCAGGGCATAACCTTAAAAAGACATCACATTTCCAAAGGAAAATTCAATTGAAGTTATGCCCCTGAAACAGTATCACCATTCTAAAGATGTTAGAAGCTCTGCACCAGGTACTGCCTCAAAGCTGGGGGGGCATCTAGAGGTGCAGTGGTCGGGATACAATTTCATAGAACCATAGAATCATTAAGGTTAGAAAAGACCTCTAAGATTATCCATAGTTCAACTGTCCACCTCTTACCAGTATTGCCCACTAAACTGTGTTCCTAATTACCACAACTTGACCAAGAATTGAAGAAAAACACCTCAGGAAAACTTTGCACTGAGGTCTTAAAGAGCCACAAAGCAATGAAGTAAAACGCAGAGAATTTACAAATAACATCCCTTGGGAATGCCAGCGTTGGCACACACAGTTAAGACACAAACATGAGATGGCCAGGCTCAAGACACAGAAAGAACATTTGGGGGGCAAGATTTTTTTCTCCCAAGGAAATAAAGAAATAGGGCTATTAAAAAAGGGCATTTTCAAACCAAATTTATTTTGAGCCTTGGGCTGCTCTCTCCTACTAACTGCTGAACAGGCTACTGTGTTCCTCTTCACTCCACAATACTTATTTGACTGGCAAGATATTATTTCAACCCTATAAAACTCCTCTGGAACACGCATCCAATAAACTGAATTTATTTTCTGACCAATCATTTTATTTGCCTAACTATTAGCAGTGCTTGGAACAAGTCAGATACCACAGGCAGAATCCAATGGTGTCCAGTCCCTCCCAGCAGCTCCTCACACACCGCCCCAGGACCAGCACTGAGCTCAGCTCCCCAAGCTGAGGCTGCAGCAGGACACACACACGACTCTGGCAGCGTGCTGGAGGGCTGCCTACCACAAGGCATGAAGCATACCCAAGAGCGAGAACATACAGCTCAACTCTCCTATGCCTTACCTTGGCCTAGAGAAGATGCCCTATTTGAGTACCAGCCTTCAAGGAGCAGCAAGGCCTATCTATTCACTTTGACAAAGGAAAGCACACCCTTCAGGCATGCAATGTTCTCCAGTAATGGAGGAGTTTGGCAGGAAAGAAGCAAGACAGTAGCTGTGTTTCCTTACACAAAGCTCTCTATCAGTAACTTAGAAGCAGAATTTGGACACAGTACCCATGAGACTGAATGGTTCTCTAGACCATATGGAAGCAGCACCTGAAGAGCAGGTGTAGTTAAACCTAGATAAAACCAATTCTAGGGACCCATTACAGCAGAGATTAGAATTCAGGAGTCAGCGGACAGTTATTCACAAAAATGAAGGGTGAGCAGGTTCGTGAAGTAAGCATCTAGGGCATAGTTATACTCTGACAACTTTTGAGATAATTCTGAAATCAAACCAGCAGACTAGTACTGAGAATACACTGCTGAAACGCAGCAGCAGAACACCCCCACTCAACACAAGCTGCCCCTCCAAGCAGCAAAACTTAACTTCCCGAGGTTCGTGTCCCACCCCATGGATTTTGGAGGAAAGGTGAGAAAGGAATGGGAGCCTGCTGACTCGCATGGCATGGGGACACAGGAACTCAGTCACGCACAAGGATTTGCTCCTAAAACATTTCTCTGCTCCCTCTGCGTGCAGGCCCTCAGACACACATGGATGGGATGTCCCAGTATCGGATGCTTCAGGAAATTCAAATGCTAGTCAAGTCTGACAGGGCAAACAGCACAGGATCAGCATCACTAGAGGAAGGAGGGCTTCCCAGGGCACAATCCACTCCTGCTTGATCTCCTCTTCTACAGACAGCACCTTCCACCAAAAGCCTGAGTTTCCACACCCTCAGTTTGATGCCCAGGGCAAAGACAGTCCTGGGGAGAACCTGCTCTGCATGACAGACAGAGGACAACAGAGAGATTCCAAGAACAGGAGAAAACACTTGTGGAGGAAACAAAAAAGACAATATCCTGGAGCATAAAAGCACTTTAAACACATTTGTTTCACAGTTGCTAGAATATAAAGCAAAGCCCTGGAGCTCTGCCAGCCAGTCAGTATTTTTACAACCATATCAAAGCACATGATAAAAACAAAAAGCTTAAGGGTCAAACTTAGTGCTGAGATTAGTAACCAGGCTGAAGCAAATAGTGTGATGCCAGGTCTGGACAGGGGTCCTCTGATCATAGGCCCTGAAAACACATTTGTTTTTCACACAGACAGGAGTCACACATGAAACCCAGGTGCCAGATTCCTCCTTCAGCCCACTGTGGTGAGAAGGATTTTGTGCAAAATCTATAAGCCTTCATCACCAGTAAGTGCCAACAGAGCCTGCAGCTGCCTCAAGTCACATATATAGCCCAGGGGAGCACAGTGCCTGAAACCCAGCTGCTCAGCTCTTCCCTCATTGCTATTTTGGAACCCTACCTCCATAACCATCCCTGTGTTGCATGCTACCCATGTATGACACGTTCACAGGATGGAGCCTGCAAACACTATGGAAGAGAGTTGGGAAGAAAAGCCACCAGTGAATGATAGGACCGTCACATGGCTGAGATGCTGCTTGCTGACAACACCACAGCCCAGAGCATGATAAGTTTACAGCAGCTCCAAACTGAAACGCCTGGATTTAGAAATCAATACAGACACCTTCTCACCCTGCAGGTATCAGGGCTGCATGCCTCTGTCATATTCATCCTGACAGGGCAGGATGCAGCAGTTATGGGCATGTGAGATGGGGAGAAGGATGGGGAGAGGCAGTGCTGCCTCCTGCCATTGCAGTTCCCTTCTGCACGGCTGCAGCACCAGGGTGCCCAGTGCAGATTTCACTTCAAGCTAAACTTCTCTTTTTATCCAAGGGGACAGGCAGCTTCTCTATCAAATAGTCTGAAAGAGAGAATTTTAATGGCAGAGATCAGAGAGAAGCTTAAAGCTCAGGGTGTTTGTTTTAAACACTCGATGTTCCCTGCGCTTGGTTATTTTGGCCTTCAGTTGAGCTCCTTTTTATGTTACACATAAAGATAATTTCTTCTTTTTTATGTTAGGGCTGATCAGAACTGGGAGCGACTTCCTGCCAAAAAAAATTTCTTTTTCCAACAAATTAAAATGACTTATTTGTTGCATTCAGTATTTTTCACACTGCTTTTAGTTTCTGCAGAAGACACTCCATTTGATTCCAGAGGGTACGGCTTCATATAAAAACTCTTTTCTACCTGCTCTTCAGAAGGAAAAAAACTTTTTTTTTTTTTTAAAAGATATGAGATGATTGTATCTAAACTGCAATTCCTTGGTTTCCATTATTCCTCCAAAACTGAAGTTAAAAATGCGTGTTTCTCAGCCGCAGTGGTTTTAACTACAGGCAGGAGCTCTCCCACAGCAGGCATAAAGTATAATTTGGGGACCACGTTGTGCACAACGGGGCTTTTGACAAACAGATGCTGCTGTGACCCATGAGCTGTAGCAGGGCTCAGAGCCTCCACAAGTGGCACAGCTCAATCTGAAGCCAGGTCTCAGTGGATTTGAGGCAGCGGCTCAACTCCCAGAACACAGGGAGATGGCATTAAGCATCACTGATAGACTCTGCCGCTGGCAAGCTCTAATTTTGATTAAAGGAGCAAAATTTTTAGCTCCCCTGAGCAGCCTCAGCTTCTACTGAATTTTTCTTTTGATCCATCTCTTCTCTCAGTCAGAATTTTAAGCAGCTATGGTGTTTTCTTCTCCCCTTCCTGACATCTCTCAGCCCACAGGGCTTGGTACGGATAGTCTTGAGCACATCACGCAATATTATGCCACATATGAAGCAACACACGTCTGCAGAAGTTGATGGAGTTATAGCATGCATTTGCACAAAAACAGAAAGTAACTTTAGGGAAGAAAGCACAAGGGGAACTTTTTCAGGAACAAACTAACAACCTGACATAAAATGCATACACAATAGTTTCTCTACTACCTCCAGCTAGAGAGCCGTCTGATGGAGAAAAAAAGTAGCAGCTTTAATGAGGTAATTTTGACCTTCCTTCTTACCTGAAACTTCAGCTGCTATCGGCAGGGAGAACAAAGTCTGACCACGGGATACAAAAGCATAGTGCAACCGGGAGATTCAATCTAACCCCAGCACATACTTTATATCTAATAAACCCCAACACGACTCCAGAAACTCAGCATCACCGCTGCCACATACCCACTCAGATGGGTAGGGATGAAATTTGCAAGTACCATCCCTTCTGACCACACATGTCCCTTGTACAGTCTATGAAGGCACCTTGTACTTGCTAAGCTGAAAGCATCAGGCAAGAAATGGAAGAACTCTACCATATCCCTGCAAAACTGAGGAAAGGAAAAAGGCAGTTTGCTTCAAGCAAATAAACAAGAGCAGCTACTCGGGCCTTCATGAAGGTAATTTTGCAACACTGATCAAAAGAAATAAGAAAACAAAGAAAAAGAAACAGATAAAGACTGCAAGTGATTTGTCAACAGTCACATGGCAGGCGGCGAAGACAAGAACAGAAGCCATGCCTTCTGACATGCACAGCGCTCCATGAAATGGATCACCAGAGCATTTTGTCCCCAAACTGCTCTCATGGAGGCCACAATTCAAATATTCCCTTCCTTTAAGAGGCTGAGGTTTCAAAGGAGATGGGCCTTTCCATATAATTCACCTCCAGGCCCCAGAGAAGGACAAACCATTGTGCTTTGGGTAGCCTGTCCAGCTGCAGGCTTTGGGCACAGAACTTGTGCAGATCCCAGAGAAACAAAGGCCGTGACACCCAAGTAACATCTTTCATACCTTGTCTTCTGAACCATGGCTCTGGAGCATGTAGCAGGAATAACACAGAAGAGGCCAATTTACAAAGGGCAGCTCCTAAGCAGACAACTTTGCACCGCGCAGCACCACAGAAAACTCCAGAGTCTGACTGCTTTCACCCTCCTGATCAGGGATTCTGGGAGGATGCTTGCACAATACATGCAACCCAATTTTAAGCACTGGGGAAACTTTCCCTCAGGCCCATCCTATGTGACACGCTTGGGCACACGCTTTGGCCAGGTCATACATAGCGAGGACCTCTCCCAACACATCACCTCTTCCCACCCAGAACAGGAGAGAAAACAGTGCTGATCCTCTTCGGTGTTCTGAGGACTAACGAGCCGTGTTACAGCACAGTGCTCACGTTGACTGCTGCCTCTTGCTAAGTCTTATTACGACTGTAAAATTAAACAGCTCATTTAGAAGTGTTAAAATGACTCCTACTTCAGAACACAGCTCTCAGGGGAAAGAAGAAAGTTTGTGTTTTCAGCAGGCAAATGCATGAGATTGTCTCTTAATTACCAAAGGAAAGGCAGCTGGTTCAGTTCACGCTATCTTCATAATTTCCCTCTCTTTGATGTCTTGATCACATCTTTTGAACAACACGCTTCATGCTTAACACTGTGAGAACACTTATTTTCATAATGAAAGGGAAATATTTTGCTCCATGCATAATATTTAGTTATCCTGATAGGCTGCATTGATAGTGCTTTAAATATTGTGTTTTCCAGCTAAGGCTGACTTTAGAAGAGGCCTGCAGGGGAGCGCAAGACTTGTATCTGAATGATAAATATGTAATCAGTGAACGTGTCTAGCATCCTTTAAAGCAATTTCAAATGCTTTCTAATTGGAAAAATACAAGCACCCCAAACTTTCCTGTCCTACAGGCATAAAAGGGAAGATGACTCGTTTTCCATTTCAGCTTTAAAAGCTAAAATTTCTAGGCCATATGAAAATGATGTTAAGCATTTGCATAGCATGACAGCATATCTAATGCCGTACAACAGAAAAATCAAAAATCCTGCTTTCCACTGACACCAGAAACAGTCAAAAAACTGGAGAAATCGCACAGCTTTGAAAGCTGCTGCTGACAGGAGGGTGCTTCATGAGAGTTGCAGTGATTCACAGAAAGTGTATTTGCATTTACAGATACATGCTCCTTTGCACTGGTCTGCAGTACCAGAAAAAGCACGATGGCCCAGCTTCATATATGTGGCATCAAATTCCTCGAGAGGCAGCTGACCATGCATTGAGAGGCCAACTCCATACAGCTGTCTGCTGTCTATTTTCTTGATAAACAGAGGCTCCATTCAAGGTGGGCTGTGATTCAATTTATCTTAAGTGTAAATTATTGCAGAACCTAACCTGCAGTCAATCAGGATAACCCTATTGGGCTGCACAACAGAAAAAAAGGGGTAGTGAATTTTGGAGAACTCATTCAGAGGCAGGAAAAACACCTCCCAAATGCTTTTGACCAGGGCCATTGCAAACAGTCAACCTTTACTCCAATTCTCCGCTACAAGTTGAGTCCTGATCTAATAGGTTACATTCCATTTATCTACACAAAACCTGGCTACAGAGGAGTGACTTCAGGATGCAGACCTCATTCTAACCATAACACCCATTTCCTCACTATTTTTGCTTTAAACCAGATGTTTTTATCTTGGTGTGTGTGACATTTACACTTAACAATGCAGAGGCTGGTTGGATTTGCTGAAACAGTGAACAAAACCATAGCTAAAGTACTTCCTATATGTGAAAGCGCTTTGAACATCGTGTGTGTCACGGAGGCTGGCAAACCAGAGGCAGAACCGCGCCTGGCTGAGGTCAGATGTGCTCCGGGCTGCAGCTGGGCAGATGTGGAGGCAGCTGGTCACAGTGACACTGCCCCCTTCCTTCCAGTACTTAGCGCCTATCTGCCAGAAGGACCAGGTGTGCTGCCCCTTGAAGATACAGATGAGATAAATCCTAGTAGGAAATGGGCTGCAGTTAATCTCCATTGGTCTGGGAGAAGGGAGGATTGGGACCGTGGGAGGATGTGACCTCTGGCCAGGAGTAGCTGGAAGTGATGACATTTTACTCCAGGCACAGGACAGCATCCCTGACCACAGCCCTAGGCTTCCAGCAACTGACAGAAAAGCTTTTCTTCCAACAAAGGAAGTAATTTGGGACTTTTTCGCTCTCTGAATTGGCTAACCGCAGTCTCAGAGAGGTGCCAAGACAAAGCGAATGCAGGGAAGAGGACCAGGGCAATTTTTAGTTGCAGCTGCTCCTGATCTGGCTCTGTTACAGTAGTACATACCAGGAGCCTGACCACCTATGGGTGCCAGCCCCTAGAGCCTATGAACAGCAACTCAGGCCCTCCACAGCACTTGTTTCAATGCTGCAAGGTGAAGAACCTCTCTGGGTGTGTTGCTGTCCTACAGGGAAGCAAGGCAGATATGGTTTCATGGCTCAGACCATGTTCCTCCCGCACTCTGTTCAAGAGCCCACGTGAGCTCTGCCAGCCACCAGCAAGCTCTCGACAAGCCTAGAAATGCCTATGACTGCAGCTCTACTAGCACAATTTGGGACCCATTTCTTCCCACATCCATTTTATATCTTCTTCCTTGCCCCACTATTCACCTCACTGCTGAGCAGTTTCCAAAACTTTCCCACTTCCAGAAAATTTGCTATCCCACTCAGGGTGCAGATGCAGACCCAGCCCAGTTCCTTCACTGGTAGCACCAGTCTCCCGTACCCTACTCATCCCTCCTCTAACAAGCTCCAGGAATTGGAGGAGGCTGGGACCAGCACTAATGCAGCCTGGGTGTGAGCAGTGGAAGGCACTAACCGGCTGTGAGCAGTGCTCATCGTGCCCTTGGAGAAAAGGTAGGAAGGAGAAGTCACTACCATCTGTAGTCATCCTCAAAGGGAGCTGGACACACACACACACCCCTGGGTACAGTTTCTTCCCCTAATTTAGCACCGCATGGAGCAAAGCTCTACCCAGCCAACCTCTAAAAATAAACTGAATTTCGCTGCTGAAACAGGGAGGCTTAGCTCCTCTGCCCCCAGCACACCAAGCCAGCAAGGGGCTTTGCTCTGCCTCACTGCTGCTCCCAGACAGCTGAGGGTCGTGATGTCCCACAGGAGCCGACACAGCAGCAAGGACAGCTGAGAGCCAGGAGAAACGGAGCCATGGGTTCTGCAAGTTTGGTGCAACAGTTGCTCCAGTGACTTGAGTTTCTTATTCCCAAATCAGAGACACCTCTTCCTCAATGCCAGGAACATTTGCCAGGAGAGAACGTCATTTTTATCAGCATCAGTCTGCGCTACCTGAAGAATGCTAAACATGCAGCTGAATTCTGTTTAAAAGAAAAAGTTGTATTTATTAGAAAACTTGTAGTAAGAAGCTAACAAGATATTTCACTAGAGGAGTTCCACCTTCATCCAGCATGTAGGAAAGCTCTTACTTGGGAATTTTTTGCTCTCTGAATTGGCTAACCACAGTCTCAGTGAGGTGCCAAGACAAAGTGAATGCAGGGAAGAGGACCAGGGCAGTTTTTAGTTGCAGCTGCTCCTGATCTGGCTCTGTTACAGTAGTACATACCAGGAGCCTGACTGCCTATAGGTGCCAGCCCCCAGAGCCTATGAACATCCTATATCCTCCAGCATGTAGGAAAGTCTAAGAGGATAGCAACAAACACAAGATAATAAAACCATACTGCTGAAATACGAACATATTATATCAGGAGTTGTAATTTAAGAGAGGGAGGCATCCTGAGTTCTGATAAGTCTTCTGCTGCCAGATTCATAGCAGCATGCGAGAACCATTATCAGCATGTTTCTCTATGAAGACCAATTAAACCAGGGAAGAAATTAAAAGATCCTCTTGAGGAAACCCAATGAAGCAGTAGGAATTGCAAAAGAGACCTTTGATTCACCCTCAGTTCACCAGGTGAATCACTCCATGTTGAGCAAACACTAAACTCCACTGAAGAGTTACAACCAAAAGCTGCCATTCCCTGAAGCCACTTCAGACTGCTCACTAAAGCATGCAATGAACTGATCCGATGCATTACCAAAGAGCTGTCTGTGATTAATTTTATTACCATGAATTAACTAACACCTGTAATCATGCATCAACCTTGACTCTTCCATGACAATTTGGGTCAGTTCATTTGCAAAGAACATTTGTGCTGCGATGGACTTGAGCACACAGTGAGCTTGTAAGCTTGCTCACCCCACTGCCCATGCACTGTTACTTACTAAGATGCAGTAAACTGCCCATGCAATTTAGCCTGAGATCAAAGGGAGACTAATCCCACTCCTGTAATTTGGGCAATAGCAACTCTTTGCAAGATCAGTGCTGAATGTCTGGAGTCAGACTCACTACCACAGCTCACTGCTCAAGCATGAAGAACCTCACAGTTCCTCTGCCCAGCAACCATCCATGGCCACAGGCAGGAATCCAGATGCAGCAGAGTTAATTGGCAAGAGTCAATTGCTTTTTCCCTCAGCTGCATGCTCCCAGTGCAAGAGAGCGAACCAATTACTGAAAAACCACCTGGAAGACTGCAGAGGGAACAGTTTTGCAACAAATGTTCTTAATTTTGACCTCCTTTGAATAATCTTTTTTAAGTATTACAGTAACAAGCCTACAAAGTATTTTATAGCCAGAGTCACACTGCTGAACATTAGCCACTCTTTTTCCAAAGTAAGTGACAGCTGTTGGTAATCTCCCCAGCTCCTCCTGTTAATTCCCAACTGCCAATGAGGTAACACGGCCTCAATACACGGCCGGGTATCTCAAGCATGTTATCACTAATGCTGTCCTGCTCTACAGCCTTCTGCTTTGTTTCCATGCCTTCATGGGCAAACAACTCAGGGGGCTGCAGAGGGAGCTGGGTGTCAGCTGTAGGACCTGCATGCTTATAACCACCACCTGATAGCACTTGGCTCATTTTACACGGAGAGGTCCTAGCTGTGGAGCTCCCAGGAGATGGCTTTTCTCATCCACTGCCTGCTCACAGTTGGCAGAACCAGCTCCAGTCCCTCAGGCTGGCAGCTAAAATGACCTGCTCCTTGAATATTCAACCATCAGTTAAGAAAACACAAAATGATAACCCTTGTCCTCAGCCCAGAATACATTCCAGCAGTTAGAGCACGTGACTCTGGTTGTCCATCCCCAGACCCTGGCCAAGACTAGCAAAAGGGATTTGAGAACAGGCAGCTCAAGAACTCCCAAGAGCAATCCAGCTTCCAACACAAAGACCTCCCAAAACCCCACAGAGATCCCAAAGCCAATCTCTTGGGGGTCACTGTTCCCTAACATCAACACCGATACACTCAGTGATGAGAGGCAAGTTGTGCCAGGTCTCCCATCTCATAGACAAAAACCTGTTAAAAAAGATCTGCAGCATCCTCCTTGC
The DNA here is from genome assembly GCA_016647715.1 of Pavo muticus. Taxonomy (NCBI): domain Eukaryota; kingdom Metazoa; phylum Chordata; class Aves; order Galliformes; family Phasianidae; genus Pavo; species Pavo muticus. The sequence goes on from JACDJE010000055.1 coordinate 1,764,573, forward strand.
AGGGCTGAGGTTTAACCAGCTGTGTATGAGGCTTTCATAGTCCCAGAGAAGCAGTCTGCAGCATCACTGTGTTCTTGTTAGCAGCCTGCCCTGAGTCCCCACCACGCATTTCTAGCCTCTACACAGGTATCCTTCACACAGAAGCTTTACAAAGGAGCTGCCACCAAGTAGCTGTGGCTATCCCAACACAAACATCTCCCTCCAGCCAGAAGGATGGTTTGCTACCTTCTGTTTTACCCTTAGCAAATTACATTAGACTTTGAAGGTTTTCTGTCACGATCTCATACACTGCTGCCTACTGCTGACAGTAAACACATGCTCCAAGGTGCTTGTGTAGTTTCACTGATGCTCGCAGAGTAGCACAAATACAGTGAAGATACCAAATATAACATTAACAAATGGTCTCTGCTCATTTTTGCCCGAAGAACAGTGAATTTAAGCCTAAGGAAAGGCAAAACTACCACCAGTTGTTACTTCTGCTGCTGCTTTTGAAGCAGGCTACAGTTTCAATGTAAAAGCTATTGCCTTGAAACATAGGATACTGTGATTCCCCGCCTTGGGTTTACTAAAGAAATGAATCAAACACCCAAAGGGTACATGGGCCTCTCAGGTTGCTTTGATGAAAGTGTGCTGCAGCCATCACAAAAGTGCTCTTAGCTCAACTGATAAGAAGTAAGATCTACAAGATGTGTAAAAACTGGCACCGAGTGTAACAGTGAAAACATTTTTCAATGCTCGTGTCAGGTCCTGGGAATGTTTCCCAGCAAAAAAGGATGGAGAAACACCAGCCACGAGGGTGGCTGGCCAGGGCCACCATAGCTCTGCGAGAAGAGTGTGATCCAACTTTCCTGGAACAAAATCAGCACCAAGCTAAAGGGGACAACTTCAAGTGAAGCTGATTTCAATGACAGCAGATCTGTAACTGCAAAATCTGGACTCATGGGGACCGAAATCTCAGGGGTTGCTATGGCCTCTCCTTCACCCCAAAGGCAAATGCCAAAAATATTAAAAAAGAGCAGATATGGAAGTTAAAAAGAAAACGTTCTTTTGAAACATCTCAGCATCAGTTTTGGATCATCAGCGTCACAAACCAACCTCCAGAGCAGCTTGCTGATAATCTCCCTGGTTATCGCCGCCAACACACGTGTGATGTGGCACGTCATCTCCATGCCTGCCAGCACTACAAGCTCTGAACATGACCCTGGCTCCCTTCCCCAAGCCCTGAGAAACTCAATTATTGTTTTATTTGGCTCCCCCCTTGTCCTCTCTTCACAAAATCAGCACGCTGCCACAACGTTGATCTGGAATTATTTACTGTTGCTGAAGCTCAGACAGAAACCACAGGCCACGTTGGCTCATCTCAAGTGGGAAGGGCTTGCTGTGTGTTCCCCCAGGACAGAGGATGCCCGGGCAGGACTCACCAGGAGCTCGGGAACTCTGCCAAACACTGAAAACTACTTTATCCACATTTTCTGAACATTCAATGGACACCATCTGCTTAAGATTACCCTCATTAAAGCTAACGTGGGAACATAATCAGCCATGGCTTCTCTCTTCTGCTTTTGTAAGGGAGCATCACTTGCAAGACTTTGGTACTATTTTCTTTGAGACTCCCTGAAGACAAGAAAATGAAACCATGACAGAACTGCAAGGTACTTCCCAACAAGCATTCTCCTTCCTGCTGACACAGTGCTCGGCTCAGGGACGGGGCAGTCCTAAGAACCCCTGTCCTCCAAATCATTTCTGCTTCATCTGACAAACCACCCCACTGAGGCCAACCTGTTCGCAAGCAGCTGCATCTGGCTCCCAACACAAGGTTGTGCACAGTATGGTACATGTGCCCACTGCATGCCTGACGTTGCCCACGCTGAGCTGCAACCTGTACCTGAGCTGAACAGCTCACTTCTATTCAGCCGGCTGTGCCCAAGAAGCGTGGGGCTGGGACGCCTGCTTACTGCACACCTTTGAAAGTGGCCTCTTCTACATGAGGGTGTCAGAGCAGTTCAGCAGAATAAGAGCTAGGAAGGGACACCATCACTGTGAAATAGAAAAGTGGGACAGTAGGTCAAACCAAACTAAGAGGAAAGAGACCTGTTTATGCAGAAATGCAAGACTGGAATCAAGATAGTCGTGAACAAAAAACATCTACACTGCTACTGAGGCTTCCAATGAAGCCAGCCCAATCACCTTGAAGGTTCATATGCAGGAATGCAACATGCTCATACACCATTAATGACCTAGGTCTGACGTAAGTCTCTGTTCTGCAGTCCCAGAACCCACTCACAGCACTTTCAGACAAAAATGAAAACTTTTCCATCAGCCCAAATTATCCAGGGCTCTGAAAAGGCACTTCTGCCAGGAGGTGTATTACTGTGCACACACAGCTCTCCCTGTCTAATCTGCCTACCTTGCAAAGAGGTGCCAATACACAGAGCGTGTGTGGATCCTTTGATGAAAGGCATTAGATAAGTTCAAAGCCTGAGTATATATTAATAGCAATACCAGATAGGATACCTCTACAAAAATAAATTGCCACTTGACCCAGGGCTGGGAAGCAGAAACCGATCTGCCAAGACCCAGATGTGTGACATCAGCTCATAAAAGCACAACAGCCCCACAGGGGAGTGTATGGAGCACAGGAGGGAGCTGATGGCGATGATGGGAGGCTCACTTCCTTAATGCACACACTGCTCTTCCTAACTTCAGCTGGCTGAGACTCAACAGCTCTCACTAATATTAACAATGTGCAGCAAGACTCGGAAGCCTGAGCTGGTGCCACACAATTAAGGGGCCTAGGAAAGCATCAGTAAAATGCTTTTATCAGAAAGAAAGAGTCTGGGGAAAGCATCAGAAGACCCATGCTGGGCCAACATGAGGTTGAATCTAAGCTCAGCACTCTGTTTTCAATGAAGCTGGATGATAATTGCATAAAAGAGAGGACAGTGTGCTTACTTAGCCTTTAATAATCAGTAGATCACTGACTTTCTCATCCAACTACACATCTCAACATATCCTGTTTAATAGTCATCAGCCCCGTCCCCAGGAATTCATTGGTTCTTTTCTAGAACTATATATACTTTTGGTCTTCATATCAATTTTCAGCAAGGTGTTCCACAGTTTACTTTTTAAAATGCTATGTAATACTCAAGAATGCAACAATTCTCAAACCATTGCCAAGAAGCTGAACCTGTACCTCTCCACCTGTACTAGAAGAACTCAGGATCTGCATTCAAACGAGCATCTCTCACTCCTCATTCCTCTGCTTCCGGAGTACCTCAGCTGGGACATAATTTCGGACAGATCTCAGTATGAGAAGGGTTGGACCCTTGCCAGCCCCACAAAAACGAACTAGAGCTAGAGACTGAAGGCTTGTTTGTTTTAAGCAGATTAGCTTCCAGCCACTGAAGGTAACTTTATAAATCTTTAATTTCATATCCTTCGCAAAGACAGCTGGAAATAAGTCTAGAAGCAAAGCAAGGAACAATAGTTACAAGAATTGTATAAATGGCTTTATTTCATCTGTGGTGAGTGCTGTCTCTGAAAACTAAGTTAGTTAATTTCCAACGTTAGCAATTTGACAACCAGTCTTTTTAATAGGAACTCAGCCATTGTGTTTGGAAACAAGAGGGAGCAGGCAGGAGCAGGAGCATTGCCCCTGGCTATGGCTTGGCTATTATCACTTTGGAGAAAGGCTGGGCTTGGGAGAAAAGCTGCAAATCCCTTCACCTTGTCTTGCACCAAGAAACTGGTGAACCCAAGAGATTGCTCTGGCTAAAGTCACTGGAAAATGAAGCTTTACAAACAGGCATCTTTGCTAAATAGATACAGAAGCCCCATCACACTAATGCTTCCAGAAACAGTTCTGGAAGCATCAGCCACAACTTCTAGAACCAACACATTTCCCATAAAACTTCCGTAGGCTTTGGATGGACACAGAGACACCGGCAACTGTGGAAAGAAAGAGCCTGGGAACTCAGATAAAGACCCAAAGTGAATGGACACTCGCTGATGACAGCGCTGTGAAGTTGGCTTTGGTGCTTGGCTTCTGGTAAAACAATGACACAACACCATGTTTACTAGCAGGGAAATACGAGGGTTGCAAATGGGTCTGTAAAAAAAAAAAAAAAAAAATTTGGTGCTTGGCTTCTGGTAAAACAATGACACAACACCATGTTTACTAGCAGGGAAATACGAGGGTTGCAAATGGGTCTGTAAAAAAAAAAAAAAAAACACTAACAGGGTTTTCTGACAAGCCAGATTAACATCTATTGTCACTGGGGCAAGGCCAAATCTGGCTGGAAAAGGGCCAGAAGTTTGATGTCATTGAGAGGCCCTCCAGAATGTCAGCTGAGGAGTGTTCCCATGTCATCTCAGCATTCACTGCTGCTGTACTGCCTAAAGCAAGCTATCAGCCACCACCACCTTTGGTTTAACCCTTTCTATCACAATATACAGTAAAGATGTGTCAGCCTTTCAGCAATAGGACTCAAATATGCCACAGCTCATGTTAACCAGACGCAAAAGAATAATAAAGAATCAAGCAGAAGAGGGTGCTGGCAGATAAAATACATGTTCAACCAGGTTTGGACCATTGAGTCCTGTGTTATTACAACAAGAGTCTCTGTCCTATGAACACAAACAGGCATCATTTCCTCATTTGACTACTTAAGATGTTTTCAAGTTCTCTTGTGATTCAAATTGTGGCCAGCTATATACTTGACTTCATCTGAGTCAAGGTCTTCACCATAACCCAGTCAACACTTCTTACACATGTAGCAAGACAACAGCCAAGAATTTTCAGCTCTCCACTATTAAGATCCAACTGAAGCCCAAGGTCACCCAAACTCCTACAAATGCCAGTGCCTGGTGGCAAATGATCCCTCTACTCACCAGGTAAGTTGAAGCCCTGATAGCTTAGCATTGCTATGTGACAACACGGCAGGAAGGGCCCCAAAAAGACCTCAGCACACAGGAAAAGCTTTGGTGTCACCTCTCCTCAGGTGTAAAGGCTGCTGGAAGCACATCAGTGCTGTATCTGTTCTTCTACAGACCATCACATACAGTGGAAGTCCTTAGTGTTTGCTCACAAGGTGCTCTTCAGTCCAGCACTACCACATTTAGAAGGTTAGCTAGAATTACAGAATTAAGTTACCAGGAAGTAAAAGCATGGGAGAGACTGAAACTTCTTAGATGAAGGAGGAAAAAATGAGAGTAAAAGAGTATTCTTAGGGTCTGACCAGGACTGTGGCATCAGCTCTAACGAGACCTAAAGATTCATTGCAAACGCCTGCTTTCTGTCCCACTTCTTTGGCCAAGGCCCCTTCTAGCACAAACACAGAGCAACATAGATGTTAGAACAGAAGCAAAGCACACACACGCACACAAAGCTTCACATCAAAGCTCAGTGCCTACCAAACAACTGCACACTCCCCCAACACAAGAAGACTAGAATTATGTTCAGGATAGACAATGGGATTACTGTTTTACAACATCAGGGCACGCAGATACAGTGTTACCCACCCCTGAGCAGATGAGTAGTAAACGCAAGACTAGGCCAAGGGCCTGAGAGCAACGCCCTGCTCCCATCCCCATCCCCAGGCTGTACATCCTTCAATCCTGCTGACTTGGTCCAGAGCCTCATTTCTTTCCCAAAAAAAAAAAAAAAAAAAAAAAAAAAGGGAGGCTTGCAGTGAGACTTGCGTGCCAGTGCATAGTACCACCCTCCAGTGCCTCCTCCAAATTGCCACCACTGGTCCTTATGCCAAGAAGGCAGAGAGAAGCTGCAGGACAGAATGGTAGACTCTTCTTCCCCTGATCACAGATACTGCAGTCTTCAAGGGTTGTCACCAAGGACAAATTCACTTAAAATATTTTTAGTTAAAAACAACCTATTTATAGTTAGTTACCCTTACAAATCACAGATTTCTGCATTAAAGCATGCAATGAAAGCTACATGCCCAGCAGAAGCAGGTGGAAAGCTGCTTCCCCAAACCAGCCCAGAGTTTTGACACAGGCTGTTACAATCTCAAAGGCAGCAGCAAAATATTAAACAGACAATTTCTTCTGGAGCAGTAACAGCTGAAGACTTATCCATATGCCTCAAGGGAAAGTATTTTGGAGGCTGGCTACTGCTCCAGATTCCCCTGAAGTAAAACACTGTGCTGTCTTCATAAAACACCTTCTGCTGAGGCATGAGAGGAAAAATAAATGGGATATGGGGAAAACAAAGAACTTTTAAAGGTTGTTCCAGGCTAGTCCTAAGCAAAAGACATAGGTTTGCTAACTTTCAGTACATGGAAAACCAGCATGGATGTTCCTCGGGTATTTAGGTACTTATTATTCTTCTCTACTTCAGCCAACAACTCTAATCTCCCATTACTAACAAAAAACAACCAGTCCTTCCATTACTAGAAAGAGATAATAGTAACAAGGTTGGTTCAAGGATTCCAACAGTTTCATCTGTCATCAACAGATATACATACATAGATAATTTTTTATAAATACCAAATCCACATCCATGCACAGAGCTACCCTCCTGCTTCTGCCTGTCCTCCTTGTGCCATAGATCAGACCCAGAGCTTGTTTTAATCCCACTTGGAAAATGCTAAACTCCAGTCTCTCTTCCCATGACATTGCCAGGAGATGGGAGGAGGGAGATGCACTTCATCTGCTCTCCATGGCCTTCTTCCAGGAAAATACTTCAGATATTCTTATTTGTTTGTTTTCAAATTCTAAGTGATTTTAATGCCAGTGAAAGCTGCTGGAGTGACAGCCCTGGGAAACTGCAGGCCTCCAGCTTACGCATGAGCAGGGTCTGTGCGAGCTGCCCAGCTTCTGCTGAGGACCGGGAGCCCAGCTGCCTCCTGCAGCATCTATCCCATGAGCAGATCTCCTCAGTGCCAGCACCCAGGTAGAGGAGACACTCCAAACCCACTGACTGTGTCACAAAGTACTGACAGAAAGGGGAACAGAAGACTTAACGTTGATTTTTGGAGTATTTTGCTTGAGGTGACAGAGGGTTCGCAGCGGAACAGCACACCAAAAATACATGCCTAGGTTAAGTTATAAACAATCATAGAACAGCCTGAGCTAAGGAGTAGGAAAATCTCCTTGTGCTGAAGAAGCAATTAAAAATTCTTATCTTCACACAGTAAGGAACGTGGAAATTCAGATGCTCCCTGCTGCATCAAACCCCCACTGGCGCAAAGGATGACTGAAGTAAGGTTTCACCTCTGCTGTTGAGCTTTCCTGACAGGGAACACAGGCGCTGGCACAGACCAGGGCCTGCTCCCAGAGATTGTCCTCACGTGTCACCTCGGGGCTCCAAGGGAAGAAGGAATGTCCCAGAGGAACAGGCCCATGGCCAACAAGCCTGCCCAGCACCCTATATGTGCATTTCCTCATGGGTGAGCAAAGAATTTTAGATGAGCCCACTTATCACGTAGTCTGCTGAGCGCCATTTCCAGCTGAGAGCATGACCCCACTGCTCTGCGACCACAGTGCCCTGGATGGAACTGCTGGCACAGTAAGAGGACTGTTGATAATTTAGGAACTTTATACACCAAAATTCGCACTTACAGACATGTTCTGGACAGCAGAGAACCATGTCACCAGTATTTCAGGGGCAGCTGTGAAGAACTTCTGTAAATGAGACGGAATGGGAACATGGGGGTCCTGGTTAAACCCAGCTAAGGTAGCAGTGGTTTCACATCTTTCTCCTGCTGAACGTAGGTGGGGATGTTTCCTCACATGCAAGTTTGCATCAAGCCTCCCAGAGCACCTCTCCTATGGAGACAGGCAGAGGGAGCTGGGCTTGTTCAGCATGGAGAAGAGAAGGCTCCGGGGAAGACTCACTGCAGCCTTCCAGTACCTGAGGGAAGTGACTTTTTACACAGTCTGATAGTGATAGGACAAGGGGCAATAGCCTTAAACTAAAAGAGGGGGTTAAATGTTAGAAAATTCTTTACACAGACAGAAGTAAAGCCCTGGCACAGGCTGCCCAAAGAAGCTGGGGATGCCACATCCCTGGCAGTGTTCAAGACCAGGTGGGACAGGGCCCTGATCTATTTGGTGGCAACCAGCCCACAAAACAATCTTCGAAGTCCCCTCCAACCTAAGCCATCCTATGATTATATAAGTTTCTATAAAAACATTCTACCAAGTGCTGAGAACCTAGGAGCCGAGTGCATCACTGTATTTGGTTGGTGTGTTTTATAGGAAAAAAAGAAAACCACACCCCACTGGTCAAGGAAAAAATGATAGCAAAACGCCAGAACATAATTACTGCCAGTGAGATTTCAAATACAGTATGTTCAGGACCATATACATATTCATGGACACTTAAAGTCTATCAATTCAATCACCACAAACTAAAGATGATGTATTATAATAGAGAACACAGCCACAGAGTTAGATTTCAAATACAGCGAGCCTGATCTGTGCTGGAGTTGTCAGTGACTACTAAGCCCATTTAAGAACGTACCTCAGCTTTCCTAGAGCAGCATGTAAAATTGTAATGAAGACACAGATTTGGGGATGTATACCCTACTCACAAAAGTAGAATGCTCCCAGTCTAGAAAGTTAATTAAATAAATAGTGACCTCCTCATCCAAAAAACTGGAATGTGGAGTAGCTTTGCAAAAATCAATACCTCGATGAAATCAAGACGAGAATCTTTACACAACTGTCACAAAGGCCATCCCAAGCACCACCACACTCAAGCACTAACAAGTACTACAATGAATAGAATATCCCGTTGCTCTGCCTTCACCCTGGAGCAGTTTAAGATGTAATTACATTATCCTTCTTCCTAGCTATCCTAAGCCCATCCTTTGCTACGATGTCTAACGACAACCAGTAGCTTGAGTCCTTGTTGTGCTGAGGACATCCCCTACTCAGCCAGCTGATACTGCCTCACTGTCCCCTTCTGCCTGCACCTGTGTGCCAGCACTTGTCTTTCTTGCCCAGTGCAGAGACCATCTTTCAAGTCTGTCCATGTCCTTATTAGTGCGAAGCCATCCTTACTGTAATTAAGGCTCTTGCAAATTAAAAAGAACTACACAAAATACATGCACTAAGCATACTGTATTAGCGACATTTAGCAAAGGCAACTCAGAAAGACTGACTAGATCATTAGTATTCAGGTAGAAAGCGGTGCAAAGAGACAGCGAGCAGGCTGAAGCCAGCAGGTTCTAATTAGGTTGTGAGATTTTCAAAATCCTTTCATGTGAAGAATTCCACCTGGTTTCCTTTCACCTTCCCCCCATCCCTCCAAAACATGGCGACGAAGTCTCTGCCTAGAAGAGTAACAGAGAGATTCTGCAGCATGGCTTTGCTTTTATAGCAAAGAGAGAAGGAGATGCGCTATGTAAAACTCAGTAAATAAAATAGAATTTACCAACTTCTCAGTAAAGTTGTCAGTAAAGCCTCACTCTGAAGGCATGAGCCAAGGCCCAGGGAAGTCACTGGGAGTTTTTCTGTTGACATGACTATATTTTGGTCTTGAGTGTACCTGATCAAGCAGCAGACACCTCTAATTTCAAACAGTATGCTACTGTGCAGCTGCCTGCCTTTCTTCATGCAATATTTACACAGCACGCTCCAGGCAAGAAGGTGTCACTTCTAGCTACAAGAAAGCATTCAGCTGCACAATGCCAAACAGCATAGCTGCTGTCAGCCTCCTCTAATAACTGTGCACTTCTGCATGGCTACCAGGAACTGAGTTCCTTTGTGTGATCAGGAGCTCATTAAGAGGGCACAGCATGAAAAAGGAAAATAAAAAAAATAATAAATCTCACATTGGAAGGTCCAGCTGTTTCCTCCCAGTTGACTAAATTAGAGAGCTTGTACGTCACCTCCTGTCTCAGGTAGGGTCACATTGAATCCCTCTTCCTGTTTAATCCATGGTAAATGGGAAATGTTTTTTTGAGGAAGACAATGGTAGAATATGAGAGCGGTATTTTTTCTGACTCTGTACTTTTATCAAATAAATTGCAAGATTGCTTCAACAGCCAAAGAGAAAACAAGAATATGCTGCAACACACTTCACGAGTGGCCATGGTCCAATCACTTAACCTTTCTTTGCCCCATCTTCCTAAGGAGGCTACCGGCATGCACCAGTCTTGCAGGGACAGGGGGAAGGCAGTACACAAGAGATGCCCACAGACAGAACTGAGCAGTGCAGAGGATCAGCCAACAGACTGCTCTGGAAGGCAGGAAGTCTGGGCTCTTTTTCCTATTTCATCATTTGCTTTCTTGGGATGTCTGCTCATCTTGCACTTCAGACTGACCCTCTGGACAAAGGGCATGATCTGGTCCCTCAATCCCATTCCCTTTTAGCACAAAGCAGTCAAACTGGGGTAATTCTGACTACACAAGTGGGCCCCAGCACCCATCCACCCAGGGCTCTCAAGAAGCTCCTCAGTACACCCTGCAGCTTGCAGCAGCTGAGAGTGTTTTGGCCACGTCTTAGGTCAAACTTAACTGGAACTTGGCTACCAGAGAAAGTCTTAATCACTTTTGAAATAGAACTTGGTTGGAGGCTTTGGGAGCTTTTACCCCCAGCTCATGGGCTTGCTAAAAGCTTTTCCCTGACTTTCCTTTTGGCTGCCCTCCCAGCACACTGCAGGCTCAGCCACAGGAGAGCCAATACAGACACTTGGTGGGACTTCAAGCCTCCTGCGTTATTTCATCCTGCCCTAAGCACAACAAACCAGGACAGCAACCTTGCATCTCTATTGGTTTTTAATCTATTTCTAAGGCTGGGGGCAGCTATTTACTTTGCAAACCATTGAATTTAGGCATTGCTCTTAGCCAAACACTACTCATCCCCAGCTCTGCCAGGAGAGAGGACTGTGAGTGCCCCTTAACCAGCTGGGTTACCTTACCATCCTCTAAAGTAGCCTGAGTTATAGAGGTAATTGGCAGGCAGCGTATGATGAAAAGCAGGTAGATGCCTAAAGTATCTCTTGGCTACTTTGCAAACATGCCTTGAAAGCCCAAAAGACTGTGCATCTCTTGAATGCTCTCCAAGGAAAGGCAACAAGAAAAAGACCTTTAAGGAGCAGAGTCACAGACATGACACTGGGAGACTGAGAAATGCTGAGAGCGGGCAGAAAGTCAATGTTTCAAAAATTTGGATATCACACTGGCCTCATAAAACAAAGGTACCTGAAAAATTAAAAACCCAACAGGACACAATCTCTGGTGTTAAAGAAATCTTCGTTTTCACAAGCAACACTTCTATCAACAAGTAGTTACAGTGATAATAGAGAGATGCTCGCTGGGTGCTACTAGGTGCAGGCAGCTTTGGACTGATGAGGTCTGATCCCCCCCTCCTGCTACCTCTGCTCACAGGAGAACTACTTATCCACATTGTCCAGATTTTTTTAAAAGTGACTTTTTCTTTTCTCAGTATGTCTTACCAGACACTAAAAGCAAAACCAATTGTGTAGCCTGCAAGGTCATAAGATTTAAATCTGAAACATGCAGAGCAGTAGAAATCATCCCTGAAGACAAATCTACCCCCAGCAGAATGGAGGCCCAGAGAGAGGGCATGTTTGACCCTGAGAGACTTTTTCTCCCAAGCTCTCCTAGGCTCTGCACACAGATCACAAACATTTTTGATGTAACCCTTAGTCCCATTCTGAGGAATGATGAAGTCATGAAGGAAACAAGCAATCCTCCGGCTTCCTCCCAGCACCCCAAGCAACAATACTGGAAAAGGTAATCATTCACACCAGTGAGTCAAGCTGGATCATGGGCCATTGGAGGAAAATCACACAGTGTTTCCAGTCGGGGGGTGGAAGGAAGGGCAGAAAGATGGATCCCAAGTCCTCAGTAGGTACTCCATCAGCTCACAGAACACTGCCTTCTGCTGCACATCAGGTCCCTCACAATGCTGCACATGTGGGCTATCTGTCGGTCACATGAGCTCCAAGTAAGCTATGTCCTCCTCATTCTGGAAGAGACCTAGCTCACACTGACCCAAAGCAAGGGGAAATCTAGCTCTTTCTCCCATGGAGCCACAAAGGGTTAATACTAGAACAAAGATCCTAGTGGTCTATAACACATCTGGATCTTCCTCATCAGTACTAGCTGTCACATAACCAGTGGCCTGCAATGAAGAGAGATGAAGCCAAGGGAAGTCTGAGCCACTCCTGACTGTAAGCAGTCAGCAGGAGCAAACAAGACAAAGGGAAGAGTCAGACCCTAACAGCACATGTTTTTTCTTCAGACTTCACTGACATTTTACAACAGACCACTTGTGACAAGTGCACACATGCTTTCCTGGGAGCAGCATTGAAACCCAATGCAGCAGAATACAACCCTTTACAGCCCAGCAATGCCCAAGGAGTTTAGTACCCACATCCGTACAGCAGGACTCCTATGAGAGCCCATCATGAGCCAGTCAGAAGTGGCATTAGGAAATAATTACACTGCTGAGAATTGGGACTACGTGCAGGCAGTGCAGATGACTAAAATCAGCAATGCACCTCACTCATTTGAATGGAAAGAGTCAGTGAGGCTACTTCTACAGCAAGAGTATTGTTTGGTGTTTTTTTTTTTAAGCCTTCCCTCTGTGTTTTACAAACCTGAAAAACACACAAAGCCCAACTGCAAAAGGAGTAGAGCAGTGTTGAAAGAGGAAATCCGTGCTGATGAACATATCCCTGCCCTCAGAATAACACAGGCGCACTTAGAGACCTCAGAAATGACCTCAGGCATACAAATGTCTAGTGAGACACACACATCAGTAACTACTCACTCCTTTGGGGAAGAGCAAATGGTTGGGAAGGGGCGGGGCGACTTTGTTACCATTACCCAGATGCTGTGAAGCTGTGAACAGGTGAAGGTGTTAAGCTGTTCTCACTTTGCTGAGTGCAGGATCAAGCACATCTGCTAGGCAGAGCCTCCCTGCAGGGCTCCCTAAGGAGGCAGACAGATGGATAACTGGTAAGCTAACTGTCTGGAGATAACCTGGAAGCAGAAAGGAGAGCATATCTTCTTCAAGCTTTTCTACATATGGTTAAAGGAGGGAAGAATCAACAGTGGATCTTTTTAGAGAAACCATTGTTGTTTCGGGATCATTTCATGCTTCATTCAGAATATAAGCCAGTGAAGCAACCTCAGAGACAGACTCAACTTCTGCAACTGGGAGAAGAGACTTTGAGATTGCTTACGGTGTAGCAAGGGACAGGAAAGGGATTTGGATTTTGTAACCAGCTTTGTTGCTTCAGAATGGCTAACTGACATAATCAGCCATTCACAAAAGTCCTAATTCGCCCAGCTTTGGCACAGCATAGCTCAGCCAATGGATGACCCCTGTAGCACCAAGGGTCTTTCCAACAAACCCAGACTTGACCTTCCTGACATTGTTCTTGTAAAAGGAAAAGGGGAAAGCACAGAGATTTAGCATTTTTACAGTATTACCATCAAGTGCAAATTAATTCTTAAAGGACCATTGGTATGGAGAAAGAATAGGAAATGAATTCAGAAAACCAAGAGTTCTAAGAGCAGCAGTAGCCTATATTGGGATACACCATACAAGAGGCATGTGATTATTCATCCAGCCTTCTCTTTATCCTTCCACATGCTGCCATCCAGGACCACCAGCTGAGCAGGTATCCTTGTGCTCCTCCATTGCTGACAAGAGCACAGAGGGAGGCATGGCAGACTCCTCCTCCAGCAGTGATTTCCTATGGGCCTGAGTGGCTGGGTTCATATCAAATAGCACTAGATCTAACATTTTAATCTCTTCCCATGCACAGGGCCCTACAAATCTTCCAGCGAGATATTAATCTCTTTAGAAGTTTCACACAGAGGGACCACAGCAAAGGATATACAAAGCCACCTTCTTGTTTTATTTCTTGAGTCAAGGCCACAAAAGCTGTGCTATCATGAAAGATACCTGCTCCAGGGCATGATTCCTTCTAGGCCAAGCATGCAGGGGCTTATATGCCACTCACATTTAGCCCTCTCCATATGCCATGCACATTTAGCCCTCTCCATATGCCCTCAAAGCCTAAAAACCTGTCTTCATCTCTCCAGGCCCTGAAAAGACCACAATTGCCTTAAATCCACCATGGCCCTGAAAGATCACAATTAAAAGGAAAGGAGTTCAAGCTAAAATGCCTGAAATACAGGCATCACCATCCACCAGAGAAACACATCATTCATCCGATGCCAAATGCATCGTGTGGCCTTAAGGCACAACATGAAAGTGCTTAGGGATGTTGGAAGCAGAAGGGCTTTCTGATATTACAGAACCAAAATACAGCAAAGAGCACCAAGCTCTGCACTGTCCAAAGTATACACAGGCAATGGACAGAATCCCAAGCCACATTTATGTTCATTTTGGAAGAAAATAGTTGTTTCATGCTGAAAGAGCACAGAACCAAACCAGTAGTGACCAATGGATTGGATCCAGGGAGTTAAATTCTTTGACAGTCCGAGTTCACCCTGAGTGAAGAACTCCAGCCAAAGCCAGATGAACGGCTGCAGCACATTCATCTGCAGCAAACTGCAATCTAGGAAACAAAGCAGCCACGACCTACGGGTTAATTCACTCATCTCACAAGGATGAGTGAGATTCACAAGGACATGGATCATTTTTAATTGAATTATTCCAGAGCTTCTTTGTGAAACAAGATTCATCGTGCTGAATGCTGTTCAGCCAGAGACTAAGGGTTACTCAGATGAAAGGCAGACACTACACTATTTACACAACAAACCATTTAATTTGCTTTTTTCTTTGGTTAAGAACTGAACAGACAAGAACATGGAACTACAGTGAAAAAGACAATATTAGAAACAGCGTAAAGAGAGAGGGGTGAAGGGAAAGAAATAAATTCCCTTCTAGAAGCACTGCATAGAGCTGTCTGTAAAAGTTAAGGTTGCTGTTAAAATGCAGTGACAACAGTCATCAAGGAAACATAGAAACATTCCTGCAGGAAAACAGGGAAATATTTTCTTCCATGCCAGTAAATATAAGACACGAACCCCTTTTCTCCAGTTATTTTCCAACAAAGAAGAAATTAACTTTCATTTCTCCTAGTGGAGATATACCTTGGGAAGGTATTGTTCCCAGTCCTTTTGTATAACTTGCTGCTTGGCAGTCATGCATCTCTAGAGGCTTCACAGCCTCTGATGCCAAATAGCAGTCACTTTTCAGGTGAGATAACAGACTGCAGTGGCATCAGCCACAGCTCAGTGACAATGTGCAAAAGCAGCCTTTCCTGCCTGGAAAGCAGAAAATGAGCAGTAGGCTGAAGACACCGGTCCAGCTGGCACACTGGGAGCAGACCTGGAGCTCCCACTCTTATGAATGGGGCATAAGATGTTTAATTGTAAAGCTGAAGCTCTGATGTGCTGTGCATCTGCAGATCAGCATCTCTCAGAAACATAGTGCCCTCTAGCCTTAACCTGGGTTGCAGCTTAAGCCTTAGAGGAAAACGCTCAGCGATGTGAAATATTAATACAAAACTTTACGTCCAGTCTTCAGTGTTATCTTTCATGCAACCCATACAAATGCCCACCAGTTCCAAAGAAATCTGGCAGACACACAGTGCCAGGAAACAGCGCACTCAGAGCGGTTTCACAACATAGGCAGCACCCCTTGGGCTTTTCCTCACCAAAGCGGGATGATCTACCTTCTGTACACAGAAAACCCAACCTCCTGTGTATTTAAACACAGGTTGTATTTTGAGAAGAAACTTAAAGGACCGTGTGCAGCTAAAACCCAGAAGAACCAGAACCAGGGAATGAAGACGTATTTTCTAACCATGCAGATGGGCAAAATCTACTCCACTGTTTGCTGTGAACTCCCGCAGGCAAAGCCACCTCCACATGACACCCCGCAGCCCGGGAAGGTCGTCAGAAATCCGTCTGCTGCTGCTCTGTTAGCAGCAAGGTGTGAAAGGAGGAAGGCAACGGAGATGAAAGGGAACTCGAACGCTGAGTCTGCCTTGAGAACCATGCAAACCTCCTCTCCGTTCCTCGGAAAAAGTCTGTGTGCAACTTCACAGGAGAGAACGAGCAAAGCCCGCTCAGCACCGGCTGGCTGACCCCGCAGCCGCAGGGCTCGCGGCGCTCCCCACTGCTGCGCTGGGACGGAGACAAGCCGGGGAGCTGGGAAACGCATCCCACCCCGCGGCGGACAAAAAGGCCAGGTTCTGCAGTTCACCTTCCGAAGGGAAGAGAACTCGCGAAGGGTAACAGCCGCGCCGGGTCCCGGCCCCCGCAGGCACCGCGCCGCTCCGCTCCCGCCGCACACGTGCATCGCCCGCCCGCGGAGAGCGCCGGGCCCTGCCGCCACTCACGTAGTGCTTCGAGGGATTCCTTCTCTTCTCCACGTCCACCACGTTGGCGTCCAGCACGCTGTAGGACAGCATCTTCGCGCACCCCGCGTTTCCCTCCCGGCGCTGGCAGCACCCTCCGCCGCGCTGCCCGGCGCGGCGGGCGGGAGCGAGGGAGGACGCCCCGCTGCCGGCTCCGCCCCGTCCGCGGCGGCGGCTCTCCCCGCTCCTGGAGGCGGCCCGGCCCCGCGTCCGCGCCCTGCCCGCAGCCTCCGGCTAAGCGGCGGCGAGAGGGCAGGGCCCGACCCCGCCTCGAGGCGGCCCCAGAAAAGGAGCGCGAGGGGAGCGGGAGCCACCGCCCTCGTGTGGCGGGGGGCGCGGCCTGCCCTGAGATGGCGGCCCCTCACGCCGTACCGGCGGCCGAGAAGACCTGTTCTGTCCCGGAGCCGTCCCCGAGCCGCTGTCTGAGGCTGAGGAGAGCTGGGGCGGAGCGGGGTGCCCGGGGCCCTTCATCACTGTAGCAAGCGGCCGAAATTTGGCCGGCCGAGATCACAGCAGCAAGCCGCGTCCTCAACGCAGCGGGGCCGGTGCCCCAGGAAGGGTGGCCGCACCCTGAAGCCCCGACCTCCGGCCGGGCTGCAAAGGGATCGGACTTAGAGGAATGCTGTGCAAGCTATCCACCAGGCAGGCTTCTAGCGATAAACCTACTTAAACTCTACACACATGTGAAAGGAGCCTCATCTTTCCCTGGTCACACTTCAAGAGCAGCTAGCCCTGGAAATTTCACGTGCTTCACGAATCATCATTACTTTGCGTATAATTATTCTGGAGGCAGTTACCACTAAAAAGGGAACTTGGGTGTGATCTCCCAGCCAGCAGCTCACTTCATGAAGCGATAGTCACCAAAGTAACTGAAGTCACCAAGATCTCTGTTTCCTCCACCAAATGAAATCTCCTCAACAGCAGCACAAACAGATTTCCCAGTAAGCTCCCACAGCACTGCTTACAGCTGCAGACCTGTAAGCCTAGCAGCATAGAAAGGTCCCAGCTACTGGCAAAAGGATATTCCCTAGTTACAGCAAAAGAACAGTCAGCCTCAGTAGGGTTTCATCACATGCACTATAAGTGTATTTGCTAAATCACAGCTTTTGTGCTGCTCTAATACAACAGAAAATGCAGCAATGACAGCTTAGCAGCAAGGTCCTAGGCTGCAGCAAGTGAGGATATGCTCAAATGCAACAGATATAGACACAGAAACAAAGGAAAGAATCTGCTTACCTTTGGAAGACCTCAGGTATGCAGGGATCTCCAGCAAAACCCCTTTGCTTCTAACTGCCAGCCCTTAAATGAGGTCTGGGAAGGGTCAGATCCTGGCTCCACCCCTTCCAGTCACTCAGGAGCATTGCTTGCACCTGTTGCTTGCACCTGCGCTCCCCTGGGTTGGCCCTGCCCTCCCACCAGGTGCTCTATCAGTGCTTCGTGACTCAGCATTTTCACTACAGCTGTGTTATTAGCTCTCTGACAGCCACTGTAAGGCACACGCTGAAATCACAAAGCCACCAACAGCTGAGCTTGAAGGCTGATGTCTGAAAGTCAGAAGTTGGTAGCTGGTTGCCACTAGCAGCTTAAAAAGTTGAAAAGAAGAAAAATGGGAGCAAGGCAATAGCATAGCTACCTGCTGCATAACGCTGTCCTTCCAGCACACATAACACTGTGAGATGTTTTGACCTGGCCTTCTCCTCCCTCCTCCTACCACACACAGTTCACCAAAACTAGAGAGCTAATAGAAAACGCTCACATCCTGGTACTGCATCCTGAGATGTGTGCTAATGCTAGATTGCCTTCTGGTAACGAGGTGGCTGGCAGAGGGGAGATGTTCTCACCTCTGCCATCGCTTTTGTCCTTCAGTGTACTCCCTGCCCTGCTCTTCTTTGAAGGACATCCCACCTCTAATCTGCTTGCATGACACAAGGCAGTAGAGCAATTATTTATATTAGAAGCCCTTACTGTTTAGACTGGCCAAGAAGTCCCCGGTGTGCAGAGCAAACAAAGAAAATTCTTCCCTGCAAATGTAAATATTCAAATAACCCATTGATAAAAATATGCTCAGCATGGCCAGTCTTTGGGGTCTTGGATGCCTCTTTCCTGTGAGCCATTATCAATATACATTACACATTCCATCCTTTTCTATCACTCTGTCCAGAAAAGAATAAAGGGTTCCCCACGTCGTTTAAAACACTCAGGGTTTGTTTTAAATCAGCTTTCAAAACATTTCATTGTGAGGGAAAAAGAAAACATACATCATTCTCCAAACACTTTGCCCCATCCTTCCTGACATTCTTACTAACTGGCATCTCCTTACGGGTGCTCTTTCTCATCTACTTTTGCAAGGAGCTGCTATTTTAAGTCAAACCCTAATGGCGCTTGCAGGTTTGTGCTCCCTTGGTGACAACCCTGTACTTTCACAGCATCTGGTTCACTGTTCACCTTCCTTCTGCTCAAGGCAGCTTAATTGTTTGCTGCTCCAGACAGTCTTCTCCAGCTGCAAAGCCTGCCCAGCCCCTGTGTGTGTACGAGCTCCTCGTCTCCTCCACCTGCTGCTTTTACTTCATTGTCACCTTCTGCTCTCCTTGTTTGTCTGCTGCAGCCATCCATTTCCATAGGAAAAAATGTATGTTGCTAGGGGCATGGATTGTTCTTTTAAAATGTGTACAACACCCAGTCTAGCAGGAGTCTGATCCCGCTACTGTGTGCAAGACTGGCAGAAAATAACCAAAAACACTTACTATGCTGCAGGCCTGAGAAAATCTGCTCCTCTTTTCGGCAGCAGCTGGGAAAAGGGAGCTGACAGCACCTGCCCAACCCTTGTGCTGGAGAGGCAGGCTTGGGCTGCCCCTGGGACTCAAGGAGAGAAAAGCAGCAAGGAGGGCAAAGCACAGCAGGCTCCTTGGGCTTCGCACATTGAAGAGCCTGTACTCGAGTGGGACCATGAAAACACAGACCAAGGCACTGCAATTTCATAGGAAAGTTACTAACTCTAGAAGCTCTAATCTTAAGTCTCCTAGTATTCATATTTCTTTAAGTCTCTGTTACTGAATTCCTGTCATGACAAAGAATATCACTGCTATTAACAATAAGTTTAATATGTATATTAATATCAACAGCTGATTTAATAGTTCACCTTTACAGACTCGTGGTCCAGTAAAATCCACCTGAGGAGCAGTTTGAGGGATTCAGACTTCTGAAGAGCAATTTGAAAAGCTGCAAAGGAGCTTGCTTTCTTTTGACCAAACAGGTAACCACATTAGCCTCTCAGATGCAATACAGCTTCAGCCCAGCAACCTCAATTTTATTCTAATTCCACAAAAGCTGATGGGACAGAATGCGCATGTGATGGTCTCAGAGCTGGAGCATGACTTGTATTTTCATATTGCAAGAGGACTTTGTCATGCTGGCTAATTTTTGCAAATAAGCATTTGAGTTGTAAATTGAAAACAATCAGATCATAAAGTCAGCAAAAAAATAAAGCAAGGGTCTGATTTTTCTGTGCTTCATTAAAGCCATTTGTAATGCCTCTTATTAATTCATGGCATATCACTAAAGATTAGTAAACCTCTGTAAATATCATCCAGCATACTATAGCATAACGACCCCTTCTGAGTGGCTTGAGTTGCTGTTTAAAGACAACGTTTCCTTCCCGCTTCTGATTTTCTATTCGCCAAGGTCTGCCCTTGCAACACACCAATGTTTTTTTGTCCCATTTACAATGAGGAGCTCTAATGGTGCTCATCACCTTGGGGGGAAGCAAAGTGCCTCATGAGTTCAGCCGCCGGTGGGGAGTGTTTCAGTGCTGTGCATGACAAATTAGCCACACAACTCATTACTGGCAACTACAGTTGCATGCATAATCTTCTAGACATGGTACTAGAGATGTGCCCCTTAGGGTTTTCTTGGCTCTGATGTGCAACAGCACAACACAGAGGCTTTGTTACACTCCCATCTCAACTTCTGTACTTAGAAAACCTCAGTTCTTAAGAGGGCTGCTTTCGATGCAGTTCTTCCACTTCAGGTTTTCAACGCATGCCTTTTGATATAAGTGACAAGAATAATAGAGCCTGTCTGGCATTCAGATCTCAAACTCTGAAACACAAAGCACAATGCAATCTTTTTTTCCCCTATTTTTTTAAAGTGAATTGCATCTCGTCTTCTTGGGAGATTACTGCTTTTCAAATGAAATTCACTCTTGGGATAAATAGGCTCAGCTAACATAGTAGAAAGGAGCTGGAGAAACCAGCTGCAGTCCCGCAGAGCAGCCCCACAAGATGAGAAGTGTCCCCCTTTGCCTCTCAGCCTCCTTACCAGTATGCTGGTTTATCAACCCAAGCGCAGCCTTGTACAACGGGAAAACTTAAAGAATCATTCTCCCTGCTAGCAGTGTACGTGCTTTCCCAATGGTGTAACAGCTTTCAGTTGCACTATAAAAGAGCTGCTTTGCTCTCTTTACTTAAATTATAGATTATCCTTTCCTTGAGACAGCTATCTCAGAATTTAACCTTTTCATGGCTAACATTATTTTTCAGTCTTCTCTTACCAGAGTTGGGGATTAAAGACTTGAAACAGCAGTAGGTGCATCTCACGCTCTGCTTGGGGTAGTAGCAGCACACTGCAGACTATTTTTCATCCACGTACACCTTGTACTTTTCCGTTGTTATGAAGGTTTTGTAGATATCTGATGACATGGTTTAAAAACATAAAATAAAACAAGCCCAAACCACACTTTTCTTATGTATTGTATAAACATCAGGCTTACATTTGTGGCAGCTGAAGTTTATCAAACTGATCACAGGTTTGGATTAGGATTCTCCAGCTAATTCCCAGATGCTGTCCCTGACTTCAGTTTCCCTCACTGTTCTCAAAAGGACATCTCAGTACTGGCTTCAGCCTTATCCTCTGCAAAACAACATTTGACAATCATCTGTTGAAAATACAGGCTTGTTACAAATGAATCAAATCTAGGAAGCAGTAGTCTTTATTTGCATTTTCTTCCCATGTTAGTTCTAAGAATACACACGGACACTGCGTCCTCAGTATTAAGATTTAAAGTTTCCACCAAGTCCCATTTAAACTTTAATTTCCTTGTTCACTATTTTTACTCACTCAACTCCCTCTAAAGCCAAATGGTAATTTTAATTGGCTGCACACCCACTAGAGAAAGTAGAAAAGTTTAACTGCTAATATCCAAACTAGAATATTTGATAGGTAGACTGTGAATTGTGAAAAAGCATTGATAAAATCTTATGAAAAGTTAGCTATAGAACTGCAGTTAGACCACAGGTGACAAACACACAATCTTAACACTATGAATTCCTACCACAGTGAAATGCATTAATAGTTCTCTTTTAGTTAAAGTCACTTTCATGTGAAAGCGAAGTGGTTTTCCCATCCCATAAAGACTTCTTTAGGAGACGCGTTTTTGGATCTCCTGAGCATCATGGGCAGATACAAGCAGTATTTTTCTTCTCCAGTCGTTCCCAGCTTAGGCTTTGTAAGGCAGTAACGGAGATGTGTGGAAAACCAAGCACCCTGTAGGATGTTTATTGCTTGGAAAAAAAAGAAAGACATCGTCCAAAACCAGAGAACTGGAATAAGCATGCTTTTCACCTGTGGAGCATGGAGCAGTGCCACTACCTGCTATGCTATCCAGGTAACGTCATTTGTCTGTTTGGATCCATCAGGTTGTAACAGCATCTGGGTGACAACTACATTGTCCTGAACATTTTGATCTTTAAAGACACTTTAGTGGCCAACTCCTATGCTAGCATCTTGTTTTGAGCATCAAAAGAATTGGTCTTTTAGAAAAGACCTGCAGAACACAGGAACTGTTAGAGGACAGTGACAGGAATGCAGAGGAAGAACATACACATATTGCTGTGCTCCAGATGAATTTGTGCAGCTGCTTATGATAAACGTTCCCTTACTCCAATTTTTTCATGCCTTCATTTCCTCCCTTCCTTTCTATTTACAGAAAATAAAATAGTACAAGTCCTTGCTTTCAATTACATGCAGCACCTGCTGCCTGTTCTGAAACAGATGTCTGAAGCATCATTAGGCAATTATTTCCTAGCCTTTTTCAGTGGGACTAATTTCAAACATCTTTTTGTTAGATCCTCCTCCCTCTGCTTCCTCTCTTTCTCCTCCTTTCCTACATTCAGAGTTCCAAGAAAAATTCCTCTCTGTATCAGTTCGCTCCTGTTCTGTTTGTTCTGGATCACTGTGACCACAGAAGAACAAAGAGACTGTAACTATCATGAACCAGGAATTAAGTTCAAGAGACATTACTGGAGAGAAAAAAAGACAAGGTGAGAGAAGAAAACAAGGGAGTATTAGTCAGCAGTGGAGGCAGCAGTTTCAGAACACCAGCTGGCTTGTTATGGCTCAGGTTTTGTGGACGTTACAGCAAAGAAGTTTTACACACATGCAAGAACAACTCCTACACTCTCAATGTGAATGACTTAAGTTTTGGCAGTAGGAGAAAAAACGAACTCCAAGCACCCTTTTTTCATTTCCTTACCACCCTGTATACTGGCAAGAAAGCACATTTTAGAACTGGGTAGGCCTGTAGGGCTTTCTGTGATGACTATTGCTGGGGAAGGCATTTGTGGGAACCAATTCCTCCCTCTTGTTTCCAAATATCACCATAATATTTGGATGAGGTCTCCACTACTGGGAGGAACAATGAACGTCCCAGCTCGTAACAGACTTGGCACATGCTTCATTTAATCACACTGACTGCTATGCAGTGAGACAGATTTGTGATTTCTCTTAACATTCTCCTAGCAGAGATGGGACTACCTTCCACTCTGCTTTACTTTAACTTGGGGAAATTAAAAAGATGAATAAAGAAAGCAGATGCCTCAGCCTATCAGAGCAGTAGTTTAGCTGCAGCTATTCCTCCAGTTGTCAAGAAAGACAAGCAGACGTTTGGGCCCATACATGCTCACGCGTTCACAGCTTGCTCATCTCAGGCTAAGCTGGCAGACAGCTCCAGTTCTAGCTGGTAGGAAAGGAGTGTTAATTCTTCCAATCAATAACAAAAAGCAAGCTAAAACAAGTGCTGTAGGACATGTTGTGCCAGGTTAATTGGCACCACACTGTTCGGAGGTTCAACATTTGTTGAAAATTGTTCCTTAAGGTTATTTCTTTCACTGGCAAAATCCAGGTTATGTTATGTTCAGGCAATCTGGGCCAATTTCAACTTGTAAGTTACTATGACTAGATTAGTACATTCTCCACTGTGCATTTAAAATGTATTAGTGGGAATGGGCTGGTGGCATCACTAAAAATCCATTACACAACTCTCTACCTTGATAAAGATGCTGCAGTTTCCCATCACACTCATCTGCCCTAGGGAGACCTCTACCAGCAAACTTCAGGAAAAAACAGTCCATTCAGTTCTTAAAAGAGCACTGCAGAACAAGTAAACAAATAGCTCTCACTGCAGAAGTAACAAAAATTTGTTCCTTGTGATCATCTTGTGTGTGATTTCTTTAGCATCGTATGACAATTTCTTCCTTCCCCTTACTGCTGGCACTCATTTGGGCTTCCCTGTTCTATCAGTGCATCCACTTTGTAAATATGTGCAAGACTGTAAGATCTTCAGGTCCTTCAGCCCTGTTAACTAGCCAGCAGAGTACAAAAGCACTTGGGACAGTGCGACAGAACAGTCTGACAAATGCTCAGACAGACAGCATAATTACATCAAACAAAATAATGACAGTTTCTCATTAAAAAAAATCAGTCTAAAAGAGGAGACATTACCTAGCAGATGCACAAACTAAAAGTCTACATCAACTTGACGATACCTATGTGATAAAATCTGCAGAAGGACCTGAAAGTGTCTGGGGGAGGCAGATGGCTTCTGCCATCTGCAAGAACAACTTGTACTTACTCCAGTTTGGGCAAGATACAAGTGTTTCAATGTTTAATTCTATTTATTTCACACTTGGACATAAGCAAAAACTCACACCTAGAAACTTTCAGGGTTTTCCTGAAATTGCAGCTTGTTCCTGCTGCAGTCTACATGGTAAAGGAAAGATCAAGGCTGAAGCAGATGACGTCTGCCTCTTCTGGTGCCTGGACAAGGAGCAAAGCACAGCCTGCTGGAAACTGAATGGGCTGTGAACAACAGAAGGTTGGTTAGGTGGAGGGATTATGCTGATATTTTCAGTTGCCAGCAGCTGACAAGGATATTTGAGTTAGGAAAGATAAAGGGAACAAAGTGGGGAGGAAGGGGGTTTGACCACAATCTGTGGTATAGAGATGAATGATGGACTACGAATGAAATGAAAGGCCTGAGAGATGACAATTAGAGGAGAGAGCAGAGAGCAGAAATAGGTGAAAGAAATTAGCAAGAAACCCTCTGTGCCTGAGAGGGTACATTGCTGGGAATTAAACCCAAGATTCCTGACTCAACATTTCCCTGCTGCCAACCAACATCCACAAAAACGTTTCTGTAATGGTAGGGCTCCTCCTAGAAGATGGTAACTAATTATTATAACCACTCTTTTATCTCCTGCAGCTGAACTTTTGTTTGCTCACCAGTCTGCAGAGCTGGGACAGGAGAGATGGAGACTAAGCTGAAAGAGTAATAGGGAACACACGCTGAAAAAGGAAGTTTCAAAATTCAGGTTGCCTGTGGTGTCTGAACTTGCTCCCTTTTCATTTAGAAGTATAAAGATACAATCTTTGCTAGGCACATCTTTTCCCCAGTAAGCCCAGGATCAGCTTACTCCCAAAGTAAAGCAAATAGCCTTTATTTGACAAGCAGATTTTCAGTACTTTGTCTCATTCTCCACACAGCTCCATGCCTAACTGGCTGCTCATTTATGAACTCTCATTCTGAATAACGAATTAGCAACTTCTGTGTACAGCATTCATTGCTGAAATAAGCAAGTATAGACAGATCCACAAAAGTAACAGCTCAGGGTCATATAGCAAATCATTTTCTTTCATTTATTACTTTCAAAGAAAAGCTTCATTTCCCAGGTAGTTTGCATACATGCCCTCATGGGTACAAACATACTGTCCAAAGAATTGATAACAAGAAAGTTCAGAAATCATGTATCTGGATTTCTACTTTCAGGAAGCCATAATTTGTATTAGAGGATCCCTAATGACTTAACGAGGGAACAGGATTCCAGCAAAAGTATTCTATACAAATATGAATCAGGACACCATAATTGCCTCATAGGATACGGAGATCAAAAAAGACATGACAGGCAAAGCAACATGCATGAAAGAGTCAAAGAAAGAAAAAGCTGACAGTAAAAGCAGAGGTAGGATTAGAGCTAAATCCTGCTCCAGCCTCTAGCCATTCATTCACACATTGCCACTCAGGCACAGAGTTCTCTAACAGCTCTCACCTGCAGATCTCAAAAGTTTTTAATGATTGGTGTTATCAAAAAGACAGGGCTTATGTCCTACAACATAGGGAACCATATTATCCACAATTTACAAAAAGGAAACTGAGGCATGAAGTTAACTATCCTTCCTCTCATCTAAGCAGATCTGAGGAACTGAAGGTAGAGTTATTCTGTCCTTTGTTTCCTCTCCAGAAAAACAGTCAGCTTGCATTTTACCAGAATACTGAGATATTAAATATTAAGACTCTATGGTAATTTTTATTCTAAGGTATTGCATTTCTATGGAAACACATTTTTAAGGTAATGTAAAAATGCTGACTGCTTTGAAAACCTCCATTTTACTTACCTGCCTTTTACTGCCATAACTGTTTCTATGGAAACTAGAACTGGCCACGAAGCAGTCCAACATGAATTCTCACTTGTCAGTTTTACCTTAAAGTGCCACCTTCAAAGTCCTTTAATAAACTGGTAATGGCTGCATTGCCTAAAGAGTTTTCAAATTAAACAAAATGAGAAAGTGTGCTTTCACTGAATGTTCCACACAATATTTTGTAGGTGTGGTCTGAATCTAAGAATTTTTTAACAGTGTGCATGATATGACTTTGGTTAAGGATATGATCTGTAAACAGAGAGACAGTTTATTAGCAGTAAAAGCCCTAGTGTGTGTAGTTCGACTTACATAAAGGTGACTTATACCAGTATGGGTATGTCTAGACTGCTGTCACAGAAGCATACTGTAGAGATGCTGAGTAAACAGGTAAATCAGCCTAATGTGAGCTCTGTGCTCCCACAGCTAGCTGGGGTACTTCTGTGCAGGCGTATGCATGTGGTGTTCCCTCTGAGTGCAGGAGGGGGAATGCACTCAATAAGAGTAAGTGTTAGTCTGTGCTGGGTGGCTACTGAGGAAAAAATAAGGCACACAAAATTAAGGCACAACTATTCCACACTATTGTTCATGATGACAATCTGCATAACTTACATCTAGGCTGCACCATTAATTTTCACCTTGACCTTTTCAGTCTTGTAAAAAACAGTAGGCTCCCTTGTGTTCATTCATATTATTCCCCTAATCCAAGTGAGAAAAATCCCTTCTTCCAGTTCTCGAGGAACAATCTCCAAGAGAGTACACCCTTCCAAGAGTCGAGCATTGCCAGCAAGGACCAGCTTAAAAACTTCAAAGGAAAGGTTGTTTCCAGAGTGACTGATCTGTCTTTCCTGAGAAAAGCTCCTCACTCCTCATCTCTAAGGCTTCACAGTTATCAGTGCTTTTAAATCGCAACAGGGGCAGGACAGACAGGGCATATTTTTGTCTGCATCAATCTCTGATGCTTAGAAAATAGGAGGCCAGGAGTTTTAGGCAGACTTTATATATAGAAATACATGCAGGCCCATATTGAGATCCGACTAGAAGATACCTAACTCTAAGTACAGCAGTTAACGCTAGGAGTAGTGGCAGCTTGCAGGGAAACCAGCTATTAAGCTCTGCAGCAGCAAGTAGGGAAATGACAGTGAAATAACTCATAGTTTTCCACTATGAACAACATACACATCTCTACAAGGCTGGGGTTTTCCACAGGTCTCTGAATGCAAATGCCAAATATTTCATCACTCCTTGCCCTTAGTCTGTATCTCACTGCAGCCATGGCTTGGAATGAGGCATATAATATAAAAGCAAAGCAGAAACCTGGCACACATAAGGCTACTCACTGGCTTTCCTCATGCATTCGGTTTATTTTTCCTTGCTATGTCAATCCTTATAGGGCTTCACAACTACATCTGCCTCCTGGAAGCCTGCTGTTTCAACTGTTACAGGGAAGGTGCTGAGCAGAGAGAAGGAATATATTCTTCCCTTCCTACTCTTCTCAAATTAATGGTATCACCTCCACACTATTAAGCAGATTACTTAGACGATCCCCTGCAGCAGGAAGGCCACCAAGCACAGATGCTGAACAGCTCCAGGCTTTGAACAGTGGCACATAACAGAGTTCTGATTATTCCAGGTCAAATGTCTTGCATGGTAACCTTTTTCAGGCCAATGTTACTTCATTAATGTCTTTTGTTCTGCTGCAAGCAAGAATATGGATAGCATTTTTCCTGAAAGTGAGAAGGAAGGAGAAGACAAAAGGCAATGGGAAGCATGGAGATCACAGTGAGTCTTGCTTGTTTTCATATTTTCTGTTCCAAAGCACCTGAATTTTGGCTTCTATTTTGTGATATACAAAGCAATTTTAAAATAAAGACATTAGCTGATTTTGAAACTTCTGGTCTGTACAGAATCCAAAACAACGTGCATCAGTAGTGCACATGGTAGCCAGGGGAATCCAGATAAGCTTTACAAGCAGTGGGGGAGGCTGCAGAATGGGGAAGGGATGCAGTTCCTCATTCCTGAAAATTACTTTTCAGAGGAAGGTGGGGTCTGTTTTAGTAGTGACAAAGCTGTGCACATTCAGGAATGCACACATATATATACACACATGGGTGTGCCAACACTCCCAGGAAGAACAGGTAACATTTAGATTGTTTGCATGCATGTGTTTTCCTATTGTAAAGCATATATAAAAAGAACAGCTATCACTGTAGGTAAGGATCGCAGTATCAGTCTTCAAGCCAGAAAGATGAGTCCTGATGTGACCACTGCTGCAAATAGTACTCCTTAACAGTGACTTCTCTTTAGGGCTCACTGGATGTAGACGTGAGAAAGGCCATGTCACATCTCACTGCTAATGAGGGAAACACATATAGGCAGAAAGCCCATGGTCTCTTCTGGCTCCCCTGCTATAGTAGGGTGTCCAGAATTACTTAGATACAATGTTCCCCAGTAATAATGAGGAAGTCAGCAAGAATATTAAAACAAATATTAGGACAACTTCTCAGAAGCTGGACAAAAATAGCAGTTACAGAAACAGAAAGCTCTTTTCTGCCCCCACTGAGAGCACAGTAGGTAATAGCTTTTCAGTGCCAGAGTTCTGTTTCAGACATTCCTTATTCTTTATACTTTACCCTGACTGGACAAGAACTAATGCATCTTATCTTCCCTCTTTAAAATGCCATATAATATCCTTCCATAGTGCTGACAATATCGCTGTTGCTCTCCAGCAGTTCCAAAACACGCTGCATCACCGCTTCAGCCAGATTGGGATTGTAGCTCTGCCGAACACAACTCAGGACGTGAAGAAAATGGCAGCCTTTTTCAGCATCTGCAGGGAAAAAAAGAGAAGAATGTAGCCAAGCACGAAGGAGATACCTCAGCATAACTGCCTCCTTTTAAATGTTATAATCCAAATTAGTTGGGAAAACAAACAAACATGGCACGAGATGCATGTATTCAGAAGAAAGAGATCTACTCTGTGCCAGCAGTTCTCCAATCACCAAACGTCCCTACCGATTTCACTAGGAGGTGTCAGGGCAGTAACACTTACCATGAGTGTGAATGCTAGCTTTATCAGCTAATATATGGAGCTCATATAATACACCCTGACAACGAGGATAACTTCAGGGACACCTCCACAACCCTTCTATGCAAACCATCTACTTTCTGCAACTGCAGTTCATCACAGAATCATAGAATTGTTTGAGCTGGAATGGATCCTTAAAAGCCATCTAGTCCGACTTCCCCTACAGTGAACAGGGACACTGACAGCTAGATTATGAACAGAAGAAACCAAATAAAAAATTATTTTGCCCATATCCAGTACTAAAAACATTCAGAACAGAATGCAGGCCTATGGCCAGATGTGACTACTTGCCCAATGCTGGCATCTTGTGGAAGAACTGTCATAATGCAACCTTCATTCACCTAGAGATGCAATCCCATTCATACACTTCATGCTTCTCAAACAATTACCAGAGTAGAAAGTCACAGAATTTCAGTATCAAGCTTTATCTCATTTTAAGAGGAACAAGCCCTGAAAACGTACATGAGAACAGAAATATATAAAACACCCCCTTTTCCTACAGAGCAAGTCAGAGACAAATGTCCTTAATGGCTGTAGTACAGCAGGCAGTTATTGTGCATCTGATGAAGCCATGACTTGAAGCCCAGCTGTCCCTACCAACAGTTCAACCAACAAACCCTGCACACTTCCTAATCATCAGCACTGCAGGATATGGGTCTCCCCTAAGTCTTCAAAACAACAAGAGATTTTCCTCCTCCATGGCTAACATTGGAAAACTAGCATAGATGAAGCACATTAGCACACGTGTCTTTCCTTCAACTCATTCCTCAGCTCAGACGTAAGGTCAATTGGACAAAGACACTGAGAAATCTGCATGGAGGTCTGGGACCAGGGAGATTCCTGTCCTTTGTTTTTGCTGCTTTTGTTTTTATTTTAGCCAATCCCTACCCGAGAATTGACTAAGCCCCAAAACTGCCTTAGAAGCTGCCTAGAAAAGTCACTGGTAAATAGGAGGAGCTGCTCAGTACAGGTAAATACACAGTTCAGCCCAACTCCTATTAGACTATGGTTCAAGCAAGGATATTTCTTTAGAAGTCAGTGGCACAGCATGATGAAAGACCTTTGTGGCTGGTAGTCAAAAACACATTCACCACCCCAGGATAAGGACAGAGAACAGAACAACGCACCTACCCGCTCTCAGTGACTGTAGATGCAAACAAAGTGGATACCTGTATTTTGCATTAGTCACAGGTTTGTCATAAGAAAGTCAGCGTGCCCATCCCTGATCTACAGTACATTAATTTCAGTCTCGAAGAATTAGTGACTCAGGCATTACCCAACAGTATAATACCTCTTTTGTTCTAAACGCTGGCAGAAAATGGCATTTCAGGGGAGTTGCATGTATGTACAATAATTAAAGTAGCCCAGATACATGCCTAGGCTACAAATGAAATTTGATGGAATACACACTTTGCAGTGGCATGATGCTGTTCCTCTTTCATTGACAAAGAGTTTGTCTTTTGTCCAGGTAATTCAGGCTACGATTAACTGTCTTGCCTACCAGAATCAGAAGGGATAGAGTTACAGAGCAACTTCCACTTGCTTCATTTAAGCCTAAAAACATAGCAAAAGAATCAAGGAAAGAAACAAGTCCAGATTAAGTCTACCATTTTGCAGTTCAGTCTGAAGTCCAATTGTACTGTCACCTTTTTCTGACTGTCTTTAAGACTGTAGATAGACCCAGAGTGGACTCACTTAAGTGAACTTCAAATTAGGCTGTTTGGAATTAAAATTACAACCAAGGACTATCATGCTGGCATGTTACACACCAGGGTTTGTGGAGCTCAGACCAGAGAGGTCTGAAAAGACCAGAGGACTTTTTATTTGTACAACAGTTTCAGGTAGCTGGGTTGGTTCTGAAAAATGCATCAAAAAAAATTATTGCGGTGAAGCAGTGCCTTGAAAGCAAGCAGAGAATTAGTTGACCTAGACAGACAACTTTGGCTTATACATAAAACAGTTTTGCTGTCATGGAAGGTTAGTATTGCTCTTGAAGAAAAATGGGTTAGAATTTCTCGCAGCAAACAAGGAGGCATTATCACACTGGAGGTATTATCACATTCGTATTTACTCACTATGAGCCTGCTTGTTATGCCTGCCAGCCACCCAGCAGAGGGGGCCCGACAGCCACATTGAGCTCCGCACTCCTGCAGCATTCAGGGACAATAAAATGCCCAGAGAACCCTCATGGTTTTGACTGAAGCTTTTTGGTTTCCTTTCTCAAAATTCTTTGTAACCAGAAACCAGAACACTGAAATGGTCCTTCTGAAAACCAGCACAGTAAAAGAGACTGACTTGGGAACTGTGCTCTCTACAACAGGAAACTAAACAGATGGAAAGCTTCAAGGAAAACAAGAGGCTCTGCAAAGCAATTGCTATTATTTTTCTGCTCGGTATGAAAGATGACTTTGAGAACTAAAGGCTCTGTGAAGTTTTTTCTGTGACCCACCTACCAGTTTCTGTCTGCTGTTGGCTGGCTGAAATAACTTTTCCACCTAAGGCAGAGAACTGAGAGTACTTTACCACTGTGATAATTCACACCCAGCAGTCACTCATTGCCCCATGCCAGTTGTACACATGCTCTGGTCTCTATATAGCGGGCCAATTACAAAAAAACCCCACAAGTTTCTAAGAGAACTACCTGATGCGTGAAATGGACGGAAGAATGATTTGCCTTTTATAGAGGAGATGTTTGTATTTGTCAATTGGATAAAAGACAAAAGAACAATATGATATGGTAATATCCTCAGGCAAATGAGACCCAACTTCACCTGCTTGCCCGGTACCAGCTACTTCCATCATCCCCCAGAGATACAAAACTTTTACTTCCATCTATAAACCGTGTCTACAACTGCACCACTGCTTAATGCAGCGAGCTGAAAACTCAGAAGTCATTTCACTTCACTTACCCCTTTTTCTCTACAGGATAACCATCATCAATCAGATCCTACAAGCACTATTATAATTATGATGGCAATTTAATATTATACATCTTATATTCTAGTCAGTCATTTACTCTTTTGTACATTTTCACCCACAAATAGCTACACTTTAGCAGCAAAAGATCCCTGCTGATACATTCTACCCAATGAATAGAGACAAACTCTGTATCAACCTATCTCTGTAATTAGCAGATAATCAAGCCAAGCACAAGCTATTGCTATGGCAATAAGACACAATAACTCTGAAACCAGACAAGGCACATGACATAAAAAGAAGTGGATTTTTTTTTTTTTTTTACATTGAAATACCTACCTGTAAAGAACAACCACCTTGCTTAGAAACTTACAGAGAACGTCCTACTGACATAAGTGAATTTTATTGTTGACTTAATGGAGACTGTCTATACTGCCACTTTTCTGTCAACTCCCATATAAAAACTAAGGCAGCAAGATTTGCTACCTATCCAAAGTGCAAAGCAACTGCCATCAGGTGCTGACCTAACTTCCATATACTTATTTCCTCCCCAAATCCATATATTTTCAAAAGATAGAGATTTCAGATGTGACGAGTCTGCTTCCTTCTAGGCACATGCTCTCACATCGTGCTTACAGGAAGCTGCAGCCGCACTTCTTTTAGCTACTCTGATGAGCTACATGGGCAGATTAGCTTCAAGTTCAAGGGTAAAGACAAGAAGCACACCAAATCTTGCATCAGGAGAGTCTGTCATCAACATATCAGCAATGCTCATCTGAGACCCGAACGCACCAGTACTTACGCCTGGGTTTTCGACAGTCTTCTTTAATCACATCAAGGGTCACTTTAAGCAGCTCCTTATCATGGTCAGTCACCTGGAGGAAAAAAAATAGACTGCTATAAATTGTCAGTTTATTTCACAGTAGATGGCATCGATGTTAAAAAGAAATCCAAGGCTCTGATGTATTCTAAAAACTTGCCTCCAAGATTAATAATGAAAGTTAAATTTTCAATTACCTTTTGTTAGCAATGTTAGCAGCATTCAAGAGTTAGGAGAAGAAAACGAGATACTAGAACTCAACCCAAAAGAAGGGAGCTGACTCAAGGCAACAGAATCCCAAGTTTCAACCTAACCCCAATAAAAAGACCTGTCCCGGTCTTCACTGAGCTCTATTGCATCAGCACACAGTTCAGTAACCCAGTAAACACCAACTGCACCTAGAATAGCAGGAGAGCTGAAGAATGGTATTGAGCTACAAAAAAAAAAAACCAACAAAAAACAGCTCAGTGAGCGATATGGGGTAAAAGCAACAGTGAAGAAAGCTGCAGATGAACCTGATGAATATACATACAGCTTCTCTTTCTGAAATATTTCTACCTGAAAGCTATAAAATAGCGATCCCATTGAAAAAGTTTGCCATCACAGCTCAATTCCTTACATGGTAGTACAAGTCCTTGGAGGTACTGGGTTTCTGGAAAACCACTCCTTTTTCTTGTAGTTTCTTTATTGCTTCTTTGAAAACACTGTGAATCCTTTTGGAGCTGGATTCACTTCCGGAATTCACCTGGACGGGAAGATAAGAGTGAAGCAGATGGTGAGAAATCTCAGCCCTTCTGAAGCTGACAGTAATAGCTTCTGAAGACTTCAAGAGCAAAAGAACTTCATGTGATTTTGTTACGCATTTTTATTCATTTGAAAATTCAGAAATCTTGTCTGTTACATCTGAACTAACCAGCAGAAGCTGTACTATTCTAAAGAAGCCAGAAATCTTCTAACTGCCTTCTTTGTACTTAGCAGCTATTTAATTACATACTGAGAGTTCTTTTCTTTTGGAATAGACCCGTGATGCTTACAGAGAATTCGACTGTTAAGCTGATCAGCTTTGATGATATTCAGACTTTTCCTGTAATAAAGGGTATATGGGAGGAAGCCAGGAAGACTGGTGCTTTGTAAGGTGATATTCAAGAGGAATCCAAGTGCTGCAGAATCAACCTCCATCTCCTGATTTGAAAACGTGGCAGTGTCCAAGGAAAACAAGGAAACTGGTACTGACAATATTTATTTCTTGTCCCTTGGGTTCCAATTCATTTTTTATTTTTTACACATATCCTGGTCATGCTTTTAAGAATTTCTCCACGCTTCCAATGAAATGAAAGGAGAAAGTATATGCAAGAAATTAAAACAGGTATATAAGATAAGGAAAGAAAGGATTCAGTTTAGAAGGCAAGTGAGAAAGTGAGTTTCTTGTGAAAGAAGAACAACGTGCCTGGAAGCCTGCAACTGGGGAGGCTATTAGAAGAAAGGGTTTAGTACAGTGCTAAAAGGGTAGGAAGGAAGAAATGAGGGAAAAAAAAATAGGGAAAAGCAGGGTTTGTTTGAAAGCAGAGCTAAGAGTGGGATGACAGAAAGGGAACTGGAAGAAAACGAATCAACTGTGGAGAAGAGACTGTACAGGTAGATAAGAATAAGACCACAAGTTTCCTCTTCTCCATCCCTATCAGCCCTACTGTATCTTTCAACCTCACATTTATCTACAAAGACTGCTTCAATTCCCCATTTGTTGTTTCCACATCTGTTGGGAACACACTGTGCTCCCTGCAATTTCCTTCAAGAGGACAGCTAAACTGTTTCCCACAGACGTGATGAGTGGAGCCAGACCACACCAGAGCAACCAAAGCAAGATTTGCCAAGCCATGTTTTCAGCCGTCACCATAAATGCCCCCATTCTGTCCTGAAGAAAAGTATCAGATATCCTACTTCATTCATCAGGGCAACTCAAAAAAATCCTGGGAGTGAAACAGGCAACCATCATGCACCAGGATGAATTCACATGGACACGTGGTAACAGACACATCAGTAATGTAAAAATGTCTTTTCAAAAAACATTACTTTCATCCATTTGTAAGTCTTGAGTGAAACTCAGACTACCTCCAAGCTTGGGAGCCAATGCATCCAGCCAGGAACTGTTCAGAGATTCAATGAGGCATGAGCACGCTCCACATTTTTCTCCATGCCCTTCCCCTCAATGTTTCAACAGGCCATAATCACAGCTCTCCTTTTTAATTCCTCTCTCTGTGCCCCACAACAGCTAACTATCTTTTCTCCTCTCAAGTTCTTAGCCAAAAATAATTACCTAATAGTTCAAGATATTTAACACAGAACAATGGCTATTATTCTCAGTCTTTATTGGCTTCAAGTTTTCTCCTGTTACAAAATTCAGTGTCTGAATGTTTGTCCCCCTAGGCACCACGGCCGTATCAGTTTATGCAACAACAGACATTGCTTTCAAAGACAAACTTGACCTTACATTTGGACATCATTCCAGTCACACCATTAATACTGCTGTAATATTTCTCTTCATAATGCCTCCTACAATGAACTGAAGAAATAAACATAAAATGTGGTAGGAAGGGGTTTTGTTTGCTTGTTTTTATAAATGAAGAGTGAATATTTTCTCATAGAAAAGCACACTCGTAACCATACCTAAAATGGATAGACTTTGCCTCTAACAGATGCAGGAATAAATCCTCAAAAATTTAAGAAACTGCTTCCAAAGCAACCACCTCAAGACTGATCAATTTTTAATGTGAAAGCAAACATTTGAGAAGAAAAAAAAAAAGATAAAAATATCTCCAAAGAAGCACGATAATTATTCAGTTTGGCTTAACAGTGAGATCCCGTCAGAAAAGGGAGATAATTAAAAACAGACTCAGTGTGAGCTGACACACAGCTCTGCCTGGATGGATACTGAAACAGAATCACTAAGAATGGAAGTCAAGAGATTGACAGAGAGAAGGCAGAGAGGCACGCTTGAGAGTGAGAAAATAAGTAAGCAGCTGCTACATCTCAGCATCCCCTCAAACACGTGGAGTCCAAGGGAACAGGCTCAAGGGGAGAAGGACTGCTGCCCAAGAACAAACAAGGGCTCTTGCCCTCTTTAGGGGCTTTAACAGTATCCTGAGAAGATAGAAGTTATTTTTCTCTAGCATGCTCTAGAACGCACTTCTACCTCCCTATCTCTCTGAGTAAATCAACAATTTAACAGTTTCTTTGAGCACACAACCTGTAATTTCTTAATCTGTTCTTTTGTTCACCCAAAATATCTCCAACTTCTCATCCTGCCCATTCAAAAGTCAACAGCATGTCTCCTTAAATCCTTGTCACTTTCTTTTATACCAAACCAGGCCCTCATTTCTTCTGAGCTTGCAGCGTCCCCTGAGAGGCAACATACACTGACGCTTGACTGCTGAGCAGAGGTCCAGAGGAGATTGGACACAGGGCTGTACACAGACAAAAGAAATCTGAGACGATGGAATCCCAGCTGATTTCACATTCCTGCTTTTATTTCAGGAGACTGAAAAACGCTTGCATTTCAACAGTTATAAAAACGTGTCTGTTGCTGTTAAAGTAGTTCCTTCTGAGTCACAGCTTGTTAACTATCGCTTTACTTTCATGAAGCTTTTCATCCAAGAAATTCAAAGCATTTTCAGGTATTAAGTAGTTTAACTGCTGATCCAAAGCAATAGCAAGATCTGAATCTGGATTTTGAATTAACCCCTCGCAATGCTCACACATCATCTTTCAAAACATCTCCCCTCTGGCAAACCTTAAGTTTCAGAGAGCACAGTTCCAGGTTCCCTGAAGTGCTGACAGCAGTTGTTCCCCCCAGCTCTCCCAGATCAGATTCTTTCTAAAAATGAAGCTGCACATCCAAACTCGGGAGCACCCTAAAATCATTCATCATTTTGTAAAGCACACCTTCCTCCCTTTATCCCCCAGCTATTGAATGATGATTTTTACCATCCAGAGCCTCCCTCCCAGGGCCAGCCAGGAGACATGCAGCAAAGCCAACAGCATACATGTCTCCAGAATTAAACTGGTATTTCAACCAACATGTTCTAGCTGGTGGCCTCACTTAGTTTAGTGGACTGGTGCTGTGCAACCAATTATTCTCTCTATAGCAAAGTAAACTTCCTGTACAATCAATAATTGGTCAAAGAATGAAGTGGCACAGGAATTAGGTTGAACACTGAAAGTATATAATTGGCTCTTAATGAATCATGACACACCCTGATTGTGTTAAAGCTTCCTGGTATAACCACACATGCGATACTACTAATAGAAACTGTGCTTTGCAATTTCTCTGTAAGCCTTAGTTTAGACAGATGACAGTTTCAGTGACAGTGATGATAGTGATTCTGGATGTGTCAGTACTGAAGTCCTATAACAAATAAGCTTTGCTATATTTAAAGTAGCAGTGAAGCTTCCTCCAGAAGCAGGAAGACAAGTGCTGACATCAAGAATGTATAAAACAAGGCATGGGGTTATACCTACAGTATAGTGTGCACGGCCATAGTAAGCATGAATAACGCAGTAAAACTCCTTGCTTCAACTATCTGTCATTGCTGACCTTGAGATAACATTCAAACCAAAAGAAGTGCAAAGAGCAGAGTTTGGAAAACACAGCCAAGCTCAAGCTAGTGACATGCATGAAATGGAATGACAGTACTGAAACTGCTCACACTACAGCTTACGCATGGAAGTAAGAAAGAAAGGTTAATCAAGACTGGCTGGTTGCAAATTGAATCTATCCCCATTCAGAAGCTGCATGGGTCAAGCTCACATGAACAGATTTACTTTTTTTTTTTTCCTAAAAGAACAAAAAATTAATTGCATAAGTCCAGAAAGAGAAGGCTAACACTTAGAAATAGAAGGGGAACTGGTTATGTGAAATAAAGCTTTACGAGTTGCAAAAATAGTAACAGATTCCTTAATTTGTAATCATTTTTAAAAACATCAAGCTACTTATCCTCTGTAACTATAAAATTAAGTAACCTAGTACGTGTTTGAGCAGAAGACATGATTAGAGTTCAGCTGTATGCATCTGCTAGAGAGAAATTTATTCTGGAGGGCCAGAAGACTGCACTGCTGGGAAGGCATTAGGACTGGAACTCAGTATTGCAGGACACACAACTCTGTGGGACATGGACAGGGTCCAGATACAGTAATCCTGAAAAGGAATAGAGAGGTGCTGCCTACATCAAGTTATCCCAGCTACCTCTCCCATTCTCATGCCCTGTTCCACTCTACTGCCAGTGATTCCATAGCAGCTCAATGCCTCCCTGAACGAAATTTTCCATGAGAAAATTTCTTAAGCACTTGCATGTTGTTCATCACAATGGGAGGGTAAAAAAGATGAAGGTGCACTAACATCTCCTAGGATCACACA
This sequence comes from Pavo muticus, assembly GCA_016647715.1. Lineage (NCBI taxonomy): Eukaryota > Metazoa > Chordata > Aves > Galliformes > Phasianidae > Pavo > Pavo muticus. Next base: position 1,802,891 of record JACDJE010000055.1, read on the forward strand.
GAAAGGATGAGAAGCAAAGAGTTTAAACCACAACTGTGCTACAACACTAGAAACAGGAGAAAATTTAAAGGGCTAATTATCAAAGTACCCCATCCCTTCAAAGCCAGTAAAAGTACAAGAAGCGAACAAGTGTGTATTCTGCTCTGCAGCTTAAGGCCTACAGTTTGGCACACTCATCTAGCTTGTGCCTTGATAAAATGGCATAACATAACTTCGTTCTACACTAGCAGTACCCTTTATCCATTTGGTTTGAGAGAGATGCAAAACTGAAGACTACAGAGGGAAGGAAGGAAGGGAAGGAAAAAAGAGAGATCAGACTTCCCTCTTATTTTTGTGAATCAAACTGGGTACTTGACCCTTTGCCAATTGTGGGAAGTAACGCTTTCAAAAGAGTGAGCAGAGGAACAACAAAATACATTTCAAGAGCATTACTAGGAGCGCTCTTAAGGCATTCAGGTCACTTGACAACTGAATGTTGTTTCTTATGCAAAGAGATATAAGCCTCTTTGCAAGGAATTAATACCAAAGGGCAACGGGGAGAACTGCAATTTCTAAATAAGCATCTGTGTGCCCAAATTCCTGGGACATACACTCACACTTTTGCATCAGGGTCAGGAGCAACAGCTATTAATTATTATGACAGTTCCTCATGACTATTAGCAATGCTGATGCTGGAGGAGGAGGGTTGTGCCTTTATGTTTGCTCTGCACCAGTTCCTACTTACAATGGCTTTGCAAGTCATTCATCTTAATCTTTCTATAAATGCTGGAACTTCAGAGATGGACATTTCCAGCATCCATTACAATGAGCACTACTTCCTTTTATGTAAAGGGTTTGGGAACTCTTAATATTGTTCCAGCTGGTTTAGAAAAATACCCTGTCCCATTCTGGATATTTTAGTAACAAATTTTTCCTGTCACAAATCATACAAACTCCTGTCCTTGTTTATATCCACAATTGCTTTAAAGCAAACAACAAAAATGCCCTTAGCCAAAATAAAAGAAACAGTTATCAAGAAGCAGTTATCAGAAACAGTTCATTGAGGCAAACAAGAACAGAGATTGTTTTCTTTATTATTTAGCCTCATCTGCAATGGACTGGCCTTCGTTGCTTATTTTTAAGAATTAAACAAACATTACCTACTAACATAACACAGCACTTTTATCTTCACAATGTATGTCAAAATCAGACACTGAAAACGACTGCCATGGATTTATTTCTCTACGGAAAACCAGAAAGTAAACAAGTGAGTCATAGTACTCTGGTTTAATGTTGAAGTTGCCATTGGTAACAAGGTTAAATTCGTGACTGTTACTTCTGCAGAAGTTTGTCACTCTACTCCAGTAGAGAGCCTGGCTTGCAATTTATCCAAATAACGAAGAATAATATTAAGCCATTTTACAAAATGTTTTTTCTTCTATCATTTTGGAGTTCATCAGGACCATACCATCTCACTGGAAAGCTTCTTAACAGTTTGGTCACATGCAATTGCATGTAAATAGATTTCATTTAAATCCCACCTTCTGATCCTTTCAGTCACGGCATTCCACAAGGCCATATACATTTAACAGGGAGCATTTTTCATTCACTCATTATAATCTCCTTTCGAAAGCAACATCTATATTAATATATTGCACTTCAAATGAGAAATTAGACAAAGAATTTGTCCTCACTTTTCCTGTTGGGGACATCTGCTCCAAAGAGCCCAAGAGCCTTAAAAGGATCTCCTTTTCCAACAGTGACATTATTCAAAGATTTAGGTAAGTTAGACTGTAAGGTTACTCAGCTCACATACAAGATTACCCTTAACAACAGAATTATCTTGTAGCTTTCTTCACTCCAGTTTTAAACATCCCAAGTGACAAAGCTTCTCAAACCCAGGCAATAATTCATGCAGAAAGCTAAATCAGGAATAGGCATTTGTAGTTTCTGAATCAATTGAAGGCATTAGTTTCTTACCTGGTTGCTTAGACTTTCAAAAATGACATTGTTTTCCCCAATAAAGATCTAGAAACAATTACTTCCACTCACCTGACAGCTGGGACTAGATTTAGGCCCATCAGCCAGGGATACCAGAGAATAAATTGTTTCCAGCTCCTGCTGGTAAAAGGTCTGAATTTTGTTTTCTAGTAGGAAGTCTCTCACTTTCTCATGCAGCGTTTGGACTAAGAAATCCAAACCTTCTGGGCCACTACAAGAATACAGAGAACAGATCAGAAGCTGAGAAATACGCTACTGTTTTTAAAAATGATTGTCTAAGCGTAGCCAGATAGACTGGTTTTAAAAGATCAGAAGGTATTTTACTGTCCTTAGACAGTAAGAGTTTGGATCTAAACTCCTAACTAAAGCACACCATTTTAAAATGCACTGAAAATCTAGGTTCAGATTCCCCTGCTCCAGATTCCCTTTCTGTCAGAGATGCAAGAGGTCTGTCTATGCACAGTATTTTAATATCTTACTAATAACCAGTTTGGTGCTTTTTAATTCTTTTCTCAGATTATGGACAGGTACACAGAATCACAGGGGTTGGAAGGGACCTCCAGAGATCATCGAGTCCAACCCCCTGCCAAAGCAGGTTCCCCACACCAGGTCGCACAGGTGGGCATCCAGGCGGGTCTTGAATATCTCCAGAGAAGGAGACTCCACAACCTCCCTGGGCAGCCTGTTCCAGTGCTCCGTCACCTCACCGTACAGAAGTTCTTGCGCACAGTGGTGCGGAACTTCCTATGCTAGGAACTTCCTATGTACCTTATCTGTACGGATAGTTAATTGTTTAGGAGAAAAGAAGGCTGCTATTGTATGCTTGTGCAGAGTACAAATCACAGTGGGACCCTGTTCTATCTTCCTCCACAGTTATTACATTAACAAATAAGCAACAATAGAATCTCACACTTTGCCTTTAAACCAGTCTGGTTACCACATTTACCTCTGTCCCGCCCCTGGGCTTTGGAAAGGCTCATCATAAACTTCTCTATACAGGCAGGGGAGCTCCAACATTCTTGAAATCTGAACATCACACACAGGATCATCCACCTTATCTGAAGCAGCAAAAAGAACTTGGCTTTTAAACAAGCATACCTCAGGCGGCAAGACAAAGATTCACATGCCAATATTAAATTGACAGATTTTGTTTGTTGCTGTTGTTATAAAAACAAAACCAAACCACAAAGGTCACTCCCACTTCTACAGTCTAGAAGGAGGTAAATATCTGTCGTGGTGCAATGCAAACTGTTCTTTTGCCTGATAACTGAGAATTGGGTATTCTACCTGAAATAGATGAAGTTAGCACATAGTAAGGGACTTTATTTGTGCTGATGTTAAAGCAATTTAGAGGCTGAATTTTGTGGACCTCCTTCAATGAAACAATGGTTTTATTACCAGCCCTTCAATGGATTATATATTCATAAAACTTCTGTTTGGAAAGGAAGGCATAATACCCTTTCAGATTTTGCAAGAGCTGAAAAAACTGATTTTTTTTCTTTTTTTTAATCTGAACTAGAGGAGGTCTTTAAAAGACAGGCCTCCCCAGTTACACAATAGCACAGACACTGAGGAGAAAAGATGTTATGCAACTGGAAGGTCTTAGGATGTAAGTAACTGATTGCTGCCCAAAGAGCTGTGAGATACAGGGTCAGCACCCACAGATCTCTGACTAAGTGACTCAAAAGGAGGAGTAATTTTCAGGCATTTTGTAGAGCCAGAAAGCTTAGGAAAACGGGCTTCAATGTAAAAATATGACAATAAACTGCTGTTTGTCCTTGGAATGGATGATGTGGGCTGTAAACAACAACTGTTTCTTTAAAGCAGTTAACATTCTTGGTTAAGTGTGCCACAGAAGTTCATAATTTTCTTTCTGAGTTTTGGCTGTTCTATTTCAATACAAAAAAACTGAAGAGCATTCACAGATATCCAATTATAATATCTGGATAATATTCTTGAATACATTCCAGTCATCTTTTATAAACCTTCCAGGAATACCTCTTCTCCAGGTAGTCTAGTCCCACACATTAAGTGCTACGTTTTCTAATCTTACATTGCTAAAACTAAAATAAAGGCATACAAACGCAAAACTCATTTTTCTAAAGACATGCCAGAAAATAAAGTGGAAATCATTCAATAAACTACACAGAGCTTGGGTCTCCAGACAACTCTGTTACACGTCACAGATCCCCACCACTCACAAAAACATGAAGACTGAATTTCTCTTTGTTGCCTGAAGGTCCGGACGTAACCTCTGACCCTGATGACATCTCCTATCTCCAGATTGGTTTTCTGGCTCACCATTTCCTGGAATTTCTTCATCTGTTCAAGCACTTTAAGACTGCTGGAGGTGCTTGGACAGTCTGTAAGAAGTGATGGAAAAGCAAATCAGGCATGGAGGCCAAATGTCTAAAAATCACTGTAGTCATATTGCTAGAAAGGGGAAAGGTCCCAGGCTTCATTTGTCCTGGGTAGCAAAACTTTTGGATGATAAAGTTAGCTTATAATATTACATTTATTTAAACAGTTCACCTGGGGAAGGTATAAAAGCGAAGAGATGTCACAGACAGATTGAAAAACTGAAACATGAATTGGAAATTGCCAAAACTGATTTTCTCATACTAAGAAGTAGAGGATAAAAAAGGAAAGAAAAAGGTCAGCTGAACGTTTACATAAAAGAAGCATGAATCATCTGAGGTGAGGCCAAACCACTCATGTGATGCAATACAGTGAGACGAATAAAACCTGACAGAACTTTGTTTTTATGTAATACACCTTTGCAGGAGAGTAACTTCTTCGCAATTTAAAACCTGAAAAATGATCTAATAACCTCTGGTCATCATTACCAACTTTGAAGACAATTTCCTGTGCCTCTTGGGAGCTGTTTCCTTTACCTGGCACAAATTAATTTTCATTAATAAAATAATACTCCTTCAGTCAGTACTATTGTACATGTAAAATAATAACATACAAGGCTGAAGCAAGCATTCGGAGTCCTCGCTCTGTGTCAACCACTATTTCAACCACTATTTCTTCCATGAATTTATGTTCCTCACGAAAAAAACTGATTAGTGAGTCTCCATTTCTGTTTTGGAAAATGTTGAGTGTAAGTTAGTATGAATTATCTGTGTGTATAGATGTGCTTGTTCCACAGATATCCACACTTTTTTAACTCCTACATCAAGCTTTCCCCTGCCTTTTCTATGCATGTGTAGTACTGGAAGATTACACTAATGGCATTTATTTCAATGGGTTTTATTATCTTCAATCTAGTACTGGGGCTTTCAGTAATGTCTAATGTAGAAATTATCCCATACTTTGATATCAAAGTAGGTAAAGGGAAAGTCAGACATTACTGAGCTCTTCTGTTACGGAGTACAAAAACAGACTCACTTCAAATGCACAACTTCTGCTCATTTAGAACTGTTCAAATCACAAAAGACCAATGGCACTCTCCCCCGGCATTTAAACCTACTTTTGAGTTCAACACTGATAGCATACACATAAACAGAAGGAAAATATGAATGCAGACAAAAAAAAAAAAGAGGAATTCTGAAACCACTGTATCACAAGGGTGGGAAACGTAGATCAAATTGGTGGTCAACTGACTGGCTTTGTGAACTGTAACAAGAGGATTCTCTGAAAAACTTCACAGCATGGAATTGAAAGGCATTATGCTAATAGGGAAAAGGCAGGACAAGTCATAATGCAGTGTTTTTATTGGCACCATCACTGGCAACAACACAAAAAGTAATACAAAGCCCCCGAGATGGCCCAGGCTGTAGGATATGGCTGTTCCGCAAGCGAGATCATTTACTAAATTATTTAAGATACAAACAAAAAGTACAGTCACAAAGAGGAATTACTTAATAAGTTACCTGATAAAGATCTTTCTGCTACCATGGGATTCTTCCAGCAGATACAATTTATAACCCCAGTACTGTCATCCACTGTAAAAAAAAAAAAATGCAAGAGTTACAGGGAATAAGAAAGTAGGTAGTGATGTTCCAAGAAATGAAAATACGTAGATATTCTTAGCAGTCATCTCCCTGCATATCTCGTTCTAACCAGTCTGTAAAGGAAAGTGGAGGCTCATCTCCTGCTTTTGGCTTTGAAATAGTCTCCAAACTTATTTGCAGAATAGTTCAGTGCTAGACAACATGCCTACATGCATGGCAAGCAAAGTAACAGCTAGCTCCTCAAAAAAATGAAATAAAATAAATCAAATACTGCCAAATGATGATGATTCACTACATATATTGGGTACTAGAGGTTTCTAATTTAATTGGTAAAGTCAGAAGGTAAATCAGTGCTGAAAGCTGAAGCTAAACAAATTACAGTTAGAAATGAAGCACAACGCACAGAAACATTAACACCAAAATGAGAGAACAGCACATCAGGGCTGGTGGGGAGTGAGGAGGGAGGTAGGGTAACGTAATAGATTAAGAGAGTTCTATCTCCAGCTACACTGTTTTTTTATGCCAATATTGCAAACAAAGTCTGCTGGCCTTTCCCATTTAAGAGCTTAGAAAGGCAGCTACCATATCCAGAAATGACAGAGGACATGCCTATGGTTCCGCCCTAGGCCAAGGATTCCTAATTTAAGGTACCACTAGAGGCATGCAAGCCTCTTACATATTAAAAAGCTTAACACCTACCCTTTCCTGAGCATGTCAGCTATCTGGCTTTTCCTGTCTCACTAGTACCTAGGCAAAGTAAGCTCTGTGATTCCTGCCCTAGGCACTGTATTGTTCAAGACATCAGAAAAGGAAAAAAATAAAAGAACAAAGAAAACTATAAAGATATCAGAAGAATCAATTGTTCTACAGATCAAGAGACTTTATATGGGCAGCTTGCCCAGCAAACAGGTGTCTGTCAAACCACGGCAAGGCTCACGTTTCCAGTCCAGCTAAAACTCCCAGCACATTGCTCCCTCAGCATAACTGCCTCCAACACTGACCTTCCACTCTTCATAAATAAGAATCCAGAGTTTTCTGCTGCTCCTCAAACCAGATCCACAAAAGCAGATACTATAAAAAAAACACAACAAAGAAACCCCCTCAAACCAGGTACTACAGAAGTATCAGCAGTGTTTACCAGGAAGGTACTGACTGGTACCTGCAGTCACTTCCTCTGGGAATCGTAGCATCAAAACAAAATGCCTTTGCATTGTCTCATATGTTTTGAAACAATCTCCCTATTTGAGGGTCCGATCTCAAGTCATTGCCTTGCCTTGTAGGTATGCTGAACTACTCTGGCACGGACACATTCTTAATAGCAAACAGCATTTATAAGATGCAGGCAATCCCAAATTCCATCACTAAAAGTATCATTGTTTCATTGCTATCCCCCTCCTGAGCTCCTGTGTCTGCAGCTATTTCAATAGATTTAGTTCGGCACTACTGTAGACAATGATCTAATTAATAGCGTTTCTTCTCCTTTCCTCTTCCTACTATTTTAGTAGGAGGAAGAGCCATCATACACCATGTCAAGCCACCGATGCAAGCCAGCAGTGACAATAAGAAACAGGGAAAACAACATTTCACAATTATTTTACTACACTATGTAGATGTTCCCTTAGAGACCAACTGCAACAGATATGCTTCCTAAGAAGAGCTTAGAAGCCAAACAAACAAGACTGAAGGATTAGGAAGCCAGACTATTCCTCATCAATATGACTGTTAAAAATTGAGTCCTAGAGAGACTGACCTATACATGACCACAAAGCTGAACTTGGGTTGCAGAGCCAGGCCCTGAAATAAAGCTCACAAATAAACCTTTGAGCAAAAATAACTCCCGAACCACAGGTGAATGAAAACTATTGCAATTGTATTCTAATTAGGCAGGAGAATGTTAATCTATTTTAAATGCACTCAGGGCATCTACAGGCTTGTGAAAACTTCCTGGGCTCCCCGCACCGTAATTCCTCACCTCCTTGCATTTAATTTTATTTACTTATTATTAACTATTATAAGTAATAATAATATTAATTATTACTTATTGTTATTATTAACATCGACCATCTCACTCATCTTGACACTTATGTTAACTGTTTGAGAAGCAGTCCACTCAAAGTTACCTGGTAAATTAATAACTGTATTCATTTCTTTATAACAAAAACATTTGTTTTATGTAAGGCCTATGTGAGTCTACTGAGGCTCCAGTGAGATTTTTGTTTGTTTTTAAAGCAAGTGTTCAGCCTTTCAGTATGGTCCTGGAGAATACGAAAAGCCACATCTGATATTGTTTGGTTCTCTTAAAAAGGAAAGAAGATCAGAAAGGTGCACTAGCTAAAAATGTGAGCTTGCTGAAAGCTAGGCTTTAATTAGATATCCTTTTCCTAACAGATCACAATAAGAGCAATTAACAAACAAATTAAAATGTCAAAATTTATGTGCTTTTTTACATGGCATATAAAGTTATTAGCAGCCAGGAAAGAGTTAATTCACTCTAATAATTACTTTGCCACCAGCTCTGGCTGTATGGATTTGCAGCTCAGAGAGAACCTAAGACTCTCTTAAAATAAGAGGTATATATTCTGAAGTAGACAGATAGGAAATGAGTGGGAGATATGGTGGCAGTGGCACAAAGACATTTCAGTTCTCTATCACAGAAAAACTACAAAGGGGCAATTGCTTTGTAAGTCACTTTTAAGCAGATGGAAAGTGAGCAAATACTGAACAGCGCTCCAATTGATGCAACACCTGCTCTGTGACTCACTAACCAGAGTCTGTTGAGCTGAGAGATGCAAGAAGTTACAAGCAGGAAACCGTCTAAGAAGTTACAATTTTATGCTGCTGGAACCAGCCTGCCTGAAAGAGAGGGCCGGCTGGGTAGAGGCACCCTGGCAGGTAGCCTGAGAATTCAAACCAGGAACTGCCGGAACAAAGAGCAGAGTTAGATGTGAAAGGACAGCAGGAAGGCAGGCTGAGAGCTGTACTTAAAGGTTGGCTGATCTAACACTAAGTTCTTTTTGTTTCTGGTTTCTTTTTATTTCTACTCCTCCATTTTCTGTTCCAATCAAACATTTCCAACAAGCTTTATGTAACACTGACGCTAGCATGGGAAAGAACTGCCCATTAAATTGCTTTTGCCTAGGTCACTGTGATTCTATTTCCCTCTGTTCTTATGAAATGCTGTCTCCATTTGTATACTAGTGCAATAACAGAATAGTTGCTGACGTTCCACTTGTTTCAACACTTCATTACATCATCAGTCTCATCATTTCTTAGGCGCTTGTTTAGTCTGTTCTCCTTCAACTGACTGAGCAACTCATGCTTTAAAATACATAGACTTGTTATTTGGTGTAATGGCAGGGTAGTAACACACAGAAATTAGATGGGGAAAAAAACACAGAAGATATCCTATTTAATAAACTTGCAGAGACATTTAGGTAGAGCAGACTCAACTCTAAGTAGCTACACTCCGCTTCGTGCACTGGCAGCCAGTGCTACTCTGCAGCGCTGTGGTGAAACTGCAGGTGTTATAGAAGCTGGGACCTGGCTCTAAGCTGTCAACTCTATCTTCTCAACACTGCTGTCAGTGGGGGAAGTACTGCTGCATCCATCTCCAAAGTGGAAGAACTGGGTACAAAGTGGCACTCCGCAACTTAGCTCCATCAGTTGGAAACTCATGGTGGCAGAGACACTGGACTTAGGTTCTTCAAATGCCTGGAGAGTGACGATCTATGCATTTGGCTCCCCCTCCTACTGTGAGATGACCCTCCCCCGCCTTCTGAAACTTGCTGCCAGTACTTCACTTTGCTTTTTCAGACGACAACCAGATGGTTCCAAATTAATGAAATAGTCTGAATGCAATAGGGAAAAGCAAGAGGGAGGAGTCGACTCCGTGCTGGTGGTGGCAAGGCCCGGTGCGTACTACGATGGTTGGGTTGGATTTGCTAAGACACTTTGGCAGCTAAGTATAAACAAGCTCAACAGACACTAAAACCTGGCTCCAACAACACGATAAAACATAAAAAGTCAAAAGGGGTTTCTAAAGCTCAAAAAAGGAAGAAGTAACTTCTCACTTACAGAAATCATTAAAACCATTTATATGCGACCAGAGAAACAGCACATATGTGAAAGAAAAACAGTGGAGTACAGTGCCAAGGCAATAACAAAAACTAAATTTTTCCAGATGACCCCAAATCAGTTGCTCAGCTTCAGCCATTTACTTCCTCTGTTCTAAAAGTGAAGAGAAACAGCAGCTCACTAAGTACTCTGAGCTGGGCATACACATCATTTAACAAAAAGATTTGTTTCAAGAACAATCAAATAAGGCAACTTTTAATTTCTAACAGTAAGAAAGATCACAGGGCTGATAAATGCAAAAACAAAGATGGAAACTCTTCTTACCTCCATAACTGTGAAAGGCTTCTCGCTCTTTAGTTTGAACCACCATCCCGACAACATCCACCTGCCTCACTGGGTGTCCATTATAGAAGAATACACCTAGACACAGAACACCCTTGATAAGAATAGCTACTTCTTCTTCAACATCCCGCCCTGGATAGGTTTGACTGACAAATGTTGACTTCACAAGAAAGTAGTATCAGCTCTACATAGGATACAAAAATTGTGCTATTGTAGTCTCAGAACTCTGTCAGCCTCTTGCTTTCTTCTACATTTGGATCTGCACAACTGTTTACTGCGGGCTTTAGGAGGTTTTTTTGTTTGGCTGTTTTTTGGTGGGTTTGTTTTCTTTTTTTACAACTTCAACAGTCTTCAGAATAAATAAGTGAATACAATGGAAGCACTTTGAGCTTCTCACAGCACAGCTGTTCCTGATTAAGGCATTGCCTCCAAAAGGAAAACTAACACAATTCTGTCTTTTATTTCTGGAAGAACAGGAGCCACAGTGTGGGGTAGGGCATGGAGGTGGGTGTGAGTTAACAACCCTCTCACGTTGCAGAGTACACTGTGCAGTCATCATGGACGGTATCCTGAGCTTCAGTTTCTGAAATAACATGTTCTAAAAACATCCCTTCAAAGCTATTTTTGGACATCTATAAAGATGACTTGGATAAGAATAATACAAAACGAAGTTCAGGAAATGGTGAGGAATCAGAGCCCAGGGGACTTCCACAATACTGAGGTTGCCACATAGTGTAATTTCTTTCAAGAGGCGTGACAAATGTTTTTAACAAACCCTGATGTAAACATACACCAAAGCTTCACAGTCCACTAGCAGAAGAATAACTGGGAAGCAAGCTCTAGTTAAATCCTGGTCTAGTTTCCAGTGCACGTGTTTTCTTCAGTTTTGGAATACTGCTGTTTTACTGAAATATGATGCGCTCTGGGACATTCAATAACTGTCTTCTAAAAACTACATAACTCAAGGGTCTCAAAAAGGAACATTTGTCTCAAAGCACTGTGGCAAATCTTATAAAGGAAAAGAGAAACACTGCAACAAGGGAGTCACAAAAGCATTCTGTATTTAAAAAAAAAAAAAAATCAAATGAGAAATACCAAAATAACTTGTCCTATATAGCCAGCAGCCCTAAGTGGGCCTGGAATCAGCTTTCCTGACATGTGAAACAAAAACAGCAGTTTCAGAAAAAGTCAAAGGTGATCAGCCAAGCAGGTCACAAACAGGAGTTTTGCTGACAAGTCCACTGCAATATTTCAGGGATGCATCTGCTGCAGTCATCTTAAAACCATGCAGTCACTGGTCAGGTGCAGTGTAAGGAATGTTTAGCAGGTTTGTCCACTTTTCTCATTCCATTTATCAGGACACAAACACAGTTAGAGAAACTCTCAATGAAGGTGCTCCCGGTGTATATAAACATTCATTAAATCTTACAAAACACACATATGAGAAGGTCTGGGTCACTTTCAGGGCAAATCTATGGGGCAGAGACACCAACCTCTTCATGTGCAAACAAGCAACATGTTATTATATTCATTTCACAGTTAGTAAGCTGAGTTTTGGCAAATGACAGTGACCAGATGGAACTGGTTCTCCATAAGCTTACACAGAACTCCACCCTTACTCTCTGAGAAACTACCTGAATTATATGAAAGATGACATTATATTTACATTATCAATCAGAAGCTGCTGAACTTGATGACTTGGAGGTGTAAAGAGGGAGCTTTTCTCCTCCCAGATTATCTGTTTAAATTACGTTCACATCAGTAGCAATACAAACACACTAACATTTGAAGCCATGTGTAGGCGCATTCAATCAAGCTCCAGTAACCCAGTAAATAACACGTACATTAACATGCTGTTACCACAACAGGAAACCACAGCCACACTTTAGGGGAACTATGGATACAGAGAAGGCAAGTTCTGGTCCTGTCATTACCATCACCAAGCGATGAGGTGTTTGCCATCGCTTTAATTCTTATTACTTCCTTTTATGTTATTTGCAGCTTCCCTTGCTTGTTGATAAGCTGTCACAATGCTGTACTGCATGATAGCTCTGCACACATTTCCATGGTGCCATTATGTGTTACAGCTGAGTTTGACACCCACTCTCGTTTCAAGGCCTCTAAGTCAACACAACTGCTGTGTTTATCTGGGTGGTTTTCCAGCCTTCTTGTCACCATTTCTAGCAGGAGAGTAATTGGACAGGTTTACTGCTTTCCTCTGTGTTCTTTTAAGGGATTAGTCATTGTTGCATCAAATCCTAATGCTTAAAAATGGAAAGAAAAAACTTATTAGGTCATTCAGTTCATTTCCTCAGAGCCACTGCAAAATTGTTCCATACAGTAAATTCCTGGCAATTTGTTCAGTCAGGATATAAACAATCCCAATGAATGGGATCCCACCTTTTTCCTGGGGAGGCTGCTCCATAATTTAGGAAAAGCACCCTTAGAATATCTGCTAACATTTAGCCTGCCTGCCTTTCTTTCTATTCCTCCTAGGTACAACTCTGTTTTGCACTCATTCATTCTTAATTACCCTTACTTAATGGCTGATTCATTGCTAATCAGCTCCAGCTGGTCTTCAACAAACCCATTAAATTCAGGAACACTGGCAGCAGACACCTACCTTCCTCCTTTCCCAAAAGATACTTTTTTTTTTTTTTTTTTTAAGAAGTTTCCATGGAGCCAATGGGTGAGATATGCTAAAAGATGTCTTCTGTGCTACATACACAGCAACAGGACACTGAACAAGATTAAGGATGTTTTTCTATGAGATTTCATTTTCTTCTTTAAAGTTTGGTTAGAAAATGACACAGGATTGCAAACAAGCTTAGTTGTACAGAATGCCAGATACACAGGAAGTGAAGAATGCTCACATGCACCAATTTTAAAGACTGATGTCTTGATATGACAGATACCACTTCCTTAGGACAATCTTAAAAAAAAAAAAATCAAAAAACCTGAAATAGTTATGAGGCAGAAGACAACTCACTCAAGTAAAAGAAAGGGAAGGGAAGTGAGAAGGAAAAGACTCAAGCTATGTAGAAGTGAACAAAAGAGCATACAGGATTGTACCTTCAAAGGCCAGTCGTGTTCTTCTGAAGCATGTTTACTGATGTGCACAGATTTAATTCTTCTCATATATTTGTATGTGTGTATGTTTGTATGTGTGCATGCATGAGTTGTTCTGTATCTCGTTCAGTAACAATTAAAACGTCTCTGATTAAAGGAACAGCCTTTATCAGATGCACTTCCTATACCGGTACTACAATAAGACTGCAGAGCTTTTGAAAGCCTTGAGGTACTGCTTGCTCGAGTACAAATATCAGCAATAGACTGTAGCCCCATTCCTGAAAAGGCTTTAAGAGGAAAACCAGTTTGAGAAGCCCCGATGAACAGAAGAATGGTTGTAAAAAAGAAGAAAACCACCCATCCTTCATTTCTACATGCGTAGAGCTGTTGTTATCCTTGCTGGTAAAGAAAAATAAATGAGAATCACAAAACCTACAGGATGGAACTTATTCAAAGAACCAAACAGATGCACTTTTTCCCCTGTGGAGAAAAAATAAACAAAAAACCCCAGCAAACCAAACGGAAGACACACACTGCTTAGGTTTCCTGCTTTTCATCATCAACTCTAAGTTTCTTGGGATTCCTCCCCAGTTTTTTCTGCACCTCGACACATTCCAGTTTGAAGTAACAAACACTTCCACAGAAGAAATCACACTGCAGTCTGTTTAGATTCTTTATAGGGAAAACAGAAACTGGAGGTCAGACCCACAGTGCTCTACGCAATGTACACACATGGGTGATATTGGCCGACGATCAGCAGAACCAGACTGTAAAGCACACAGCTGCCAGTAATGGTTAGGAAATAAAAGGCGTGGTACAAACTCAGCCCAGGTGCCAGAATTTACAACCAAGTCTTTCAAATACACGAAGAATGTCGTATCTTTCATAACTAGAAATTAAGCAAACCAAACCTATGTTTATTTTTTACAGTATGTTAATATGCCATCAACTAATTGATATTACGTCATAATAAAAAGAAGAGGCATAAAATCCTCCTCGAGTATTGTGGACAGAGTGGCAAGATATAACATACATGGCCAGAAAGGACCAGCATTTTTAGAATATAACAAGCATTACCACACAGTGGAAGTAAACTACCTTAATGTAAGCCAGCTCATGTGTGTGTGAAGAAAACCCTACAGAACTAACATTTTATTTTTTCACCTGTATTTCCTCAAACAAAGTATACAGGCTGTTCTTCAAACTACTAAAGGTACTACTGCCACATGGTTTCATGAAAAATAACTGTACTGGTGTCCATGAAGCATTCGGAAATCCCTCGATGAAAAGCAGAACGTAAATCAATACAATTCTTCGTGTCTCATAATCAGTACATATAAATACATACCTGGCACTTGTTTAGATTCTCTCATTTCTTTTATATCTTTAATATAAAGTCTTGCAAAAGCAGAAAATACAGGATCTAACCCCCAGAGCAGGGAAGGTATCTCTTCTTCATACTTCTTGGACTCGGACTGCATTCGAAACCTATGAATGCAAGAAAAAAAAAGTAGTTATTATCTACACAGGTGAAGAGAAGCCGTTCTATGTTCCAGATGAATGAAAAATTGGCTTGTGATCTTACAGCAACACAACTGAGCTGATGAGGAGCCACAGGAACTTATTAATACAACATCCCCTTTGCTTCACCATTTAAAAGACACAAAATAGCACTTCTGACAGTTTACTGAAGTATTAAGACTCAACCTCAAAGGCATTTTACCCCCTGCTTCAAATGAAACAGGATTTTCTCATCTACGGGCAGAGAGAGATAAATACAATACTACTTTAAGTGAGACTGTGGGATACCAATTAGTTATTTCCTCTGTACTTCCATTTCCTCCCATCATCCCCTTCCCAGTCCATAAGATATTCTACTCACTGCTCATCCTGCACTTTACTGGGGGAAGGAAGGCTTACTTTTTAAGCCCCCCAACCCCCCCCCAAAAAGGCAACAAGCTCTTCTGTATTTTAAGCATGCAGTTTCTAATAACTTTGTAATGGTTACTTTCCTCTTTTACCTCTTCAGTCTCCCCTGTCTAATGCCTGCCATCTTTTGTCAGTACTAGACTAATTCTCAGCTTGATGCAGTTGGTTTCAGGAAAAAAATAACCTCTCAGCCTTGAAGGTTTATCCAGAACATCCTGTAGAGGCTTTGAGGCTGAATATACTTCTTATTACTTTCTCCCATATGGGTAGCTAAATTGTTCCTGTAAACCTTTCATAGAATCACTAAGGTTGGAAAAGACCCACAGGATCATCCAGTCCAACCATTCACCCATCACCAATGGTTCTCACTAAACCACATCCCTCAACACAGTGTCCAAATGTTCTTTGAACACCTCCAGGGTCGGTGACTCCATGTGTCTCTGGGCAGCCCATTCCAGTGCCTGACCACTCTTTCAGAGTAGTAGTATTTCCTAACGTCCAGCCTGAATCTCCCCTGGCGCAGCTTGAAGCCATTCCCTCTGGTCCTATCACTAGTTACACGAGAGAAGAGGCCGACCCCCAGCTCACTACAACCTCCCTTCAGGTAGTTATAGAGTTACAAGTTACCATCAAATGGACATCAGTCGCTCACAGGTGTGGTGCAAAGGTGGTAAGCAAACTGATTTTGAGCAGTGTGTAGTAGGGCTGAGAGCTGGAAGCCATAGTCTTCAAAGAGAAAAAAAGCTCCCTTCTATGGACTGTCAGTGATCTCCGTACCCTGCACGGGATGTTTATACATAGAGAGACAACATGACACGAATATCATGATAGCATCTTGCATCACTGGGAAACAACAGAGCTTGGATTCTGCCTTGTTTCTGTTTTCACACTTAGGGTTTAATTTGGGCCTGAAAATCAGTGTAGCACAACATGCTAGAGCATTGCTGACATATACACCACACTGTGAAAAGAACTGCAGATGACAACTCTGCTTATTTCCAATTTTTATTTTATAAAGATCAGTGATATTTTGACCTTCCCTTGACTGGCCGTTTGTCTTGCGAGGTGGTGGAGGTATCTGAACCCCTCAGTTCCACCAGGCACTTCACTTTTTAGTAGTAAACTGAGGACTTTTGTTGACACCAGCATTTACGTCTCTCCCCCACATACAGGCAGGTTTTCCCAACTCACCCCTTTTACATATGCAAAGCCTATTCAAAAAAACTTCCCACTCTCCTTTTCTTGCTTGAATCTCCCCACAGAACACACTTTTCCTCCTGCTGAATTGCAGTCACTCATCAGAAGAAATTTCTAAACTAAGCTATTGACTGCATGATCTTATTAATGCAAGGCTGTTATCGCTCCATATGGCAGTTCTCCACCTTTAATTGTAAGGTTGTAAGGTTAACAGGTATACAGAGAAGCTAGGCTGGTAAGAATAGTTAAATATAAAGAAAAGGTGCTCACCAGTGTTGTAGGCTCGCAAAGGAACTCCACAAGGAGCAATCTCCAGGAAGAGATCCTTCCTCAGTGGAAGTCAGCCCTTAAATGGGGTCTAGGAGAGGTGGAGCCTGGCTCCACCCCTTCCGGGCACACAGGTGAATTGCCTTCACCTGTGCTCCCATAGCTGACTCAGTGCTTGCCTCAGGTGGTCAATCAGAGGTTCAGGCCGTGATTCAACAGTTCCCATACAATAATCTATAGAAACTTTAGACTATAAACTTTTCCAAGCAACCATAGAGTTTGAACCTCTATTTTACTCAGCGCACGCATTTCTATAACACATTTAGTCTTCCCAGTCCATCTCTTTTTCCTTATAGCCTCACGTACACTGATGCCTGCCACGTCCCTCTACCCAGCATACAGCATAGCAATAAAAAACCCAAAAGATTAGTCCAACAAATGTTCATGGCTCATACAAAGAGATCACACACCAAACAATAAACACATACCAGAATTAACGTGTAAAACACTGGAATAAGGAGAAGCACTTCTATTCAGCGTCCCACTCCCAAACAGGAAGTATTACAATAAAATTCTGTCCTTTTTGGTGCTATAGTTGTCCAGCTATTTGCTTTGAGTGGCACTTCTCTCAGGCATGTATCCCATGGGTACAAACACAGTTCTTGTTGTCTATCATGATCTCTTATACAAAGCAGCATTCCTGTCTGCAGCAAAAGCTCTTTCTCTCCATTTCAGAAACTACTGGGAATTGAACCTGAAATGCTGCAGCTTCCCCCAGCTCACACACCTCATGACAGCTCTTCCCCAGAGAAGCCCTTTATGTACAGCACCACTCTGCCTGCTTCAAGTTGCTTCATACATCTGAAGTTCTATCTTACAGACCTGCGGATTCCTTGAGAAAAAGCAAGACTCCTCTCTAGCACCATGAAAGCACAACTTCTTGTTTCTTCATTGGTTTTTAAGGCCACAGAACAAATCCTCCAAAGTCCCGAGGTAAGACAGTCCATCCATTTGAGGCTGGGAGAGTGAAACCGCATCCCAGCCACTCTCTGGCTGACAAGCAGGTGAGCAGCATCCCACAGAGCAGCCTTCCCTCGCCCTTTCTTGGTTCCGGCAGCCTCTCCAGTCACTGCCACACCCCAAAGCCAAGCCCACTCACTTCCATCCCTCCCAAGTGGTCCACTTGGGTCCACCTTTGAACCTGTTACAAACCAAAGCTTTACGGCCTGGTGGGAGGCAAAGACCTTCACTATCTCCTGTGCTGCTCGCCTCCACACATTCGCTACAAATCCCTTCTGCTAGGGTGGAAGCAAGTCATGTGGAGCAGCTAAGGGAGTTGGGATTGTTCAGTCTGGAGAAGAGGAGGCTCAGGGGAGACCTCATTGCACTCTATAACTTCCTGAAGGGAGGTTGTGATGAGGAGGGGTTTGGCCTCTTCTCCCAGGCAACAAACAGGACCTGAGGAAACAGCTGCAAGTTGTACCAGAGGTGGTTTAGGTTAGACATGAGGAAAAACTTTTTCTCTCAGAGAGTGGTCAGGCACTGGAATGGCTGCCCAGGGAGGTGGTGGAGTTGTCATCCCTGGCAGCATTCAAGAGGCATCTGGATGAGGAGCTATGAGATACAGTTTAGTGCTTGTGGTAGCAATGGGGATGGGAGGATGGCTGGACTAGATGATCTTGCAGGTCCTTTCCAACCTTGTGATTCTATGACGCCTTATAATTCTGTATTGAGCACTTAAACCAGCTCATGGTGCTAGCAGCAGTTCTTTTCTCCTGCAAAGACATGTCAACCAACTCTATCCCATGTATCTATTTTTCTGTTTGGTTATAAGCTTGTTACATGCAGACTTACAGTATTAATAAATATAATGCTTAAAAAGCTGATAAAAACGCTTCAAACCAATTTCTGTTTTGCCATAGAATCGTATCTTCCCGTAACTTGTTCTTGAATTGGCACAGGAAGCCTCCCCATCCCAGGGGTTAATTAACTAATGACTCATCCTGGCAAAAGTGAGACTTGCCATTATGTTAGGAGTGCTTGCAGCTCCGCACTGTACTGCTGGTGATATGCTATCACCAAGGAAGATAACAGTGACTTCGTACAATGGAGATCCAAGGGGTGAATCGCAGGCATTGTGGCTACGTGCAGCTCACAATAAACAATTCCCAACAGATAGTAGATGTACAAATGCTTAAGGATTAAAATGACTTATGCTAAAGCATTGTGACAATGTTTATTGATACAGACAATACAGAGTCATAGAAAAGCATCATCTCATTCTATGTTTCACTTTAAATGCCATGGAGTGGCTTTACAATCGTAGTGGTACAAGGAATTCAGTGCTGCTAGCAGTGCAAAAGGCAAGAGAGGCATCAAGTCCATAAGCATAGTGGAGTATAATATCCCTTTTGCCACTGTAAAACATCTCTGAAGAAGGGCATTAAAAGCACAGTAAAACCAAATAAGTTGGAATTAAATTTTACTATCTGAAATACTCCTCTGGGAAAGAGTCCTGTTTCAAAGGCAAAAACAAAGTTGATACAGCAGTTACCTAAGTACAAATAAACAAAAACAGTCTGAATTTGATACTACTTTAGGCAGTACTCTACCCAAATAAAGGCATTTCCTTGACTTCCTTCTATCAATGTTAGCTTTCCTGACTGTAGCGAGAACTCAAACAAGACAGACTGCAATCCTCAGACTTGTTGTGCACTTAGCAAGGTGTTATCCTAAAAGGGGGAGAGAAACCAAGGAAAGCTGGCAGTCTTCCATCAGTTGCCACCATCTAAAACCAAGCCATTTTCTACATTCCCTCTCAAGCGGCCCACCTGGGAGGATGGCCTTGGCTTGTTAGAATAGCTCCCAATTAAACCACCCAAACTATTCATTCAACAGAACCAGCACAGGCCAATAAACGTCTTGGCTCCTAATCCTGTGCTCACCACGTACCCTCTTCAAAAATGGATAACAGATAAAGAATTGGGCTTCTTCCCATCCCAGTGAAACAGGAACCATGAGAGAAGCGTCTATTTTAATTCATCTTAGAGCCTTTTCTCCAGATGTGACTAAGAAGCCAAGCTCTTGGAGGAAGTTTCCTTAGAGATGAGCTGTTTGGAGTCATCAAGCCACAGAAGAAGCACCCTGCCAGTAGTTACCTGCAACCAGGCTGCAACTACAACTGAGCGCAAAGACTGCCTCAAGCTGGCTTTGAATCAGAAGCAGAGGATATTCACCTACCCACGTAGGCAGTTTTAGCATCCTAGCAGGCATCTGCTCTTCTCCAAAGCCCACAGCCACAACACTGGCACCAATCACTTACACGGGAAGCGGAGCTTGAACTGCTGTAGTTAACAACCCAGTGCATTAAAGTAGCTTAAAGTCCCCCTTGGTTTACTTGACTAGAGCAGGCTACAAACTGGCCACGAGGGGATTGCTTCATGGGTCAGCCATCACTGCCACAGAGAAAGCAAATTGTGGAAAGCGGGACAGCTGGGTTTTGTAACCACCTCAGTCAACTGAATTGAACTCATCTGTGCTTGACTCAACACCCTCCGGGACAAAAGAGTATTATTCAACTCTTCATGAACAGCAGAGGCACTTCCAGCACAATGCAGTTAGAAATGGTTTTCATTATCCAAAGCCACATACAACTTTTTAAATTAAAAACAAGCAAGGAAAACCAACATTGTATTACACAACTAGATTCAAGTGAGCTTGAAAGTAAAACCTTTCATTACAGATAGTATCATATAAAGATTCTAAAACTGAAGCTCTCCCACAGACTTCTAAAACAAATGCATAATTAAAGAACATTTTCAATACCATTAACAAAAACAATGTGCTGCCACCAAAATGAACCGCTCAAAGAAAGCAGGCTGAGCACTTCCAGTCTTCCCTAACAAACTACCTTCTGCTGCTCACAGACAGCTGTAATCTTGCCACAAATACAGTAGTAGCGCTCGCTACTGACAGTCGTAAGCTTCACTTGCTTTTTGTACTCTAAAGCTATGCGATAATCATGCTGAAGCACCCTGTTCACCTAATTCTCTAACCTGTCTGGAGTGAGGGCAAGAGGAAGTCTATGAAGGCGATTAATTCTCTCTGAAAGCTCTTAATCTCCCATGGTGCTGCTAGAATGAGCTGAGCTGCTGAAGAGACATTCTTTCACTGGGAAAGACAGTTCTCAGCTGTTGGTGTAAAGTAAAAACAAGCAAAAACAAAAACACCCCACATTTTTTTTTTTTAGTATAAACACTACGTTTGATGGCTGAAAATAAAGCAGTATAGAAGCTTTGATAGAAAAGGATTCCCCAAAGTCTCCTGGCAAGTGAACTTCTTTTTTTGACAGACACATGTAATTCACTGATCCA
Organism: Pavo muticus; assembly: GCA_016647715.1. NCBI lineage: Eukaryota > Metazoa > Chordata > Aves > Galliformes > Phasianidae > Pavo > Pavo muticus. Next base: position 1,824,081 of record JACDJE010000055.1, read on the forward strand.
GCATAAAGGGATATTCAAGTCAGCTAACAAAGCAAAGAAAATAAGGCATAACTCACCCTGTTTGAAGGCAACAGTTAGCTTTCCTCCACTGCTATAGCAGCAATAAAGCAGATTTAGTGCTGCTCCTTGAAGGAGCATTTTTGGACGTCAGGGCTTTGAGCAGAAGTGGTGGGCACTGGTTGCCAGCTTCCTTCCTAAAGCTGGTCGCTCTGGGCAAGGCTGCCTCAAGCTGGAGAGGCAAGTTTTCCTGACCATTCTTTACTCCTTGATATCAGTTCATGTATCTGGTGTAAATTCAAACAGCCTCTGCGTTAGGATCAGAACTGATGTGAATATTCTTCACGCAGAGCATTCTGTTACAACCGAAGACTTCAGCATGATTAACTTGGGGTTTGGTTGAATTGCTCAGATGCGTTAATGTTTTCCAAACATTCCCAGTACCTAACAAAGCACTCGGTTATGGCAGATCTATTCAAAGTTCTGAAAGCAATTTAAATTCTTCTGTACTGTCCAAATGAACGTTTAACTATATGAGAACAACGCGAGGCTGTGCTTGAAGCATGGTCTCCAAATAACACAGCTACTGGTACTCACAAAAGGAATTAAGCCAGAATGCTGAAGTCTCAGATACAAACAGGACCGTGGTGCAACCTGTGAGCACAACTACACAGTGAGATGACTCATTTGGAGCTTTTTGGAAGACTGAGGTCTGCTTACAAGGAATCATAAAACTAGCTGGATGTTGACTTTTATTTCTAAACTGGCTAGTCTTTTTGTTTGCATCTTTTTATTATCCTGTATGCAGTTTTTCTCCTCCCAGTAATGACTCGTAGTGCTTCCTGTGTTTTCCCTCTTACTGTGGGAAGTTCAAACTATTAACCCATGTAAGGACCAAGTTTTTGTTATGCCTTTTTTAATGCCCCCTGGGCAAGTTACTTGTCCTCTCAGCTATCATCTAGGAAAAGCATCAAGAGTGGTTTTCTACCTTAGAAATGCTGCAATTCCCAGCCCTACAGCCTCTGAATTTCTTTCAGAACTTCCATACCTGAAATCAAGGACAGGATTTCCTACTCAGGACCGGGCTGCTCTGACCTACAAAACCAAAAGCTTTCCTAGGTAAAGAAATCTATTTGAGTTCCTCTTGTTCTTTGGATGCTCAAACTGGAAAGAGATACAGTCAGAAATGCCAACAGTGCATAATTATTGATAACTTCAGAACAAATTACTCTGCACAATCTCTTACGCTGTGTACAATGAATGATGTGAAGAGTAGTTTCTCACCATCCTTTAGCTTCAGCTGCTGAATTCTATCAGGAGCTATAGAAAATCCAGAGACTTTGTCCTCTATCAAGTTTTGGGTTGTAAGTTCCTGTAACTCTCAGATGGTGTTCTGAAATAACACGCATCGTACAGACGCTCCCTCTGAGAGCTTTCTAAATGCCATCACTGGGTTGATACAGAACATCAGCCCCGTGCAGAACAAACCCAGAACTGCAAAGGAACACCTGCTCTGCAATAGGAACACATTCCTAATGGCTTTCCTCTCTATAGAGCAAAGAAGGCCGAACAACTTTGCTCGTAACTATTTTTGCCCTCCTTTAATAAAATCTCTCTCTGAGACCAGCAGAAAGGCAACATACAGAACACCAGCACACCTTGAAAGAAAACACCTCACAGACTCCTGCATCTGAAACTGCTCACATTCCCTACATGAATCACTGTCACAGCTACCCGACGATAGAGTTGTTACTATTTCTGACCTCTTGGCATGTGGAAAAACACAACCAAAACATCCTCTTATAACAGATTAAAGCATTTCCTTAACTGCATTTCAGTAGATGCCACTCATGCTTCTGAAAGCCAGTCACTGCTGTACACAGCATCCAAAACATTATAGTGCAGCTGAGCCAGAAGCCATAGACATCATTATTTTTTCCGTTGCTAATTTTATGGGTCTCTGCTACAGGAAATTCAGTTCAAACTCATGTAATGGGATTGTATGGTTTAATCCATAGATGCGGTGTGGTGTATCATAAAACATAGCTCTGTAGATGGGAGATTAAAGATCCATTCTGCCATATTAAAAAAAAGGCTCTGGGCACTCGAGATCAAAAATGCATCACATCACAACACTCCGTTTTCTCCTAATCGGGTCCCAGTGTCCGAAGTTTGTGTACGCTATTGTGAAACATACAATAGCTGCTGTCTGCCTTAACAATCCACACATTACAGCAGCAGTGTCTGCAGCTGTAGTATCAAGCAGAACTGCTACAAAAAGCCAAATGATGTTCTTCAACTTACAGTATTTTTTTTTTGCTTCAAAAAAATCAGAATTGCACAAGAGTTCGCAGAAATCTAGCGTAAGGCCCAGAACCTTGCACAAGCAGAAACTGCTTTAAACATGAATGCAACATAAAAATGACATCATTTGTCAGTGAAAAGCTACGCTGTTTCCTCAGTAAAATCACTTCAAAGTCCAGCTTTGCATCAGTGAACAGCTGATATCACTGCAGTACTAAGTGTGAACTGCAGTCTTCACACCAAAGCTGACCCTTTGATGAATCTCACAAGCCAGCATTATCCACCATCAGCAAAATATGCACCTTGGCCAAAACATCACATCAGCAAGAGAAGTAGCTTAGATAAAGTGTTATGAGAGTGTATTAACCTTCCCCTGTTTAGGAGCAGTGTCAAGGCCTACTAGTACACAAACTCCCTTGGTTCCTCCTCGAGCCTTGGCCAGGCTGGAGCTGGAATCCAAAGGGAGAATGAAAGCAGATGCTCCCACCTAATTATCGCATGAACTGGTTTATTCAACAATATGAAAGCTGGACCCTCTTGCAGTGAAGTTGGAGACCTCACAGTTGAGCAGAGGCACTGCATCCCAATGGCTGAGGAAGGCTCTCCAAATCCACGCTGCAAACAGGGCTCCCCAGTGACTGCAGATCCGGATGATGGCAAAGTAGGAGGGCAGATGGTGACACGTCTTTCTTAACCTCACTGTCCTCATGTAGTAATGGACAGGTGCAATGCTTTGTTCTGTATTACCCTTGCTGTGTTGTTTCACTTACTATTTCATTGCTTTCAACTTCAGGAAAGATAAACGCACGTCTTTCAGTTGGTGTCTGTACCTTTGTGCTGACCCTGTCCACTGGCAAAACAACCTGACATTTAAATAGTTCTCCTTGTTGATAACAGACACGTTTCCAATATGACCACAAGGCAGTGTCTCCCCAGGACACTACTGAACAGTCAGTGCCTTTCAGTCCTTTGCTTGTGTCAGACTGTCAGACTTTGCAAAGCGCTCCCTCCTTCCAGTGAGGTGTATGTTTAATAATACATGAAGGCAGCATAATGAGCATCCTGCCTGTGCTTACCGCGTAACCAGGACTGGATTTGCTGGCTGGCCATAATATTGATAAAAAATTACAGTAACTCCTATTACAGAACAAGTTGTTCCACGCTAAGATTCCAGAGGTGATCAGGATCACAAGAGAACACAATGTCTGCTCTGGAAAACGAGTCCTGGGAAACAGAGGACAAAATTCAGGCTTTGCAGAAAGAAAAGCAGCAATACGTGTAGATTTTCTGTTCAGACATTTTCGTGCCAGTACTGACTGCGATGCAAAGCTATCTTTATCCCTTAATAAACTTCTAATCCTCGCCGCTATGTGAACCAATGCAAACTTGAAAGCCAAGAGCAGAAAGAGCAAATCAGCTCATGACTGCCATGCAGGAGGCAAGGGGCTCGTTACCATCTGGAGGAAAGGCAAGCACGGTGAAGCGTTTGTAATGCATGCTTTCATGTGACTTAACCAAAGCTCCTAACAGCCATCAGACCTACGGGGCTCTGCGAGTTTTAAATACTTTGCCTTGTGCTCAGGTACGGTTTTGATCAAATAGATGCTCCTTTAAAAAAATGATCATCTCAAGTGATTAAAATGCTTAGAAAGACACCAATATAGCTAAGAGAGTAGTATCTTAACTGCACAGATATATCTTTAAATCAATACTTCAGACAGACGCATTTGTGTAGTTCTGTGAGGTTATTACAGTCACCACCACATGGAGTGAACAGGTTTAGAATAATAACTGTACTTAAAAGTACTTACCTGCAGTGCAGAATGTTTTAATACAGAATTACAGTTAATCACAATTAATACTGTCCAAAAACTCATGTTTTGGGAATTCAAGTTGAATGTAAAGCAGGAACCATCTGAGCTTCTTGAAAATGTTATCATGAAAGAGGACCTGAAATTTTAACTGCAGCAGTCAAGCAATCAATCGAGACTCAGCTGCGCATGTTTCAATTTGTTGGCATTTTCCATTAAAACTAAGGCATAATTCTGCTCAGTAGAAAAGCCCAACACGTCCCTCACATTCTGTATGTGAGCTTGGCTGTCCCTCAGAGCATCCATCTCAAAGGTGTGTTTGCAGCAGAGCAGCTGGCAGCAAGAAGGCAAACTTCCTTCTTGTACTCTATCTTCAGTTACCATCTTAAAGAATGAATATATCTGACCTTCTGTTTTTCCCCATTGAGGACTTGTTCTCACATGCAGACAGAAACACACATCCCTAAGCTACAGATCTACCAATAGTACATTAAACAGGAGGGCTTAAGAGCACTATGTATGATACCAAGTCTCCCCCTCAATGCTTCCAACAAATGGGCAAGGTGACTTGATGCTTCTTGGAGGGAAAAGTATCAGCCTTTTGGCCACCTTCTTAAGTCATAAAGGAATAAAAGACAGTTTTGAGCACTCTTTCATACTTTCTTCCTTACCTGCACATAAACACGGGTTATTAACTAATGATACTACTAACGATGGTTCCTCTGTACTTGACCATAACTAATTAGAATCCTAGGATATGGAAATCAGGTACAGTAGGAAAGGTAAATGATCGATGAAATGGGGGAAAAGATCAGGTATGGATGAGTCACCAGAACGTTTCCATAAGCTAAATGTCACCACACAGTTAATAAAACTACAGCGGTACAAGACGAAGCATCAGAACTTCATTCCATGAAACCCAACTCCAAGGGACAGGCAGCAGATTCAGCAGGAAGCAAAGCAGACTTTGGGAACGACTTCAGAGACAGGTGCTGGACAGACGAGATCTTGGCAAAAAATCAAGAATACAAAAAAGGAGGTTAGAAAGGAATGTCAAGCATTAAATAGGAAGATCTATAAGTTAACACCATAGATCTTACAATTGACATGAGTATCTTAAATAAGAGACATCACTAATAGCAGGAACAGAAGAGAGTAGAAGATAACAGTCTACAGAAAAACACCTCCATGCAATTGGAAAGTATCAACAAAAAGGGCACATAATCAAGCACATAAAACAGAAGAGACAGCACTGAGCGCCGGGGTGGCAGACAGAGCAGAACATACAAAACAAGAAGCACGTCTGGGATTAAGCCACAAACAAATCGCCTGTGACCTCTGAGCAGTTCAGTGAGCTCAGACATCAGAACGAAGATTGGAGCAGATCAGTGAAAGTGTGGGTGGGCATAAACTCAGGAGAGTACAGAAATACACCATTAAATAGTTTGAAAGAACTGAGAACAGGATGTAGGACTGCAGTTAAAGGGCAACTTATGCTGTGAAGAACACACTTCTGATTAGATTTCTGAAACAAGCGTGTATTTCCAGTGAAAAGGAACAAAAGTTCTACCTCTATTTTGTATGAACTACTTAAGGGGGGTTACAAGCAGCAGCAAGTGTAAGCAATTAAGTCAAGAGGAAAGGATGGTGACATTTAGCAGCAGAAAGTAGGTAGGAGACTTCTAAATCTTAAGAAGGATTGCAGTAAAGAGTTACAGCTATTTTTAAGCCCGCTGGTTTGATGCACAGCTAACACAGTTATTCAACATCAGCCTACTCTGACATTTTAAGGAAGCACTGAGTTTTCAAAACGCACCATATTAAATTCCTGAAGGAGAAATTTTAATGTACGTATAATTCACTTTTACCTTTTTATCCCTGCCATCTGGAAACAGTAATGGCTGTTAAAAACTCCCGCTACCAGGAGAGGAGGGAAAACAAAACAGGAAACAAAAAGCAGGTTTTGTACAGCCTCCCCCATGCCAGGAAGTCAATGCAAATTGGGACTAATTTGCTACCGGCACTTAACCTTCACCTGAGAGAGCTTACTTGAGGATTGAGTGGCAAGCTGTAGCACACAAGAATAAGGGGAAAATGGAAAGCTGTGGCTCGTTCCCATTTGCAGTTATAATGTTTAAACCTCAAATTACTTAGCAAAAAAAGAAAGTTAAAAGCAAAACTTTATCACCAGATTAATTGTTCATTTGTTGTGCCAGCCTTCCACGTTATATTTTCAATGTTACACCAGCTAAAAGCTGTGTGGTATGGAGCCCATCTTTAGGAAAGTCTAGAACACCACACCTAACACTTAATTGTTGTTAGGACGATTCTTTCTGCCCTTGTTCTGCCCCAGATAAACCCATTTTATCACACACGTGTTAAAAGCAAACTGATACTTTATAGAGATGCTGTATGTGAACTGCATGCAGTAAAAAATAAACCCCACATTACCAACAGAGCTGAGAAAGAACATAGCCCTAACATCCCAGCCACCTCACTGCCAGGACTCTTCAGAGAGCAAACTCAATGGTGTTCGTTCACATATAACTCAAGAGCTTTTTCACTTTGGCATCCATGTCCTGTTACTATTACCAACTCCCACATCATACACACCTGCATCTCCTGCTGCCCAAGACACCAGCCATGAAGCTAAAGAAAGGCTGACCCTGCCTCAATACCAGGATTTCATACTATGGCTGTTAGACTCCCTCTTGCCTCTGTCCTCATCAATTACTTCAAGTAATGAGATGCAGCAGATTCGCCCCAAAGCACTTTTGATCCAAGAGCAATTTAAAATAAAAAAAGTGTATGTTATTAAACTTATTAACATCCAAATCAAAGCTATCATCCCACCTGAATGAGTATCAAGAAAATAGTTATCAGAGAGAGGAAAAGGAAATTGCATTTTAAAAACAGAGATTCCACAAGCTAAATTAGTTCTGGCAACACTGAAAAAACCTTATCAGTTACTTCCTCCTTCCTTATTGTAGTCAAACTATTTGCATGAAACTTCTAAATGAAGTTCATGTGGGCAGCAAGCCAGCCAAACGGCAAGGTGAAAAGAAAACAGCTCATGTGCACTGCAGTTGATTTTTGGCATTAGCTTTACACATGTAGACCGCTTGGTCTTGAACATCATAGAATGACTTGGGTTGGATGGGACCTCGAGGATTATCAAGTTCCAACCCTCGCCACAAGCAGGGTTGCCAGCTGCTAGGTCAAGTTGCCCCATCCAACCTGGCCTCACATGGTTTCACACCACGTGTCCCAGCTGCTGACACCAAAGAACCACAAAGCCCAATACCATGTTTTAATAACGCTGATAGCTACACCAAATCAGGACTGCTATCAGGTTAGCAAGGGCATTTGACACAAAGCTGTCACTTCGTGGCCATCTTGTTCTGTGGGGGGAACAGTGCACAGCACAGCACCTTCCTGTGTGTCACAAATACTATCAGCACCACCATTTGTTCACAATGCCAGCGTATTCTTAAAAGGCTTCTACTCCAACATCATTCAGACACCAAAACCAGTGCTAAGACATGACTGAAAGTTCTGTACTAGGCCACTGTTATGCTCTTGTTTCCTTCTGAACAACCTTTCTTTCTTTGTTAGCACAAGTACCTGTACAGTTCCTTTTCTGAAGTCCTGTTCTTGGCCCAGCCCAGCACCTTCTAGTCCTTAAAGTCATGCTTCTTCCAGTGAGACTGCCTACGCTTCCACAATCCCCATAACTGTATCTCAGTGCTCATTATTACACAGACTACCTTCCTTAGATAGCAAACTATTATCATGCTAATAAAACGGTCTGAGGAATGAGAAGCACTGGAGGCCTGATCTTTAGAAGCTTTTATGCACTGCTTAAATTAATGGTAACCAGAGGCACTCAGGTTCAGATGAGGTTAAGGTGTGACATGATTCTCACATACTGTATGTCTCATCATTAAGTCTCTTAAGTCTCAAGTCATTGCCTTAACTGCAAAATCAACTTGCTGCATTTTGCCATAGCCTAAACCTGGCCTCCAAGATGTCTGCTAACTGCTAAACCCCACAGGACAGCAAATGTACACAATAACATTATACCTTACAATGACTGAATACTGTAGCAAACGAGTAGCCCGTGAAGAATCAACACAAGCAAGTCTCCCAGCGTTGCCTTTCTCCGTTTTGAATGAGATGAAGCTCAGGTGCCCGGCAGCCCTCTAGAGAGCTCTGAGTGGGCAATAAGGGCCTCGCAGCCCTCAATCCCACCCTGCCCACACTTGGGCAGCCTGAGGGGCTCCACTGAGCGAGGCCGCCCTGCAAGCAACTGTCCCTCGTGTAGGAAGCATAACCCACGGGGCCAGGAGACCTTCCCTACAGGATAACGGAGCGTTGGGAAAGGCCCTTATCAGAGAGGAAAGGCCTGCCCCTGTCCCACCAGTCCCTCCCTGAGGGGCTCTTCAGAGAACAAGAAGCCCTAGTCCACTCCCCAGCTGCGAGTGCGAGGCTGGCCACTGAGATATAAACAAAGAAGGAAGGAAGGAATAAGAACCTCCTCAAGCACTACTTCCCGGACCCTGAGAAACGCGAGAAAAGGAGAGGGCGGACCCTTCCTCCATCTTAGGGCCAGACACCAACTTACCCGCCGGACGCCTCAGCGCGCTGCTATTGGCGCGCTCCGCTGCCGCCTCGTCACATGGAGGGGAACAAACCCGCCTCCTCGCCCCGCTGCTGCCGGCGCGCAGCCGTTAAGGGGTGTGCTAGTATGGCGTTTGCGCATGCGCCGGAGGAGTCGTGGCGGGGCGGGCGGGGTGAGGCGGTTCCGGGAGCGCGGGAAGCGGGTGGGAGTATGGGGTGCGCACGCGCCGGCAGCAGGAGGAGGGGGAGGCGCTGGGACCGGCACCGCCCCGCCCCGCAGGAAACGGCGCCGCCCGGGCCCCGCTCCGCGAGAGGGCGGGGAGGGGCAGCCGGCGCAGCCGGGACACCGAGGCGAGCGGAGCGCCGTCTTCTTCCGCGCCGTCGCTCCGGGACACTCGCGGGCCTCTCGTTCCGCCAGGCCCTGGGCTAGCAGTGGGGCAGCCCTCCTCCCATCCTCCTCACCCCGCGGGGAGGCGGCGATCGCTCGGCCCCTCTTCTCCTCACGCTCTGTGCCGAGAGCCCAGCCCGGCACTTGTTGCCGACGCGATGGGCACCGGGGGCCCGGCCGTTGCCGCTCAGTAGGTGCTGATCGCGGCCCTCTCCCGGCGCCGCGGCTCGGCTCGGCTTATCCCCCCGAGCGACTGTAAGGACAGCGCCCGCGGCGCCAGGCGGCCCCGGCTGCGAGCGGCCCGGCCGGGAGAGGAGCGCTGAGGGACCCCGCCGGCCGCCCCCCACTGCCGCCTGCAGGCCGGCCCCGCGGCGGGAGGAAAGATGTCTTTCTTTAACTTTCGGAAGATCTTCAAGCTGGGCGGCGAGAAGAAGAAGAAGCAGTACGAGCACGTCAAGAGGGACCTGAACCCGGAGGAGTTCTGGGAGATCATAGGAGAGCTGGGCGATGGGGCTTTCGGTAAAGTGTTCAAGGTAAGGGCGAGCTGGGAGCTGAGCGGCGCTGCGGGATGGGGGGGCGGCTGACGCCCGGCTGGCAGCGGGGATGCGCTGAGTTCCCGCAGGTGCGCGCCGCGCCCGGCCCGGCTGCGGGTGGCGGGACGGGACGGGACGGACCTTCCGCAACGCCCGGCGACTAAAGATAGAAAAGGCCCCGTGAGGTCATCGGCCCGTCCCGCTGCACCCCGCCCTCCCCGAGTCGTGCGCTTCTCCCGTGTTTTGCTGTTTTGGTCCCGCGTGCCGGATGGCTTCTGTTCGGCTGAAGGGTTTCCAAGTGTGAAGTTGGTGGTGTTTTTTTTTGTTTGTTTCGTACGTTTCTGTGCGGGAGGAAGGCTGTGGAAGTAAAAGTGGCTTGTGCCCCCGTGCATTGCTTATAGGGCCAAGCTTATGTTGCTCTTAATGGGTCTTCTCCTATCTTGTTACTTATGGAACAGAGTTAAAAGGTCGTGTTACCCCGGTGTCCATAATTATGTGGCAGAATTTCTGTATTTCCTTACCGCTTTTTTCCTTTGTTTCATCATGAAAGGGGTATTTCCAAGGTTTGTCATGTGGAATTTCTCACACTAGGCAGTGTATGATGAAAATAGATTCGACGCTGCAAGTGTTTGGTGAGACCAAAGCTTTCAGACAAACCTTCAGCTAATTATTCTCTCTAAAGGGCATTGCTGCTCCACATTGGGTTTGGAGATAGCGTGGAATGAGTGTTGTGGAGGGCGAGTGTGAGAGAGCCAGGGAGCTGACAGGGATTGAGACCCCAGAGCAGGTTCTTGAGACTGGAAAAGCTGGCATGAGCGTACAGCACTTGCAGTGTTTCTGAAGGCTAATTTGGTCAAGAAACATTTATTTTTAGAGCACTGCACTTGAGAGCTCATGAAATCCAGGTACAGAGCTTGCACTGTGCTATTTTTTGTATATCTATTTTAAGTTTTACTGTATCGTGGTGTTACCTGTTTGTAAGTTTGGGCAAAAGTGTGTTGGCACTGAGAATTCGGAATGCTGGGTGGTTTTTTCCCCCCTAGAGTTTCTGTCCGTGTTGCATATTAAGAGCATCTAGTTTGTTTTGATGCCCGTGTAAGGCATAGTCTGGGTGTCAGCGTGGAAGATCAAAGATTTCTTTACTAAAATGACTGGGAAATAAGGCTGAGGCTGCTGTATCACAAAGCTCGGTGACTTGAAAAGCGTACCGTTGTCTCTAAGAGCATTTGCAGAGCGCTTGAGTTTTTCTTGAAACTTCACGTGGAGTTTTGATTCCCTTTTGTCCCTGTTACGCTCTGTCCTATAGAGACGACTGGGGGAGCCTTAGAGAAGCAGCATTTCCTCTCCCCTCCCCACTCCTCCTCTCTCTGGATGTTTGTAGGCCTGTCAGTCTGGGTACCCGGCTGTGGCTGGAGGTGTCTGAGCAAGAGGCACTTTTTTGCCTTCCAGTGCACTTTGTGCACCACAGAGATTTCAATTGGAGGACTTGTATCTGACCGTGAAATGACACAGTGTGAAGTGGTCGTCTTGAATCTTTTGAAATTAAACCCTCTTTTTAAAATTGTGATAATAAGAATTACTCATGCTAAACGTGGGGAATGCAGCACGTGTGAATGCTGACAGGTATGAGTACTCTTACAAAGCGTTCCCCTTCAGAAAGAGTCCTCCTGCATTTGTTCTGCTTCCATCCAGCGTGAGGACAAAGGATTGCAGGCAGGCACTAACTGTACTTGTTTTCCTGCAGCTGAGCATGCTTGGCGAGGGGCTGTTTCGAAAGCAAGGGCGTGTTACGGTGCTCTTTCTTGGATATACGCCTCTGTTGAGAAACTGCTCTCATAACCTGTTTGATGCCTTTTCAAATCTTGGAATCAAAACTGTTACCCAGAACAGAGCTGTCAACTTGGAAAGACTTTGTGCTTAAATAATATATATTTTTAACAAGAAGATCATACTAATGTCAGTTGCGTCTGACGAAAATAAATCCCTTTGTGTATTATGAGGAATGGAAACATTCGCCAAAACGTGCTTCATGGACGTACCTCAGTAGCTTAATCATCTCCATTTCCCATTCCTGTAAGTGGTTAATCGGGTATGAATGACTTCTGCCAAAAAACGGCGGGAGCACTTTGAGCTGCAGCCCGGTGGGGGGAGGTGTGGCCCGGGAGACCGTGCCACAGCCCGCTCTGTAGTCACCAGCCAAACAAGCAGTGGCTGGGTCCTGGATGTCAGAAGAAACTTCAGCACGCTGCCCCCTCTCTCTTTCCTTTAGAAGTATAATCAGGTTTAGCTATTTGGCAGAGAGTTTTTGTTCTTGTTCCTCTCGAACAGGAAAATGAATGGAAACCAGTCTGTCCGTTGGTGCAGGGAGATGTGGTGTGTTCTTTGTTGTCACTCTGTGGATGGGATTTGCAGAGGTGAAAACATCTTTGCAATTAAGGTCGTAGGAGTCACTGTGTGATTATCATTGCCCTCAGTGTTTGGGCACATACACAATACAGTGTATTGTCAGATGGATGAGGCTTTGTATGCGTTAGGTTCTCAGTAAGACGTAGGCTGCGTGGCATGTTTTTTTCCTAGAGAAGTGCTTGGTTTAGCTGTGAAGCTGGCTGCGGGATGGAAGCATCAAATATTTGAATAAAAACTCAAAACCAACTTTCGAGTTCCCCGACACTCTCACGGAGCCTGCCTGATTGTATTGCTGACATCAGACACGCCGTGCCTTGTGAGACTGGGGTTGTATGCACAAGCCTTAAAGAGCATTGAAGACTTGTGATTCGTTTCCTTCTTCCCAACCAAGTACAAGGATCGTGCTGACTCTTTTTATAGCTAAATTACAAGAAGAGCTTATTTCTTCTGAAGCTGTTTTCATTTTCTGAGGCTTGCTTAGCTCTTGCAACTCATGCATTTGTGTTCACCAACTTCTCAGTGATGTTCAGAAATACTGATAGGTACTCCAAAGCCTTTCAACTCTCATTGCATGCCCCTCTTGTGATCAGAGGGGCCACCTCACTGCAGACTGCCAATGGCAGAGGCTCTCTGCAATGCAGCACGCAGCATCTGGCCCTGCTCAGCCTCCTCGGAGGTTTTCAGGCTGTTTTCATTTTGATCTCAGTTAATGAATAAGGGGGTATTTTTCATCCTTCATTTTTTGCGCTCTTACGGTTCTTCAGTATGAGATGGTGGCCCTTATAAAGAGAATGTTGAGGTTACTGATTATGGACTTCTTTGTCTTTTTTTTAAGTCAGGTTGTGAGTTATTTAGAATTCTTGAATGGACTTCTGGGGTTCTGAAAGCCCCTGGAGAAGCAGAGATTTCAGCTTGTGTTGAGAGTTACATATCTATCAAACGACTCATTTCTTTAAGGATCAGAACATCTTTTTGATAAAGTTTGGGGGGAAAAGGGAAGGGCGGGTTTAGGCTTCTAGTGTTCAAATTAATGGTAATCAGCTTGCTATAGAAATGAGTTACATTAGTACATTGTTACATTACCATGCGTTATATTGGCCTATATTTATCAAACACCACTTCAGTGTGTAGTAAAGATTGCTGTAAGGTAAGTCAGTGTAAGTAACTGTTGAACTGTAGTTGTTCCAAGTAGCTGTGTGAAGTCCCATGGGTTTTAAGCTGCTCTCTCACTGGACAGAAGTTTATGTTCTGATGGTGCAAGGACAGCCCTTTGAAATGCCCAATGTGCTCTGCAGCTTTCTTGCTGAAGCTCCTGAGAATCTTTATCATACAGTCACACATAACTAATTAAAATGGAGCTATCTTCCTGAGCTAACATTCCAAGTAAAACAAAATGCCTGGACTGTATTTCAGTGCAATCTGCCAGCAGGTTTTCTTGGTGTGAGGAGCGCTGTACACCCCAGTGTAGGAGCACTTGCACTGCAGAGACATCCGTTGTGTTTAGCTGCTGTGAGCTCTGAGCCCTTCTCTGAAGATACTCCTCCAAGAAATCTGTGGTCTTTTGGCTGTCGCTGTGATAATTATGGGCACCGTCTGTACAAACACACTGATTTCAGATCTTCTGTGGGAACACACAGTGGCAGAATATACATGGCAGTACACAGCAGAAGATACAAAGTACCTATATGTTAATAGGGAAAATACATAGTATATATACACACTTCCATGGACATTCTTAGGTTTTTTTGAGAGGGCTCTTCTTACTTGCCTGATTCTGAATGGCATTCACACAAATTGTTTTGAGTTTGAATATTCTGCCCATTTAATCTCTCATTTATTATCCTGAATGTTGGATGCTGGGAGCATCGTGTGTGCTGGGTTCTTATAGGAATTAGGGCAGTCAGATATCTGTGTTTCATCTGCAGTTACCAAGGCAGATCCTCCGGCTCCCAGCCGTTAACCAGCACTTGTTAAGAGCTGCCTCTGCTTCCTCCTTAGGCTGCAGCTGAAATGTTTGGAAGCTGGTAGCTGTAATCAGGATGAACAGCGTGACGAAATGAATTACCTTCTGAAAATTACAGCTACCTTCAGTATTCCTTTATACTGTACCTGCAAAACCAGCCAATACAAACTCAGCTCTGGCTAATGAAAGAAAAGTTCTGATAATTCTGTTTCCTTTAAATGAAATAAACTAATGATGTAGGTTCATTTAAGTTAAGCTTTTGTTTCTGCATTTAAAACAATCTTGCTGTAATTGAACCATATGACTTTTGTGGGAGCTTGTTTTTGTCTTACTGCCTTCTGCAGCATACAGTTTTTGCACAGTGATTTAATGAATGTGGACTGATTTGACTGCTTCCTTTAAGCAGTTTTAACTCCTTTTAATGCTTAAAAAATGAGCTGATGAGTGCTGGCTGCTTACAGGTACTTCTTGTCTACATCATAACTTAATTTCTCATATTCAAAAATATCTTAATTAGTCTGGCCTGAAAACAAAAATGAGGGCAGAGCAAGGAGAAGTTACATTTTCTGATCTCAGTGACCTTACAGGCACATTTATCTAAATCATGGCTACAGTTGGATATTGCTTCTTGAAGTTATCTTTGTGATAGCAACGTCTTGTGCTGTTCACTCGGGTGGATATTTCTGACACGTGTAACTTAACACTCATAAGAGCAGATTTTACTGAGTACCTAATATGAGATGAAGCACTGGGCTTTTCACAGAATCACAGAATGGCCCGGCTTGGAAGGCACCTCGGGGATCATGAATCTCCAACCCCCCTGCCAGGCAGGGCCACCAACCTCCCCATTTAATACCAGACCAGGCTGCCCAGGGCCCCATCCAACCTGGCCTTGAACACCTCCAGGGACGGGGCATCCACAGCCTCTCTGGGCAGCCTGTTCCAGCGCCTCACCACTCTTACCTTTTGGTTTATGTAGTGTGATTAGCACCACTGGAAGGTGATTGTTTAGAACGTTGGAGCTGTTGGAACTCAGGAGCATTCTCGTGTTAAAGATGCAGCTCCACGTGGAAGGGCATTGCTTGAGTTTGTCTGGAATTCTGCATGTTTAGAGTTCATACTGTGTCAGGAACCTGAGGCTTTGTGTGTGACTGCAGTAAGGCCAGAGGTGGAAAGAGAAAGCAGGTGGAAATGTCCTACATTAAATTCTTATACATAAGAATGAATCAGGTGTGAACTTCCACCCATCTTGATTAAAGTTGTTTACTATACCTTTGTTCCAATCTATTTTCATTCGTGACTGGCACTGTGAGTTGACCTCTGACTAAACTGGAGCAGTAAAATAGTTCACTTGTCCTCCAGAGACGTGAATTAATAATGTTCCCTTAAATGCCACGTTGCTTTGCTTCTCCATAGAGGCATTAGTAGATAGAGGGGAGAGAGGAGGGGAGCTGCTGTACTCACAAGAGAGTAATGCATACAATGATAGCGTTTGATTTTTTTAAACATTTAGTCCACATAAAATAGAGCTGAAGCTTTATTTAAAGTTAGCTGGGATCAGTCATTGCCATGAGAGCAACCTGGCTGCTTTGGGACTGCTGTGTGTGGTGTAGATGGGAAACAGATACGGGGCTGTCCACAGAAGGTGAGTGGCTGCAGCACTGCTCGGAGGTAACCTTCCCTGCGCCCTGCACGCTGTGCCTGCTGCCCCACGGCCTTATCTGCACTTACACGCGATTGCACTTCGAGCCTGTTGGAGATAGCAGATAAGGAAAAGGCAAAACTGCCGGTTAAATGCTGGGAGGTGCATTGTGGAAAAGCTTTGCAGATCTCTGTAAACGCGTTGTCGTTATCACTGAGCTTTCTGAGGAAATGGGGAGCGTAAGAGCTGTCTGTGGGCTGTAAGCCGGGCACTGTTCTGTTTGCACTGGATATTTGCATGTGAATACTCCGAGGAAGTAGAAAGAAGCATCCCACATGTGAAGTGCCTCGCTTTTTGGACATCTTCGAGTAACTTGGCTTGGAACCGGCATCCCAATGCTTAACTTATGAGTAATGTGTCGTCTGCCTGTTGCACTGGGAGTTAAAGCTGCAGGCAGGTTTGTGGAGGAGCAATGCAAATTGCTCATGGCCACTGCTTGGTAGTGCAGTCATATTTTCCAAGGTGTGAGCACAGTTCTGTAAACTGTTTAAAATTCCAACTGAATAGGAAATCCTGATTTCTTTTTAATTGAAACTACGTTTATAAAAGTTGATACATTTCCCGTGTCATCTGATACTTTGTATTTTTTAGCTGGCTATTTGTGTGCTCATTTTATTGCCTGGCCATAAGACTGTCTTTGGATTTCAGGCTTAAGCTAAAGGTGATGGCCTCATGCTTTCAAATAGATTGCAGAAGGAAGCTTTTCCTTTGAGCCTGGGGAAAGCATTTTTCATGTCTTCATGTCTAAGTTGTGTTGTCTAATGAAGTAATTCTGATGCAGGAGCTGAGAAACCTGTGAAACTGTTTGTTTAACACTTCTTACAACAAATTGGTTTCACATTCTCAGCTTAGTCTTGGGCAGGGAAAAATCCTGCAGTGGTGCAGCCCTGCGAGCACCTGAGTGTGACACTGCTGCCAGGCAGGAGGAGCTCATGGCTTGCTTCTGATGCTCACCCAGACTCTGAATTTGACCACCCCATAAGCAGTACTTAAGGGATAATGTACTGAGTTGGTGTTTGGGATTGCCACAGTTCCTAGTTTGGGTTTGTTATTATTGTGATACAAACAAACAAATCCCACAGATTTAAATGATTAGAGAAGCATCCTGGAAGTAATACTTGTACATGTCTGTCTGAGATCTTGAAGTGGTGTGGAATTCTCCTTCTATACGGCCGGACTGCAGAAGATGAGAAGATCTGTGAGGCGTCAAAGTTGGTTCTCTCAAAAGTTTTCTCTTGCAGTTCTGTTGATTTCTGACCTTGGCTGTGACAGTTCCCCCCATATGTGCGGGCAATGACAGGAAGCAGAAGGAACCTCTGTTTTTCTGCTCTTTGCCCCCACAGTCTTCCAGAATTGTGAGTCTGGAGAACGGCTGTTCCAGCAAGTTGTCTGAGGAGCAGTGCAGAAACGCGGCAGTTTCGAAATGCACAAACTCATCAGTGGGTTTGTTCTTCTCCAGACCTCTGATATTTCTGGGTTGAAGCCCTGTGCTCTGTAAAAGTATTTCTGTTTTAGAACCCAGAATAAATAGGAGTCTGTGATGTGAACGCCGTGTGTCACAAGGTCTCAGGTTGTCTTACCGCTCCACCTTTTAACGTGCTCTGGAGTGGAAGCAGAAGAGCTTTTGCCATCCACGTTAGTACTCAAGTTGCAGGATGGCACCCACTGGGTGTGAATGATGAGCGTACTCGCAGGCTGTACGTATGGTTTAATGACTCCCAGATCTGGGTACAAAGTCTTGCTTTGCTGTATGTAGATGCTCATCATACATCTGAGCCACATGCGTGGTACCAATACAGCATTTGCTTTGCTCTTCTGCATGACGGGTAACAGCTTTGGAGCTGTTTACCAGTTTATCCTAATTACTAGCAGTACTGAATGCAGCTGTGAGCGGTCCTGATGTGTTTCATAGACTGTGACCCATGTTTTGAGAATCTGGTAAGATTACAGACATCGCTCTCCTTTAATGACAGCTGTGTTGCTGTAGAAGAGGCAGCGTGTAATTAAATCCTCTGGTTTGTGATCTTGAATGCATTGAGACCTCAGTGACTGAAGTGTAATTTGTGACATTTTTTTGGTCTTTGCTTCTTTGTGCTCCCCCAATAACCTTTAATTATATTCAGATTATAAACTATGGCCAAAGCCATAGTTTCACCTCTTCTGCCTATAGTTTTACCTCACAGTAACTGCCAAATTACTCACCTTCAAGGCTTGTGCTGTCTTTACATTTGATAGTGGTCAGATTGTTCCAGTTCTTAATGCTTAGTGATGGCAAAGCCATGAAATCTGCAGTTAGACCACAAACCTGGCTGGGTTGGCTAGGGAAGAAGAAAGGACAAGTAAGATTTTAGCATCTGTCTCCAAACCTCTATAAAAGTAGGGATTTTTATCTGCCTCTGTCTAATTAACGTTTAATGGCTTTATAATGTGATTACAGCTTGGAATGCTTAAAATAAATTTGTGACTGCCAAATACGTTTCAGATCTGTTATGTGGAAACACACTTCTTTTCCACTCAGAAACAGCAAAGTGTCTCTTTATAGATGCAGATCCAGCACTTGGAGAGTACGTTTGAATGCTGACAGGCACTAAGAGCTGACTACAGGTAATGCTGAGTAAAATCTGCTAGGCTGCCTTCAGCTGCTCCTGGGTGGTGTTGATACTTCAGCAGCAGCCCAGGGCTTTACAGTAAAGCTTACTTGTTCAGTGACACTTTGAATTTCCTGTTGGATGTGCACTACGCTTCTTAATTCTGTTCAGTGTTTGGTAAGTGTTGGGTTTGGTTGTAGGAGGGCACTCTTTTTTCCCAGCACTTCTAAATGTCCGTAAATGCAGGCTGCAGTGAGTCACAGTGCTCCTTCAATTTCACTTCTCTGCATGAAGACTGCATTGCAATATTCTTGGCATTGCGTTTTTTTGTATGGAGAGGGAAATGTAAAACAGCTGGGCATGAATGGCCAGGAGAAAGATGCAAGCTTTTTCCCTTTTATAGCCTGTGTTTGTATTTCTGAGCCACTTTTTGTTTGCTTTAATTACCCACAGCCTAGAGAAATAAATTGCTCAAGAACAGCTCCGTGCTGGAGCCAAGCCAAAGAAGCATTAAAAGCTTTAAAGAAGCATTTCTACCTGAAGCATTCCATTACAACACTGTTAGTTTTTACTGACTTTCTATGGGAAAGAAAGTGAAGAGGTAGAATTGTTCCATAATAGCTAAATCCATTTCTTGATAAGCATTTAGAATTTGCTAAATCGCTCCTTAGTGCAATAACCTGAGAGGCTTCCCCCTTCAGGAGGGTGTCCTGAGCTACTCTCGTTGCTGTCTCACAGAATCTTTGTATGTGCAACTGATGGAGACCAGGCAAAAGAATGGGACGGAGTGTTCTTTATAAAGGTTATTTTCTGGAGTTGTCTCAGTGCAGTAATTTAAAATGAGGGGTGAACTGAGGCTGGAACTGGAACTGTGCGCTCTGCTGTGGTTTGGGGGAACCATTACCGTAGAACTGAAGCTGTGCCTCAGAATGGTTTTACTGGGTGTGACAGCAGTAGTGAATTGCCCTGGGCCAGAATCATTCTTGAATCCATCCAGCTTGGTAATGACTTACACAGAGACTTGTCCCTTTACTTTTTTGATATCTAATTGAACAGCATTTTATACATGGCCTTTGCTTGTTTAAGGAGGATTTTAAGGGGTCGAGTCCTGTCCCTAGACATAGTTGGTCATAACCGTGATTCAGAAGGCTGTTCTGAGGGAAGCTGCACTGGACTTCATCCTTTCTCTCGTAGGCAGTGGACCTCTGCACACAGATGATTTCTGTTGCAAACCCAAGGCTTTCCTCCAGAAATTGTCTAGATTTTACTGTATGGAAGATGACTTTTCACTTGCATTTCAAAGCAGCATTTCAGCAGGGAGTTACTACTTTGTAATGAAGAGGTAAAACCTCTTTCTTCAGCAAGAATTAACACGTTGCACTAAATTCTCATCTCCTTCAGTTCATATGCTGCCTTTTTCATTCAGTAAAGCTTGGTCATGTTCCTGTCCCACCTTTAGCTTTCTTGTGTGAACTGAAGAGGCCCAACCTTTTTAGTGTGTATTTTAAGACCAACTGCTTGACCCTGTAGGAGTTTCCATTATCATTCTCTCTTCCTTCTCTCTTGATCTTAGTTGCTTGACTTCATAGGTCCCAATGTTCTTGCAGCTCAGCACTCAGGTGCAGCGGGCTGCACTACTGCAAGTACTGGGCCTCAGATCATCTCTGGGAACTGTGGTCAGATCCCTAAAGCAAATGCATTATTGCAGAGGCACAGATGAATGGAGACTCTCAGAGTTCAGCCCAAATTGGTTTTTGTTTGTGCAGCCCTTTTGAAATAGTTTTTACCACCAGTGAAAATGCACAGAGGTTAGAAGTGACCCGAAAGAAGGGAAGCGGTCTGCTGTTCTTCCCTTCTTCTGAGTGGGAAGTCTGAAGACTTAAAACAAGAGCAGTGGCAGATGTTTTGTATGGATAAGGAGAGCTGGGTTACCTGAAAATGCCTCCTTTGCTGTATTGAGAGCTTTAAGTCAGTCTTTAATTGCAAACTCGGATGTACTGCTTAGCTTAATGACACTAATGACTCTGTTTCATCAACACGAGTTTTTGATCTTTAACAGTGGTGTTAATTCCTAGGTTTTGTTGCCCTGAATGGGTCCTTTAACCTTTGGGCCAGCACAATAGAAAGAAAATTGAGTTTATTCTTCATCTGTATTGTGCTGTGAATAGAGCTTGTTTCTGTGAGTGTTAATACAGGTCAAACAATAGAGATGTTAAATAATTCAAGGTGCTGCAGTGGATCAAGAGAAAACCAGAGAGCATAACTTGGAGCACTGGAGGGATCCTGGTGCTTAGGAAATGGACGTTGAGTAGCTGATGACATGACAACTTTTTAAACTGTCATATTCAACTCTCTTAAGGTTCTTTTGAATCTCAGAAAGGCATTAAAACTGCATGGAACTGCAGTAACAGTCCATAACAGTAAGTGTAAGTAAGTGTAACAGCCAATAAAACACTTTATCATAGGTGCTTTCCAATAGCTTTATCATAAGCACAGAAGTGACTTCTGGAGTTTCTGGTTCTTCACTGTGGCTGCTTTCCATAGCAGCGTATGGCAGCACGACTCTCCACAGGCAGTTCTGGCACTGTGTTCCTCTTCTCACCTCCTACTTGGGGCAGTTCAGCGATGGTCTGTGCCAAGGGACTAAGCCCATCCCAAAGCTGATTTTACACGGAGTCCATTCCTGTCTTCTACTTGGCTCCCTGAACCTGCCCACGGGGCGGCCAGACAAGGGACAGCACTGATGCAAGGGGAAGAGGACAGGACAGTGGAGGAGCTGGCTCAAAAGCTGGAACATCAGAAGCAGTGTGCCTCATTACTGCGCTGAGTATAGATGAAGTTTACATGCAGAAGCCAATATGCTGCTTTTGTGGCACTCAAAGAGCCAATTTGCAGGGAGTACCAAACATTTGTTTGGGTGGCTCTTCCTCACCTCTTGAGCTGTGACACTCGGAGCACAAAGAGCTGCAGCTGGGACAGCACTAAATCTGCGTGAGAGAGAATTTCTGCGCTGCCTGTCAGAATGTTTCCTGCTGCTTTCAGGAGCTGGGATGTAGTTTGAGGATCACCAGCGTAAAAGACTCGCAAGAGAACTACTGGCAGATCAAGGGCTGTGTAAGGTCTAAATAGCACACATCATCATGCTGCGTTTTGTAGTTGAACTACATCTGAAGATAACCTGTTCCTATTACAAAGCTGGATGATGCTTGCTATTTCAATAATTCTTCTGTTGTTTTGCCTTTACAGCTGGTTTCTCTTGATTTGTTTTAAAGACATGAACAGAAGCAGCAATAACTTTGGCTCTAATTCTCCTGTTCTTTGTAACACACGTTAATACCCAAAGAGAACTGTGGATTTGTCTCTAACAATTTTACTTGAACAAGGATGATGATTTACAGCTTTTAATGACAGCTATCAAAAGCTATTTGGCTTCCTTCTCCCTTCAGAAACAGGGGAAACTTCATTGCTACAAACCCAAGCATGCGGGGAGCAGCTGAATATATGGTTTGAGAGTTCTGCAACAGCTGTTGTGAGTAGTATGTGGTATTGATGCAGCCATGTTTCATTTCTTGCTGTGGTCATCAAGTGACTTTTTGTACATGTGAGCTCTTCAACTGCTTATATAGCCTGTATTTTTTTTCCTTCATATATGAAGCATGCTTTATGTATTCTTCACATTAGGAAGACAGAGGGAGAGGGGGTGATGGTGCTTCATCTTGGTTGGTTCCATCTCACCTGTGGCAGTTCAGCTGTGCTCACTGCACTCAGAATGTGGCTGACACTGCAATATCAAACTATAAGGTGCCCTTTCCCAAACTGGCCCTATTCCTGAACTGTAAATGTTACTGCAGTTCAGTAATTCTGTTATGTTCCATCATCTTCTTCAACAAATACATGAACTGTTTCAGTACAGATCCTCACATTTTCTTTCTGCAGTCTGAAATGCAGAGCATTTAATCATATTCTTCGCTTTGACAGCGAATGTTTTTAACTTAATGACTGTACCACATTTTGCTTCTGTGACTGTAGTTTCCCTAGTAACCTATCAGAAGGCCTTTGTTGAAGTGTTCTTGAAGTCCAAATAAATTGTCATTTGTTCTTTATTTGTGATTTTGTTGACTGGTTCCTTCCTAGCATAAGAAAAGAACCCATTTTCTATGCTGAAGTCAGATGCGTTTTTCTGCTTTGGGGCACAAATAGCTGCCATGGGCTGGAAGACGTTTCTCCTCATCCCACCTCTGGTCAGGGCAGAGGAGATCCCAATTTTCATCTGTAACCCAACCCAAAGCAACAAGTAAGGAGGAGCTGAGGCCTGACCTAGCTGCTGCATTTAGATTAATGGATTCTGGGCTCATATGTGTACCTCAACGCGTGTACAGTGTGTAGTGAAGCGCTAGTAAACAGAGCAACCTGCCAAGTGAAGCCAGGGCTCTCAGGGGTGCATTTGTTGGCAGAGAGCTACAGAGTTACCACTTGCCACTCCAGATGTCTCCCTGGGACAGTAACAATGTCTCTCGGAGCCATATTCTCATGGAAAGTAACCCAATCTCTGGCGAACTGCAGCCTGCGCTGCGGCTGAGGCCAGAAGCAAGGAAGTAACGTAGGGACTCCCAGGTAAAGGAGTCGGATTTCTGAAGGCTTGTGCTCAAACGAATCGTGAAATCATCGGGAGTGAATGGCAGACGTCACCCATCAGCCTGGTGGTGTGGGATTTGTCTGGGGAAAAGCCAGCAAACAACCACAGTTGAAGACAGCTTCAACTCTGACTTGTTGGCTGTCTTAAAGGAAATTCTAATGAACGCCTAATAATTGTGGTTTGATTAAATATTATTTAACAATACTATTGGAACCTTGATTAATTTGTCATCTGTAACAAAGGTACGCTGATTGCTAAAGATTTAATTTTAAGCTGCAGCGACTGAAATAAACTTGTAAATGAATCACTTAAATGTTACGCTTTTCCCAATGCAAGAGGGCTGAACAAATAACTGCAGGGTATCTGTAGCCAGAGTGAGGATATGTGGGGCTGTGCTTTCTGGGAAGCTGTAGCTCAGTTTGGGGCTGACATGGGCTGCAGAAAAACTCTGCTGGCAACTGCTGGTGGGCTGTGCAGGAGGAAGGCCCTGGCAGAGCAGCTGGGAGCTGCAGGGATAGCGCTTGGTTTGTCACACCTCCCCCTTCTCTGTTCCTGGAGTTGATTGTAATGCAGCATTGCGTATCTGAATGCTGCATTTGGAGATGGTTCCTACGGTTATTGTAACTGAATTAGAGAAAAAAATAGCGGTCCTTTGCATTTACGCCTCTGACACCACTTCATGTTTTAGTTCCAAATGTTTTCTCAGCATTACCGGCTGGACTCCTGTGAGCTGTCATGCAGAAAAGTATGTTATAAAGTAGCGTGCTGTCTGTTGGCCTTGTCTGGACAGTGTTTAGGAAATTTTTTTCTGTTTTGTTTTCTTAAATGGGTGTGATTAAATAAAAGGAGCGCTGCTATAATCAGATATCGTTGCCACTGGGAAGTTGTCTGTAAAGAACCAGTGCAGCTGTTTTGCACCTCTTTCTCAGTTCAGCCCTGGTTGTCTCTCAGATACACTTAGAAATATTCCTACCACTTTCAGGGATACGAGACATGGGCCAGGATGCAAACCCTGCTTAGCTCGTATGTGAGATACCACAGAGTTAAGGAAAGTACATAGGGGAAATCATGAGGTTAAACATAAGAATTATATCGCATACCGCTCACAAAAATAACTTCTGGAATCCTCAGAAACCAACTGTGGGGGAAGCAGAAGAACCACAATAAATACGAAGCACAAGGATAATGTTAAAATAATAAAGTTGTCATGGAAACAGCTCCGAAAACAGTACAGCCGCAAAGGAGCACCACCCCGCAGTGCCCTGAGTACGCACTGAGCGCTGGGCATGGCATTGTTAGCAGGACTCGTTGGAAGGAGGGACGCTTTTATCAGCACTGCTATTGCGGTATGTTTCCCCTGGCATTAAGCATTTACTTATCTGAGGAAGAAATGGTATAGGAGGTAGCTACAGCAGGCTGTGCAGCAGTGACATTTCTTCTCTAATTGGCCATAGTTTAAGGGCACGTCGCCCTCCTTGGTGGATGCTGCCCTTCGTTAGCTCCTCAGCAGCTCTGTAAGCATCACCTCAGCGTGTGGAGCAGGTACAGCTGTGCTTGGCTGCCCTCGAATTCCTCGGTGCAAACGTGTCTGTTCAAACTATGGAACTTGGATTTTCATTTAGCTGCTTCATGTCAGAATCTCAAACGTTGCTCAGTGAAAACGGATGCAGAATAACGTCGCTCCTTTCGTTAGCTGTCTCATCTTCCTTCATTTTCAGAAGCTGCCATCTCCTGCCTTGGCTTAACTTCTGATTTATTATAAAAACAGTGGTTTAATATTGCAGAGCCAGTTAGGTTTGCTGTTACATTTGAATTGGTGCTTTTAATTAAGTATCTCAAAATTTGATGTTAGAATTAAGGCTTCCTTGTATTTGATTAATGGATTTTAGAGAAAAATCTACTTTTGTTAACCGAGAATGCCTTTCCATGTTTAAAAGCTGTTGAACAATCAATGCTGATCGGTCAGACAGGTTTTTAATTTCAAAAAGCACAGAACATCATTAGCTAAGATGTAGGGAACTTATACAAAGGAGCCCAGTGTAGTTTCTCCAGTAGGCCCAGCTGCTGCATGCACGTTTCTTTGATCAGACTGTTATAATCTGCAGTCATGGCCACTGTTTCTCCTTGATTGGTGTGGTCAGGGAAGCCTGAGATCTGCTGCCTTCTGCCAGCTGTAACAATCAGCTCCTGCCTTGTCGCACAAGGATGTTTTCAGTTCTGATTGCTCAGCTCAGACACCATCAGGACGCAGACAGGGAGCTGGATGTTAGGCAGAAGTGTAGCATTTTACACTGAAACCACTTTTTGCTGGATAGGGATGTGTGCTTTCCACTTCCCGGCAAGTCTGAGGTGCTGAGAGCGTGACTGCAGTTTTGTCGCAAAGAGTGAGTCAGAGAGGAAGGACTTCTCGTCTGGCTGGTCTCCTGCTTGCCACACGTTCAGTGTGCTGATGTAACATCTCAGAGGAGATCGGGCTTGGGGAAGAAAAGTGACAAATGATGTTTCATCTCTCATCTCAGCAGCGACTGCAGCTGACTGAGCAGTAGGTAAAGGACGTACTTCTCTCAGCTGTAAACAGTGGCTTAATGTTGAGGTGCCTACGTGCTGCATCACAGGCAGGAAGCTGCGCTGTTGGGTAGGGAGCATTTGCTGGTGGTAGGAGACTGAAACAGGTCCTCACAACCAGGGCCAAAACCTCATGGGGGTCACGTAAAGATGAAAGATGGTTATCTCTGAGCTGTAATCCTGTTAGTGTGGAACGGGGGCTCTGGTCTCCCTGTTGTCTGTGGCTGGGAATATGTAACTGCTTGGCTGGGCGCCCGGGCAGTAAACCTGCCTCTTATATTCTGCTGTCAGTCTCTTCACAAAGCTTCTGGATCTGGAACTTGTTTGGATATGTGACACTGTACAGAAATCCAGGAGGAAGAAGGAGGGGTCGCCACTTTCATGCACTGATGGATCCCAGTTCACGTGAAGTGGTTGTTCCTTTCGCTGGTACTGCTACGTTTCCAACTGTTTCCAATGTTGTTGTACAGTAGATGTCATTTCCATCTTAGAGCGAGGGACGTAGGCCCAGAGAAGCGATTTGCAAGCTGTGATTTACAAAGCAGTATTTATTCTGTGCAACCCTGCTATCTGCCTTTCTCAAAGCAGAGTTTGGAGAAGAAAGAGATTTTTGTGTTCTTTGCCAGCAAGGCTGCCCCCTGCATTGGAAGGGTGTAACATACACTTTGCTATCCCCCTGTGCATACTGTCTCTCTGTAAGTTAACATTTGCTGCTGCAGCATTAAATATTTAATCCAAATAGAGGTTTGGGTGGAAGGATTACAATATTTATGCATTGTCATACGTAGCAGTCAATATTATCATCGTCACGTCGTGTTAGTCAGATTTTGAAGGACTGTTATTCCAGTTCAGCTTCCAACCACGTCTGTACATCATTTGAGAGAAAACTGTCTTAGTGCAAAGAGAGACTGTCTCTCTGTCTCCCTTCCTTCGCTGTTCCCACATGAGGCAGGATCGAACCATAACCATGAAAGACAGCAGTTCAGATGTCTCAGCGTAGGGCTGAAGCTTAAATCCACTGCTATGGAAGTGGAGTCAAAGGAACTTATTTTGAGTGTGCACAACCTCTGAGAAGCGTTAATGACTATTTGATTTAAAATGTGGATGTGCCCAAATGCAAAGTGAGTACATGCAAATCAAGCTTGCAGCTACACTAACAGTTTTGCTCCTTCTCTGACCTTTGGGGGACTGTTATGTGACAGAAGAAAAGCTTCAGCCAAAGCCTAGAAGAAACCAACGTGCCCCCACAAGGCTCTGAGTGCTCTTTGTTCCTCTTTGTCCCGTGGGCTGTTATCCCATGAAATGCAGTGCCACACAAGGCTGCTAGAATAGAGGCTTCCTCTTAGTTGCCTAATGAGTCTTAGAGGAAAATCGTTCATGGAGAGAACACCTTTCTGTGTTCTTAAGAGATGTTTGGACAGTGAATACTGCTCAATCATGCAGGTTTGGGTTTATTTCGCAGTTTCAAAATGCACAATATTTCTTACAGCCTTCTTACAGCCATTCACACAAATTGATGCTTACTGCAGAGCGCTGTGTGCAGCGTATGATGGAAACTAATAACATCTTACTCAAAATGAACCTTTAAGATCACAAAACATATGAAGATGTTCTTTATTTTCAGGTGTGACTTGATGTACACTTGAAATGTTTAGTCTGCCCTCAGAAATTCAGTGGAAATGTGCTGATTTTAAAGCTTATTTCTTTTGAGGAGGAAAGAAACGGTCTGGATCTAGGCATACAAATTACTCTTGTTGCTATTGGAAGTCAGACTGAGAGCATACATTGGTTTTGTTTATAATTAAGATGCTCGTAAAGATAATCCTACAGTCTATCATCGCTTCTGTTTTTTAATGAGATGCTTTAATGGAGCTACAAGGAGGAAATAGAAATCTCATTCAAAGCAGATTGCTGAGGACTTCAAGCAAAAGGATCTGGGGGAAATCAAAGTAGTGCATAAATCTGACCCAAGAAAAAAAGGCAGCATGTGCTAGAAATGTGGGCAGCCCCCTAGAGTGGAACTGTGTATCGTAACGTGTTGGTGCCTCTTCCTTTCCGTCAGAGGTGAAATGGAATCTGAAAGCAGCAGCGTCTCTCAGTGTTAACTGATGTAGAAGTGGAGATGTTGTTCCATTTAAACAATACGATTATGGCACAGTTCATGTGCAGATCTGTGTGAAAATGAACGTAATGGTCTTCTTGTGTTTTAGTGAAGTGTCCTCCTAATAAATTACACAGTGCTGCACAGAGTGCATTGCCAGACTTTGTTCCAAAAAAGAAATGTATAATTGAGATTTTATTGCTTTAGAAGGCGCTTTCACAACTTGTTTTCTGGGCACGTGAACCCACCAGGCCTGACTCTGTTGTGATGTGAGACATCTGTAAAGCTTCTGGTTTCATTTGTAATGGAGCCCTGAGACAGAAGGTTGGTCTTTCATTCCCACTATAAAGCATGAAATCAAACCAAATAATTTCTCATGGTATTAAGCAGACTTGTTTTTCCCCTTCATATTAGTAGACTGTGTGTAGGAAAAGTTCTGAGTAGTTTAAGTGTAGTAGTCCTAGCGGATTCATCTTGCAGTTGTTTTTGCTGTTATGGCTGTTTTATGGAATGCTTTCATAAACATCTGGTTTAGATCTTCTGTTTTGTTTAGTTCACTTCACAGCTGTAGAAGTGTGCCCATCTTCCTTAAAGCTTGAGAAATTCCAAGTTATTCCTTCGGAGAACTTGCAAGAGGATTACTGAGTGTGTATAACTGTGAGCTTGTATAATACACATATCCGCGGTGCTTACTGTGAAGCAATCACAGTTAGGTGTCCCAACAAACTGGTAACGGCTCGGCATCTTTTTAACACAGGAGCTTGAACAGCCCCTGGCTCGAGAAGAGCACAACCTCCTGTCTTCTGGTAGAAGATGGTTTTTGTGAGGCTTTACAGACAGCTGTGCTGCCACAATGTGGGCAGTGTCAGAAGGGGAGGGTGCCTGATACTCCTTGCCAAGTGTTGGCAAATGGTTATTTGAGCAGTAGTGCAGAACTTCATCCAAGGCATGCAAATAGCGATGGCCCTAAGCTACCGACTGCTCCGTGGCTTCAAGAATGCAGCTGGAACCGAGCATTGCCATGTCTCTGTCTTACACTGAGTCTCAGCCTTAAGATACATTGCTGAGCCTTTGTTTTTCTGCTGGCATCTCTCTAGTCTTTATAGTAAAGCCATTCTCTTTTGTGGAAAAGGCAAACTAAAGGTAGAAACACAGCACAGACTTATCAAGAGGGATGAGTTTGGGTTTTTTTTGCTGTTGACAACTGTCTGCTGAAATCCATATCTAAATATTTGTTGTGACTTTTTTAACAGGCTCAGAACAAAGAAACGAAAGTGCTGGCTGCTGCAAAGGTGATTGATACGAAATCAGAAGAGGAACTTGAAGATTACATGGTAGAGATTGATATTTTGGCATCCTGTGATCATCCTAACATTGTTAAGCTCCTAGATGCCTTCTACTATGAAAACAATCTGTGGGTAGGTATTTTTCTTCTCTAAATACCTGCGTTTGTTTCAAAAGAATATTGACATTATGTATTTTCCTGCTTTCCTTGCAATACTACTCATCAATCACACTTCTTCTGGCTGTCTCTATTGAGACAACTATACAGTTTCAAAACTAATTCATACATTGTAAGTATGACTTTTAGGAAACTGTCACTGTAAAAATGAGCTACTCTGAGTCAGCAGTTCGAATCTAGAACTGGGAAATGAGCAGTTCATTTTGGGGTATGGGGAGAGCTCTTGGTGCTGATTTGTTACAGCAGGATTCAAATGTTAATTACATTTGCACAGTTTAGAATGAGACTCGGAATTTGCAGCTGTGAAGTAAATGATAGCCCAAAAAGGTCAGCTTGGGAAGTAAGTATTTTAGATACGTACAAGTGGTTTTGTTGGTGCTTCCAGCAAGGAGAGTTCACCAGGACTTCAACAGTTATTATTTGACTGATATCTGCAGATGGAAGCGCAGTGGGTGTAGTGTGGCTGTACCTCAGTTTTCTGCTGTGCCCAGTGCACCGACTCACTTGAGCTATGAAAACAGTTTTTGTCTTCTGAATGGTTCAATGCAATATTTGAAGTGCTTTGGGGACTGTACTAAGAATACGTGTCTCCTTAAAAGGAGTTTGTAATCCAAAAAGATACCCTGAAAAGACTCCACGGAGATTGAATTATGTTTTTTCTTTTAAGCATGGAAACAATTGAATTGTAATACAGCATTTCCTGATGATTCTGATTAACTCTGTGAAGAGTTTGTGTAACCCAAATGTGGAGTAGAATGATATTGTATAATACAGTGGAATAATGGAATGGAATAATTGGAATTATGAACAAATTTCATGCAGAGAGGTGAGCATGGAAGCAACTGTGCACAGAAGCAGAATGGGAAACTGAGTTAAATTAGGCTTGCTGGCAGATTAAAGTTAGAAGGGAAATGTTGTTGTAAAATGAAATGATACGTCTGTAATCACAGAGCAGATAGAGAGCTGTGAAAGAGAGAGAGAGAGAAGGCTCAGAGTGGTTTGCTCACCGCTCTGATGTGGCACATAAACGGAACTTAATGGAGGGGGAGAAGGGAAAATGAAAGAGATTCGAACATGAAGAGTATGGTTTTGCTGTCCAGCTTTAGAAACACCATTTCTGTACCAAAGGGAGCTTTGTCAGATCAAACTTAAAATTGTACAGAGAAGAATTCTTCATATAGATTTCCTATGCTTTAGTTACCTGGCAGTAGGTATTCAGAAGCATTAAGTGAGAGAATGGTTTGAAGAACTTCCGGAGAGTTACATTACAGGGTACATGTTAGTATCGTGTTAACTCAAACAGTAATTGCAAGTAAGACATCACATGAGTGGTTAAAAAGCGTTATTGTGTAAGCTGTAATTTGAAGTTTCTTAATCTCTGAGCAGTTATGCTCTGATTCTAAAAGCACTCTAAAGCAAAAGGCTTCCCAGAGCTTCGTTAGATTCCTGACCAAAATACTCTTCAGCTGTCAGACTGAAAACTACAGTTTAATGTTCAGAGTTCAAATTAAGGAAGAAAAACACCCAGTGAGGATTGGGGTGGCACTCTTGGATGACCTCTTCTCACGTCCCTGCTCTCCTCATTCTCATTGTCTGCCCTTTTTCTCCCTTGTTTATGTTCTTTCTGTCCTATGTGTCAGCAGAGTTTGTGCCCCCAAGCAGTGGCAGTGCAGTTGATTTCTGTTTCACTCGTAAACTTAGAACTGAAGATTGAGTTGCTGTGGTATTGTTTGATTCTGGGATAAAAGCATTGATGTGTTACAGAGAACAATGAAAATGGAGGAAAATTGAAATTATTCATTTTCCATCATTTTAAAGATTATTTGTCCATATTTTCATCTCACCTGAAGCAAATTAACACGGGGATAACATCTGCTGGAAAATCGTGTAGCTCTTCTACTTGGTCCATTCAATCAGAGATTATAGTATAAAAATGCAGTACAATAACTGAGAAATGAGTTCACAGAGATTATGTAAATCACGTTACTAGTGGGATTCAAGCTGACCTTAATACTTTTTATTGTGGGATTTCATCTTTGGATTAACACTCTGAGGATCTCCAAGCGTTTTTCCAATAATTTCCTTCTGCTTCACAGCCCTACTGTTAGCTTGATAATAGCAGCAATATTTTGTAGAGGTGAGTGCAAAAATTGTCAAGGTCAAATAGTCTGAAGCTGTAGCGTCCCAGTAATGCTCCCTTAATCAACAGTTCAGCTCAGCAGAACTACTTAATTTGTAATTGATGTATTCTTTTGTTTATATACAGATCCTGATCGAATTTTGTGCAGGTGGAGCAGTAGATGCAGTAATGTTGGGTAAATAAGTCGTTTCAAATATTTAATTTCATAACATCTTTAAAATGATAATATTGAAATCTTTTAAGCACGGATTGTTCACAGATTGTTTAGAAATACAAATGTGTGTGTAATAGGTGTGGTGCACGTGGTGAAAGTTGGGCTCCTTCGAAGCGTATTTACAGCAGTATCTGTGGGTACAATCAATTCTGTGCTTAGACGAATTTTCTCTCATTTTTGAAGTGTCTTTTACTTCAAAAAACCCATTTTAATGTCTCAATCCTTGAAGTGAATGTGATGAGCTGTTCTCATATCCTTATGGAGCTCTCCTTTTGTTTTAACATGATCTACACTGATCCTTTGTCAGGATCCCGTTCTTCCCCTTCTCCAGTCATCCTCCAGTTTACGTTGTGATAACTTTTTATTGTGCATCAATCTTAGTTAAGTTCTCTGTGCTTACTCCTCCAATTAGTGCATGCTAATACCAGTAAGTAAGGGATCTGTTTAACAACATTTATGTATCACAGAAGAGGTCCCAGTCTCTGTGCTCTGTGGTTCTTTCACAGTTCAGATAGGTAGGTGTGCACAGTGCATCACGAGGAGGGGTTGATGAAGAGATGAAATTTTTGTGTCACTGAAATAATTGGCAATGTCACTGTTAACCCAGACTGAGTGATGTGATGTTCAGAATCTGTCAGATTGATTTTTTTTAACATATATAGTGGTTGCTCTGAACAAATAACATAAAAATGCAAAAACTGTGTGTTTATTTCTGCCTCCTTCTCTTTCAGAGCTTGAAAGGCCATTAACGGAGCCGCAGATCAAAGTGGTGTGCAGGCAGACACTGGAAGCGTTGAACTACTTGCATGAAAATAAGATCATCCACAGAGATCTAAAAGCTGGCAATATTCTTTTCACATTGGATGGAGACATTAAACTAGGTAAGCATGTTACGTGTAAAACCTTCCTAGAATGCAGCATGCTTAATTATACATTAATTTAACTTATTGTGGTAACTCCCTTTTTGTAGTTTTTAGTTTTGAAAATGAACATTCTTTGCCATGACTGGAAAGGGGCACCTGGTACTGTTCTCTGTGATTTTTATTTTTATACCAAGAGAATAAATTTAACTGTCTCAGTTTTTCCAGTAGAAAAAAGATGGGAGTTGCCTGGATCCGTTAGGTTCAGGGCTTCATACAGGCAGATGGGTATAAGCTATTAAGATGACAGCTAATTAGGAACCTGCCTGGCTAAATTATTGGTTCGTGTAGCTGTGTTTCTGCATGGATTTCCTTGCACGAGGTTATCCTTAGTAACTAATAGTATTGAACGATTTCCTTGCATAAGGTTATTATTTGTAGCTCTAATGTTTAACACGTGCCTTTCTCTTCATCCACAAATGTTGTTGATCTTTTGCTTTTTCTTGGAAGCCTGAAGATTTTAGTCATGGACTCATTCTCATGGGGCACGTTTATAAATATAATAATAGAATCACCCCCTTAATTTCTAAGTATTGCTGTATAAGAGAAAATGAAAACCACAGTAAGCCTTATGGTGAGGGAGACATAATTTGTTTCTGTTCATTTTAGTTATAAGCTGGCTCTTCCTCATATGGACTGTAACTATTTTAAGCTTTTGTCAAACTTGGCTGTAACACAGCTCTGTGCAGACTGTCAAGATAATGCTTCACAGTTCAGACCAGAGAGAGTTTTCCCCCATATATATATTTAGTGATGTATTCAGGCTTGCTAATTAACACATATATAAAACATTTTAAACATTTTTCAAATCTAATTTACTTTCCTCTTCTGCAGTGTACAGCATCCTTTGAAAAAGTATGTTAGCCCTTTTAAGTTCTCTGTACTTCTTGTTTCAGGTACACACAGAGTTGGTTAATTCCTTGCTTTATAAATACTTGAATGGGAAAAGATTTTTTCTATTGCAGGTGTGCTTTATTATTTCAGTATCCGTAGTCCCCTCGGTATTTCAGGTTTTGCATTTGAACAAATATCTCTCTTAATCCTTTTTTTCCCCTCACAGAGCAAAATTAGGCTTCTCGAGTGTTGAGCCCATCGAGTCAGTCAGTGCCGATTAAGGACAGCAGCATACGGCTGTTGTGTTCCTTTTCTGTAATCTCTGTATTTTCATTAAGGAAAGTCGCCTCTATAATAAGCCTAACATTTATATTTAAATGCCATCTCTCTCTCTTTTTTTTTACGTAAAGCACAGTGCTTTAAAGACAAATGACAGGGGAAAAAGTGAAACATAAAACCTCACTTTTGGAGAATTTAAATAATGAAATCAAAAACTGAATGATTATTTGAATTAATAAGAGAGTTAATAAGCTGTATCTGAGCAATACAGCCTTCCTACACTAAAGCCATTTTCTAATTAAAATAACTTAACCTGCTTATTCCTATTGCAGATACATGCCTCTGTCTTGCCACACACAGCTCAACGTTGGCATTGCTTTTTTTAGCAATGGAGAGTAAGATTTACTCAGTATCTTGTACTAGAAATACTATGAAACCTGAATGCCTGAGTAGGCAGTTATCAAAATGCAAAGACTTCTATTTCACTTTGAATTTTCAGTGCAGCAGAATGCCTGCTTTGGAACATAAAACATCTGAAAAACAGCTGTGAAATATAAAAATATGGTGCGTTTTCCACCTTCAAGTTAACACTGTTTTCTCATTCACTTTAAGCGGATTTAGGAGTATCAGCTAAAAACACAAGAACCATCCAAAGAAGAGACTCTTTTATCGGTACACCATACTGGTAAGTGCACTGTTCTGCTGAACTGTAGTTAGAACCAGTATCCTAATATTGCCTTTGTTGTTAATACCATAATGCTATAAGCTTGAGAGTGCGTAAATGTATTAAGAGTAGGATCTGCTTCTTCAAATGCTGCAATAAATTCAGATTGTTTAGAACCTTTTCCATAAGATTAGAGTGCATTTTCTAATCTGGTACTTCATTCCTCTGCTTACAGGATGGCTCCAGAAGTAGTAATGTGTGAGACATCTAAAGACAGGCCCTACGATTACAAGGCTGACATTTGGTCTCTTGGCATTACTTTAATTGAAATGGCTCAAATAGAGCCACCTCACCACGAACTGAATCCAATGCGAGTGCTCCTGAAAATAGCAAAATCTGATCCGCCTACATTAGCACAGCCTTCAAAATGGTTTGTATTTCACTGGTAACTTTCCCACCCTCATTTGCAGAATTTGACCGTAAGGCAATGTGTGACTTCACTTCTGTTCAGAGGCACAGCATTGCTGAACTTTATGGTCTTGGTTTTATGCATAAAGCCAGGTACATTTTCTATATATGCTCTGTGTGTTTTATTTGTTTATAATCTGACACAGCGGGGACTGTGGTGTTTATGTTGTAGTTCTGTATAGAAGACTTAATACTGAAATATCACAGAATTTGAGGACTTGCCAGGTTTTGCATTAAAATGTATGACCATCTCAAAATTGGGAAACAAGTGAGTTAAGTATTTTTATACTGAGAAGACATAAAAAAGCTGTTGTCTACTTGATCACTGTGATATCCTTGTGAGATTCAGTTAATGGTATAGCAGATGGGCTGTATTGTAAATTCAGAGCCAAAAGTAAACTCTTCTATAAATAGAAGACCGTATTAAAGATGACATGAGTCACGTTGGTCTTTCTATCCAGTCTTTATCTTTGTCTAAATCAATAGAAGGACCTGAAGTTGTAGTGAGATGCATATGAAAGCAAAAAAAAAGTTTCACTATGCACCAATCTCATGTCAAGACTAAAGACAAGTCACTGCTGGTTTGCTCTGTGTGCAGGTCATCGGATTTTAAAGACTTTCTGAAGAAATGTTTGGAAAAGAATGTGGATTCGAGGTGGAGTGCAACACAACTCCTGCAGGTATGAGGAATGAATTCTGCACAATGTTTGAAGACAAATGTTTCATATTCTTTTAAAAGCAGAGTAACTATTTAAATACATCGAGGTGTTTGAGGTGTTTGGACACCATGTTTGTAATATTGTTGGAAGATCTTTTTTCAGTAAAAGCTGACGAAATAATACAAGGTGCAGATCACATTCTTTGCTTACATGTTTTGATGAGTTGTAATTAATTAATATGCATAAGTACTTAAATTATACTTTGATGCTTGTAATGGGTGGAGCTGATACTTGCGTAAGTAGACAATTGCTGACAGGTGTTCTAAAAGCTTTAGTGCTGGGCTGCCTCCTATAATGCTGTCACTGCAGAATAGCTAAACAGAAGTAGATGTGACAGGGTGCATTTGATTCTGTTTAACGTCAGCACACATTTACTTTATCCGGAATACATCTGACATGTTGAATAGGTTTAAGCAGAAGGGCCAATCAGAGAAAGAAGATTAAGATGGTAGGAGTAGGAGAAGAGCAGGTACCTGCTTTCCCTTAAAGAAAAATGCAGAATTCTGTGTTCTTGTTAGGAAAAAACATTATAAAGAAAAAAGCCGTTTCTTTCTAGAAAGAATATTTCTAGATCAAACTTCACAGGAAATAGATTTACTGTGGGACTGAAAAGAAATGAAAACCATTTCCAGGAAAAATAACCTTTTAAAAAATCTTTCTACTTTTATTCTTTGGACTATGAAAAAGGTCAGTAGAGATGAATAAATGAATAATAACCGTGTGTGTTTTTAGCATATTTGTTAGACTTCTTGCACAGTCTGTTTGATTACAAATGTTCTGAATTTAAAGCTTCAGCAGAAAGAAATGAAACAGTTATGAGTAATGTTAAAATTGTGAGTTTTAAAGTTTGAGAGAATCGGATTAATGTTTCTTTGAAGCTGATATTTCTTTTAAGATATGTTTTTATAATTGTGTGCAGTGAGGTTAGCACTTAATGACGGGCTTCTATTTTATTTTCACAAGCATCCATTTGTTACTGTTACTTCCAATAAACCAATAAGAGAATTGATTGCAGAAGCTAAGGCAGAAGTTACGGAAGAAGTGGAAGATGGTAAAGATGAGGATGAAGAAGAGGAAACAGACAATTCTCTGGTCAGTTTAAAATTTAGTTGTTTAAATATGCAAATAGTTTCAATCACCAATTTTCTATGAATTTCTCTATTTTCTGATGTTCTACCCAACTTTCACTTCAAGTCATCTAAGCATTACAGCATAAACATCGGATGACCTTATTACAGAATAGTCAGTGCTTTCAAAATTAGCGTGCTCTTAAACTCATTAGGAGCTCATAATGAAGTCTGTTGTCTTCATTTATTTTTACACGTATAGGCGGTGTAGAATGTTTATGTATAAGAGGTTTAAGTCTGAATGACTAGATGAATAAAAAACAGATTTGTGTATTTCATATGATGCTTAAACCAAGAAAAGGAAAGCGTGCGAGTGTTATACAGCAGGCTAAGTGTGACTGTCAAAAAAAATAATCCAAAGTCAAGAAAACAAATTCTACCTAGAGGAGATTGTATTTCTGAGTGCATTTTTAAAGATCCTTAAGAGTCCTACTGCAGATTCAGTCTGTCGGAGGGCAAAGCCCCGAAGTTCAGTTATGTGGCAGTAGGCTGCGGTGTACGTGTAGTGGCTTTCTGGTATAACTGATTCAAGCACTGTCAGCATGGATGGTGACCAGTACTGCTCGTGGCTGCCATTACCAGCACAAGAAGTACACCTCTGTTCTCTCCTCATACCTCACTGAACCACTTCAGTTCCCTGGCCTCCATTCCACTTTCCACCCCAAGCAAATCTCCAGAAGTATGCATTCTCACCAGCTTTCTCCAGGACTTACTCTCAGTCCCCTGGAGCATCACCCATCACCTCCATCAGCTGATTAGCAGATAAGCTATTGATCTCCAGGTGAGTTGGGGGTGAAGGTCACCCTGCAACTCAATTAAGTTGTACAATAACTTAAGCAATTGTGCCTTGGTGCTGTGAACTACTTGAGAGTGGTTCCTGTCCCAGCCTATGGAGCTGTGACATAGATACCTTTACTGTACTGCATTTGTTTTAAAAACTGCTTGGAGAACACGAAGCTTCTAGAATGACACAAACAGAAAGGTTTATTACATGCACTTTTAGATTAAAAGGTTGTTTTCTGCCTGCTTAGGGAAGCCTTCAGGTGTAGGAAGTGTGCGATCGTAGCCATGCTTGGTACAATAGCTAGCCTAGTATATTCCCATTGGCAAATCAAAAGCCTGATCTGCAAATTACAGGGTTCTACAGTACGTACAGCCAGAGGTACCGTAATCACCTTGAACGGTGGAAGAGCAATCGTGGTTAAAATGATTCTTCATTGGTAAATTCTTTTTTACATCTGTATGTAATCTGATAACCATTCAGATTTCAGCAACAGCAATTTCTACAGTTATGTAACTGTTTCTATTCCAGTTCAGTATTACTGCTTAGCTGTGCTGGAAGTGTTCACCATTTTAATGGAGCTTCATGGTGATTTAAAAGAAAAAAGTGTTTCTATCAAAGGACAAAAGGAGAGATGATGTATTTGATGAAACAGAAGAGGTTCTTTGTGATGAATTTTATCAGTTCTGCACTAATTAAAACTGTGTTAATCCTTCCTACCAAACTGACACAAAGACACGTTTTTCAAATCTGGATGTAGATGGGGCTACCAGGGAAAATAAACTAATAAAATAAGGAGCAATGGGATTGCATAAAGACTCCTGAGGATTCTGTGAGGTGCCTGGCAGCAGACTGACTGTGATCCCTTCTCCTCAATCGCAGTAAATGCTATTAAATTCTGAGGCATGGGAGAGCATTTCTGGGAAATGTTCTGTTTGGAGCCCAGCTGCCGTTCAGGGGTTTGTCCTCGGGTAACACCTAACGAAGTGCTCTCGAACTACAGCATTCATGTAACATTTTCTGTAAACACAATGTATTCATCTCTTTGGATATTCTTCAATAGAACTGTTTAAGTAGGTTTGAAAGTGATTAAGTATTTTTCTTTCTTTAATTTTTCAGCAGTTACCTGCAGACAAGCGTGCATCTTCTGACCTTAGTATTGCCAGCTCTGAAGAGGATAAGCTTTCACAGAATGCCTCTGTTCTGGAATCTCTTTCTGAGAAAACAGAAAGTAATGCAATCGAGGAGAAAAGCAACACTGTACTTCCAGATGATAAAACAGTTGAAGATGACTCT
Source organism: Pavo muticus (assembly GCA_016647715.1). Taxonomy (NCBI): domain Eukaryota; kingdom Metazoa; phylum Chordata; class Aves; order Galliformes; family Phasianidae; genus Pavo; species Pavo muticus. Next base: position 1,862,599 of record JACDJE010000055.1, read on the forward strand.
CGGGACATTAAAATTAGGAAAACAGCTGAAAGCATCCCTGATGGTGGCGATGATATCAAAGTGCAGAATGGTTCTGTGCCAACTGGTGAAGTTGAGCAAGGCAAAATATTGCCAATTGAAAAGAATACAGAAAGTCTGGAAGAAACAGCTGAAGATACAGAACCTCAGAAAGGAAGGAAAGAACTTAATGCAGTAACAAAATCAGAAATAAAGGATGAACACAACTTAAAAACAGAGAACGAAAATGACATAGGAAATGAACAAAGAGAGGAAAATGAACTGAAAGTAGTGCCTAGAGCTGATGATAGTGTAGAGACTGGAGAAGCCGATTCTGAGGAAAGCGGTGAAAAAGAAGAGGAAGTCAGAATAGATCCCTCAGAGAGAGAGAATGAAAAGGTCACTGCAGAAAATATCATAGAGCAAAAGGAAGATGAAGACGAAGCTCAGAAGGAGGCAATAACAGACGTCACTACAGACTCTGTACCTAGTGCTGAGGATAAAGTGCCAGATGAAGAAAAGGAACCCATAAAGCATGGAATTGAAAACATTAAGGAGATAGTTGGTATTGCTGAAACACAGATCAGCAATGGGGATAAAATACCTGAGACGTCGGATAAGCCGGTGGAAAGTCAGGCTAAGCAGGTCCTTGAGATAATCAGCTCTGAAGAAACTCTATCAGAAAGCCAAGACAAAGAGATCAAAGTAGAGAAGAAGCTGGCAGAAAGTGAAAATGAGAATATCTGTAAAACAAGTAGCATGGAGGAAATGGAGAGCAGAGACTCCGGAGAAGATGATGTAGGCCAAAAGGCAACACAGGACAAGCCCGAGGATATTTCTTATAAAATGGTGGGTGAACAGACTGAGATAGACCAGAATCCAGAAGAGCACAGAGCTGAGAATGCCCAGGAAAACAGTATTCAAACAGACAAAGAGCAACTAGAAGTTTCTTCTGATAAAATAATGAAGAATAAGCTTCAAGACACTACCAACGAACAGGCTGATGACTCTGAGCTCACTCCAGTCCCCACTATTAGTATTAGCACTGAAGAAAATAATGAAAAGGCCAAAATGGATGATCAAGACAGTACTGAAACGTTACAGCAGCTAGAATCTGAGAACCTGAAGGAAAATGATGCAGATTCAGGCACGGGTTCTACGGCTGATAACAGCAGCATTGATTTGAACTTGTCAATTTCTAGCTTCCTTAGTAAAAACAAGGAGACAGGATCAATATCTTTACAGGCAAGTATAAGCAATAACATTTTTAATATAAAATCCCATGTAAATCCTATATGAATGCAATACTAAAACTATCTCCAAGTTTGACATTTGTAGCTAAGAAAACAGGCTGAAAAACTTCTATGGCTGTGTAGAATATAGAAATGTGTGTGAATGGGGGTGTTCTGCATTGTGCATTCAGTACGTGTCTGGGTTTTGTGCAGCCAAGCTGGTAGCTACAGAACTGCTAGTTATCTTCTTAATTTGTTTCATGGGTATATTCTAATAAAGTAAAGTACATATAACAAAGTTTAACCATTAAACACGAAGATCTGTGCACAGTTGTAGTTCAGAGCTAACATTCAAGAAAACTGGTTCGGTGCCTTACCCTGCTCAGAATCCCTGCTTTCCCGGGACAAATCTCTTTCAGTTCTGAATCTCATGTTGAATTCCTGTCACTTCCATCTTACGTTTCTGTTTAGATTTAAAAGATCTAAGGCAGACCATCTCGAGTTTGCGTATGCCAGACACTACTCCTTTGTACTGTATTGCAGCAACAATGCTGGGATGAATGAGCTGATTTGGATAAAGCACATTCCAGAATATGAACTTTACTTATATCTTTATACTGATAGGATTGTTGCCACGCTAAGATAGTAACTGTAATCATGAGTTTGAAGAAAAAACAAGAACAAACAAACAAAGGTCAGCTTGAAATAGCTGTGCTATCATGACTGCAGTGTATTTGCGTAGCCTTAGCACAATGGAGGCAAAGTTTCAGCTGGGGTCTCTTTTGTCCCATAATGAAACAACAGCAGCTCTGAGAAGTGGGAATTACTCCCATTCTGTCAGCAAGGTCATCATCACATGAGTACTGGCTGCTGTCGTGTAAGAATTAAAATCAAAACCAACCAGAATAACAGCGTGTTACTAGTTGAATGTATTTCCAAAGCACTGGTGAGCAGATGAGTTAAACATCGCTGGGTTTCAGTATTGATTTTCCCAATTAGATACCTTTATTGCTGACTGGGGAAAACTACAGGCAAAAGCAGGCAGTAATTGTGACTCTTCAGCTCTTGAAAATCAAACTGAGTCTGTTTTGGTCAGGGCTTATCAGTTGTTTTTTCCTCTGAATGGCAACTTGGATGACCAGTAATCAGTTTTCCTAAAGAATGTTTCATTTCATGACAGTGTTTCAAGTTCTCACTAAGTAAATCAGGTACTTGATAAGCAGGGTGCCCCGATGGCCATGCAGTACGTCTCCATACAAACAATGAAGGAATCTAATATTAAGAGAATTTTTTAAAAAACAAGGAAGAGTGAATACAGCTTCAATACAGCCCAATTTCCCTGTGCTTTATTCAGGAAACCAGGAGGCAGAAGAAAACTTTAAAGAAAACTCGGAAGTTTGTTGTTGATGGAGTAGAAGTGAGTGTAACAACATCAAAAATAGTCACTGAAAACGACTCCAAAAGTGAAGAAATGAGATTTCTGCGGTAAGCCTTTTCAGAAGTAAATTCTGCAAGAGATTACGGTGTCTTGAACTTAGCAGTTGTTTTTTGTCACATCTGGGGACTAAGTTGTTGTTTTTCTGTCCATAGAAATAAATGCAAACTGTTTCTCAATGAGAGGATTCAAAAGTAGCTTTACCGGATCTAAGTTGTCGATGCTTTTTCTTTTGTAGTTTTCTTTTGTTTTCCCCTCAGTATGAACTGTTCCTTTTTATTTTTAGGCGTCAGGAGCTGAGAGAGCTGAGGCTTCTTCAGAAAGAGGAGCAGAGAGCCCAACAGCAGCTCAGCAACAAGCTCCTGCAGCAGCGGGAACAGATGTACAGGCGTTTTGAACAGGAAATGACAGTGAGTATTTGAATGTTGGTGCCCTCAAAATGTGCCATCTTGACGGATGAATGCAGAATGCTAGTAGCAACAATACAGCCATCTCCTTCTATGACGGCTATGGTTCAGTTTTCATTCCTGCTAATAACGGCAATGTTTTTGCATTATGGGGTGCTTAGCTTGTATGCTAGAACTTGTATGCTTTCTTGTTTCCCTAACAGAGTAAGAAGCGGCAGTATGACCAAGAAATAGAGAATCTGGAGAAGCAGCAGAAGCAGACAATAGAGCGCTTGGAGCAGGAGCACACAAACCGGTTACGAGATGAAGCAAAGCGCATCAAAGCAGAGCAGGAGAAAGAGCTGTCCAAATTCCAGAACATGCTGAAGAACAAGAAGAAGGAGGTAAGAGACAAGGATGGCTGTACAGGAAACAAAGAGTACGGCCACAGCAAATCATTGAGGTTAGGTCTCCCAGAACCCTGTGCGCTGTTGTCTGAAGTGTCAGTTATGTTGGTTTTGTTCTTTAACTCCAAAAGGAGAGCTAAGAGAAGAAAATCTGATGGCCTAAAATCTTTTCCAGTTAATTTCATGCTTGTTGTAGTGCTAAGGCAAAGTGAGTAACATTTGACACTGACACCTTATGCTGGTAATTTATTTGCATTCGAGTAAGAAAAGTGGTGTACCTCTGTGTGTTTAGCATCGTAAAAATTGCTTTATTTCATTCTCGGATCAGTTTTGTCGTGCTTGTTTGTATATAAATGTCTCCAGCCTTTGCTCTTAGACTTCCAGAAATTTCTTTAAAAAAAAACCTGTACTGTCCATGCTTTTACATAGAATGATCCCGTAGTACAAAGGTGTATAGAAAAAAATGTTGTGTTCAGTGTGAACTGTATGCTCATAAATAACCATTTTCTTCTTTTTGTGGAACCTCTTGCATTTTTGAGTCTCTTTCTGTTTACTGGTGATTGGGTCCTACATGGGAAAGCGGGAAGAAGGTTATATATTGCTCTGAGCTAAAAGCAGTTCTTTCACAGAAACAGGAATAGCATGTGGTGATTTGGACTCTGCTTTCCGATGATGCTTCCAGTATTAAACAAACAGACATTTGTTTCTGGCTGTAGGGCTTTCTATTCACAGCTAAGAGGGCGAAGTAGAGTTTGAAGGGAAAGGCAGCTGGCGCTGTAAGCTACCCGCGCTGTGCTGAGGTGTGCGCTGTTCATTGCTCGAATTCTTAAAAGTTTTTTTTAAAAACAGCAGCAAAAACGAACAAACAGAACCCCCAACAAAACGACCATCAGCAAAGTAACACGTTCATGTGCATGTTAGCCTGATTAGCCGGGTTATATTTAGAAGATTTCTTCTATTCCTGTCTAATTCCCCTCAAACTGAAACAAACGTTCCGTTCCAGCATGTGTAATGAAAATTTCTTATAAACAATTAGTCACTGGTGTTTTTTGCTTTTAAATTCATCTGAACATTTACAACCGTTTAATATTTTTCCTGTGATCATTTTTAAGACTTGCCCTGCATAGATGTTGTTTATGGTTGTGACGCTTAACAAGAGCATCTTATAAATTCATATTCAAGATAAGTGTCAGAAATGGCTCTTTTTACTGAAGATTTATCTAAGCTTCCAACAATTTTTCACAGCTTTACTGTGAAGTAAACATACTCTGTAGTCCCTTTTACAGTAGTGTTTCAAGAAAATGCCACTTTTGCAAGTGGTGGTTTTCTCAACTATTGCCTATTCTAGCCGCTGCATGAAAAAGCAAGCAACTGCCATTTCTGAGAGCACTGGACAGCATTTGCATGCAAAAAGAAGCTGGTATATTCCTCCTTCCTGCACTGGCATACCTAAAGCATGCATTGCGCTGTCTCTTTTCACTAAGCTCTTTTCACTGAACTAACATCTCTGCCACTGAAGTACTGCACGCTTTCCAGTATACCTCTAGTGCTTGACCTGCATGTGCTATGTTCACAATAATGCTTGCTGCGGAGAAAGTGTTCTTTTCGCCACCTTCTGCATGCTTATATACACTGTAGGTTTTTTGTGAAGTGGAGAAAGCACCAAAAGAGCTGAGAAAAGAGCTCCTGAAACGCAAGAAAGAGGAGCTTGCACAAAGCCAGCATGCTCAGGTAACAGCGGCAGCTTCAAGCTACTAAAATACAAAAGGCGGCAGTATTCACACAGCTCCATAATTTCACTTGTTGTTGTTGTTGAGTGAATATGAAACTTAACTCGGACTAACTCTATGTATGCTCTTTCTTCAAATATTCCCCTATGACTTCCCATACAGTATAATGTGTAGAAATGCAGGAGCAGTGACTTCCAGGTTTGTGCTGTTAAGTTATGTATGGTCTGCCAAAAACCTGTATTTTACTACGACAAGTTCCATTGCAGTGCTTTTGTGAGCTGTGAGGACCCCCACAAGTCTATCAAATTATAAAAGTTTGAGTCGGAAGTTATTTTTTGAGTAATATAATCACAGAGGCAGAAAATACATAGGAGCTGTAAGCACGAGGCACCATTCCTAGCGGCACAACAGATTATCACAGAATCGCAGACTGGTTGGGCTGGAGGGACCTTAAGGGCTGTCCAGTTCCACCCCCTGCCATGAGCTGGTTGCCCCCACCAGATCAGGGCCTGGGGCCGCATCCAACCCAGCCTTGGGCAGCTCCAGCAATGGGGCACCCACCGCTCTCTGGGCGGCAGTGCCAGCACCTCACCTCCCTGTGGGGAAGAATGTATTTGATCTGAATCTCCCCTTCTTTTTGTTTGTCCTATCACTACGTGCCCTTGTGAAAAGTCCCCTTCTTCTAAAAGATTAGGTCAAATGAATTTACATAATGCCTAAACACAGGTGAATGGAAGCTAGAAGACATCATAGCTTCATGCCTTCAAACTCGCTGCGTTTACCTGAGCTGTCTGGAAAGGGGCTTGCTAGTATTTCAGAATGTTTTTGCGATGGCCATAGCCTGTACAAGAGCAAATTTGCCCTCAACGGAGCAGTTTTGGATTCAAGTAACTTAGATTAAATGTTCACGTGAGTGACTTGGTAGAAAATAACAGCAACTCTGTTTGATTACTTGTCCTGTTCAGGAGGGGATTTCCCGGCATAGAATTTGATTGAGTTGCAGCACTCTCCACGCTGAGGATTTGTGTCTCTGATGTTGTTAAGGAAACAATTCAGGAACTGAATGTTTGCAGTGTTTGTGATGACTTTGTTTCCTTTGCTGGTTTCAGTTTGTTGAAGAAAGAGTTTTAAAGGTGGAAGATCCTTACTTGAAATGGTGCAGTACCAAAGTGCAAATGTTCCATTTTAATATCCAAAAATTCTCTGTGTCTACTTTGTTCCATTAGCCTTGAGGTTTTAATGTATATTATTGACACACAGCAGAGTCTCATTTCTTCTTTTTTTTTTAAGACCAGCACTGTATTTCATTGTATTCTGACATAGGAAGTACATTGTGTCCCACAGGGCGTTGCTCAGGTTATGATTCAGTCTTTTCAGTTGTCTTCATGTACGCTTTTCAACGCACAAATGCAGGATGTAAGTCCCAAAATACAAACCAAGAAGTTTTATTTCCCTAATGTTCCAGATGTTTTCTCTTCTCTTTCTGCTCGTATGTGCTGATCAGTTTCACTGCTGCCTGTAAACAAGTTAGCACAAATGTGTATAACTACACTATAATATATATATATATAAGGACAGCATGGCTAACTCTGGGCAGAGCACTGAAGTTTCTCACAAACGTGATACAGTAACGTTCTCAGGTGTTTGTTCAGCACATGTGAGAAACACTGTGTGACTTGAATGCTGTGTGTGCAGTGAAATTATGGATTGTAAAGATCTTGGTTTAAGATACTGGGCAAAAGCAAGTGGTGATTTTAAAGAGGCAGACTGCCTTTTGCACCATCCAGCATGTTCCTGAGTAAGGTCTATGATCTTTGTTGCATGACTGCTTTCTGAGATTGCCAGGTTTACCTCAGTGCTAAATTAGAAAGGATTTTTTTGTGTGTTTTGGGTTGGTTTTTTTAATGTTTTAAGTAGATATGGAAGCAGTGATATTTAAATGATTGACAGTAAATCCCCAGCATAACCTTTTTTGAATGTGACTAGAGCAGCTGTCCCTACTTTCCAGATAAAAAAGATCACTAGGAGATCAAACATTGTAGTAATTATGTGCCTGCTTGCTGAAAATAAACTTTTAGTTTTCTCCTTTTCCAACTAGAAAGGGAAAGACAACAGTATTTTTCCATCAGCTCATATATTTGATTAGGAATGCCTGATGTCATTCACAAACCTGGCCTCCCAGTCTGTTTTGTACCCTCAGCCCTGCTCCCTTCTGAACTTGCAGCAGCTTATTCCACCTCTGGTTTTCTGTTATCTGTGTAAGCTTAACTCTGCTGCCCGCTGGGAGACATGAAAAACTTGACTATTCTTCTGTAACGTTGCATGAAAATGAAGACCAAGATTCTCCTGGTCATAATATAAAGTATTTTTAATTAACATGTAGTTCTGCATGTTGCTGATGGCTCTTAGCAAGGCTCAGTAAAAACAAAACAGATTGCTAGCTCAGGAGGCCCTTGCAGCGATCACCCACAGTATTTTCAGCCTCACGCCATCTCCCATCCAGCAGGCCCTCTTTAACTTCACTTCACTGTGTGTAACAGCAAATGCTTCAGCTGCCTGTTTTGGCTAGGAAGGACACTGCCATCGTGCTTTTTTTTAACCTTTATGTCCTGGTAGAAACATCTGCATTAATTTCTTGAAGTGTGTGTGTGTGTGCATGCCTGTGTGCTGGCAGATGTGGTCTGAGGTTGGGTTTTCTTGACAGCTGCAAAGAAGAAATACAATGGCATGTTCTTGCAGCGTGGACAGGGATTGTTACTACTCTCTGTTCTTCGTGACGTGATGCAGTGCCTGAGGCACCTTGGATAATGGGAAGGTGCAGATGATACGTGGACTGCATCACGCAGATGGCAAATCATGTGTGAGGAGCCGGGTCAGCTCGGGCATGCTGAGCTTAGTAGCGCTCAGAGTGCAATTCCCACAAAAGCCATTGGGTGTCTTCTTTGCAGTCTCACAGGATCCCAAACCTCACTCAGTATCTTTGCATTCATGAAGTGATAAACCACTTGAGATCGAGACACAGTTCTGAAACTAACACATAAATAACTCGGCTTTACTTAATAATCCAAAGCAAAAAATTAATCATAAATGCTTCCGTTTTCTTACATCCATGAATCCATAACCGTTGATACAACTGAGATCAACTATATATTGAGCATGCTTGTCTTTGCTACCTTTAAACTGCAGCTTTTCTAGAGGAGAGATGGAATGAATTGGTCTGTTGTCCTTGGTCTTATTTCTGAAAGTATTATTTAAATATTAAGTATTCTCTTGCCTTCTCTGTATGTAGAAAATTCAACTGATAATTCTGTAGCCGAGGCATGTTAGCTCAAATCTCTGTAGCTGAACTTGTTTTCATGTATAGCTCATTCTGAGAGAACTGGGAATTTCGCTGAAATGCCATGTGGCTGGAAGTGCAATATTTAATTCATTGCTTTTCACCAGGAGCAGGAGTTTGTGCAGAAGCAGCAACAAGAACTGGATGCATCTCTGAAGAAAATTATTCAGCAGCAAAAGACAGAACTAGCCACTATTGAACGAGATTGCCTCAACAGCAAACAGCAGCTCATGAGAGGTGAGTCTCTCCTTAAAGGTAGTTATTTGTGCTGCATTTCAACGCTAATATGGAACAGTAATAAAAACATCTACTTATAGAATAGCATTGCTCTTAAAATGTGACTGTAGGCCACTTCTAAACATACGCTTGCAGTGGGTTAGAAAGGATTGTGTTGTACTTTCTGAACCTGCCTTCTCTCTTCAGCACGCGAAGCTGCGATCTGGGAGCTGGAGGAGCGACATCTACAAGAGAAACACCAGCTCCTCAAACAGCAACTCAAGGACCAGTACTTCATGCAGAGGCATCAGCTGCTTAAGAGGCATGAAAAGGTCAGTGTTGACTGTGACACTTTCTTTTGCGTATTATAGTCTCCTTTATTTTTTCTAATCAGTCTCTGTGGTAGCTGTTTGCTTAGGCAATACCCACATGGGTATTTCCATGCTGCATAGATTCTGTACCTTCTGTTGAAATAAACCTTGATCTTGCTTCACTAACAGTGGTACAGTGAAGTATGAGGGGTCATTTTTACCTTTTGATTCCTTTCAAAAAGAAATCCACAAAATAACAAAACCACCACCATCCTTTTGCTATTCAAAATAACAAACAGTGCTTGTGCATAAAAATTAGCAGAGTTTTGGCTTGTGGTTAAATAAATCTACTCCTTAGTAAATCATCTTGGAATTCAATGAGCAGAATGAGGAACTAGATGAGCTCTGGGGCAAGTACTGAAATCTGTCTCTGTGTAGCTAAATCCTGTAAAAGCCCAGAAGGCAACACATTTTCTACAAGGCATCTAACCTTTTTTAATAGAATATACTAAATAAAGGAATACAATTCTTGGAAACCTAAACCCAATATAGAGAAAGATGACATGATTTCCTTGTCATTGGATCAGAATTGGCCTCCACTGCAAAATGGCCTCTATATATTTGGGCGTTTGTATTTTAATCCCCATAATGGCTGCTGCTTTCATTGCAGTAGTGGAAGTTCAGTTCCGTTGAAGCTTCTCCTCTTGAATAGGACAGACACCTTAAAAATATAATTCAGGAGTTGAGCAACCATGTGTAAAGTGTATCTTTCTTAGAACATAAAAGAATTTTGTATGGGTTGAGCATGATCCAGAGCTCTCTGGAATTAAAGGAAGACCTCACCCACCCCACTGGTTTCACAAGGGCTGAGTCTCATTTCTCCTAAAAGAAACACTCAGACAACGTGTGCATTGATGAGAAGAGATGCAAACACTGTAATGTAGGAGGTATTCTGCAACATTACCATGTGATTAATGCTTTAGGAAACGGAACAAATGCAGAGATACAACCAACGCCTTATTGAAGAGCTGAAGAACAAGCAAACTCAGGAAAGAGCCAGACTGCCTAAGATCCAGCGAAGTGAAGCAAAGACTCGAATGGCTATGTTTAAGAAAAGTTTAAGAATTAATTCATTAGCCTCTCCAGATCAAGATCGTGAGAAAATTAAGCAGGTAATTAATAAAAATGATCTTAATGGTGTAAATGCTTGATGTGATATAAACATAAATGTGATCACGGGACATAACGCACTCTGCAAGTTTGCAGATGGCACAAAACTAGGTTGATATATGGATGTCTGCTGCCGTTCAGAAGGACCAGTCAAGCTGGAGAAGGGGGCAGACATCCTCATGAAGGCCAACAAAAGCAAATTCAAAGTCCTGCACCTCAGGGCCATTAAAAATATTTAAATACTTTAGAATCATTCAGTTCAGTAATACTGTATGCCATATGTGTTCGTCCTGTCACGTACAGTTGTTCTATTCAGGTAAATTGTTGTCTCTAGGGGCACAATCTAAATTGTCTTTTCAATTGTAGTTTGCAATCCAAGAAGAAAAGAGACAGAAAAATGAGAGACTGGCACAGCACCAGAAACATGAAAATCAAATGCGGGACCTTCAGTTGCAGTGTGAAGCTAACATCAGAGAACTGCATCAGCTACAGGTTAAAAACAGATAGTAGATGGACATCCAGTGGGAAGATTCTGCTTTGCCTGTGTCTGTTACTAACCTGAAACACTTTTTCCTGCATTTTTCCTCATGCGAATTCTTTCAATTTTGCTTTCAAAGGCCTGCAGCGTACTATTTAACCAGACTCAGAAGCCTGCATTACTAAGAGATCATTTTACGCCCAAGAAGAGCGTGAGCCATAAGCAAATGATCACTCTCAGAGTTATTTACCAAGTTCCTAGTGCTGTTCTGCGTAGGCAGCATCTCCTTTTAACCTGCTCTTGCTCAGATGTCAGTAATCACAAGAGCGGTAGGCAGCACCAGGCACTGCCCACAAGGCGTTCGAAGTAATAGCTGGAATTAGATGGTCTTAACAAAGTGCAGGCTGCCATTTTATGCTTGAGCTTGTGGAAGGTATTTAGAAGGAATGCTCTCCTTACAGCAAGGAATTTGATGTCAGTTTTGGTATGCTTTTTGTAGAAGTAGATGCTGTATACTAAAGGCTAAGGCCTCCTTTTCCATGAAATCTGCTTTTTCCCTGCTTCAAGGACTCAAGGCAGTTTTCAAGTATTAATTGATCACCTGCTGATAACCTTTGCATAAAGAAATCTTTCAATGGCCAAAGAAGCTAGATTTACTGATCACTTTTCTTGCCTCCTGGGAATGCAGCCCCTGGCTGTGCCACTAATAAGCCTCAGTAAAACCCCAAATACTGTGGGAACCTGTGTGAGGCTCAGCTCAAGTAAAATTGAGCAGATTAGGGCTGCTCTGAGCCTCACCAAGAGAAGTAGGCCCTTAGCTGCTCTCAGGAGTAGCCAAGTGCTTTTTAGTCCTGGTTGGTTTTTTTTCATACTCTGCATGAAACCCAGTTGGGCCTGCAGCTCTAGAAGCAAGAAGGGTTTAAGGGGCTGCAATTGCCAACTGCTCTTAATACAAAGATTCGATGCAGCCAATTACTTAACTATATCCTTGCCATGCTTCAAGGTTTCCTCTGAAAGTTAAGCATGTACAACTTAAAGAATATGAAGCTGGTGTGTGATTTCAAATCATTACCTTTCTCGTTACAGGGCGATTCTGAGGCTGTTTCAGTGCAAGCACATCTCTCTCTCTAGACCCCATTTGTTAGGCTCAGCTCCTTAGCACTGACAGTTGAAATACTCAGCTCCTATGCTGCAAACCCTGCTTCCTTTCTAATGTCATCAGTTTTAATAAATTATAAAAACTTTCTTTAGAAAGCAAAGCAGAAATGCTGCGTGACCTCGCATAGCACTATTAGGCTGTAAACACAGTTCTGACTAACGCTGTCAGCTGCTCCCTTAGTGGCAGTCAACAGTGTGGATTTACAAGTATTTCTTATCTCAATTGGTTCTGATGGAAAGATCAGCTTTTGATAATGCAACCTCGTAACATACTTTTATCTTGTAATTATGTACGTCAGTGTTTACACAGAATAAGCTAATTAAAAAGAATTAGGACAACATATGTCACTGTGCCAACACTGAGTTGTCTAATCTGAATTAGTTTTACAAGGATTATCTTTATCTTGTTTTAAGAATGAAAAATGCCATCTACTGGTTGAACAAGAGACTCAGAAGCTCAAAGAGCTAGATGAAGAGCACAGCCAAGAACTGAAGGAATGGAGAGAGAAATTGAGACCAAGAAAAAAGGTAAATTGGAGCGGTCATGAGTCAGAAAATAAGGAAGTGTTAAATCTTGCAAATGCAGACCTTACAAAGAATAACGCAGAGGAAAACCAAGCTACTGTACAAAACTGCCACAGTTCACTGTGTAATGAAGGAAGTTAAAATACGTGCAATGAAAAAGGCATGCATGTTATCAGGCTCTTACTATGTTCTGCTTGCAGGGCATGAGTATGTATTTCCATATAAAACAGCTGAAGTAAATCTGGTTTAGGAACGTATTTCAGCAGCCATTAGGATACAACAACAATTGAGTGCTCAGTAACAAATAGAGTGGTTGTGGTGGTTGAGTTTTTTATTTTCAAACTGGAAAGCACCAGACTTTCACACAACTTAAAGAATAACCTACAGGCAGATGATGTTTGTTCTTATGCTGCTGGGACTTGGTGCTTTTGCAATCTGATAACTGTAGGGGACTTCTTACAATGGTGCGTGCAGTTACATCGCATCAGACAGGCAGCAGTGTAATAGGCTCGTTGTGTTTTGCTTTTATTCCTCTGACAATCTGATTTTGTTCTTAGACGCTGGAAGAAGAATTTGCCAGAAAACTGCAGGAACAGGAAGTTTTCTTTAAAATGACTGGAGAATCTGAATGCCTTAACCCTTCAACACAAAGCCGCATTTCCAAATTCTATCCAATCCCCAGCCTTCACTCGACCGGCTCATAACTCTGGGAACTGCTGCAGGTTTTTCATATTTGGAATTCTTCGTTTCTTCATCCTCGTCGTCTAACGTGATCTAATTGCAGTGTGCATTAAAGGACCTGGCACTTTTTGTTTTCAGTGGAGACAATCAGTGTCACGATCACTTTTTTTTTACTTCTTTGAATGGAAGAGAGGAGAAAAGGAGTTGCTGCATAACGGTAATGTGACGTCCTTCAGATGTTTCAACAATACGTGGTTTTTTTTTATCTCGGTCTCAAAGTAAGTTATCTATGGTTTTGACTTCAAGAAAGTAAGTCTGGAACAAGAATTGTAATATTTCTCATCACAAAAAAATGTTTATGTGCATTTTTAAACGGTGTAATATTAGTTCTGCTACTGTGTTTTTAAGTGTCTCATTTCTACACAAGAGAATTCCACAACTGAAACTGCCCTGAGGGGTTTAAAATGTTGAGCAGTGTTCTCAGAGCAAGGACTGAAGCTGATTACTCAGAGCATGCCAATAACCAAAAAAATGAACCCTTGTGCTTACACAATTGGTAACAGTAAAAGCCTTTGCAACTTCTTTAAAAGAGAAACCTCTGGCAGAAATTAAACTGAGCTGATCTCCATCACGCGTTTTGTCCATTAGTCCCATAACGAAATGGGGTGCTAGTTTAAGTAAGACAGTGCCTGAAACACGTCGGTATGCTAATCCTGGTGACAGGGTGGTGTTTTGTCATTCAAAAACAAAACAAATACTCCATTGCATTGCTGTTACTGTACAAAACAGAAGATTTCTTGCTGCTACTGCCATTTTTGTTGTAAATCCTCACCCTAAAATATTTTGCACTAAAATATGTAAAGGTGAAAGAAATGCTAACTTTAAAATACACGGTTTATTAATTTCCTTAGCTATTACAGGTGGTTATTTCTACAAATGGAAAACCTGTAGAATGTATTTTTTAGAGAGCCATGTGCAAAATGCACGTGGTCTCTCTAAGTGTACCTGGAAGGGGTAGAGCCATCTTTCTGTTCTCACCAAAGCCTGTTTGTTTAAACTCCATCAGAGCGTGGAGGTGGGTGGTCATTTTTGCAGGTAACCATGGCGGAGTCTGATCTGATTAGAAGTGTTAGAGTTGGTTGTTTTGTTGCTGTTGTTTTAGCCATTTTATTTTATAGAAAGATTTAAGTTAAATATATAGACAGAATTCTTAATGAAGCTGTTTTTTGTTTTTGTTTTGCTTTTGTGTTGCCACATACTAACATAGATGGTTTTTATTTTTCAAGTTTATAGATGTACAATAAGTTATTTACCTGACTGATCTGCAGTGGAAAAAGTCTGGAATGTTTCTTATATAGCTGGTAGGGAAATAAAAGCGTATTAGGTCACTTTTACTGCACTCCTTTTGGTGGCAGTCATATCCAGACAGTACTGTAAGCTGTACTTTGGTATGCCGTGTGAAATTTGTAAAATAGTATTTTGTTATTTGAGGCCTAACTTCCTATTCTCTTGGGGCATCAACTGCAGCATTTGTTTTGCCGGCTGGCATTAAATGCGAGGCTGGTGAACGTGATGTTCATTTCATGGGAACAGTACTGATGCATGTGAACGAACTCTTAAGTTAACGTAGGGTTTGAATCAGATGTGGTTGAAAACCTGGATGCTGAAATCTTTGGATGCTGGAGCTATGCTTTCTCAGTGCAGACACTTAACATTTACAGCACAGTATCAACGGTTGGAAAATGCATGTTTTAATTTAAATTTTGTAACTTTTTGATAGCGTAATTACTTTACTAGCTAGCCCTAATTCCTGGCATTTTATTATGTAAAAGTGTATTGTGTACTGTTGTAAATTCACGTACCATATCTCTAGAACGTTATCTGTTGCAAAATGCAAAGTTCTTTCAGTTGTTTCTTCTGTAGGGTGAAATACGTCTCTGGCCTTTACTTTCTAAGCTCCACTGTCATAAATTGACTTACTAAAATCAGCAGGTAATCTTCATCTCTGTATTTAAGAACTTGTTTGCAGTTTTGTACGCAGTAGGCTCAGTGACTTATCTGGGGAGAAGACGTGGCAAGCAGATCTCCCGTTCTGGGTTCCCTCTGCCTTTATCCACATTAAATTCTCAGAGAAACGTTCATCTTCTCACACTCTTGGCAGTCTCAGTGATAACTTGTTAGTGGCGTAGCGGTTACCTCTGTCTAAATCTTTCATTCGAAGATCCTTTTCACACAAGCTCCTGCAATCTGATCTCAAGAATAAATCGTACAAACAAACAACAGTTCTATGTTGTGGGAGGGACTGAATGTAGTCCTGCAGCCTTACTGAGTCCTTGGCCAGGGCTGGAGTCATAGGGCGCTGGTAAGCAGCTGCAGTCTTGTGAACTGTGCTGGGATTTGATGTCTGGTGTGAAAATACATTTGTTGTGGGATAACAGGGACTAACATAGGTACTTACACACTTAGATTGATAAAACTGTCGTTGCCAGTATTGTGCAATGTGAAAGAGGAGGCGTGCGCTATTATGTCAATGTCAGAAAATCCAGTTTAAGTGAATTTAGTCTCACACAGGCCTGGAAGAGCTCTTCTGAGATATAAAATCCAATCTCTCTACTATCATATCACGTAATCCCTTTAATAACCGTTAGAAGTTCAGTCTCAAAGGAAATTGGGTGTATTTTCCTTAGCCAGAACAATGTATTTGCTTGCTGAGTTCTTGGCAGATCTTGTTTTTCCTACAGGCCCCTCAGAAGACGAACAAATACTGATCTGTGATCCCCTTTGTTTTACTACACTGGCTGCTCTGAAAGTAATGCCTCTCATTTGTTTCCATGGAAACTACAACAGATACAGCTCTATTTGATAGAGCAAATTCTCAGCTGCAATGTACTATTTTTCAATATAGTCACCACCATTAGCTGTCATTTACACCAGCAATGACCAAAAGCCTGTATGCAGTGCTTGTAAAAAATCTGCATGGCTGCCCCCAGCAGGGCTTGTCCTCCCTGTTGCTGTTGCCACCGCTGAAACGCACCACCCACCACCTCACTGTGCTCACATCCACTGTTTGCTCTCCATGAATGTCACTGGGTGCCATTTTTTCTGTAAGGAGGAACTCAATGACACACCTTTGCTTCATCCACACTTCCGTGTCAGACCCATTCTCTCAGACTGCCCCTCTGCTGCCATCTGTCACATGGCAATAAACTGTAATGGAATACTGGTGGGAAGATTTAACTTCTACTGCCATCCCACCAACATCCACCTCTGACATCATGGAGCAACAAAATAAAATAGGAGGCATTACTTTGAGAGCAGCCTGTACATCACAGCTGGGAAAATGAATAACGGCAATACATAAAGTGCATGCAGTACAATGCAGCGTAGTGGTTGTCCTCTTCTATTTACAATTGATTTAAAAAAAAAATAATTAGCCATCTTCTTGGCAAGCTCATGGCCTCTGATGGATTCAGACTTCACAGTTTTTCTTCATCATCATTAAATCAGCTTTCTTGGGATGAGGCCTTCTAAATACAGGAGTAGGTGGCTATGCCCCAAAATCAAGCCATGTTTCTGAGAGTACTGGCCAAACTCTGGCAGCTTTGGGCCCTAGGAGCCTGTTCCAGTGCCTGATGACCCTCTGGTGAGGAACCTTTCCCTGGTACTCAACCTGACTCTTCCCAACACATATTTGTGCAGTCTCCTCATTTACTGGAGTTCAGCTGTTTGTGGCATCCTGTAATTCTCTGCCAATGCAGTCCTTAGCATTTACAATCCTGTATTTTACTTCACGATCTGTACTTCACTTCTGGATCTCAGAAAATCTTCCTTGTGTTGACATGTCCACACGTGTTCCTGTTCCCTGACTTCTAATAGCAGCTTCGTAGCGGATTCAGAACGATGGTTGGGGAGAATTAACCTTAATTCCCAGACAAGCTGAGGATGCCCTGGCATATTTCTCAGTCTTACAAAAGATGAGAACGGGTAAAGGGAGGGAAAAAGAAACTTCATAGCATTTATCTAGCTAGGAAGGGGATAATGTTTGCAGACCTTTTAGTTCTCTATCCCCTTCCTCTCACCTCAGTCCTCATCCTTTCTGTAACTTTCTGTACCTACTGCACTTCTGGCACAAGGGCAGTCGGGGGCTCTGGAGAAAGCAGAAGAGCTCTTAATTAAAATGTGCTTAAAACCAGCTAGTGAGCAAGGGCCCACCTATTTCCACTGTGCTGAAAGCAGAAGGGAGGTACTGAGCCCTAAGATGCTCTCATTTACCAAAATCTCTTCGAGTTTCCATGCTAGGTAAAGCCTCTTTCTTACAGGTTATCAGCTAGGCTGAGAATGGTGGAAAGAACAGAAACCAGAAGGAGAGAGCTGCTGAACTGTCATACCCCCAGTCCTGTAAGAAAGCCAAGCAGAGTGCTGTTGTGTAATACAACCTCGAAATCCAGGGCATCTCCAAGCTCACGTTGTCCCAGAAGTTTGTTGAATGTTTTGTGTTAACAAACCAAGTCATTTTGCCTTACAGGAAGCAACCAAAAATCATGAGATGGATGAATAATTGGCAAAGGATCTCTGTCTGTTTTAGCTCATGGAAATGAACTTGCAGTAGCAGCCATACAAAAGTTTTGGTTGTTGGTTTTTTTTGTTGTTCTTGTTTTTAAAAGTAATTTGATTTCATGGCTTTCTGTAGAATATTGTAATAATTCTGCTGTAAATACAATAAAAATCACAGTTTGCTGAGAGGGTCTCTGATTTCGTTTCAGGAAACTCGTATGAACTGAAGTGATCTGTGAGCGAGCAGGACAATTTGTAATTTTTATTAAGTGAGTGAGGATAAAAAATACTTGAACCTTGTGTGGTTGCATGGGCCCTGGCTGGAATAGCCCCGTGTGTGAGTAGAGATCGAACACAAACCTCGTTCTGCCTGACAGCCTGGCTTGCACATCACAGCAGGCTGAATAGCTCTGGCATTGCTTGAGACATGGGAGCACAGCTGCTGCACTTAAACATGACTGTAAGTGGGGTTTTTTCTGTGGCTGTTTTTAAGATAGATAGATTTGAAAGGAAATGTTTCAGCAGAGCCAGGTGAAGAGTATGATTCACCCAGAAGGACACAGGTTTAATGGGCCAACACTGCAAGCTGCTGTGAAAACTGACCTGGTTTGTATAGAAAGAACCTTTTTCCAAACTCTCCTGCAGACTGGAAACCAGAGATCCCAAGAAACAACGCACATACTGGTAATGAGAATGAAGCAAAACTGCCACCATTGGCCACTCAAACCCCACAGCGTGTCTGCCCACAGTCACAGTGACTCTGGTACAGACTATGCCATGTAATACTGATAGGCAAACTTGGAGTATAAAACACACTTTTAATTGGGATGTTTACATTAACAAGTTTTTCCTAATGTTTCAAAAATAGAATGCAAAAACGTTTTTTAAAGGTCAACAAATTATGTTTAAGAAAAGTGCTTCAGTTCTGTCCCTGTGCATGTCACAGCAGGCCGTGCTGCACAGCACAAGAGGCCCACGCTCCCTGCAAAGTATTTGCATGTGCTGTGCCCTGCGTGCTGCCACAGCCTCCTCTGTAACAGCACTTTGTCAAAGGAAGCAGGCTTGGGAGCGAGGTTAATACATGTTGAGTGC
The DNA here is from genome assembly GCA_016647715.1 of Pavo muticus. Classification (NCBI taxonomy): domain Eukaryota; kingdom Metazoa; phylum Chordata; class Aves; order Galliformes; family Phasianidae; genus Pavo; species Pavo muticus. The sequence continues at coordinate 1,881,308 of JACDJE010000055.1, forward strand.
CAGAGCACTGAAAAATTGAAGAGCTGGGAGGGAACCACTTGCCAAAGTGGGTCACAGGTGGGGTGACAACAGGTGCTGACCCCAGAGATCAGAAAGCACTCCCAGCCCAAGCCAGGACCCTGGCTGACTCAGTGCCACCAGCACCTGATGCACCAGGCCTCCCCACTATAGTCAGCACAGCGATGTGCTCAGGAAGCTCAGTCCTGGCACTTCCTGCAGGGCTTTTGGTCTGACTCTTACCACTTGTTTGGTATGGGGAGGATTTCTTTTTCTTTTTGCTGGATATGTGGCTAGTTGTTTAACGCAAGTTTTTACGTAGCTGGGAATAATACAAGACTGGACTGAGGGGGGCAGGAAGCCCTTGTCAGCATAAAAACACAAACCTGGATAGGCTCAGGGGCGCTAAGCCACACATTCGCAACAGGAGGAAACATCCATACTAGAGCAACACTGGACACGTGTAAAAGAGCCATTCAGATCTCAGCAGAAACACTGAACTATCAAGTCTAAGTACTCAGCTGACTGGCAAGGACATTTTAGCAGTAAGGGAGTGAAGATCCACACGAAATCTCTGGGCTGCTAGGGATGCTGCCCTTCAGAACTGACTTTGCTCTTCCCTTAAACCCCAACGCTTCTTCTTTTCCTTCTGCCACCATACACTTGTTCACCTGGGGACAAGGAGAAAGTCAAAAGGAGGGCTATTTGAAGAATTCGTGTAGAAAAAAAACAAGACAAAAAACACTACACCATAAAACAACCAAGAAAACCAACCCATGCTGTGTCAGCATTTCCCACAGATGGGCTGGTGTCCAGGGAACACTGAAGGCCCTGGCCCAGCTCTCCCCTGGGGATGGCACATGTCCGTACCTTTCTCGCCTTTCTCTCCTTTTGGTCCCCTGTGCCCATGGCGTCCTGGTGGGCCCATCGGCCCAGGGTCACCTGAAGGAATGAGAAAACCAAGTTTGTCAACGAGCATGACTGGGATAGGTCAGGGTAAGGAAGACCAAATTAGGCAGCTAATTGGGCTGAGATCTTAAAGGTACCGCCTTCACTACATGGAGGCTCTGACCTTAAAAGCAGCCTGATTCCAACCATCCCTTTGGTCACAGTGCCGCTTCCTGGGCAGCAAGAAGTTACTGGCATTATAGGGCTTGAGAGGGAAAGGATGGCAAGCCTAACCTTTGGGGCCGGGATAACCCCGCTCTCCTTTCTCACCAGGTGGTCCCCGGACAGTACCATGTGCTGGAGAGGAAAACAGAGAGCATGAGTGAGTAGGATAAAGGATAAACCACCTGCAAAGGACTGTGTGTTCACTTAGAGAAGCAGTGAGTCACGCTGGAAGGACATTTCTCTACATTAAATGGGATCAGAATGAGCAGGAGCAGTTTTTTCAAAAAGATTTTCATTCCCAATAAACCCGGGGCAGGCTGGGATCTCATCTCACCAGCACTGCTCTGCCACCCAGCCCAAGCGTCCTGCCTGTCAACTGTGCTGGAGCTGGTCCCTGCTTAGAGGGGACTTTGAGAGCAGTGAGCAGCTCTCTTTTCCTGCTCTGCATGTGCCAGTCCAACCAGCTTAAAGTGGGCCACAGGGGCTGCAAGCTCAGTGGCCTTTAGGGTTTGGGGTGAATTTTCTGCATGTAGTGGAAAAACCTGATGTCCTTCCTAATGATGAGACTGCACATCCCCAGCAAAGGAGGAAGAGGGATCTGCCTCCAGCTTTGCATCTTGACTGTACTTCTGCAGCATGCAAAAGTGTAAGGATCACTGGCTCCACAAGAGGCTGGAGAGACCTCATATACATGAGCCAGAAACATCAGGTCAACACGTTACTTACTTCTGAAGAAGTCCATGAGGTCCTCAGTGACATTACCATAGGCTGCAAAGACTCTGCTTATTCCAGGAGGCCCAGGAGGTCCTGGAGGGCCTGGAGGCCCCTGTCCAGTGTAAGACATCAAGTCCTGGAGGATACCTCGGCCTGAAGAAATAAAGACATCATTTGAAAGGAGCTGGTGCTGGATGGTACGGCAGGAGAGTGTAAGGGATAACTACAGGGAGCAGGAAGGGTAAGGGAAGTGAACAGGTAACAGCATGCATAGGAAGTTGGGAGTTGTGTTCCAGAACAGGAAGGCTCAGGAAAAGAAAGCCATCACACTCACTTTGTAGGTTCTCTGACACATGTCGAGCCAGCTCATTGTAATCCAGGGATCCGGTAAAGGAGCTGCTATAAGATCTGCCTGGACCTGCTGATCTCCTGTGTGACTCCTCAGCTGTCAGCAGCCCATCAAACGACCCATCACTGCCCATGGAGGCACCGTAAGAGCCATCGCTGCCCATGGAGGCACTGTATGATGACATGCTGCTGCTCATGGAGCTGCCGTAAGAGCTGCCTGCACCAAGTGATCCCCCATGGGATCCCTCAGCACCAATGGATCCTCCATGCAACCGCTCAGAAGCCAGTGAATCATGGTATAATGAAGACATAGACCCAGCCACCAAACCACTATCTCCTTTGGGTCCTGGTGGTCCCCGTGGCCCAGGGGGCCCAGGCGGCCCTGAGATGTAGCTTCGAACTTCATCACCTGCAAAATACAAGAGGCACTGAGAGGACATCAGGGACACTGGGGTACCAGAGCCCCCAGGCTCCACAGACATTGTGTGCTACAATCTGAATGAAGACTGGAATGTAAAACTCTCCTGACAGTCACTGCAGTAACCCTCATCCACTGCCATGCTTCAGGCAGCAGGCACATATATCAGCCTGGATCTATATAGATGGGAAAACTGAGGCCTGACATCCTCCTCTGCCCCCATCTCTCCCACAGTTTTGGGTGCCTCACCGTGGAAACGTGCACAATGATTGCAGAGGGGTGCAATCCTCTCAGGCCAAGCACAGCACCTCTGCTGAACAGCATTCTGTGACCAGTCTCACAAAAATAGGCCATTCTCTTGTTGTTGAGAGGCTCCCCTGGATGACCTGCCAACATGAGAGCCCAAACCAATGCTGCTCACAACTGACCCACTGTTGGTCTCCAAATCTCACATCATCCTTTGCTCTGTAGGAAGATGTTCACCAAAGAGAACACTTTTCCAATTGCAAAGGTCTGCAAATGACCTCACTAATAACTCATTGCTCAGTACAGGTCATTTTTAACTGGACAGTGCTTGTTACTTTTGGCTCACAACATGGACTATGGTCTTCCAGTTGGACTGAGAGGAGACCTGCCTACAGAGTGAACTGTGGTCTCTCTACAGACTGCAAGGTAAGTACTGGGATAAGCAATAAGCCTGTAGCAATGAAGTGTTGCTTCATCACTTCTTCAGGGATGGCTGTCTCAGCTGCAGCAGAGCCAGCAGCCTACACAAGGCAGAGCATGGCTAGGGACATGTGCAGAAGGGATGGACAGTGCCTCCTTACTCTTCAGGTACTGGATCAGCTCACTCCTGAACTCGTCACTGTGGGTGATGTCAGCATAGGACAGGAGGCCAGTTCCCGAGAAGCCTGGTGGTCCTGGAGGGCCAGGAGGGCCAGGTGGGCCCTGGATGCCAGAGATAGAAGAGTATCCAACACCTTGAGAGATAAAGAGAAGAGAATGATTTTGACAGTGAGAGAACAAGGAAATTGCATGGTGTAGCGGTTTCAAGCACAACAGGGAAGGGATCGGGGGGAAAGGCCCTGTTCACCGGGGAGAAGGAAAATGTCATGATGTCATGATATGGAATACTGATAAAACCAGGACCCATGGCTAGGAATCTTAAAAGTTTAAAGGCTCCAACCCCAACTTCCAGCCCCTTCAAGCTGATGTTGATGAGATTTTAAGTGACCTTGTTCCCAGTGAGCAGTCACGGGCCCTAGTAAGCTAAATCTCAGGCTCAATCCCTCCAGCACCTCCAATCAAAATCTCCCTGCCAGCTGTGAGAAAAGCAGGTGCTTTACTTTGTAGGTAAGCAGAGATGTCCTCCAGAGAGGTGCCAGATGATCCAGGGATCCCTGGGGGTCCTGGGGGCCCTGCAGGCCCAGGGGGTCCGACAAGACCACTGAATTCAGAGTCTGCAAGACACAAGGAAAGAGAAGATGTTACCCAAACCACTGCAATCCAGATGAACTTTCCCTGACAATACAGATAATGCCAACTAAAACCAAGCATGAGATACCTTTTTCTCCCCAGTTCTCAGCACAGCCTTCCTAGCACACCTCACTTCCTTGAATGGAGATGTCATACGTGGAAGTCAGAAGACCCCAAAGAGTGTCAAAGTCCATATTTTCAAATATGGAACTACTCTTAAAAAGTGACATAAGAAGCTCTTGTATGCCACCACTCTCCACAAGATCTCAGGATCTGTCTGCAGCCACTCACTGTTTCCACAGGTCCTGGCAGAGCACAGTGCTGCTAAGGCAGAGGCAATCACTGGAGACTTATAGAGGGTTATCTGTGGTGACAGCCCAAAGGGGAAGTTCTGCACTTAGAAATGAGTCATTTGCAGATAAGGGATGGTGGCAGGGACCTTTGTTGCTGTGCCTTCACTTACTGAGTTTTGTTAGTGTGAATAAGCCTATAAAAAGATCCTGTGAGTGTGTAGGAATCTATATCAGGGATCAGGAAGTTGGCTTACTTCTCAGATATGCTGTCAGTTCACTGTAAGATATGCCTGGTGATCCTGGAGGCCCAGGTGGTCCAGGGAGCCCGATGCTCATACCAGAGCCTGCAAAATCAAACATATCCAACAGTATCATGTTATCACAACAGGCTGTGTTGTAGTGTGGACAGAAAGGCTGAGGGCTCACTTGCAGGCAATGCAGGAGAGCCTTCAGCAGCGTGGCTTGTTCCCACCAGCCGTCTGTGCTAAGAAGCAGGGCTTAAGCCATTTTCTTGATGGGAGTTAAAGCTTGCCCCTTAATCCAAATACAAAGGTACACACAGACAGGCAGGCATCAGGCTTCTTCTTCTATTCTTAGCAAGAACTCAGCATTTTTCATGAATCTCCAACATAAAGCCTGCCAGGACGTGCAGCTTATCTGTGGAGCCCACTAGCAGACATATGTGCTGCTTTCCCTGTGCCTGCCTATCTGCAAGTGGCTCTGTGGCAAAATTTTGCATCTTCGTGATTTGATTTAATGAAATGTCCCCGTTGATAAAATGCAGTTTTTCTGCTTAAGCTGTTGGGGTGCTGCTGTTAAACAGCATTTTCCTTCTTTCAGAGTCAAAAAGCAAATGCCCGCCATCTTTGGAGCAGCTCATTGATGGAATCTGGTCTCCTAGGGTGGTTCAGGGAGACTGAGCATGGCCCAGGCTGCTCCTTCAAGCAGGCAGTTGCAGCTATCAGGATTTGACATTTTAGCACTCTTGTAGAGGATGCTCCAGACTCCTTTCTGCCCAATGGTTCTTAAATGCCATATTCATCCCTTTACAGTCAAGAAAATGAAGCACAGAGGCAGAATTTGTTTCACTTTGAAGTTAACTTCTCAGAGTTAAAAAGGCATTGACGGGACTTCTAAGTTGGCTAAGGTGAGTGATGTCCCTAAGATCAGTTTTTAGCAAAGCAAAACTCACTTCTAGTGTCTGTGCATAATATCTTAGATACAGGACATCTTTGTTCTCTTACAAGTCTATCACAACCCCTGTGAGGAGGTCTCTGCACTTAGGGATTCACTTAGTCAACACTAGAAGATCTTCCACTGACTGCACAAGCTTTTTGGTCAGCTTCCAAAGGAACAGAGAGAAAAGCACACTAATAAAGACAATTACTTGTCAAGTAGCTAATAAACCGTCTGGTCAACTCATCATAATCCAGTGACAGAGACATTCCATCTACTCCTGGTCCAGGAGGTCCTGGTGGGCCCCGAGGTCCAACTAGATACTGACGAATTTCTTCTCCTGCAAATAAGAGATATTTTAAGACTATCTAGCTGCTTTAAAAAAGTCAAGTGTGAGGAGTTCCCAGCCTGTGAGCTGAGACCCCGCATACTAGAGAAACCACCAGAACCTACACATGCAAAGCTCCCTTCACCCTGCCCCTCCCTTTCTGAGTGACATCTGCCCTCCATATGGTATAAGCCCACAACTGCAAAGTGTGTAGGAAAGAATACAGGGCTGGGTATGCTGCCGATCTTAAAAACAAAGACATAGTAAGGCTTGGGGTGGACAAGAAGAGACAGGGAAGCTTAAGAGACTGGGGGAGTGAGAAAATAAAACCCCAGGCTTTAGTGGGAGACTGGGGAAAAACATCGGGAATTCCTTCAGAGGAGGGATGTAGACAGGTGCCACCTAGCAAGTCAAGGAGAGTAGGAAACCGCAGTTATAGCAGTGCGTATGAAAAGCAAACCAAGTGAACAAGTATAACTTCTGGAAAGCATGCAGACTCAACAGTATAAGACACATAAATTTGTCTCCAAAGGACTTGGAAGGAGAGGTTGCAGTTCACTGAGCAGCACCTATGGCAGGCCTTTGCCCTCTAAAGCAGCTGCTGGTAATCCCAATGGGAGGCAGGAGACAAGAAGGGAAGGGCAGGCGACTGCTGGGATGCTTTATCCACATCTCCACATTTCTCTTCACGGTCACTTACTCTGCAGCATGTCCAAAAGTTCTTGGTACAAAACAGATGTAGTTGATACTGAACTGGCAAGTGACTGATAATGATCTGAAGAGCCTGGGGGAATTAAAAGGTTTTATGTTAGGCACCATCAAGAGAAGACAGAAGGTGAAGAGGGGTCAAGGAGGGACAAAGGAAAGCTGAATTAATCCAGTTTAGCTAGTAGAATGGGCTTCCCATGCAGGACAACACGAATCAGCTGCAGTTTCACATGGCATGGTCATTTCCACAGCAGTGTGGTCTCTGCTCCAAGATTCTAAGCTGCTTCCGAAAGCACTACGAATTTCATCTACTTTAGGAGGGCTCGAAGAAGATAAGACACCCCTAGAAATCTGACACCACATATAAAACCAAATACAGCCACTTGTGCTTGGGACATGGGGATATTAAAGATTCTAACAGCTAATGTTTAATGTGAAACTACTTAAACAGCAACTATTAGTTTATCTAACCATTAAAGTAAGACAAGGCTGTGTGAAGTCCTGGGCCAAGACATGCAAAAGACGGGCCTGAGGAGCTGCAACTTAAAGCCTGTTGTCTGTCCTCATGTTCTGTCTCCTTGTACAAGCTTGGCAGAGAGTGTGACCTGATACTCACAGAGCTTACCAGCACAGGAAAATGATGCTTACTTGTCATATAGCTCATAACACGGCTAGCTAGCTCTGCAAACTCAAAGTTCTTCCCATCTGCAGTGGTGAGGATTCCAGGTGGGCCTGGAGGGCCTGGAGGACCTTGGGCGCCAGTCAAATAATGCCTTACGTTATCACCTAGGAAGGAAGCCCAAGATATGCCGCCATCACTAGGTGAAGATGATGGCCAGATACACAATTACTGAACTCTTTTCCCCCAGGGAAAAATCAGGGCCAGTGAAAGACAGTTCTGCAGAGGCTACAGTAGGCAACAGCATTCTATAATATACAACAAAAATAAAGCCAGAGCAGTAGGGCTGCTGCTTCTAACAGGAGAGTGACAAGGGGCTCAGGGAACAAAAGGAAGACAGGCGTGCATCACCTGACCTGTACAAATCCTGGTTATACTCACTTTTCAGGTAATCAGTGACATACTGCTGAATCTCCTGAGAGGAACTTCCACCTGGGCCAGGAGGACCAGGTGGCCCAGGAGGACCTGGGGGTCCCTGAATTTGTCTGGATCCACCTACAGAAAATATTGTAAGGAAAGTTTTTGGCATGTCTGCATTAGACCAACAAATGCTAATGGATGCTTGCAGTGAGCCCTTCCCTCTTCTGGGAGGAGTTTTGGGAATGAACTACGGAGCGGCTTTCTCCCCTTCTATCTCCAAACACGGTCTAAACATGGGCTATTAAGCAGTCTAACATTTTCAATTCATTTGGCAGATTATCATTCAGCCTACTCAACTTTGCAGGGCTGAACCCAGAAACCTCCCTGGCTTCAGACAGATAGATCAACTCACTTTGTGCACTAAGTGCAATGCTCTGCAGAAATATGGATCGAGATCCAAAAAGCACTCAAACTCATTAGGCTAACCCCACTGCTCCTAATCCCATCTGGCCCGTGGAAAACCAGGAAAACCAGCTTATGGACCTCCTAACTGGTCTCAATTGCAAGGTGTAAAGTGGGCCCTGCATGACTCCTGTCACCACAGTGTAGAGACACCTCATGTTCTTTAAGGTTTTGTACACAAATCCAATCAGCATTAAATTGGCATCCACATTTCCATAAAACTGAAAGGAATTTTTTGTAAATCTCCACCAGCAACGTCAGCATTTCCTGACAGTATCAGAGCAATGATAGCCTCTTACCTCGAGATGCTCCTGGGATGCCAGGAGCGCCTGGGACACCTGCATCACCTGGAAACCAGAGTGAGGGAGACAGACAATTATTTTTAAGTGTCACTGCTTCCTGTAGACCTGATTTGTAAAACAGCTAAGCTATATGTCACCAGACAGGCAACCACCTAGTCCTTGCAATGACCAATGGCTAAATTGGATTAACAGTTTGCTGGGGAAAAGCAGAAGAGGCCACAGCAGCCACCCAGGGCCGTGTACTTGAAGGAACTCATTTGCCATGCTTCTGCTGCGCCTGAAAAGGCAAGGGTGGGAACAGCTCTAATTCTCTAAAGACTGGGTTGCTCCATCCTTCAGTTTTAACCAGACATTGCTGTGTGAGACCACTAACACAGAAAGAAGGTAGATTTTAACTTCACCTTTAGGTCCTGGTGGGCCTGGTGGGCCTGGAGGTCCCTGCATGGTGACTGTACCACCTGTCAAGTGCAAAGGAGAGTCAGAAATTCGTAAGTATAAACCGTGTGGACAAAATTCTAGCTCCACCAAAACTGAGTTAGATTTTGCCCCTGGCTTCAGCTTATGGACAATGTATTCAAATGAGGAAAAAGTGTACAGACTGACCATGGGAAGAGAATCCTGGAAGGCCAGGTTCACCTGGTTCACCTGCATGGGACACAGAAAAGGAAGAGGTGTCATATACACAAACTACACCGCACCTCAACAACAATCCCTGGAAGCCTCCTTACCTGTGAATCCTCGTGGACCTGGTTCGCCTGTGAACAGGGGAGCAGAGGTGCATTGTTAGCATTTTTTTTGCTCTGATTTGTAACAGCATCTCAGCCCACACTGCAGAATACTCTCATGGCCTTCAATTTGCAAGGCAGAAGTGGGTAAAGGGAGTAGATCCCATTTCTTCCTGCCAGGCGAGAGCTGAGCTATGCTTAACAGGGCCACCTCCTTACACTGACTTACCAAGTCCAAGTTGTATTTTGCAAAAAGATTGTTCCCCATTGATTTGAATGCTCTTGCATGTTACAAAGTTGGGATCTGAACAGAGCAACTGCCTCGACACCAGCACTATAGACTAACAAATTGCTTTGAAAATCACTTTTTTATGGGAGCAGACAGGAATCCTACTTAGTGATCATTCTTATAGCCACAGAAAGGCAGGAGAGTTTCTGCCTCCAAGCCCTTCCTTCCTTCTTTTCAGTCTGTGGTGTTGTCACCCAGCCAGTATCTTGGTGAGGCAGTGGGACTCACCTTGGTCTCCCTTCGGGCCTGGTGGACCTGGTGGACCGGGTGGGCCGGAGACAAATGTTTCTGTAATTAAAAAGTTTCTTTATGACATCCAACAGGACACGATACAAGTTTCCTTTGGCTCCATCTGTTCATAATCAAGGACAGACTGGAACCAGAACAAACAGGACATTCTCAGGGCACAAGGGAGGGAATGAATCTGAAGAGCCTACCTGAGGTGGACACTGAAGATCCTGGTCTCCCTGGTGGGCCTGAAGGTCCTGGCAATCCTATGCAAGAGAGACACAAATAGATTTCAGGAAGAACAAGCCTCAGTAACATGAGTAAATACATCAAGAGCTGCTCCATCTCCAGCCATGGACGTAACTCAAATATTTCCAGGTAAAGGATAGTATCATTGTTTTTTCCATGCATACCTATCCATCCCTGTTAGTTTTTTTTTCATTATCATCTGCTATCACCAAATGTAGGACAGAGAAACTTGCTTCTTTGTGGTGCAGTGTGCCTATCCCAGATGGCCTCTGCTGCAATGAGAGGGAAAGTTCATAGCCTCACCCATTCCCCTTTGCTACTGAACAGAGAGCAAGGAATGGAGTTATGCTCCTATCTCATGCCCTCCTGCAGTAATCTCTTCTGGCCGTGTAAGGTAAAATTACCATTTTGCTACAGGAAGTGGAGTGGGGATATGTTCCTCATGATCAGTGCTGCTACATCTGTCTCCAGCTGGAAGTTAAGGCCGTACAAGAATTAAATACAGAATTATTTTGTTTTGTTCTATGGGGATATGAGAACATTAAGCATCTTCCCTTTATGACTCACTAGTCTGTCTAGCAAATCTTGTCCAAAGCAAATCTCATCCCTTGGGCAGCATCTTACTGCTGTGAAACTGCATTAGTAGGAACCCAACACTATGGGAGATCACACTTCCAGTATAGTCAGTCCTAGCAATTTCCAACATGTCCAAGATTGTTACGTGACATTCTGCAAAGCACAGGACAGAGGCACTGAAAAAACCACCCACTCCCAGGGTTGTTTCAGAAAAACAAGCTCTTACCTGGGGGGCCACGAGGCCCAGGGAGTCCCTGCACAGATTCACCTGACAATGAAATAAACATGATAGTTATAGGATATTTACAGAGCTAAATGCACAGCCCAGAAGTGTGCTGAGGTGTCTGTGTGTCCCTGCTTACATACTGATCTCTGCTACATCACATACCTGGTGGTCCAGGGGGACCTGGTGGTCCTGCTCGCCCTTGTAGATCTGCCAGCACTGTGCAAGTGAAACACAAAAAAAGGAAAAGTTGTTGCTGTGAAGCTACTGCTGTTATGGACAGTTGTTATGCTGCTGATAGAAGTTCTTACAGTCAACAGTGGACTCAGGTAGGAGCTGGGTGACCAAAGCCAAAGTTGCGGCAGAGAGGGGAAAGGAGGGATATTTGGTTGCCAATATGGGGCTTAGGACAGGAAGCAAAATACAGTGCTGAGCAGTCCGAAGGCATATTGAAAAAATGGGAATTAATCTCTCTAGAGAGCAACAGGTGCTGGGGGAGAGAGCAAAGGACTCAAAGGGTAGAGAAAGAGAGAAAGAACTTTCAAGGAGAGGAGAAAGGAGACTATTACACAGCCATCATTTAACAAGTATCCGCACCGTGTTATCTTAATTGGAAATAGATCTTCACCATGAAGTGGAGGCACAAACTTAAAGCTCAGTGATGCGGAGGTCCAAAACTGCACGAGGGATGGGGTAGTACTGGAAGCACAGTCTGGGATCTATACGACCTCATTCTGGTGCACAAAGATGGTCATTTGGCAAGTACCATTTATGGCTTTATGCCCTCCTCTGCCCTGCCTCTTTTGCACACTTACAGAGGTCCTAAACCCTAGGAATACTGATTTTAAGCACATCACATACCTAGTACTGCACAGAGCAAGCTGGCATTTTGCTCAGGACACTGCTAAACCATTCTGTTCTGCTCTACTAATTTCCATCTTGAAATAGCATTTGTTCTCCTGTGAATTCACCCTCTAACTTGCTGAGATATTCTTATTTCCTTCCTTCCCTGTTCTTCAGATTAACATGCTCTTTCAAACTGGTTCTCCACTTATGGATGGCTCCGTGTTCATCCAACATAGGGAACTGCCCTACGCAAACATGGTGACCAAAAGGCTGAACTGAGGCCCCATTGACTTTCTATTTGTATCATGGGCCTGGTAACACCTGGATAGTTTTGAAAGTACTTGAGGATGAACAGATGAGAAGCAGGGCAGAAGAGGAGGTATGTGTTTGGTAGCGTCCCACCACCAAACACATGCACACACACTTGCTGAGGGGAATGAGGCAGAGGCACCTCCTGTTAGCTGTGAGCAGGCCCCAAAGCCTTCAGCACCTGTCCAAGAAAAGGAGTAGAAAGCTGGGCCCGCTTACTCTGAGATGCCAGTGATGAGACTTCTGTCTTGATAGTTTCTATCACAACTTCACCTGCAGATCCCTTCTCACCCCGTGGACCTTTTACAGGAAAAGAGGAGAAAGCAAATTAGTTAACAGAGGGAGGCTGACACTTTCTACCCACTCCTCCTCTCCCTGACAATGGATTCAAACTTTGTTTATGCGAACCGGGAGCCTGAACTCAGTCCCTGGCTCTGTGAGACACTGGACTCAAATGTGGAAATGACTGTACAATTTGCTCTAACAGGATCATAGAAAAATAGCTAAGAAGAGTTCTTAGGAGAGTCAGCTCTGCTAAGGCCTTTCCAAACAGATGTCTATCTAATTGCCAGTGGGTTCAATGACGTTATTACCAATTTGGCTCCCGTTTGTTCTTGCGCTTTTCAAAATAGCAGGAAGCATCCAGCCAAGCTATATCCCCAACTACAGGAAGGCAACTGCAGCTGAGAAGTGCAATAGAAATGCCAGCCTCCAGAAAAAATAACAAGAGGAAAAAAACCAAACATTTTCAGCTTTCACATCACACTGGTTCTTACTATTCCCCCCCTTCCCCTAGAAAGGGAAAAAAAAAAAAAAAAAAAAAAAAAAAGAGGAATAGAAATTCTTTAAAATATTAATTAAGCCCAATAATGCAGTAAAGTGAACTGAAAGGAAGAGATCCGCAAATAAAAGGGAGTGAGACTGTGCCAAGGGCTTAGAGGCTAGAAACAAAAGAAAACTGATGAATTCCATTTCCACAAGGAGCAGAATCAGGGCTGATAGAGAATGGTACCTTGTTGTCCAGGGAGACCAGCTGGCCCAACAGGACCTGGTTTCAAAGTTAAAAAAGAAGATTGCATTAGATTTTCCTGGTTGTATTTTATAGTAGCAGGAGAGAATCAATAGGTCTTTTATAAGAACAGAAACTATAATGTATTTGTTTGCTCAATTAATAGAATTACTATGGGGGTATAAACTCATCAGTGTCCCATGTATTACTTGAAGCTCTGGAAAAGAGGCTTATTCTCCATCCTCTGACAACTGATGAGCTCGGTGCCTCTTGGACTGGGGAAATTACCAGAACAGCACTGACCACAGCAGAAATGCAACAGATTGAACCCTCCTCCTGCATTGTCTGCTGCAAAGTCTTGATCTACCAAACAAGGTCCAGGATTAGCTCCAGCTGTACAGCTGGGAGAGGCACAGAAATGCCATGAAAATCAAAGCCCGGTGGGATTTCTGTTGTCTTGAGACCGACGGTAAGACTGGAAAACACACACTGACTTCAATTCTAACGCAAGGAAAGAAATCAGACATAAGCTTGTTTTCCTGAGAAGCAATAAAGTTTGAGTTGAGTTGCTGAATCTGACCTCTCTCAAGCTGGTACTCATCAGATCAAGAAAAAACAACAGGGTTCCCTATTTTTTCATCTTTCAGCCCTCCCTTCATCCCACCCCTTGTGACTGTAACTCATTTCTCCCTTGGGGCCACTGCCTCCCTAACTCTGCCTTGGTCTTGGTCTTTCTGCAGGGAAGGGTGAGGACCATGAGTATCTAGACTGCTTGAGCAATCTTGCCTCCCAGACAGGGTAGCATGGTAGAGATAACAAACATTACATATTCAATTAAAAACCGGATACGCAGCAATGCAAGGTGCCTGCAAAAAAAAACTCTGCAGAGGAGCAGCTTCCTTACCTGGAACACCAGGGGGTCCAGTGGGGCCAATTGGTCCTGGAGGACCTGGTGGCCCTGGCAGAGCAATAGTTGATGAACCCTCTGAAACACAAACACAGACACTTGTATACATACAAATACTCACACACGCAGCAAACATGTAACAAATCTGTTCTCAAGGAATGATTCGACCATCTGTAGCATATGTATTCTCCCAACACTGAGAGCTGCCAATATGGGTCTGGCACACATTCAAGATTAATTTGGAAGGGATAACAAAAAACCAGAAAACTATCCAAAAGTGGAAGTGTTTGAACAGCAGTACGTACCAGCACTTATGACTTTGCCCGGAGCTCCAGGTTCTCCTAAGAAAAGAAAGAGATAAATATGAACTTCATTTTTGGGAAAGATCTGTCACTAGGCTCAATTACATTGTCTTATCACTCTTATTAAACATGTGATTTCTATTCTCTTTGCCCTTGATCTCTCATCTAGGAAATCGTATTATTAGAAGGTCATGGAGGAAGCAAAAGAGCCCACTTAATCCAGAGATCATTGAGATTCTCTCTGATCTTTCCAAGCATCATATCTGCCAGAATAGACAACGGGCCTAGAGTTATCAGAGGCAGCTGCACAACTTCCACTGCAGTTACCAGACATCGTACTCATACATCCAGGGCAGAACAGATTTTGCTAAGATTTTCTCTTCCAGAGAACAAGCTATGCTGAGTGCCTCAGCAGACACCCCGCATTTCGTGTTTGGTCAGGGAGGTTCTGGCTGTTGCTTGTTCCACAAACCTTCCTTTCCTAAAGCCACTAGATGCCACTGTTGATTCAGGGACTGGTCAACAGAGAAGATAATCCTCCCTAAAATGAAGTGCTTAGAAAGAAAACAAGTATTGAGGAAGAAACAAAACTCACCTTTAGCCCCTGGTCTGCCTGGGTTGCCTGGAAGTCCTAAAATGAGGAAGAAGAACAATTTAAAATAATTAGTAGAAACATTGTTCGTTCAGTTTTATCCATATACTCCAGTGAGTTTTACTTATAGATTTATAAAAGGCATTTCCTACTCCAGAACCCGGCTTTCAGCATTTATAAGCAGGTTGTGCCTACTTCACAAGGTGGAGGAATTCATGGTGGACTGAGCTGGGAGTGTCCTTCAGCAGAAGTAGGGGCTTCCCATCTTTCACTGCTCCCCAAGCTTGCCTGTAACTTCTCGCAGGTACTGCTCCCTTTTCAGAGGCTCCTGGATAAACTCCCTGGTGACTTGCCCCCCCAGACTACTTCTGCCTGTGGAACGTCACATCCTTTTTTCCATCCCTACTACAACCCCCTCTCTCCCCTTTGTCTCTGCTGCCAATTAGAAGGATTTTTCAGTGATACCCAAGAAACTAAACACATGCTCCAAGGCTCTGCATTTCTCAAAATTTATGCACCAACCATAAAATCTGTCTCAAAACCAAGGGAGATGCAGAACCCTTGGGATATTACTTTGGAAGCCCTGAGTTTTAGAGAGGGAAAATTAGAACGTTTTTTTGAGCTCGTACCAAAGTGCATCATTGATAAACCGGAACAAGGTAAAAAAAAAACCTACCTGGTGGTCCCTGGGGTCCTGTGAGACCTAGGTGGGAAAAAAAGGCAAAAAATCAAAGATTTTTAAACAATTTTTCAAACAAACTTTGGCCAGGAGGAAGAAAAGGCAAGATTACATTTGCTTAAAATTACAGCACACTAGTGGTGCAAGTCAGCTTAGCACCTGGTATATAAACTGAATGTTGGCTTCTAGCAGCTGAAATTCTTGTTTGCAGTGTGCACAATCCTGAGATTACAAATGGTCTAGATTCCTTTGTATTTTACTTTCATTGCTTTCTTACTCTACAGAAATCCTCTGCCAGCATTAACTTCAAAGTAAGACCAGAAATTTTTGACAGAGATGTATTCTTGATCAAGAAAACACTGTTTTTGTTCTCTGTATTCTTTTACCTGGCTCTCCTGCGTCTCCAGAAGGACCTGGAGGGCCTCGGGCTCCTGGCATTCCCATGAGTCCTGGTTCACCTAGGAATATAATCATGTTAACGACCTGTAATTCGCTGATTTATAATCTACCAATTCATTCAAACTTGGCCACCAGGCATCATGCAGCACTCTATTGTATCCTCATAGCCAAGTGGACAGGTTCAGCATCATGTACTTGGAGATGAACAGAAAAGAGTTGTGTAGCGAGAATAATTCTGTCAGATTTACAGCCAGCTCCATTATATGTTGTAGTTCCATGCTTACAATGCTTACAAGGTTGACTTTATATCGTTTTCCGAGACGCTGAGGCATATCCTGCAGCATAAATCTACTGCCATCTTCTTCCACTCCTTTTACAAATCAGCCACCAGCCACATCAGAAAGTATTTGCTCTTCTACCTCAGAGGAATCTCTTACCTTTTTCACCTGGCTGTCCATCACGGCCAGCTTGTCCTGTTCAAGGAAAACAGATTGTTAGGGACTGGTGAAATAGTACCACAGTTGCCCTGTTCTCCTATTATGCAGAGTACAGCCTTAAACACAGTAAATCTCATTGGATTTCAATAAAACCTTAGCTGTAGTTACTGAAGATCCTGAATAAGTTCACTTGAAAGTGTAAGCACAACTTTTTGAGAATACAGACTAATTCTGGCTATTTAGAGAGAATCACAATCAGTGATTCCACTCCCAAGTTCTTCCCTTGTCTGGACTCATAAAAACAGACGCTTAGTAGAAATTACAGTGGCCAAAAACCCAGCTATTTTCTGTTACGCACCTGCAGGTCCTTTAGCGCCTGGCTCTCCTGGAGGACCAGGTATGCCTCTTGAGCCTTGTTCACCTGTAATTAGATGACATAAAAATGAATCAAATCTTGGTGAAGGTATAATTTATGAGTGTCAGTAATACTTGGTGCTTTGCAATTGCAAAAAACAGCACTGATAGGACGTTCAAGCTTTATGGTTTGTGGCTTTCTCTGGGCATTAGAAATGCTCAAGGGAAGTGAATGCATGGCACATGACGGAGAATTTCCACCCACCAAAAATAAGATTGCTGCCAAGGATAGGATCTATTTGATAAGAACTTGGGTACAAAAATAAAACTCCTATAACCAGTAACATCTTTATAATTTTTCAGAAAGCTAACCAGCATTCTCTGGACTATTTTTTTTTTTATTAAAACAAAGCACATGTATATTTTACAAGCTGATACTTCAACAATACAATCTACTGACCTGTCATTCCACGAGCTCCTTTCTCACCCTGATCACCTGCAGTACAAAAAAAGGAAGGATTCTGTGAGATTGCTTCATTGTGAAATGTTTCCACCAGAAAACAAGTCTGCTTTCTGACCAGAGCACAAAATAACAAGACAAAGAAGAATACAGCTAACTCCCATGAACAATATCCATATCTGAAGGAACTTAAACAAAAGAGCCATAAAAGATTTAATTGATTGATATACCTTTGGGTCCTGGGGATCCAGCAGCTCCTTTCTCACCTGAAAGATATATGGATGATTAAACAATAGGTAGAAACAAGTCAGAAGGGAAAGGAATTTCAGGCACCAAGGAAATCCACAGGAAAATACAGGAACTCCATATCTGAGAAACTCAAACTGCAACTTCCTTTCCTTCATTATAGCTGCATCCATCATTATAGCACCCAGACCTCATCCAATCCTCATTCAGACTTTTCTATTACCTGTCTCTTCTGTTTATCAATATTTGCTTGTAATCACCAAGTCTGATACTCTTCCCCTTTTCCTGCCCTTATGTTTTTCTCTGCCTCTCACATCTCAGTGTGCCATGCTCAGGTCAAGTCTGTTGCTCAGAGTACTGCTGGAGAAAAACATCAGCTAGTACCACTGTAACTGCACAGAGGAAGGGAAGTTTACCTTTAGCACCTGGGAGACCTGCTTCTCCTCTAAATCCTTGAAGGCCAGGAGGACCTGAAGGAAAATGAGATGAGGGAGTTAATTCATCCCACTCAAGGGATGAATTCTACAGAAGACGAACTATGAAGACGAACTATGAAAAGCTATTGTTCCTTTTCTCTCTACTCTGTAAGATGCCATAGCAAATAAAGGCAGCACTCACCTGGAGGACCTTGAGGGCCTGGAGAACCCATTGGACCTATGAATAAGGAACATGAATTTTCTTTCAGTAACACCACAATCAGAAAATGAACAAACCTCTTTAGGTTTGCCCAACAGCATCCACAATCAAGTAGGTGTTTAGCAGATCAGAATCTCCCCAGCCACTAGAATTGGCATTACGGCCTCTTGAAAATCAAGATATTGAATCTAAATAGCTTAATTCTTATAACACATACAAAGTGTTTTTCCTTAAAGTAAGGTAAAGAGATTAAAACCTTCCACCTTTGCTGGGATGTTGGGATGTATGCTTCAGGTATGATTAATTCTTTTGATCCCAGTTACATGGACTGTAAAGCTGCAATGTTATTAACAGCCCATTAGGGATATGGAATTTATTATTTCTGAAAACAGAATAAAAACAGCTGGAAACATAACACATCTCAGAGATCAATGTTTTGGGAAACTTCTCTGCTGACCCCCCACTCTCACTAAAAATCTCCAGGAGTTTATTGCTCTGAATGTTATGTGTACTTATGAAAGTCAATTTTAGTTAAAATGAGGACTATTGATTCACTTTTCTGATTACTGCAGTGCAACACAAATGAAGCAAGAATTTTAGAGTGTTCATTTCCTCCTCACAGAGCACCTAGTCAATCTGCTAGGCTCTCTCTGTCTATCTTGATATTTACCTTTAAGGCCAGCAGAACCTGGGGGACCAGGTGGCCCTGGAGGACCTGCAGCACCTGCAGAATAAGAACATAAATAGATCGCATAGAATACAACTGTGATATCATTTTTCCATTTCCCTATCTTCCATTATTCTCTGTTCTGGCAAGAGTCATGAATAATCTTCTGGATAATCCGCTGGTCAGTTAAAAACACACACATAAACATGCATAGTACAAGAAAAAAATCCCATCTCAGTGGACTTTAGGATGAGCAAGATAAACTTCCAAGCTTTGGTGACTCAATAATGGGGAAGATGATGACCTTGACACTAAGTGCTTTTGGTTCTTCCAGACTTAGACGACTATGAAATGTAGCAAAACAAAAAAAAAGGCCTTATTTGCCCTTTGCAAGCTTGACACAAAAACCCTTTCGGCCAGATTTGTCCATTCTGGGAAACATCTAAAATGAAATTTAAATTTGAATAATCAAAATCAAATTCCTGAAGTGACTGAAAACTCAGGACTAAACTCCAGCTTTTGTCTATCTCTGCTTTATCAAAAAATTGGAAACCTAGTTCCTACCTCTGTCTCCTTTTTCTCCAAATCCAGGTGGTCCAGGCTCTCCTCGAGGCCCTGGTAGCCCTTCTCGACCTCTTTGTCCCATGGGACCTTCCATGCCAGGATCACCTATAGAAAACAAAAGCCTTGTTAGAATAGTTGTCTTTACAGTAGGCACTGGGCAAGGAGGATCCATGCCTACCTACATGGTGGAAGGCAATGATCACACCAAGCTACTGTCTGTAATTCCCATGTCAACTATTGATCTGCTGTGAGAGACTCAGCATTGATGGAGATGCTTACCCATGCTGCCCTTTTGTCCTTTTGGTCCTTCTGGTCCTTGGTGCCCCGCTGGACCAGGAATGCCTGGAAAGAAAAAACACAAAAAATGTTCACAATCCTTATCTGTGTACTGCAAATGAATAACCTGCAAATTAGTGTAACAGAACCTGAAACCCTAAGGGATTCAGCAGCTGGTAAAGGATATACTACTTGCAATGTGGGTACTTGAACAGGGATCTCTTTAGAAGAAGACAATACATATAAAAGCACAAGGACACTGTGCCAAGTACTCACATAGATGTGGAGCTCTTTCAAAAGTAGCCTGGGATCTTCACACTCACAAATCAGACATGTTCAACCATAAGGAAGTCAGGCTGAGAGTTTGCTTATAACCAAGTATCTGTAGCTCAGCATCGAGGTATTAATCAAGGGACTAAATCTACTCACTAAGTACTGACTCTTCAGACAACCACTTTGAGCTAGATTTGTAGTGCAAAATTTGGTCTTGTCAATGGTAATGTCACTAAGAGTCTTCCCTCAAAGGGGAATTGTACTCTTGCTCACCTGGGACACCGGGAAGTCCTCGATCCCCTGCAGGGAGAAAGAAATAGACAGTCAGTTAGAAAAAGGTTGTCACTGTTTTTCACACTGACTAATCCTCACCCCCATGTAAAAAGGAGTTTATGTTCTTGGTGTGTTTAGAGGTTCTACCTTCCCAGCAATGCCACATTGCATCCTTCGTTTTTATGCAACAGATTGAATTATTCACGCTGCATGAAATCCTCTCAAGCACTCTGTGATTAAGCCAGGTATGATTTCATTTCAGGAATGTCTGTCAACCAGGTAAAGGAAGTTCCAAGATTCAAAGTGAGAATTGATCTCTCTCCTACTGTGGCCTCTAAAATTGCCTTTGCCAGGAAAAGTGAAGATAATTACAAGAATATCTGAACCATCAGTTTCCCTGTCTAACTTCAGGAGTAACAAACATTCATACAGGCTATACACATATGCCAGGCCCTATGGCAGGCTGCCACAGAACCTGAGACAGCAAGAAACTCCAGACTCACCTTTGGGACCTTGCAACCCCATGTCACCTAAGAAAAAGAGAAAAGAAAGAAAATCAGGAGAAATCCTGGAGATATTTCTCATTTTGTTGTTGTTTTTCCAGTTGCTCTCTAGCCTTCAATAAAACATGAACAAGTTTTGGATGAACATGGACACTTCACAACTGCACAGTGCAGGACCAGACCCATCACAGTAGTGACATACAGTATCTGGCCTTTCAACATTCTATAATGCATTGTGTGACTGGATTTTCTGTATTAATTCTGCATGAAACAGGGCCTCCTACAGTTTAAATGGCAAACCAGCTTCATGTTCTTTAAGTATAATCCAGCATCAATTTTCTCATTGCCAACTTCCCCTAGTGGCAACATCCATTCCAAACTCGAGCATCGCCAGAACCAAGGAATAGGACAAGGGAAGAGAAAGACTGTAAGGCTATACCTTTCATACCAGGTTCTCCTCTCTCTCCTCGGAAGTAGCCTGCAACAGGAAGTGAAGGTGTTGTTAGACTGCATTATGCAACAAAATAGCTAATTGCTTTGCATACAAAGATTCCTCTAATTGGATTCTGAGGCTGCAGACAGCACAGGCCGTCAAACACAATGGGAGTAGAGTTTCCTCAAGAAGTTTGCCCTTTGCCAGCCCTTGAACTGCTCGGAGTTGCATGAAACTTCTGAAGCTGGAAAAATGTAGCCTCCTCACTTCTTAGCCTGCTTCCACCAAAACAAAAGTAAATAATATTTCCCTTGCTACTAAAAGTAGCACAAGAAATAAGCTCTGGATTCAATTTTATGTGCAGTTCTTTCAAAATGGAAAACTCACTTGCTACAGCAAATGACACATTCTGGTGCAGGATGGCATGCCCACAGCTTCCTTTCTTCTCATCCTGCTAGCTTTGATGGATGCTCCACCAGCATCAGTGGCAGCACCCAGTGCCCCAGCAAAGCTTATCTGTGAGGACAGGTGAGGCCTCTGCTTTTGAGAGATTGCATTGCAATCCAGAAGTTGTTGTCTTTAGGCCCTTGGGAAATAAAACTCACTCGCTTCCCTTTAAATAATCTGATCCAATGCACCATCACAGGTATTTACTCTGCTCACCTCGTTCTATTTCCTTGTTCAGTCTGCTCTTCACCATCAACCAAACTGATTCTTCATTTTCTAAAGAGAAGGACGAAGATGGTGCCACACCATGAAGAAAGTCCACCTTAGAAACGTCTTTTTCCAAATACGGATTCCCTTGGTTAACTGTCAGGAAGCTGTGGTTTATTTTTTCCAGGTTGTCCACACGAGATTTCAGCTTTCTCACTTCTTCCGCTGGAAGGTTAAAGTAAAACACCAGTGAAAACGTTGATGCAGGCATGTGTGAAATACCAGTTTCTAATAGCAGAGACAAGGCAACACTGTGACAGCTATGGACAATGAATTTAGCAGGATTATTTTTGCAACTCCTTTTTTTTTTAGCAGGGAAATCTGGAGTTTCAATGACAGCTTTGGAATGTGTTAGTCTCTAAAGAGAAGAAAGACCTCAGGAGTTCCCCTACCCTCCTCTCCCCAGGACTATATAATCCCTTATAGAAGATTTATATTCCTCATTCATTCTTTCTGTCCATTTGCAATATTTTGGTGGTGGTCACAATTCTGAGTACTGAATGTGCTCCTCTGGTAGTGAGTTACAATTCACTTGGATTCTTTCTGCCCCATAGAACATTTTGTTCCTCCATATAAAATTTGTTCCTGTAAGCAGAAGGAAGACCCTCTCTATATATCTTTCCCTTCTCTCCTCTCACCTTAGCAGCAATCTTTCTCATAGACAGGGATACACAGAGGTGGGATTCTGCTCAGTCTCAAATTTAAATACACAGAGGCTGGTGACCCAGGCCAGCTTTAGCAGTCATTTCTTACCCAGAGCAATGAGTCCAAAGAGTAATCCAAGGAGAAGCAACCATGCCAGAAGCAAACCCAGGAGCCATTTCCACCAGCTACAGCAGGAACCACAAGGACACCAGGATGGTGCTGATCCAATTGCACCCCCTGCATCACCATTTCGTATTTCTGGAAGAGGCAATTTCATGGTAAATAGCTCCTTAATTTCAGAGTCAAGAATATCTTGAGAATAAGAACTCCAAGGTCAGATCCATTATACAAAGGGCAATGGAGAAGAATCTTTACTTTTCACTCTGTGAACACTGGGTGTTACTCTAATCCCTGTGGAAGCTGTAGACAGCTTCCCAACGAGAATTCCAACAGGGTACAACAGCCAGCACTTTTTAAAATAACTGCTGCAAAAACACAATTGCTCTGGGGTCAATCTGTTCTACAGTTTTGAGCTTTAAGTAACAGCAATAGCCAGAATGGTTTGATCCCTCTCCTCCCCACAAATCTGTCCTGATAGCAGGATGCACTCTACTGTCAGCTAGCTGATTTTCTCAAGCAGTTAAGAAGTGCCACAACTGCCCATTCATCCACAATAAAATCACAGGTAACACTTTCTGTGGCATGTGCTTTGCTCATTACAGATGGAGTAGCTTTCTAAACATGCCCTCCCTTTGATGTCATCACACAGAGATCATTCAACACGCTCGAGGATAACAGCTTTTCATATGCTGTGCTCTGATGCTTCCTCCAATGAAAGTATGGATAGCACTTACCTGCATATGTTGCTTTGTCCCTTGTCGGAGCTGATTTCAATCCTCCTGTTGTAATAATAAAAGAAGATTTAACAGTCTTTCTATACACCACCATACTTGGAGCACTGGTTCGCAGAGAGAAGGTGCTAATGGAGGCAGAAGGAGGTAGTTCTCTTGTATTGCCACAAGGAAAAACTCGTACCATTTGCATCTGATTTCAGGCCAGTATCTGCCATGTAAGAGGAAAGTCCCTGCTTTTCTTTCTTCAAGGTGTCTTCTGCAAAGGATCCTGAATGGGAACGAAATGCAACTGAAAACATTACAACTGGGGTTCACCCAGGCCAATCCTTTCCTTAGAATCAAAAGGCATGGTTCTTATTAGGTAGCAACAACAGCTCTGCCAGTTTAAGCCAGCCGCTGATCTATCTGTTACTTTTGAAGTTCTTGAACTCCCGAGCTTTGAGAAATGTCCCAAGGCACACTCTGGAGCTTCAAAGGCAAAAAATGTTAGACCTAGATGCTGCTGGTGTGGTTAAAGACTAAGTGCCTGCCAGAGATTCATGGGTGGCATATAGGCGTGGTGACTTGAACTCTCAACTCCACAGATAGAGAAGACCCTATACTGGCAGAGTTCACCTGGCTGCATGCATAGGGCTGCTATTATCATACATACTCCAGCCACACTGCTCTCACTTCAGCTGCATCAAAGTTTACTGTCTCCAGAACGTGCCTTGCAGAGATGTTTCTGATTCATATCCCCCCTCTCCATTTTTCTGCTCTCTGCAGACCCATATGTGAGTCACACATCCCAAGGAAGAGAAATTACCTCCATTAAGCCCAGCGGAAGAGGCACTAAAGACTTTGCCACTATCCTTTGTCATGACTAAGAGCTCCATCTCCTTCTTTGCTGGGGCATTCTCTTTCTCTAGCAGCAGGAACTTGCAGTCTTTGTGCAGAAAGTCATCTCCCTGGGAGTTCAAAATGGTTCCGCCTGGAATATTGGTGAAGGATGGGAAAGAGGAGGAGATGGGTGTGTATAAAGAGTTGTAACTACAAGCCACAACACTTTTGTTCATCAAGCAGGGAGTCCCATTATGACTGGGGTTACCACTTCTATAAGGAGCCAGCAAGTTACACATCAGTCACTTGAAGATAAGAAGAGCTGTGTGTCTCTTAAGAGGTGTGTATTTCACTAGCATGGGAACAACTTCTACAGGACATGAAGAATGTACAGCATTCAATTCACATATTGAAACAACTTGCTCAGTGACCTCCTCTCTTTTCAAACACATCTATTACAGAATCATAGAAATTCAGTCTTAAGAGAGACATACAAAGGTCGTAAGAGCCATCACATCTCAAGCTAAAGAGCACCTTTAGCAGAGATAATCTGTGAAGCACAGAGCACTTCATATACTTGGGAGCCAGGCATGGTTACGAGGCTTTGAAGTGCGGCTTGCAGAGGTTGAGCTCAGTATAAATAAGGCTAAAAATATTAATGTGACCACCTTTCTGCCACTAGGCAGTATCAAATATGCCTGGAAAAAAAGAATCCCAGCCATTCAGAGATCACAGGCCAATAGAAAGACGTCAGTTTCTCTCATAAAATAAAACAATCAAACAACAAAAAGCCAACGATCTGATTATGCATAAGTTAGTCCCTTGATTTTCAAGTGGTCAAGGCTGATATACCTGAAAAATAGTATTTAGGTGTAACGTTGCAAATATTTTGGTTTCAAATGAAACACAGTGTCATGTGTCATCTTCTATCCAGTTACTTGTCTGTTGAACAGAAATAGCTGCAATAAAATTCTCCAAGTTACCACAAAGTGGGAGAGATCTGAATCAGGCCAGCTGATTTCTCATTCTGGCTCATTTACCTTCTTTTCAGAAAGCACTAGTAAGGGAGTTGGCTGGTGGCAAGTCATGCTCCTGAGGAACCGCATGTTAGTACCGCTCAGATGGATGAATCTCTAATTCACTTTTATCAAGAAATGCTTGTACAAAGCTATATCTGAGCAACTGTGAATGATACACTCACCTGCTGAGGCAGATACACCAGTACTATTCATGGTGTTTGTCTGAGAAGTGTTCTTCATCCCATATGCTGCAATGAAGAAATCCCAGAATGAAAAAGACGGAGGATAGCAAGGTAGCTACACATACCAGCCTTGAGCTATACACCATTCATGAATCTTTTCTCATTCAGGGAACCTGAAACTCAAATGAGCAAGGGCCTTCCCAGCAAGCAAGTCTATAATGCTTACACAGGCACTGGAAGCCACTCCTGTATGTGCAAAAGAGAGGAAATGTTCCTCAAAATCTCCTCACACCACATTGCTCCACACCAGAAGATGGCAATAAAGGAACCTCTGTCCATATGAACATTATAGTCACCACAGAAAAGGTGGGAGAATGTAGTACACATCAGTGACTCCCTTATTTGCTTTATGCTTAAATGGTTTCTGACCTGCAGAGGCTGAAGTGGCATTCAGGGCTGAAGAGCTTGGTGACAGATTGTTTTGAACTCCAAACACTGCAAAGAAAAAACAATGCAATGGGAGTTAGAGAAGTCCTGCAGTGCAGGTGGAGTTCTGGCTGAAAACAAAATAAAATCAGTGATAATAATGATGACCTCAGAGAATCCTGCTGGTTAGGAATCATCCTTAGGGCTTCCAAGAAATTTTGTCAGCTAGCTAGAGGCATCACAATTCTAAGCATTCCTGTTCAGTACCTTCCTTACAAAACATTTTTCCTTAGATCACTTTGCTGTATAAGTTATTATTGGCCCAGGACAATTAACAGTGACCATGTTAAAACATCAACTCAGGTTAGATTGGAAACCCACTCCCATGGCTGCATGGACATTTCTGGGGGTATGGGACTTGGGAAAACATGTACATTTGGGAAACCTGTTTGGTGTGACTGGAGGAAGTTAAACGAGACAGCTGCACACACTGTGCATCAAAGGACTGTCCAGAGAGAAGCAAACACTTGAAGGTGGTGCCTTCAGTGCCAGAATCAGCGTAGCAATATCAAATGTAGTTTACAGACTGCTTTCATACACCCTGTTCTCCACAGACTCAGAGAACCTCCATGATGGCACTACCCTGAGTAGGAAAAATGTGTGACTGTGTAAGGAAGAGAAGTGCTCTTGTGACATGGAACAGTGTCAACCAAAATCATAAGTCAAGCGAAACAAAGGGTAATTATAAGGAAGACTGACAGCAGTGGGCCTTTACGGATTAGGACATGAGTTTAACTTTCAGGGAGTTACCTTGAGTTGTCCTGGGGAAGAAACAGGTTGTTTCAAAAGACAAATTACTAATCTTGGAAAAAAGCTAATTTTCCTCACTACCTAAATAAAAGTGGTTAGGACCTAATGTCAGCTATACAAGCTATACAGCATACACCCAGAATAAATCCTCTGTAAACTGTGGTGTACAGACAAGCTGCTGACATTCACATGAGGAAAGAGGAGAAACAGAGTAATATGGGCAATATTTTATTGCACATGTCTGGCAGGCATTGTGAAAGTGTGAAGGGAAGGAGAGAAAAATCTGACCTGTTGAGGAAGTGCTCAGGCCTGTGTTCAGAGCATGACTGCTAGGAGCCAGGTTATTTGGAACACCAAAAACTGTAAAAAGAGGAAGAGAAATGTTATCACTTCTACAACCCACAGAAATTAAGAATAAGGGCCACCTGAAAATGTAGTTAGTGTGATTGTACAATAATTGCACAGAGGAAAACTACTGAGAATTGTGACCCAAAACCACACCTTTACTGAACTCACAAAGTTGAGAAAAACCTGTATCAGACAAATTGCAGTCATGAGATAAGGTGAGAAAGCAAAGCTTTTACCAGTATGCTATTATAAACTTTCCTGTGCTTTTTTTTTATTGTAACTGCATCCCTGGCATTTGGAAGTGGTTCTTACAAGTTATAATCACTGCCAACATTGATTGATTAGATCTTTAATGTTAGAGGATTGCATGGTTAGGACTAGTTTTTCTTACAACTTATCAAGATGATTCAAGTTCACTAGTCTAAAACTAGTTTTGGTAGATAGTCTGGCCTCATTTAAGTAAATAATGAAGTTATAACAGTTCAGAGACAAATCAGGTAGTCAGGACAGCTGATCCTCACAACAAAGGACCTTCAAGTACAAACAGCATAGAAGAAAAAGCACTGAATTACAGAAAAGCAGAGAAAATCCAAGCATATCTTCTGCCACCTCAGTTCTTCCCTCATTTTAATTCTTCTAACTGTGCAGATAAGAGCACTGCTATTGACCCAGTTTCAGTGTGGAGTTTTGTCCTTACAGACTGGGCAGTCCAGGAAGCATACCTGATCCTGCAGAGTGAGACATAGCATTGATTAAGGAAGAGCTCTGGCCCATGCTGTTATGGTATCCTCCAAGGGAAGACCCAGCAGGCAGAGTTGAGGACCATGTGTACGGAGGGAGGGCAGTATTTAGTATCGTTGTATCGTATGTCCCCGACACTGCAAAAAAATAAAATAAAATAAAATAAAATAAACAACAAATGAACAGTAGAGACTAGGCTTATGACTTAGTGTGCACTGTAGGTTTACATGGCAGAGAACTTAATTTGCCTTAAATTTCAATTACTTTTGTTGAGTCCATGCAACAACTCCAGGTTAATGTAGTATAACTGATCTCAAATGCCAGCTGATTACAGCCAACTTGAATTAAAAAAAAATGGGATAAAGACTGACCTGACAGCATGACCATTCACAAAATACTTTGAGAAGATTTCATTGTTTACAGATGCTATGATACTACAATAAAACATTTAATGTACTTCGGTCCACAATTCCATTAATCCTGGATGAGAAGACCTGGAAATTTTGCTTGCCACATGGGTGGCCCTGGTTCAGAATTCCCAGTTTTAGACAAAATTTTAGCCATCAGAAGGTAAAAAGACATTGCTTGTTCCTAGATTCTGGTGTAGAACAGTGGAGTCAATATGAATACCACTGCCTCAAGCACCGCAGTGAGGCTTATAATTAATGAAAGCTAGTTATAGTATTATAAATAGTATTTATATTACTATCAAGTTCTACTGATCCAGCAGTAAGGCCAGTAAATTGAACAGTGATCCGAATGTTGTCTTCAGTGCTATCTTCATTTTGCTCAGCAATAAGAAATCATACTGCTCTAAGACATTTACGTAGAGCTCTTGTCTCTGCCAGCAGCACCTCTGAATTAAACCTGATGTCAGCAGACTGTGTCTTAATTTTATGGAAGTACACAATTCACCACCCAAAGATGGCCCTGAACAATCCTCTGGCATTTTGATCCTTTTTCTGTATCTGGGACAGAGACCATGCATTCTTACTCTGATGTTCTTAAAAGCTGAGAATTTTTATGGTAAAAATTGTTTGGAAGACTGCAGCATTGCTAAATGTCCTCTGCCACGTACCTGACTGAGAGCTCTCAGTAACCATTTTTGTTTCCACCACAGCTTTTTTCGGTATTGGGAGGGTACTTGATGATGATCGAGTAGGGCTGCAGCTGGCTGATCGACTTCCTTTCAGTAAACGTTTTACATCATCCAACTCCGTCCCTGGCATGAAAAACAAGCATCCAGATTTATCCAAAGGCCCTTGTTTCACTGAACCGTAATCCTGCCCTGGGGATAAACCATTCAGTGGAATTTACTCAGGAACGTCTCAGAAGCTGTATTTTTCCACAGTGCCGCTGACATAACAAAACTTCATAGGCTGCATTTCAGGGACTAAGCACAACTCTACCCTTGCAAGACCACCATCTAACCCACAGCATGCTTCCTTGTTCAGTACGGGGAGATAAATGAAAGTTCTTACAGCAGGAATAAAGGACGACATGCTGCTATCTGTCATCATGAAGACTGGATGCACAAGACACTGTAGAGCAGCAACACACTCTATGTTACACCTGATCCCCCCGGAGTAAAAGCTATGGCACTTACACCTGCCAGAGGGAGACGCGCTCTGCAGCCGGACTCGTATTTCACTCTCTGTGAAGAGCAAAAAGCAGATCATGAATATGGAGTGCAATGTACTTATGCCCTGAGCTGAGAATGAATCTTTAAGCTGAAGTGAATTCCTTTCTTCCTGCCGTCTGTGTTACCTTGCTGCTTGATCTAAGCAGCACTCACGGCACATATTAATTTCTTGTAAATTGGCCTGTTTTTTGTTTTAGGGTTAGATTTTAATGTTTCTAATTCCAGAGAGCTGCATTTTACTCCTTGCATGTTTCTGTTGAAGTCAATAGCATTGTCAGTACCATCAAATGAAAGGCCTAATTATGCAGTCCTCAATCACACTGATATTCTCACTCATCACAATTACTGTTATTGTTCTATTGGATAAAAACCTACAGAGTCAAAAGAAGCTTCAAGATTTTAAGGCTCACTAAATACAAAAGTTCCCTACTACTTATTGGGTAAAATTCATACCATCATCTCTATAACGAACGGGCTGTAGGATTTAGGCTCTTGCAACCTGCTGCCTTTCGTTTTGGCTCCTTGAATGTAACCCCCTACTTTACCAAATCTGCACTGAAACAAAACTGTCAGGTCATAATCAGACATTTATTAATCCAACAATCTTTCCAGGTACACCAGTTTATTACTTACTGACTTTTACTGTTCAGCACAAAAGACTACAGAGTTAATCTGATTTGTTGGGGAAAGCCTTTAAGCTTACTACCTACGAGCAAGGACATGTGACTCATGCTCCCTGAGATGAAATCTGACAGTGCATACACTCTAAAAGAAACACTGGCTTTGGCATTCAGGTGGAGAAGCTGATTGATAGATTGAGACAATTTTCTGAAGTAACATGAGAAGCTGAAGCTGATTCTCTGGTATCTGTTTTATTACATATGGCCTAGTTCTGCTGGGAGGTATGTACTGTGCTAGAGGAGACTGTGAAGATCTGAGGTAGAATAATTGGTAATTGTGACATTCTCCAGGAGGACAGTGCAAGAGCACACTTTGATTTATATCCACTGTCAAAATTAGCTTGGATAAAATGACATTATAGCTTTCTTCTCAAGCAACTGGGATCAGATATTAAACTCTTAGACAGTAATGTAATCCTGCTTTCCCCAATGCTGTTAATAAATTACTAGAAGAGCTAAATGATTTAAACAATGCAGTTTCACAGTGAGCTCGCTAAGTAGACCGCAGCGAATCCATAATTTCTTCAGCCTCTCCTTCCCACCAGCATAAGATAATTTCAGGGAAAGGCCTTATGGTTTCTAAGATAAATCTCAGGGGGAAAAACATGCATGTGATTTTTGTAAAAACACCAGAGTGGGGGTCACAGAGAATGGCTGGACTGAGTTCATGGTAGTGAACAGTTAAGATGGAAAACTATGTTCTGTGCCCCCAGAGTTCCAGGTCCCCAAGCAGATCCTCCTTTCTGACACAGTGCTAACCATCACGACCTTCACTGGAGTCCTTACACAGAGCTTGTTTAAGCGACTGTTCACACGTAAAATGGTTCACATCTGCAGTGGTGTAAATCCAGGTACCTCATCAGACTCTAGACTTAAACCACTTTGATTCCAGATAAGGAGTAGGTCCATCTGACACACCCTGAATCACATCAGAAAAAAAAACAAATAAAACTTCTAAAAGAAGAGTACCACTCACCTCGACTTTGGCTTCGCCCTCGTGTGGAGGCTGATGCTGTGAACATAAGAGAAGGAAAAACAATATTAGGTTTTTACTGCCTTTGACACCCCTGAAAATGAACACATGGATCTTTGGACCTTCCTCCAAGTGCAGAAACTCAGGCAGTAAACTTCTTTACTTGAGGCACAGCTGGGGGGCACTGAAACCTCAGTTTTTTCCAGGACTTCTTTAGACCATGAGGTATCTCAAAGAGTGTGCAGCACCTTGGTATTTCTGGACCAATTGCTGTTTCTGCTTGCACACATAAATGTTGTTCAGAGATAATGATCTTCTATTTCAGTAAGCCAGTAGGAAGATAATAGGCCTGTTTACACCATCAACCAGGGTCAGACACTATGAAACCCTGCCTCTTCCCTAAGCCAGAAAGACAGCCACATCATATTGCTTCTCTACCTGCACTGAATATAAAAAGCATCCCAGAGTTTGGACAGGGCAAACTCCTACCTGCTGGCAATATTCAGTATAAATACAACACTTGATAGCCAGTTAATCTCTCCAATTACACCATATGAACATGTTGAAGTCCAGAAAAGAATAAGTGGTGGAGTATATCCAGCAGTGGTTCAAAATCTTAAGGGACTGCACTTCCTTGCTTGGAGCTATTTCCCCAGGTATGGGACAGCAGATGTCATCAAGTGTCTTATGTTCTCCTGCTCATGCTCTATACCATATTGGGACCATTCAAAGAGTAGCTGAAGGTAGTAGGTATATTACATTATGCAGCCTCTGCTGGAATCTGTACTAGCTTGAGACCCTGCTGTCAGCTGCATTAATATAATTTCCAGTAACTCCTCTGAAGTCACAGAGTTGCACTGGCTGTCCAATATAGAGGTAACATGCAGAAAGCCACAGTAGACACCAACTCACATGAGCTTGCCATAATATTCAGAGAGACAGTTCTGAAAGAACATACCAAACTCTTTCCTGGGGAACTCTGGAGAAGAGTTAGCACTGGAGCTCCCTGCAAATAACAGAAATGTGTCATTAATACTTTTTTAGAAGATCATCAAGAGCTTTCCAAACACGTTCCTGGTACCTGTCTAATTCCACTGAGTAACAAACATTTCCATTCAAAAAGAGCTATTCGGGATTACATGAAATAGTTGCTAATGTCTATCAACAAATATATGCCACAACTCCTCTTAGAAATGAGTGTTAATATAAATAAGACTCAATCATTAAAATGCCTCCCTGGTGGCTTATTTCCCAGCAAAACCACTGTAGATGGGATTCTTGTGCTACTTAGGACAATTGTGAATTAACGTGCTGGAAATCCCAAGCAACCTCAGACTGCACAACACAGTGCCTCTTTTCTATGCCACATTCTGTGATACCTTCGTATGTTGCATGGCGGTTGACATAGGTTTTTCTTTCAAATGTTGAGCCAGGTGATTTGGTGAGAGTTGAGCTAGGAGACTGTGTTTGTCTGTAGCCAGACGATGACGAATTCAATCTACCACTTCCACCTAATGGCAGAACAAAACACTCTCAGCAAATTGAAGATATGACCTGGATGTACACCCTGTATATCCTGAGTACTTTACGTTTGTGTCTTCTGAGCTGGACAGATCTGCATGAGTGTCTCAGAACTAGAGACGGGTATAAAAAAACACATTTGGATCTAACTCTGACTGTCCTCAGCATTCCCTGCAAAGAGGAATTTATCTTTGTGGTTTAAAAATGACTTGTCAGTGATTTCAATAACAGCGGGTTTTGGCCTAGGGGGACAAATGAGACATTTGTGCTGAGCAGGAAGACACCTGGCTTTAAATTGGCCTGAATTTTGATTTGGATACAGATCCACCTGTAAACTCCAGCGCTACATGGCAGTCTACAAAACCTTCAAGATGTTTAAACAAAACGTGGTAGTACTGGAGGATGCCATTCAAGAAGTGAGGGAAAGAAGAGATGAGCGAGCTTCCCTTCCAAAGCAACTAGCCACAATCTCTTAGTCATGCCTTAGTCAGTCCATTTCCAGGAGATGTGATAGAGATATTAGACAGGCCCAAGGCTGTTTGGAGATTATTAGCAGCTGTTGTGTTTAGACAGAGGAGTTTTCCTTACTAGTTCATATCACTGCTGTGGGAAAAGAACTGGGCAGCCATAAAGAATGTGTGGTTTGTGGAAGGATCAGACTCTTGATTGGACTCTTCTATAAAATCTAACATTGGAGTATGATCAGAGTGGCAGCACAAGGGTAGCTCTGTGATGAGGGCAATATATGCATGCTGATCAGCAGGATCGGACTGATCAGACTGGTTATTGTTTAACTATCACTGTAAAAAGAGAACACCCTTATGATCTCAAAGTGTTTTCTAACTCATTTTCTCTTCTACAGGGATCTGTTTTGGTTTGCGACTTTTCCATTCAATTGAGCAAAAACAGCTATGGTGACAAGTGGACCTCTGTTGGAGACATTCTGCCAGCAGAGTGGGAAAGCAAAGATAATCAAATGCTCTGCAAAACTTAAAGAAGTTCAGATTCCTCCACACACTGAAAATAACTAACAAGGAAGATGCAATTCCACAGAGTCATTTAAGTTAGAGCTTTGAGGGATGGGCACAATTATCAGTTAAACTGGTGCCAGTCTAGACAATTAGATTGATATCTGCACCAGAGTTACATCATATTTGTCCAGAGGGGAAGTGATTCCACACTCTGGCCTTTAATTGAAGGAGCTGAGTGTATGTCAGGTTTATAGGGTATGCCTAATTCTCCCTTTGAGCTTCCATACTGCACTTTCCTCTCCTTGACTTGCCAGCTCTTCTGGAGAACAGAGAATGTTCCCTGTAAGGATTGTTATCCAGTCTGTCCCAATGTGAGAGAGGTGTGTCAGAAAGCTGGATAGAAAGAGTATTCTTCAAAAACCTCCACTATGACAATCTAACAGCTCAGCAAAGAATGTTGCTAGAGAGGAATTGCCTTTATGGAGTAGATAAGAAGTACTGATTTAGCACATCCAGAAAACGTGTAGACCATTCAAAGTGCTTAAGCCATGGATACCCTGACAAGAAGATAGTTTCTATGAAATGATTTTATTCTACTCCAATATTATACTGTATTCTAACATCAGCAAGATCAACAAACATTAAATAAAGCCATCTTCTGAACAAAAATGCTCAGAAAGACTGTGATTAGGAAAACTTCTTTATATAAATAAAGAGAAATTTGATTTCCAGATGACAGCTGGAAAAGAGTTTTTCAGAGGTTACCGAAAACTACTCTGAAATCAAGTTTTCCCTGCAGAAAATGAGAACTTTGCTGTTCACTCACCCATCCTCAC
The DNA here is from genome assembly GCA_016647715.1 of Pavo muticus. Lineage (NCBI taxonomy): Eukaryota > Metazoa > Chordata > Aves > Galliformes > Phasianidae > Pavo > Pavo muticus. The sequence goes on from JACDJE010000055.1 coordinate 1,915,318, forward strand.
AAACGGCTTTAAGGAAAGAATACCTTTGCTTTGAGTATTTGCCTTCTCTACTTTAAGAAACCCCATTTTTCTCACCCCTGCCCTGAATCTCTCCTCAGCCCATTGATGCCGCCTTTCCTCTTTGTTACTGGTATTTTCATTCCTTACTTGAAGTCACATAGCCACTGCTATGGGTGTAAGATCTCTTTTCAACTCCACTTCCTCCAGTGTGGGACGATGTCTTGAGTCCACTACTGCTCCCTCCTTCTGGAACAGACGAGCACAAAATGAGATATTTTGTCAGGATTAAAGACGATAAGAACCAAAATACTACAAGGCTAGGCAGAAAGTACCCCAAACCATTCTCACACTCACTCCCAAGGACAGCTTCATTACTGAAAAGACATCGGAACTGCAGAAAAGTATCTCGGCAGAGCAGATAAGCATTCAAGATGCGGACTCAGCAGGATTGTAGTCGAGTTTTGATTTGGGCATGGGCTGGAAGATGCTCCTGTTAACTCTCATCATAAATGGGATAGTGCAATCCCTTTCCAACCCTACTGCAGAATAGGCAATTCTTCCCGATGTGTTACAAAGAGGTAGAAATAACCTGTGACATCTGATACTATGCAAAGGGATTCACTTGCGTTTGTAAGCTGGGTAAGATGGAGGCCAGAGACTCATCACTTTTGATGCTTGTTCTCAAGAGACAGTCACCACTACAGACTCTATATCTGGGTGCACACTCTTGAACAGCCAGGTCTACCAGTCTTAGTGGACTCAGGTTTTGTTACTGCTCCTTCTCTCCACCAACAAGTATTCTGGGAGAAGAATTTTCAAAATAGCTTAAGTGTTAGTGTTTCTGCACTGAGACCTGCTGCACCCAGGCACTTATGAAAGTAATGAAGCCAAATAACACCGAAGGGCAGCAGTCACTAAGCAGAAGTAACGCAGTGGTTCACAATTACTTACTGGGTGGTAAAGATGTCAGTCTTGTAGTTACTGTCTCTGTAATAACTGAGGAAAGAAAAGTTATTATTTAGAAGTTATTGCATGTTCATCTAGCCAGACATGATCAATGTTCCACTTCATTCCATGGAAGATCATGAATTATTCAAATAAGATTAACTCATTTAAAGAGAAGTCCCTTAAGACTATGTTGCCTGGGGACCTGAAAGCTGTGTGTTTTCAGACTTTACTGTCATGTTACAGTAACTAAACGCATCATTGCCACGAAAGACCTTTTTCTTTAAAAAATTCCTGGAAACGTGAAAGTGGTATTATTTGAGGGCACTACTGAACCACAGCAATTGCTGTAAAAGTAAAGCCCAGGTCAGGCCCCTTACTAGCTTTCAATGGAACCTGCTTCAGCAGGGGGGTAGGACTAGACAATCTCCAGAGGTCCCTTCCACCCCCTACAATTCTGTGATTCCTACTAGCTAATTCCCAGTGCCAGCAGAATCCTGTTTTACCCTATTTTTACACAAAGACAAGAAAGATATATAATAAACAGTTTGTAGACCGTGCATGGCATTTGTCTCAGAAGCAAAAGGACAATCCAAATGTCTGCACTACTGCCTAAAAATGTTACCACGGGGCAATAATTTCTGGTTAAACGATCAAGTCACTGTACAAGTCTCTAAATGCGTTTTCTTGCCCTGTTCTATCCCTTCTTTTGATGACTGAAATGTCAAGGACAGGTGCAGAAATTAGTTCTGGACCCCTGGTCAGCATTCAGTCCCTCACAGAAGAGTCAATAGGGTTGCTGTATCTTTGGAGTGTGACCCAGTCTTGTGACATGAAAATAAAAAACGTTCTCCTTACGTCTCTCTGTAACTTCTGATCCATCTTGCCTCGTTTTCTTTGTTACAGAATCCATATCATTTCCACCTGCAGGGAAACCATAACAACAGAGCTCAGAGCTTTGTGAAGAGAAGAAGATGACAACAGATCCCTACAAGTCCCATCGATTTTCTCTGTTCAGCAGAGGAACTGCCTGAAATTCACTTATGGCAGAGAGTTTGAAGTATCTTTCCAGAACCATCTGAGTACTACTAACAGAACAGCAACAAGTCCCTGCAAAACTGGAAGCTACACAGTGCATAAAGGCTGCAATAGCAGGAGGGGCTGTGAAGCCAGCAGGGGAGCTAAGGGCAACCAGGGCAAATTCAGCCAGAACTGGACAAGTTTAGACCTGGATTTACATGCAGACTTTGTGGCAATACACCACGATCTTTAGTTGGATCTCTATAAGATTTTAACAAAACCACAGGATTCAGACATTAGTCCTACACACCTGTTCTGCACAGAAATCAACAACGTAGGATTAGAAATGCAGACAAGTTCATGAGTTCTGCCTCTGTTACCTACACACACCGTGCCAGTGCTACAAGAAAAGCATAAGCAGAAATATCATAGCACTTTGACAGTACTGCTGGGCATTCTCAAGTTATATTGATGCTAAAGCCACAGAACTGACTTGAGTGAAGCAAAAAAAAAAAAAACCCACCAGGAGAGGTACCTTTAAACCAGCTATTTTCAGCAGCAAAGAACTTAAGGTAGGAAGTGCTTTATCTTGCTTTACAAACCCATGTCTGCAGCTGTGGAATATGAGCTAATTTAATGCCAGCTCAGGTCAGTCTACACAGTATTCGAATCGCTGCTGCAAATCCCATCTATATTCTTCGCGGCTGGGATCCCCCTCAAGTCATAACCATGTCTATGGCAGAGGTATGACTGCCAAAGCAGAAATACCACAAACACTATGACTACGGAGAAGAGACAACAGAAGCTCAAGAGAAAACACTCCTTTCAGAAGGAATTGTACAGTTGCTCACCCCTATTCTAAGATAACATTTTATCTTGCACAGTTGCAAACGCTTCAGAGATTTTAATTTGTGTAGAAGGTGATAATGAGTAAAAGTTCTCCACTGCATTTGATGACACCTTCAAACTGAAAACTCAACTGTACAGAACACGACACCAAGTGTAGTTTTCACAGGCTGAGTCTAAAAGGTTTGGGGCAAAACTCCTTCCAAGTTTCCAAAGTCCAGCTTGAGGAAGAACACAAAACTGTGCCCTCCAATTCAGCTACCACTCAGGTTTGGTCCTCATGACTCCACTTATTCTTCTGCACCTCCCACGATGTTATGCTTGTATAGCGCACACATAGGTAATGACACAAGGCAGGAAGCAAATGAGAATCTGGAGGAACATCTAAGTTCAGATTCAGATCTGCCTTTGAATAGCACCCAATGTTCCCAGAGCTGAAGAGAAACAAGCTGAAAGTAGAAGGTATGCCATCAGGCAAGCTACTTTAGGTCATGCCTCCCACCACAGACTCAGCTGAACTTTACACAGAACACTCAACAAGGCCTGGAGCCCTCAACCTCAACACCTCAGCCCCGCAGCGTGGCTAAGCAGCCTGGCACACAGTGGCCACATTCAAGTCCTTACATAACACTGGCAGCAGGACACTACCCAACCCTTATAGCATTTGCTAACACTGGGGATTTCCAAGGGATTCTCCAGAGAACTGATTCCAAGGCACACACAAGACTAGAATTACATGTGTCAGGGGAGCTTCTCCTAAAGCAGGATTCCAGTCTTCTGCACTGGAACGCCTCCTGGTCATACACTCCAAGAAATCACAGAATCACAGAATGGCCCGGGTTGGAAGGGACCTCAAGGATCATGAATCTCCAACCCCCCTGCCATAGGCAGGGCCACTAACCTCCCCATTTAATACTAGACCGGGCTGCCCAGGGCCCCATCCAATCTGGCCTTGAACACCTCCAGGGATGGGGAGGTAGTGTCTGCTACTTTTCCATGCTACATCAACAGTGGAAGCATATCTAAAGCTCCTTCTCTAAAAGAACATGCTGAAAGTTGCTACCTAGATGTCAGCAATTCTGGCTTTGCCAGCATCTTGACAAGGAACACAGCTTTACATTCAGAAACTGCTTCTCTACCACTTTGTAGCCCCAGAATTTCTCTTTTGCTATTGAAAAGCTGTGCTGGTTATGGATGCTGCACCATAGGCCAGTACCACCACTGAGTGAACGAACATATCTGCATCCTTCCTCCCCTTGAGAGAGGGGAATATCTTGCTCTGATACTGATCAGAAAAAAAAATAAGGAGAAGAGATTAAAGAACGTCCTTGAAGCCACACATCCCACAGCTCAGCCCAGCCCTGGCACACAGTGCATTCTGATCTTGCACATGTTTTTGCCACGTGAATGCAAAAGCCAGCCCAGGTTCCAGGGGGCTGACTAAGCTTGATTTCCATTATCCACCAGGACTGACTCACTTCACCAGCTCCTCCTACCTGGGTTCACAAAGATGTAGCTGTAGGCTATGTCTGAGGCAAAGCAATAGCGCTGTCGAATCAGAGGAGTCACCAGCAGTTATTTCAGAGTGATAAACAGGAGCTCATAATTGGGATCACTCACCAATAGTGGAAGTGCCAAAGGCAGGGCGACCCTAAAGCCGGTTTAACATAAGCTGGGGCTGAAGTGTGCTAGTGGCCCTCATAAAAACTGAGAACTTGCACAAGGAACCAGGAGAGCTCTTGCAAGACCACAGTTGTGCACGCTGCTTCCTCCCTGCGCAGCACTGAAAAGCAGGATGGTGAGAGCAGCCCAGCTCCACAAAGCATGTTTAATCTCTGCTTTCCATGTAAGGCCAGCGCTGCCAGGTACCTCCTGCACCTCCTGTTCCCATTGCCTGCAATGCAGGACACCAGCGAGGATGCTAAGGCAGTCTGAAATGGAACACTCCACCTTCTTTTATTATTTTATAAGCTACATATTACTTGCGTGCAACGGCAATAAAACTTATTACAAGCATTTTTCAAAGGGAAGGGGAAAAGCTATTTTATAGCCACAAAGGCTATAATATAAAAACAAAGGCAGGTACATTTTGGATCCTTTTATTCCTCCACAATGTCCTTCCAGTTCTCATGTCTGAATGCTGTTACACTCTCACAGCACACCCTTACAGTTCTCTCCTCCCTCCATCAACATGGCTTATGCTGCGAGACACTCCTTCAGGAGAAAGAGGCACCTGCAGATGCTAAGATGAATTATACTTAATGTCAGAGGAACCCTTTGATCATAAATAATGTGAAACAGTAGATGCCTCCAGACAATGTCATTGATAGCATTAAAAGCAAATGCCACTGTCCTGGAATCTATAGGATTGGTTTAAAAAATGCCCCCTTATCTTTCTTTCACCTCACAGTCCAGGAACTTGACCTTATTCTGCTTTAAAAGCTATTCCTTTCACTTCCAGTTACTCAACAAAAGCAACACAGTCAGAACAGATTTTTCTTTTTTAAAGAAGCTTCCAAAACTGCTCGTTTAGTAGGTTCCCTCAAACGATGCTAATGCCAGGGAAGCAAGTTATATGCAAAGCTTGGATGTGCTGCAGGACAACTCACACCCTCAAAGCCGTGCACCAAGTCAGTCAGTCAGTCCAAAGGCTGGAAAAGAAGACAGATCTTTTACCTTTTGTCACTGTGTTCAAATTGCTAAATCAGCTACAAAAAGGAAAAAAAAACAGTTCTCAAATCAGACTCTTCTGACTTATTGTGATGAAGCTTCAAAAACACTTTACAAGGCCTCCTAACCTTCTGTGACAAAATGTGGCCCACAGTCCATAATGAATGGCTCATGGCTGATAAATAAATACAGCTGTATGACACAAAAAGTGGTACCCAAAAGTACCTCCTGGTGCTTTCAGGACTTATTCCTTCATTTTACATTCTGAAGCCACCATTTGAAGCTTCAGCTTGCAAACATTATTTCTCCATCACATTTCAGATCCTCTCAGTTTTAAAAATAGCCAGTAGATGGTCCACATTTCACCATGCTGCTGCCCTTACAGAATGGAGAACATTCAGTTAACTTTATCTATTTGCATGCTAGTTTCACAAAATGTATTAAAAATGTACACAGAACTCGGCTTCACATTTCTTATCTACCAGCAGACACACCCCGTTAGCTTGATAATCAGCTTTAAAAGCTATGTTCACAGACAAATACAAAATCCAGAAAGACCCAGCTCTACCACATGCTTCATTTTACATTGTATTCCCCCACAGCAGAAACACAACACCTCCACTATTTTGCCTGAGAACACAGAACTCTACGAGGGATCAGGAAGAGCAGAAATACAAGACAGCCTTTTATTCTGCTTTATTTTGTTTTTCAGTAATGTAACTTACCTCGAATGCTTTGGTTACTAAACTGAAAATCTGATTTTCTCCTCAACCGTTTCCCGTTTCCTATATAATCTGCCACCTATACTGTCATGTCCCTCCAGAGGTGCGTGGAATCTGAGTGATCATCCAAAAATGTTCAGCTCTTCTTAATTTAACCTGTTTTACTCTCACCCTTCTTGTGCTTTTCTATTCCCCTGCTCTTAAACAAGTCCTGACAAAGGCGTGTCGCGGTTTCCTGCCTCACCCTACCCTTCCAATTATCTGACACTCACTGGAAAAAAAAAGTCTGCCTCCAGGAGTCAAACTTCACCTAAAGCATGAACGCTCCTACTTATTTGCTCAGGTAGATTAACTGTGTAGATCCCAGGTGGGCAAAGCTGGGAAGGCTTAAGTCAGGGAAAAGGAGCTATTATCACCGTGCTTTCTGAGACATGATCTGAGCATCTCACACAGGAATTACACCTGTTTTGGCATTTTCTCAGAGAAGGTCATGCAGCACCTGCTGATACTGCTGCAAAACTGATGGTGAGATAATCACATTTAGCCACTTGCATACAATGGATTAAACTCCCAGCTAGCAAAAATAGGCTGAAAACCACTGGAATCAGTACCCTGAACTGGCTTGCAGACCCCACAGATATTTCCTCTCTATTCAGAAGGCAGCATTATCATTAAATACCATAACCAAATAAACAAAACTAAGTAGTATCATTTCTTCCGTATCTACCACTTGCAAAAGGGCAACCAGAGGGGTCAAAGAAATGTGTGCAGATATGCTCCTAGTGTTCGCCGGAGACTTCTTGAGTCAAAGGCAGAAGTTTTGCAATCATTCCTTGATGGAACTTTTTCCATTAATTTGTCCAATTAGTTTTGGAATCTGTACAACAATTTAGCATACCCAGTGTGTTACAGCAAGCATCTTCACAGTTTAGATATAGCTTGCAGGAAGAATTTTCCTCCTCCTCCTGAACAAAATAGCGCCGTTTGGTGTTCGGTTATAAAAATCAGAATTCACCATAGCTTCACTTCCTCTGCACAGACTTTGTCAGACTTGTACCAATGAACGGAAGAGAACTTAGGATCATAGAGTTACTAAGATTGGAAAGGACCTCCAAAGATCATCTAGTCCATCCGTCAACACATCACCACCATGCCCACTAAACTATGACCCTCAGCACAGCACCTACCCTCTTCTTGACAATCCCCAGGAGAGGTGACTACAACCTTCCTGTTCCAAAACCTCACCACTCGTTCTGAGAAAAAATTCTTCCTCATATCCAACCTGAACCTCCCCTGGTGCAACTTAAGGCAATTGCCTCTCATCATACAACTTCAGGCTTAGAAAATATTTTTGCACTGACCTTTGGAGAGACAGTGGCTGTGTACAGTCAAGATCATACTCTGTTTACACTGGAAATTTTCACAGGTGTTCAGGGGCACGGTTGGTACACAGCACTACACAAAGGGCTGGCCTTTCTTTGTTGACGGAGATCAAAATTTTATCAGAGTTCATCAATGCATCTCTTAAATCCCAGAACTTGTTTTCATATTTATCTTTAGTCGGATGTATGCTTATAAAGCAAAATTTCCTCTTTGCATGGAGGAAATATCCACGACTCTGCCTTCTAAACACTAATCAAAGGATATTTAGATGTCTAAACAAGCTGCATGTGGTAATTAAGTCATTAAGAGGTGCAGAGCTCAGTCTAAGACCTCACCAAACTGCTCTCGGCTCACGACTTGACAGGAAACATAAAAATAGCTTTAGCTTTATGACCTTTATTGCTCCTTAAAATGGTGCATTACTGTCCCTCTTATTACCAACTTCGCTTTTAACCCTACAGTTCTGTCATCTCATTTACATCTGCTCCCAGCACAACACACAGCTGCGTGCCTCAGACATACCCTGGCTGCTCACGGAGATAGCTCAAGGAAAGGACTGAATACACTGGGCTATCCTACATCTTTAACACCCACCAGTATGAGATGGACTCACTGGAACAGCAAATAGACCTTATGGGAGGAAGAGATGGGACCTCAACTTTTCAGTGTAATGCCCTCAGGACTGGAGGAATTCTCTCTTTCCTTTACCTTTGTCCTTAAGCTCTCTTTATACCTGTATGAACAAAAGAAGTGAACGTAGCAATTTTGGGTAAATAAGCAACTTACAGTATTTTAAGTCCTGAAATGTGATTGGTGACTAAGATACTGGTTTAAGGCTTCTTCACAACAAAGCATTAATGGAGCTGCTCTCTATGAATTATTTTGCCAACTTCTTAGAAGAAAGAAAAAGGAGGAGGAGAAGGCATGACATACCGGTGTCTTAAAAGGAAAGTAGAAATAAACCATACCTTGAGAATACTGACACTGCATTTAGAAGTGGAAATACAGCAAAATATGAAGTTAAGGAGGATGCTGGTAAAATCTGCCTGATGAAACACACTGATTTGTGTGCTCACATTCTTAACGGGCAAGTATCAACATCAAGGACATAATTTAGAGAGGTAATAAGCTGCCTCAGCTTATGCTGGTCAGTGATTGCTTCAGGTATTCAGAGCCACTGAAAGCTAAGTGCTTATCTACCTGGCTCACTGCAGTGAACTGCAGCTGAGCTCTCTACAGGCCAAGTGGTCAGCTGTCACTTCTGCAGTAACAGTGGCAGCTTGTGGAGTGGTGGTTAGAGCTGTGGAGGCAATGTGAGATTCTCCTGGAGGTGGCAATCACCATCCTTCTGTTTCCACATCCATGCTGCTTTAGATTGTAGATGGTGGAGTCTGCAGATGTGGAATCACACTGCTGCTGGGTGTACTGGAATGTTCTCCCAGAGGCAGAATTTGCTGCTGTCCCTGTTCCCAGCACTACAAGTCACACAGACTTTGATTGTTCCATCAGTGCTTCGATCTTGCAATTAGAAAGATCAAATCACAGACGGCACCACATTCTCTGGTGCTTTCTTTTACCCTTCAGGAGCTTGCATGTTCCTGTGAGGTGCTGGAAAAGTCTGAACTGAAATCCAACGTGAAGGTCTCACACTCACAGAGAGATTCCCTTGGACAGTGAGCAACAGAAACCTCTAGTTTTCCAGATACTTCTGGTGCAGGGAAAGTGCAGAGACAACATCCAGGGATCCACCCTTTGGGCAAAATTTCTTCTATAGCAAAACGAAGCCAATTAATAAGGACATCAGCAGTAAAAAGCCTTGTGAGCTAATTTGGAGATGACTGCTTAATTATAAAGCCCTTGCTTAGAACTGGTTTAAGACCTATGAAGATGCTCTAAAAGCCTGCAGCAGCTGATGCTGGCGCTAAAAAGGCTGAGGATCACAGAATTGTAGAGTGACCTGAGTTGGTAGGGACCTGAAAGATCATCAAGTTCCACTCCCTCTGCCGTGGGCAAGGTAAGAAGTTAAGGGAGATCGCACTGTGCATTCGCAGCACTTGGATGTACGCTGTGCTATGGCAATATCTGAACCACTTCTCCCTCTGCAAGTCGAGTCCAAAGATAAAGAACCTAGAAGTTGAACCTTGTCACAGCCATATTCTAGCACCTTGAAGTATGTTTATGGTTTAGAAACAGCCAAGTGATAACTATTTGTTATCTAACTTCAGAGGGATCTGCTTAGCACAGGATAAACTGCTGACAATTAACACATAAATTACACTGCTAGTGAATCAGCCATGAATCTGATTAGAATACTGCAGACCAACAGAAAGATGGCAAACACAGGTGTTGTATCTTCTTCCCTATTTCCAGGTAGCAACTGCAGTTCCCTATGTGCATTGGTTTTGCATGCTAGGGCCAAGCAGCAACAGAACCAACCAGAGCATCCTGAGTCACTCCTTGACTCAACATCCCAAGCCCACAGTTTGCACATCACTTGAGAAACTCATCCTGAGTAACCTCAGGCATGAATAAAAGCCTTGTGGGGATCTGATCATTTCTTCTGAGGTGCTGAGAGATGAGTAATGTCAAGATGCAAAGAACGCATTGCTAACACAATCTCCCAGGTCTCAAGAGAGTTCAGTGATAGAAGTCTTGGCTGTTTGTACTTATTATCATAAAAGCTGTAGGTCTAAGGACTGTCTTTCCTTTCTCCTTCTGATTTATACAGCACTCCACACAACAGGAGGCTTGTTACAGCTTCTAAGGTCTATCACAATGCACCAAATAAATAGCAATAATTATAATAAAACTACGTATGCATATGGATCATTAAAAAACATTGATCTTAACAGTATAGGATAAACCAAACTGCACTGATCCAAACAGGAAGGACCAGGCTATTCTGGCGGGTGACAGAGAACAGGAGGAGGTGGTTGAAGACTTGGTCTTGTTGCTCTCAGTATCACTATGCAGATGGGAGCATGCTTGGCAGCTGTAGGCAGCTGTCTGCCTCTGCCCAGAGACAGGCCTGTACACACAGACAGTGGGGCTGTGGTTCTGTCTTGGTGCTCTGAATACAACTGCCTAATAGTTACCTGCAAGCAGCACAGCCTTACAGCTGGGAATGGACATGGGCACTGTCTTGTGTATCTGGGACTGCTCCTGATAACAGAAGTTTTAGTGGGAGACAGATCCAAACAAAATACACCTATGACCTCTTAAAGTCTGCCTGTCCTCTGTGCAGCCTTTCAAGTGCATTGATGCTTGGGCACATTTTACATCTTGGTACAGGCCAGGCTGCACAGCAGGAACAGGCTGGCAGGACCAGCCACACCTCAGGTGCCATCAAGCTGGGATGTTAACTGACATGTCTGCAACGTGACAAGCTGTCTGTTATCTCTGTCTCTTGCTCTGCCTTCTCCCTCACCCGAGGCCACTAGGGAGCTCCCACAGCTGTCCAGCAAACCACAGCATCTGCCAGGGAACACAGCCCTGAAGCAGAGGGACCTGATCATTGCTGCTCTGAGAGTTTAAACTACGTAACTTTCATTCACAAGACTCCTCTCCTTCTTGGTGATGGAATAATGAATAATCTCTTCTACTTTGTCTTCTGGATAAGAGTTGCCTTCAACACATTCTGCATACAGCAGCACAGCCATGAGCTGAACTGAGTCTCTTGCTTGATGCTGCGAGTTACTTGCAGTCAGACCACTGCCCAGAATGCTCGGTCAATGAGAAAGGAAACCATTCACCCAGTATTTTATTTAAGAGAATGCACAGTCTGGTTCACAGGATCAGATAATTTCCTCTCCTTTAGCTTTTAAAAAGCTATTACCTACTTGCAAGTTCACCTGTGAACCCTTCCTCAATTTTAACACTAGTGCCTCTTAATCCAAAAATATGCACCAGAAAATGCATTATTTGCTGTCTTTGCATATCAAATGTTTCACCAGCCAAGCAGCAAAGGGCAAAACCAATTCCAGATGACCCGGCCGTGGTGCTGCCAATATAAATAATGGAGGAAAGACAAAGCAAACTGTTTACAAAGAACTGGCAGCACGCAGAAAAAACTTTCTGGCAGCCCCCAGAAAGCGAGGTTGATTTGTGAATTGCTCACCAGCTGTACCCATGGTCAAAATTCCAAGCAATTAGTATTTCAAACAAACAATTCAACCAGTTCTACCAGCTGCCAGTTGGAAGCCTGCAGTTTTGCAGCACTATCACGAAAAGCGACACAGGAAGAACATTCAATGCAGCAGCACACACAGGACAAAAGCAAAGCTTCGGACAGTTATCTTACAGATCTGACTCAGAAAACACTCGCTGTTGAGAAAGAATGATTTCTGTCTGCCATCTTGACAGAAGATTTAAAATCCCCTTTGGCTAAAAAATCCTGGCAGAAAATGTCTGCCAGGCTCAACAACAGCTTGCAGCAACTCACCTCCTACCTGAGGAGAAAGATTCTCATTAGCGGGGTTGGAAACACACGGGAGGGTGATTGGAAGGGTTGCTGGAAGCAATTTCCTTTTTTTTTCCTTTCTCCAGCCCTTTGCCTTTCTGCCCTTCATGTCTTTTGCCCCAGTAAGTTTCAGAGGGTCACTTTTGATCAGTGACTATTCACAGACCAGAAGGGATTTTTAGGAGGCCCTAGGAACAGAACACCAATGCTCTGACACTCAGATGAGTTTGTACACAATCCAATTGGAATATATTTAGGCACAGGCAATGAAATTAAACTCTAGGACATACACAAGGTTGTGCACAAAGCCCATAGCTTATATCCAGTCCAAGAGAACTGGACAAGCGCTGAGGATAACTGCAGACTCAGGAGGGAGGTAAGCACCACAACTGATTGTTGCTAGATTAAGTTGCTTCTTGTACTAACATAACTAAGATTTAAAAGAAATAACTCGTATTTCTGACTTCCAGTCTTCCTATTTGAACTCTGGAAAACAAATCACATAGTAGATACTGCCTAGCACTACTTATACTGTATAAGGTGGCTGTGCTGAGCACTACTACAGTGTTACTTCCTAAGTGCATTTTTCCTACTATCAAAAATGAGGGAAGTTAATTGTTACCATAAGCACAAAGGTTGGCAAAGTCTGGGGAGGATGATGAAAAATAATGACCTACAAAAATCACATGGATTCTAACTGTGCTCCTGTTTGTGCAGTCATGGCAGTAGGTCTGCTAATTAATACTAACGACTAATACTGAAGGGCTAAGAGTGTCCCTTTAGTTTAAATCTAGATCAAATTGAAATCATAATTATGAAGAAACCAGAAACCAGAAAATGCTATCCCAGTGGTGAATACATGCACTTGGAATATGCAAGATCTGGCACAAGTCCTTTCTCTGATACACCTGTAATGGTGATTTAAACCGGTGATTTTCACACTGTTCTCCCTAATCCTCTGATCAGATAGTCTGCCCTGGGCTGAAAGGCATTCAGAAAACATTTCCTTCAGAACAGTCAGATTTCTAGGAGATGTGTCAGGCTTATGAAGCCATGTTTCTGATTAAAAAAAAGTGTTTTTGTAACAACATGTTCTAGCATCTGTGCTTTGCCTATCCTGAGAATTTCTGATGACTCCTCTTGGGCCCATGCATGAGGAAGACTGAGGCTCCTCAGCAGATTTCCTGACTCACACTTTGAATGGAAGATGAAAACTACAAGACTTCTGTCCCAGAGGTCATCTCTGTTATACAGCAACATGCTCCTTCATCTTCCTTGCTAGCAAGGTGCTATCTGTGATTAAGCTCTCAAGCATTTCAGGGTGGTGCTCACTTTTCACTGCCAAACTAAACAGAATGAAAAGTCTTTGATGGGCTACTAAGGTGCTCCCTGTAAGGGAACACGCTGTATTGCGAGCCACATTTATTGCCAGTGATTAGAAGGGATTCCATATAATCAGCTTATTTTCTGGAGTGCTTCAAAACCATAAATCAATTAGCCCAAACACATGGTTATCTGACTATTGGGAAAGAATTTTGAATCAGGAAGAGATTGCTTTCCATTCACATAAAGCTGAATTATGCTTGTTTCTGTTGCATTTGTTTAGATCTGGTTTAACGCCACACACTGTGGAACAACTCTACACCTTTATTTGGTACAAAAGGTAACATCATAGCACCTACCATAACTGCCTGGGGCAAGCAGTCATGTGAAACTGATTTAATTCCAATTTCTGCTTCTATTTATTTGTTGCACTGGTCCCCAGTAAAGGCTTGAATCCTTCATCCTGGCTTCTATCTTTCTGCACCTGCTTTTCCCGGGGCACAAAGCCTCACCTGCCATGTACAGGCTTGCAAAGCCTTAATTTAAATGGCACTCCTTTATTAGAAAATACATTCCAGAGGCATAAAATATTATTATCCAATACACGTGGCTAGAAGACTGCTGATCTCCTGCAGGACTGGGAGCACAAGACAGGACATGAGATTTTGGTAGTATCAGTCTCCAGAATACACCCCGCATGGCAGCTGGCAGCACGTTTTCAGTACTGAAGTTGAAGACCCTTCTCTCTCACACTGTAAAAAGCACTGAATTAAAAAATATGTTAATCTCATGCAGAGCCAGTAACATTTCTTCAGAGTTGCCTTCTCCTTGGAAACACTGTTACAGAAATTATGCCTCTGCCACCTTTTTCTCTTTTCCCAAGAACTGCTAAGTAACTTCTCAGACACAGATGTCCACCATCCTCTTTGTACTCCTTTCACAAGATACCCTCATCTTCTCTTTTTAACAGAGAACTATGGAAATGAATTAATTCCTAAGATTTGTGGTCATAGGAGGGCAGGTCTTCATGCCTGCTAGCACAGTTGTGTAAGCTACTCCTGTATTGAAGTTTTTCAAAGTTAATACCTTTCCCTGACCTATTCACTCAACTGTGTCTTGCACTACTCTGTATCTATAAAATGCATTTGCTCATTTTGTTGACACAACAGACAGGAGGGATGCCATCCAGAGGGACCTGGACACACTAGAAAAGTGGGCACATGAGAATCTAATGAGATTTAGCAAGGCCAAGAGCAAAGCGTTGCACTTGGGTCAGGGCAATTCCAGATACAAGGACAGACTGGGAGAAGAACTCATTGAGAGCAGGCTTTTGGAGGAGGGCTTTGGGGGTTCTGATGGAAGAAAACTGGCCATGAGCCAGCTGGACATGAGCCCAGTGGACCAAATGGTATCCTGGGCTGCATCAAAAGAGAGGTGGTCAGAAGAAAAAGGGAGGTGGCTGTCCCCTTCTACTCTGCCCCTGTGAGGTTCCATCTGGAGCACTGCATCCAAGCCTGGGGCTCCAAGTACAGGAAGGATGTGGAGCTGTTGGAGTTAGTCCAGAGGAGTGCCACGAAGATGATTAAAGGGCTGGAGCACCTCTCCTATGAAGAAAGATTGAGAGTTGGGCTAATTTAGCTTGGAGAAGAGAAGGTTCCAAGGAGACCTCACTGTGGCCTTCCAGTACCTGAAGGGAGCTTACAAGCAGAAGGGGGACTGCCTTTTTACACAGTCTAACAGCAATAGGACAGGGGGAAATGGCTTTAAACTAAAAGAAGGGAGAGATTTAGGTTAGACATTAGGAAGAAATTTTTTACTCAGAGAGTGGTGAGGCACAGGCTGCCCAGAGAAGCTGTGGATGCCCAACTCCAGAGGCACAAGTCCAGGCTGGATGAGATCCAGGGCAGCCTGACCTAGTGGCTGGCAACCCTGCCCATGTCAGGGGGGCTGGAACTAGATGGTCTTTAAGGTCCCCTCCAACCTAAGCCATTCTATGATTCTATGATTTAACTTGCAGTGCATTGTTTCTACTCCTTGATTTAATACCTAAAATTGTTAATTTAATTTTTTTTTTTAAATTTAAATTACAAGTGCAATGATTTTTAGTTTTTCTGCCTATTTTTTTCAAGTGAAAGCTAGCTAGTTCTTCTGAAAAGACATAAACCTCCATAAGGCAAGCAAATGCACCAACAGATCTATGGAGCAAGTTGTGCGTAACAGCTTTGATACGATTTTATTCCTGTTAGAAGTAACACGTCAGATATCACACAGAAGGACTACAGTAAAAGCAACATTTTCAACATGTTTGTCATAGGCTGCTATGCACTCTTTTTCTCACTCAAACTAAAAAGGGGGCTCATGGTGGATTTCCTAACAGTTTCTATGTCACTTGTGCACCAGCACGGTGTCTTTCTCCTCTTTATCATGGCTTTAATTCATACGACAACCTCCAGTATTAAGCCATTTCAAAATCATCAACTAGTTTCTTAGGAAATGGAACAGGGTGGATGGACTGAATGAGTGCATAACATAGATGACTCTTTCAATAAATACCACACAGAGCAAACAAAGCCAACGAGTTTTAAGCTGTCGTCAACATCAAGAGTCAAAAACGCCATCACAGGACATTACAAGCAGTCCTTGACTCCCTAAGTACACATCAGGAACAGGCACTAAAGGAGTCACACTGCTGAACTTCCGCTTGTGGCTGAGTCAGTCTGCTAGTAGCCTCTCTCAGCAGAGGATGATAGATGCTACAGGTGACTCTGTACAGAACATACTTTTCTTCTGACTTTTAATATGCATTGATTGCTTATAAAAAGTCTCACTTCTATCAGCTTTGCAGAAAGCACAATAGCCTTTCTTCAGCCTTGTAATTGCCAGCATCTAGACAGAGGAAACTGTCTATAGTGTGCTGTTTGTTCTGCTGTTGGTTGTCCCTGTCACAACACTGGCCTTTGCTCTGATCATGAGAAAGCTGGCACAGACTGAAATTGTGATCCAACCTCCTGCCACACAGGGAATTTTCTCTAAGATAAAGTACAAGGTCTATCTTTCTCACTTTCTATTGTTGTATAAGGATTTTATAGTTTTAGTATAAGTACTATATATTTTACCTTTCATATTTTCATGTGTCATATTTTTATGCTTAAATTAAAATAGATATAAATGATTTTTAATTTTTATCATAATGTCCCTTTCACAGTGCTTTTCACCGGTATCCTGTTATGCAACCACAGCGTTTGTGGATTTCCTTTCATTTCTATACGCCAGCACCTCAGTACTTTTGATTTCACATCTGTATCTCACAGCCTGGCACAGAATTCCTGCCCATACAAACAGTCCCGTAGAGATGGAACTACAGACCAGACCCACAGTATTCAACAGTCACAACAGAGACTCAGCACTATTCTTAAGAAACCACTTGGAAAAAAAGCAGAGATTGTGGTTAAAATGTGCCAGTCTCCACCCTTTTTTGTTATTGTTGTTTGCCTTGCTCTGAGTTAATTATGAACAGAAGTAAAAGCTGGAAACCATGGCTGAGGCTGCAGAATAGTTGGAGTCACACCATTTATCAATAGCCATTTATCAATAGCAAGAGGGAGAACAAATATTTGAACAGCACTGTAGAAGTTGAAATTCATAGCTAGCAGTTCAATAACAGCAGTTTTTCAATCAGTTTTAGGATTCCTCACTGCTCTTTAATGTAGAACATCTTCCAGTCCGTAGCTTTCTTCTTATGTGGGTTAAAAACACTATTTGGCATCATTCACAGCAATTTTCTTTCTGCTTCCATTCCCCCATGTCTCCAAGCCTCCCACCTTTCCTTAGAGATCATGCTACTGCAAGCCAATCTCTAGCCAGACATGCCTTTCCCACACAATACCAGAAGTGAGACACTAATTCCAACCAAGGTCTGTTTGGTGAAGGATAAACAAAAAGAAAATCTGTGACCCAGCAGGGAGCAGAACAGATCAGTGCTAGTCTGTGGTACTTCCACCTGAACCATTCCTGCTTCAAAAGAGCACAATGGAGCCATGCTTTGGAACATCTATCCATGTGTATTGGTGCAGCAGTACCAACAACAGTAATACCATCTGCAGAAATCAGGCAGCTCTGCCATGCAAGCTGCTCTCGTACTTCATGCAGAGTTAGAATTCAGATATCTGAGCTGCTGCATTTACCACAACTCATCTAACTGATCTGCAGCTCATTTCTACAGCCAAAATGACAATGTCCAGATGACAACTGTAGGGCAGCTCTCCAACACCCCAGATTTGATCAGGATAGTTTTATTTTCTGCAGGACTCCTATGTCTCTGGAGGCAAGAACATCTTTATTTTTAACTGCTGACTTCTTCACATAGTTCTCATGATGGTTACACAGACAAGAAAGATCCTCTTTCTGAGATCACACTGCCTTGCATAGTGGGGCTCTTCCTGGAATAGCTCAGTGTTATTGTAAAAGGTGCTACAATTTCAGTTACAACGAGTAAGTTAGTGAGGATATAAACAAAGAATGTACAGAGAAGATAACAAACAGCAGCTCACTTTACCACAAGAGCTTCTGAATGTGATCTGGCTGCCAGGCTCATCATAGCTAATGTTTTGCATCTTGACCTCCCCAGTAATGGCCAAACAGCGATTCTATCACTCATACAACATCGCCTTCAAGAGGATCTCATTTCACAAACCAGATTTCCTCAAGTGCTAAGAACCTTTAAAATCATAAGCAAAAGGAGAAATGGCAGCATGGTGCCCAGTATACTGCACTGCTCAGCTGGCATGGGAAAACCTTGGGGGAAAAGAAAGCTTTTATTTTCTATGTGTTGCTTGTACCAGGACCTGAACTTCAGGCTACCAGATAACTTTAGAAATAGTTCTAAAACATTTCCAAGTGAACATTCAAAACTTAGAGCCAAGATATTTAAGTAGCCTTTACTTCCAGTCTGTGGCAGATCTTCTGACTTAGCTCTGAGCCTTCTGGCTATGCACCTCTCTATTTCCATTTCCATGTCTCTGATGGAAAAGTCCCTCTTCTTACACAAAGTGCAGAACTGTTGCCTTTTCCAAAAGCTGAGGCTTTTGTGCGTCAGCAAGATGACTAGCTGGAAACTTAGCTGTCATTCAGACTCTTCATTTCAAAGTGATTCATGAGACCTGTGATAACATGCAGTCTTCCCTCATCAAAATCAAGGCACCTTGGGCTCATCTTTACTCTGTACTTTATGGATTTCAGATGTACCTGCTGGGATGGATCTCTCTGGGTGCATTCAGTGTTCTCACAGGGCTGCCAGATGTGTGTTATGGTAGCTGCCTCGCTTACCCTGCGTCTGCAAAGGAAATGCTCTTTGACTCCTACTTTAATAACTTCCATGATTCAAGTTGTCAGCTGAAGGCTTTGTAATCTCTGTACCTAAAAGTGTTTTTAGTTTCCAGCATAAAGAGTTCAGAACAAAACAGTTTTTGTTAGGTATGATGGAAAAATAAAAAATCATGGCTCAAATGCAGTATAGGTGGTGATATGACACGAAGAATCCTCACAAACAGTAAGCGTGTGCGTGACTGGACTTTCCTCCACTGAGTTCATCAAATCCAGTTTCTCTTGCAAAAACAGCCTACTGACAAGAAGCTCAGTGAGAACTCCGTTTCACTGCTCCCCCTTCTGACAGAATAATATTTGCCTAAGCCAGTAAGGACATTGTGAGAGTCTTTACACATTTGGTCTGAGGCATATGTGTAATTCGAAGCATACCATTGTACAACTACAGAAAAATAAGACTGAAAAAGCCTTCAAGTGGGTATTTAGTCCATCCTCCTGTCCCAGGATCCAGCTCCAGCCTAACTTGACAGATTTTTCTTTAAGACTTCAAAAACGTGTAGAGGTTTCAGAGCCTCCCAGGGCGATCCGGTCTGCACCTCACTACAGTGGCTGTTACAAAATGTCTGGGGAGTTTCAAAACAAGTATCTCTTGCTCCAGCTGAGGATCACTTTCCTTCTTCCATTCACAGTGTAACTTAGCACTTTTTTTCTTGCATCCACCTTTTATGTGTTGGAATAACACAGTCATATATGCTAGTAGAGGTCTGAACAGCAGACTCTGCTTTTCCTGCTCCAGCAGCTTTCCCCAGATCGCTGTGAACTAATCACTAGCCTTCACGGGGACTGCCCACATGCTTAAAGTAAAATGCGTATTTAAATATCTTGCTGAACTGGGGACTTCATTCCCAGCATTGCCCAAGGCTGTTTAACACACGCTGGTCTAGTTTAATGGCACGACACTTCAGTTAATGGCTGTTTTGATTATAACAATCTGGCAGTTTTGCAGATGTCTTTAAGCTTGTAACTGCAGGTAAAAACCACCACATTTTGCTGGTCAACGACAACCAGTGCCAATCTGGTGAAGCTCACATACCTGACCAACAGGCAGTGTTTAACTTTTAGTTTCATTAGGTATTCACTTAAACAGTGCAGGCATGAAAACTGTGCATTGGAAACTGACTTTCTTAATATTTCCAGAAGCAAATTATTTTGCCAACAAACAGTTGTATCCAATACCTAATGCTTGCTGAGATACTGATACATACGTATATGCCCAGACTCATGAACAGGAAGTTTGATACCACAGAATCACAGAATCGTAGGGGTTGGAAGGGACCTCCAGAGATCATCGAATCCACCCCCCTGCCAAAGCAGGTTCCCTACACCAGGTCGCACAGGTGGGCGTCCAGGCGGGTCCTGAATATCTCCAGAGAAGGAGACTCCACAACCTCCCTGGGCAGCCTGTTCCAGTGCTCCGTCACCTCACCGTAAAGAAGTTCTTGCACACATTGGTGCAGAACTTCCTATGCTCCAGTTTCTGGCCGTTTCCCCTCGTCCTGTCTCCACACACCGCTGAAAAGAGTCTGGCCTCGCCACTTTGCCCCCCACACCTGAGATATTTATAAACCTGGATCAGGTCCCCTCTCAGTCTTCTTTTCTCAAGGCTAAACAGACCCAGTTCACTCAGCCTTTCTTCATAGGGGAGATGCTCCAGGCCTCAATCTCAACAACAAAATCATACCCCTCAATCTCAGTACAAAAAATGTGGAAGAGAGAAGAACATCTGTAACAGCTGATGCATGCCAGAAATATGCAATCAAACAAAACAAAGAAATCAACAAGCCAATACAGGCACACAAAATATTACAATGAAGCCACAGAAAAACAGAGATCAAGTGGGAAGAAATGCAATGGAAACAGATGGAGCAAATGCCACAGTCAGGAGTAGTCAGCTCACATGGGGGAGGTCAGTGAACTACAGATGGGATTGGAGTTTATAGGGACTATCAGAATGACACATTGCTACTTCTATTCTCTAGTTTACAGCAGCTATTTTCAGCATCAGAGGAATCCCTCTGCTTTTCCTGAAACAAAGGCACTGTGCCCAGACAGCCAAACAAACTAGTGAAAAAAGACAAGCACCGAGGAGCAAAGGAGCGTACAGTGTAACATGAGGACGTGCAGTTCCCAGCCTATAAGCAGCTTACTAACAAACAAGCGTATGATCAAATACAAGAGAACTGTCTGTTGTGTGTTTGTCTGCATGTGATTCTTGTTGCTTCCTCACAGCTGAGCATTTGGAAAGAATGGCTGATAAACAAACATTTATTTTACAGACAGCTCTCACTGTCTGTAAGCACCTTAACTCTGTTGACTTCCAAAGAATTTGCTTCAATCTTCATATTAAAAAGTGTTGCTCACCTTTTCACAATTGCTGATGGTTTCTTTTCTAATTTAGCTGTGCTCAGAAGGGATTTTGTTTGCACAAATAATAAGCAGCCATACCCCATCAATTACAACAATAATAACACTTCAATTATCATGTAAGTTATTAACTGTATGAACAGGAAAACAGAAAAAACCTTTCGACTAGCTCTCCCACAAGTACTTGGAATTCTGAGCCTGGTCTGCAGTATAAGCACAGTTAAGTATTTGACAGCATTGCCACTCTGAAACCTCAGCTAATTAAATGGCACTTTACTGTCACCAGTATCCAAAGATGGAAAATTCTCTGTACACCACATTCATACTTCATCCTTAGGAAAACACCTCTAAGTTTTTACTTCACAAAGGTTTCTCTAGCCTCGGGTAAACGAGTTGTGTTGTTTCTTAATAACACGGAGGAAGTGTATTTTCAAATCCTGCATGCTGACACAGTAGTTTGGGAGGGAAGGAGGTGTGGCTCAGTGTTATGGATATTCTCCTAAAACAAACCGTAACAAGGGATGTTGATGAAGTGGTAACAGACAAGAATCACTGATGTCTACATTCAGAGCCACAGTGAGACCCCAAGGAGTCCGGGAAGAATGTAAGGTGTGCATCTCCACCTGTGCTATTCTGCTCACTGCAGCATTTGATTGGCACCCCAGCATGGTACCCACTGGGTAGTGCATGTTACCCGTAGTCCTGCAGTCTATGGGTAACAGGCCTCAAATTATCTCCATCTACCCTTGCAATCAAGCCACGTCCATTATCAGTCCGTTATGTTATCAGTTTACAGGGTACAGCATGAAATGAACCTATGTACAAGGATGTCAGAAAATGAAGCAACTCTTCAAATTCCACTACAACCCATGTCATGCAAATACACCTGGTTAGTGTAACTACTGCAGTGCCAGGCAGTAGAAAAAGAGAGAGACATTGCCAGTTTCTGAATTTTGGCTTTACTACGCCTCAGCCAAGCTCCCAATGACTCTGCTCAACTGAGTGATGTCTGCCTCTCAGAGAAGACTGTGTTCTGCCAAACACCAAGGAGTGCTCTGCCAAACACCAAGGAGTCTACTTTTCCCCAGCAACAGCTGAGAAAGATGCAAGAACCTCTGTTACTTGAAGACGTGGGACAGGAAGAAACCAAGACCAAGCCAGATTTCACCCACAATTTCTCCAAGAACTTCTCCCCTCCAATCTCATTCTAAAAGTTGAAACAGACCTTTTACGTAAGGATGTAAGCAAGCCCAATTTAACAGCTACCCTGAGTGAGCATTACAGGGCAGAGAGATGCACGTTCCTTAAGAAAAACAACATCTAATACCTTTAACACGAAAATATGATTAGACCATCACACAGGACAAAAAGCTGCACCAGGTACTAGTCTGGGCATGGGTTTAGATTTAAAAGGCTTAAATTTTCTTAAAATAATGATCATTGAGTTCTTCACCAAAGACAAGAAGACTGAAGGTCTGTTTATTGTTTCCTTTCACTGCCTGCTAGTCTCATAAAGACTTCAAATACTGTAATTTTTGGCATGACTATGTCAGAGAAAATCCCACATGCAGACACAAAAATAAAAGGCATTCTTATGTTGTTCCCTTTTATTAGCTCTATGCCTCACCCACTTGGTTATTCTCGCATGCAGCAGCAAGTACTAGGAAGACCAACTCACTTGGCTCTTACATTATTATCATTTGTACTGGCAAATTGCAGTACCTCACAGCTGCAATAAATTAATTCAGTTTTCCTTTTCAAGACAGGTACCTTGAAAATTGAAGGAAAAAATAAGGGGCTGTCCAAGCAAGCCCCAAGTTGCACAGCAGAAAAGGCAGCACAATTCCACTCTTGCTTTAGCTTTATGCTGATGTCATTCTAGTGACTTCAGTGTAACTACTGGACATTTGCACCACTACAAGTGCAGAATCTATATCTCAAGGTCAAATTCTGTTGTAATCTAAACTGGTTTTACTCTGGGAATCTATGCAGCCGTTCCTTTAAAATATTTACACAGCTATAAACAAGTCGGAACATTTTTGAGGAGAGAATTGCAGCCAGTAAAAACACAGCCCAAGGCCTATGCTGAAGTGGGTAGGAACTGAAACACTTCTGCAGCAGTTAGTGGTTCGATGCTCAAAAACACTCCACCCTGCTGCCTCAGGCAAGAGAAAACATGCAGACAGTGCAGAGTACTTCATGCGTCAGGATACATCATTTGGCTTTAAGCAAGACCAAAAAATAAGAAAAGGGGACAATGCACAAGTGCCTCAAGACTTAGCATGTTGGCTAACATCTCAATTACTCATTGGCAGTGCTTAGGGAGAAACGGCACAGCTGTTGTGCCCAACAAGCTGTTAAATGGAAGTTCTGGCACTCTGAAAACATTTCTGGTGCTCTGGAAGAGAAGAATCTGTAAAGGTCAACACCACAGTCGGTATCCTTTACTGTTACTCTCCACTTTGGATGTGCTACAACACATAATGCCATAGGGGACCATAACGTGTGCTTGTCATGTCAGCACTGATGTTTGAGCCCTACTGCTTCTCTAGAAATGTAAGGTTAATGAAAGAGACCTTAAAAAGAGAACATCCTTCACTTGTACAGGTGGGTTGTCTGCCATTCAACTGGTATAAACTGAAAAACCCAATCAATAAAGCCTCATCACTGGAAAACCAAATAAAAGAAAACTAAGAAGTAAGCTTTCATAGATGTCCTTCATGGAACCAAGTTTCTCTGAAGGGAAGCAGTATGCTCAGCAAACACATCTCGTTAATTTTATTACCCGGTGCTCAATTTCCTATAATTTTTTTCTTTAATTTTGCTTAACTCAAACTATTCTGACCACAAAATGAATAAAGAGTAATCAAACAATAGCTATTATAATGCTTAACTGTATGCACATATTGATGAGCTTAACTGAACTCTTGCAAAATGCTCCACAGAGTGCCATAGACATGCCGGTATGAGTAACACATGGCTAATCGCTTTTTCTGTGAGGGAAACAGATGTGCAGTTTTTGAGAGGAAGATGTTGGTCTGACTTCTGTTTGCCATTGTTAAGACGTGGATAACACAATATCAAACACTACTGTGTTTCTGCAATAAAAGTTCTGGACAGGGGCTGAGATGACTCCAGCTCCCAGCTCTGTCCCAGGCCTCCTGCCTGATCCTCAACCAGTCACGTGCTTTTGCAGGACTGCTCACACATGTAAGCAAAAAGTAAGCACTAAGTAAATCCCTAGAAAAACTTGGTACACGCAGCTGAACACTTAACACTAACCTGCAGCAGAGCCTCCTCCTGGAGTGATTACCCATCAGTGAACACTAATAATAAAATTTCCTTTTCTCCCCTCTGTGCACTAAGTTAAACACACAAACCTTACATGTGGAGCCATCCTTCTATATTCACAGCCTCAAGCTCACTGGAATCCTTACCTGGGGTGGGGCACACGGGCGTTGCTCTAATAAGGCAGCAATGATAATGCACAGGATGACTTTTTCATGCGTTATGTTCTTGTAAAATCTTACTGGAATCTCAGCTGGCAAATGATCTAAAATCTTAAGCTTTCTGTTGTTCTTGTGCAACTCAACTGCTAGCATGTCTGTACAACAGAGCATGAGTAATTTAAAAATGGGACCATCCCTGAGACAGAAGGAAACATGTTGTGAAGTTGGAGACATGTTGTCTCAAAGCTCCAGTGCATTTGAAATCCAACTGAACTGATCCATTTGCAGAAGTTCCATGAGCAATTTCACTTGAAAAGTCTTTTTTTTTTTTTTTTTTTTTTTTTTTTTTTTACATACTTCAAAATATAAATATATGACATGAATTTAGCTGTAATAAACCATCAAAAGCTCCAGGTCACACCAGGGTTTAAAAATGCCTCACAACTGCCTCAAGCAACAGGGGAGATATTACATTGTATTTTTGCTGCACAGTTACAACTGATCATATGGTTTAATCACATAACCTAACTTCAAACATCTGGTAAATACATATTTGCTAATACTTCATGTGGCTAAACATTTGTTCCACACACAGCCAGTCAAATAACCTAATAGTATTCCAATCTCCCAGACCAACTTACAAAAGGGTTATGAATGCTTTGATACCTTTACTGTTGATGTTATGAGAGAAAAAGGTACTACTATCACTATGAAATTCTATTTGAAATGTAAGCATACCTAGGGTCAAACTGCTAACGTTACCTACACTGAGCTTACTCACCTCAGCGCAACAGTGTATCTTGTCTCCACATAGTTGGAAGTCCAGCATCCTCCTCTATGGCTGCACAGAGCAATTAGGCAACAAATTCCTGTCACTCTGCTACAGAAATTAAGGGCATGATCTACGAAGTCTGTGCAGGTGTGCCTGCTCCACACGCTCAGCTATGGCCAGTGCAGCAGGAAGGACTGATACAACAGTATCAGTTTGAGGGATATGGTTTAGCGAGAACCATTGGTGATAGGTGGATGGTTGGACTAGATGATCTTATAGGTCCTTTCCAACCTTAGTGATTCTGTGAACAGTGGGAGCAATCACCATTATGGCCATTTTTGATCATTTTCTCAGTCCTAGCACAGCTATGCTGAATAAATAAATAAATAAATAAATAAATCTTATATAGATCAGTATTGGGAAATACAAAAGTCTGTGGGGAAACATGCAGCTTTTCCCCTTCCATGGGGAGACAGCATCTGATGTAGAAGGTGCTTTGTTGGAGGGAGAGCCATAGCTCCCTTGGCAGTGCTGAAATGCCAGGCCGGACCTCAGCCTACTACTGCGGTGTGGAGTGCGCCATGTTGAGGCCCCTCTCCCTGAGGCAGGAGTACGTGCAGCAAGATGGCAGCCAGCCTCGAGCAAGGCCTCAGCCAGAAGGCAGCATGCCGATGCTGGCCTAGCAGACACAGCAAGCTAGCCCAGCTGCAGCAGAAACGCGTATAGGATCCATATAGATATCCTGCACTGGGTATTCCAAAAGTCCAGCCCCACCGAGCACCTCCACGACGACAGCACCTAGCCTTGCCTGCATCCGCCCCCCTGATCACAAACACGACCTTAACGCGCCCGCCCGCACCACAGCCTCACTACGTCTTTCCCTGCGCGCAGGCGCAAAGCCCCCTCGCGCCCCGCCCACTGGCCCGGAAGCGGGAAATTGAAGCGCAGCCGGCGGCCGCTCGGGCGGGTGAGGGTTGTGTGCATTGTTTTGCTTGGCGTAGGGTGCATCGATGGGTGGTTCCGGCGGGTTGCTCGTCTCTTTCGGCTACTGCGCCCTGGCCTTCCTCCTGCTTCTCTAGAGGGTGGATGGCCTCTCGGGGAAAGCTGCCGAGCGCGGTTCCGCTGGAGGCTGTAAGCGGGAGGGCAGGCACGCAGCCCAGGGGTCGGCCTGGTGTGCTAAACGCAGTACTGAGGGGCACGACTGCTAGCAGGATTTTAAAGGGGCTTCTGTTTTGAGATTCCTATTTTCAGTTTTTAGGTAAGCTGAGGCTGTAGCTGACAGTTTCCCAGCTGCAGCTTGGTCATTAGCAGGTGGCTCATAAGCACTATGTGAAGTCACACTGCCAAATCAATGTACAGTTGGCTCATGCTGAAAGGTGTGCTGTTTCCATTGAGGTGCTATTCTGAGCATATGGGGAATGTGTGCTTTTACTCTAAATTTCCAGCTGTGTGGCAGCATCCCAGAAGGATCAAGTGAGGTAGTGGATTATTTCATGCATCTGGGTACCCAGTTACTATTTTTAATGGAAAAGGTTGATCATACAGATGGACAACAAAAATCTTGTGGCTCCCAGCAATCCTTTATCACTGCTTGGGGTGCGCTTCAATGAAAGGACTGGTTCTTAACAGCCTGGCTTTGTAAAGGTTGTACCTTCGAGTCAGACACATAGCAGGGATCACTGAGGTTAAGAAAATACAGTTTCTTTGGAATAAGGGTTTTTTGATGAGTTTGATGTTGTGGGATCTGACCTTTGATTTACAGGCATACTAAGTCCAAGTGGTTCATAAGTTCTCTTGCTCCCCTGTAACAATTTGTAATCATTAGAAAATAAACCCTATTATTTCTTACTAGAGCTTTTTACTCATTTCTGCAGCCATGCGGCTCGCTATAATCAGGTGAGAATAGCACCACCCAATTCATGGTTTTTCAACAGGAACTGCTATCTGCCTTGAGATGGAGGAAGCAGCATGTGATAAATTGACGTCTTTGTGCCATACACCAAAGGATTCTGGGACAGCAGCTCCACAGAGGACTAGTTCAGGAAAACAGGTATTAAAAACTTACAAGTTCTAGTTTTCTTGGTTCCCATATATGTAAAGTGACCTCCTGTGACTTCTACTTGCATTTGAAAACAGTACACTCTGCTTTGGTGTTTCTCCTGCCAAGCACTATAGTGATGCACTCAAACTTGCCATAGTGCGTATCATTAAAAACTGGAGCTACGCTGGATAAGGCTAGGTTGCAAATATCCCTTAACTAATCCTCTCCTGTGCTTTAGGATTTTTCCATGGATAAAAACATTAGAAATTATAGGTACATTTGTTAACTTGTTTTTAGATATTTGTTTTTGAAGGACTTTAAGGCATGAACAAGTCAAAATTATATACATAATTTCAGATACTCTTAAGTAGTATATAGATGTTTTATATTAGTGCTAATAGAGGAAGTGTGTGTGGTAGGATGCAATGGTAAGAAAAAAATAAAATCTTTATCTCCGTTAAACAAGAGGAGAAATGGAACTAGGTGGAACTAGCCAAGCTGAAATATGCCATGTGTCTTTACACAAAGACTAAGTGCATTAATTAAGGTTTACTTTAAGGATTATACACACACACACATATATATAAATATGTATATAAGTAAATAAGGCAATTTGGATGTTTATTTTTAGTAGATTGTAGCTGTGTGCAAACACACCTGAAAGGAAGAAGTTAACATTTAAGTTTGCAGAAGACAGTGACAATTCAGAAGTCTGTCTGACAGTTGTTTTTACTTATGACGTATTCTGTATGGGTAAAAAGTTCTTTGAAATTTGATGAAAGACAAGTGGTTTTTTTCTTGTTCTTCACTTTCTTTAGCCAATGAGTGCAACTCTAAGGGAACGATTAAGGAAAACAAGACGTTCATTTAATGCTAATTTTACAGTGGCAAAGCGGCTCAAGGTAGACACTGAAGAAAAAGACCGTGCAGATGTTGACAGTGGGTGTCTGCCAAAGATAGGCATGGATTGTTCCACATTACAAGATGGTTCTGAATGCCTGGAAAGAAACTGCACTGTAAATACTTATTTCAAAAGTCCATTACAGGAAAACAATCTCTGTGAATCAGCAGAGAACATGGTAAGGGTTGATCTTAGTCAGCAGCAGTCCCTAGAAGAAAAAGTAAGGCTGATGAAACAAGTGAAAGAGAAGGAAGAACTGCTTCGAAGGCTCAAACTGGTCAAGATGTATCGATCTAAGGTAAGGACAACCTTTAGAAAAGCACTTCTAAATCACTCTTTGAAGTGGAATTGAGTGGTGTTGTCACTTACTGATTTAAGCCACACTTAACTGTGTGGTGTTTGTATATTAGCCCAGTTTAAAACGTTTAATAAAAATAGATCTGCAGGGTACTAAAATCATTTTTCATTTGCAGAAATGTTGCTGCTTTTTCTTTTTTTTTAATCCCAATTCCAGAACAACCTGTCTGAACTGCAGGCTTTGATAGTGAAATGGAGAAGCAGTACCCAGCTGATGCTGTATGAGCTGCAGTCAGCCTTTTCTGCAGATGGCAAGAAAGTGAGTCTCAGTCAGCTGATAGATACTTTTGGATTGGAAGACCACTTATTGCACTACAGCAGAACAGAAGAAGATTTTGTAGACACATAATCTACTGGTGCAAAGCTTTCAATTACACACATGCATAAGCAAAAAAGACTGAATGAACTGATAAACTAAGAGGTGTTGATCAGACAATGGACTTTGCTTTGGTAAGAGGTTTTCTCATGAGAGCTTGTGAAGCTGTGTACTTAGATATGGTAGGCACTATAAAAAACTTCATAGTAAAAACTGAACTTATGCAGACTGTTTTGGAAAACTGGCTAGAGAGCTAGGTCAGTGGATTATTTAAAATAAAATGAAATCAAGTAATACTTTAACAGGTAGAAGGCAGACAGTTGTTTGGTTAGTCTTCGTGGCTTTAAGACAGAATGCAAGTTCAAATCAGTTATTTCTGTTGATGTTCAGATGGGGAGAAGGGTTCAGTTCTTTGTTCACAGATACATCCTCATCTTCCAAATTTGTTCCTGCTGCCAGTCAGTTAATGACAGCATTTTGCAAGTCAGGTAAAGATAACTTAATTTTCATGTTAATATTCTGGAACTGCAATGAGATGTTCTTAATAGCTTTAATTATTGCTAAGGGAAATATGCCATAATGGCACTGATCCTTGTCCAGACAGTCGTTTTTAGGGGAACTCCTACAGCTTTTGGTAAGAGAAAGGAGAGCAAGAAAATTGCAACTGCTGTCTGTCTACTGTACTAGCTCATTTAAGAGCTGAGGCATTCTCTCTCTGAGGTTCTTCAATTATAGCATCATTTACCTTTCTGCAGTAACACTAAATAAAACTTCAGCATTTCATTTATTTTCCAATAAATACCGTCTTTTCAAAATGTTTTACTCTTATTATTTCAACTTGAAATTGCTTACTTTCTCACTTCTATGCATGTATTGTGGTGACTTATCTGCTTTTATTTTCCTTCTTTTATCCACTGTAACAGTATATAGATCTGTACTTCATCTACTGTGCTTCTTGCTGTAAATATTTTTAAATATAACCACATTCCTTATTTGCTGTAGCTTGACTGTTTTGTTTAGATGTGGCAATTACTCATTAATAAGGAAGTAATTTTGTACTTACCCCAAGGGAAGGGGAAAGAAAGTCACAGATGAAATAGTCCACTTTAACGTTGTTAGGGATCATTAAATTGAAGTTTGCAGCCACAGTTGACTTTTAGGAATACTGAGTGGCACTGCCCGCTGGGAATTAATGAAGAACAACCTTTATTTCTGATCACATTTTGGGTATTAATAAATTATTTCTTCTGCCTCTTTAGCTTACTGAAACAAAACGGTGGGGCTTCCTTTTGGGGGCAGTTCTTTTTCCTAAGACCTTTGGCAAGTTCAGAGTTCTGTTACTTAAGAAGTTTCAGCAAGAAGCAAAAAAGCTTGCAGGAAGAACGGGGATGTAATTAGAATCCTTTAAAAACCTCTGAGGTGATAAAGCAAAAGTGTTTGTAATGCAGTCACAACAGAAATACTTTTCATTACAGGTACAGGATTTTGCTGAACCCAGACATCAAAGCTATTTATACTCTCACAGAGGAATAATTTTAGATTTTATGAGAATTTATGAAAGGTAGAGAAAAACCTGACATGAAGCATGGAAAAGGGAGGTAATTTGCAGATGCAAATTTGCTGCTTTCTTGCAGTACCAAGGAAATAGAACAGGTGTATTTCTATCATTCTACAAGTTAATCTTCCATTTATTTTCTGTAATAAGCTATATGGTTTATATAATCAAATGAGCAGAAATGCATCACAAAAGAGAAAACAACGTAGGTAAGATGAGGTACAAAATGTATGAAACAAAGATGTATCTTTCAAAGTGATGATATTTTAGAAGAAATAGAAGAACAGAAGATGTTAACAGAAGAAAATATTTGCTGAAAGACGAGTTCAGAAGAAAAGGTTGATGTCCAAATTCATGTTCTCATACATCTACCAGGATTGGGATTTTTAAAGAATAGGGAATGTTTTTGATCTTAATCTTTCAGCTTCTGCTTGAAGAATTTCAAGGTGTTTTTCCTGTTCCTCTACGAGACCTCGTAGATGTTTCTGCTTTAAAATCTGCCGGTAGCGCCGCTTTGCAGTCCTTTCAGAAATGCGCTGCGCGCCTGCATAAAACAATATATGAGTCAGCCTGTACATACAGTGGATGCATCGTCTATAAACATACTGGACTCACGCTGGGTTCATCCCAATTTCTGTATAAAATTAGCACACATTTTTCAAAAAGGCTCACAGTTGGATTTAAGGGTCTTTATAGTAGTGAATAAAGCAAAGAAAGTTTAAAAGGCCCTGGGTGCACTTCCTCTGCCTTTTAACAAATACCCAATGCTGTGAAACTAACCATTTGACTAGTGGAAAAAACTATACAGCTTTCCTAGTAAGGGATATCCTTCTTAGCTTCTTGTTCCTCTGTTCCCTTGAGTATGTGGAAAGAAGTGTGTTGAACACACTTAGAAATAAAGGTCTGTTGTATAATGAAGATACTAATGGCTATAATATTTTGACTTTCAGTTATTAAATCAACTTTGGTTACAAGAGTACCGATCTGTAGGAATGTTCTTATATAAACAATGTTAAAATTGTCGTGGTAGAAAAGGCACTGCTAATTATGCATGTGAAGTAATAAATAAATGTTCCTTGCCCTTTAGTGGATGCTGATGGAGAACAGGACTGTCTAATGTTGGAGATACTTTCTGAATGTTCCTTGTTTGTGACTTAAAGTGCATTACTGTGACTCACCAGCTGCCTGAGAGATGTGCCTCCTTTCTGAAACAGACACAAGCATTTCCTTCAGCTCGAGGCTCAGCTCATAGTTCGCTTGCTCTTTTAAACCGATGCACTTCTCCAACTCTTTAATTCTCTTCTGATGTTTCTTCGTAGTCTTCTTGTGCAGCTGTGCATTTCCAAATGAATAAAACAAATACATGAGATTATATGAAAGCTGCCCAAACTTTTGATGGAAGCCTATAATCTTCAACACTGCATATTAGCTCATTTTATTTCCACGTATTTGGATCTGACCAGTAGCACATTCTAGCTTTACTTTCACACACTGTATTTCAATATGCTTTATGGTGTTCAAATAGAAGTAGAAGACAAGGAAGAAAAATGCGTGGGTCAAGGAGAGAGAAAGATTAAATACAGAACAGGCAAAGCAGGAAAAGGAAGTCAATGAAACCAGTGCATTGAAAGTTCTCTCTAGGGCTGCTGTGCTGAAGCTGTCTGAAGGGCTGCAAAGGGATAAGGTAAATACTGAAGATTGAAGAGGAACTTAGAGAAAGTGGCAGCTAATGTCATTTACAGTAAACTGCAGAAAATCCAGTGGAATCCCTTAAAAACAAGGATAACCATAATTTAAATGTTAAAATGGATAAGGAAGCAAGCAAATCAGGTTATTGTGTCTGTGTTATTTTGAATATAGGAAGGCAGTGATATTATGAGCAGACTTACTGCTAGAGAGAAACATTAAGCAGTGAAGATGTGAAACAAGACTTCATTAGAAATAGAATAGGGACTTTTATAGACAGTGATTTGTAAGAAATGATAAGCAGATCTGCATTCAGATTTTCAAGAAGGAAGACATTTAATTCCAGGAACAAAGTAGATTTATGTCAAACTGCTTCCAAAGACTTCAGAGTTTTCTAGCTGGCTATTGGCTACAGTGCTGCTATGATGGCTCATGGCAAGTTGAAACTATTGAAAGTCAAATGAATAAACATGGCTATGAACATTGGTTGCTCCAAAAGCAATGCCTCCTATTTATTTCCATGGAAATTCAACAGATGCAGAGAGCATAATAACACTATTTGATAGAGCAAGAGCATAATAACACTATTTGATAGAGCAAATTCTCAGCTACTAAACACACTTCTTCAACATATTCACCCCCATTAGCTGTGCGTTTTCACCAGTGATGAACAAGAGCCTGCATGCCACGCTCATAAAAATCAGCACCAGCAGAGGTGACCTGCTGTTGCTGTTGCCACCGCTGAAACGCACCACCCACCACCTCACTGCTCCATCAACCTTCAGCAAGCATCAATGAATGTCAGTGGGTGCCATTTTTCCCACATGAAGGAATTCAACGACACACCTTTGCTTCATACACACTTCCCTGTCAGATGCCAATCTATCAGACTGCCCCTCTGCTGCCATCTGTCACATGGCAACAACACGTAGCAGAATATTGGTAGGAAGGTTCAGCCTCTACAGCCATTCCACCAACATCCACCTCTGACATTGTGGACCAACATAATAAAATAGGAGGCATTATTTTCATGTATTCATCAGCCCTGATATATTCATCTGTGTGTACTGTTGTGGCTGTGCTTCAACAGTCCTTGAGTTAGCTGAAGAGTTAGTATGGCTACACCAGTTACCATTATTCCTTAAAAACACTTTTTACTAAAGCAGAACACTTAGGATATGTCTCTGAAAAGGGGTGGTTCACTTAGGGGATTTACCTTATCCATGACACCAAGAGTCTGCTCCATCATTGCGATGCGGTGGGCAATGTGGCTATCGTAGTTCAGCATGGTTAGGAACTGAGAATTAAAAACAAATAAACCAGCTTGTCAAGCCTGTTTGTTCTCAAATTTCACATTTCTGTGAAGGTAATCACGCTATGTGAAATTTAAAAACAAAAGGCAGAAAACAAACAAAGAACCCAACGTACTTTTCTACAGTGGAAAACCTTACTAGTCATCATAAATGGACATTTTAAAGATAGTCTTTGATGCTGCAGGAATACCAGACCATACAGCTGTTAAAAAGCCAGTATAATTTAATGCAAACAAAGACTAAACAAATTGTTGTGATTTTTTTTTTCTTTTAAACAACAGCAAAACACCAAGCTATACTTTTACTTATAAGGTAGTCTAAGCAAAGGAGGCAGCCAAAAGTAGGAAGTAGACAGGTTTCTGTAGATGCAACATTCATCCTTCCAGAGTACCAACCCACCAAATTGACAGATAAAAGTTTTGTGCAACAAAATTCACTGTGGTCAAAATGTAGATTAGAGAAAATAACTCACTTGCTGGCGATCTTTTGTAATAGGTAATGTTACAATATCCTGAGCCTTCTGATTCAGATCTTCTATTTGCATTCTCATTTTCTTGTGCTCCCATTCCAGCTGAAATATCCCCTTAGAGAATTCTTTGCATTCCACCATGCTAGCAATTTTTTTTCCTACTTGATCCTGAAAAAAGAGATTATTCTTAGTTAACACATTTTATGGATTATGGAATAATTATTTGCAACAAGAAGGGCAAGGTTCCAAAGTTACTAGATTAGTAAGAAAAATATGTCATAGTATACACTAATTCCAGATGCTCTAGATGGCTATCTTTTGAGGAATTTTATTCCCTTTTGTGTCCCATATCACAGCCTTGGATCACAGAAGGAAATGAAGAAAATTACAAATAAAATCACACTCCATCTTCTTATATTTTACAAGAACATTAAGGCATTTCATCTCTACAAAATACACACTTAAGGTATTCTATAGTTATTACTGAATTATTTGTGCAGGAGCAGTAAAAAAACCATATAGGTAGAATGCCTAAGAAAAAATTTAGTGAGCATGAAAAACTGTTTCAAGTATAAGTATCACTTTCACCTTACATAAAATAAATAAATAAAAACAACTTTTAAAATCTTACTGTAACCCAATGTTCAGCATGATTTGTAAGATGTGATAAGCATATACATTTGCCTTGAGGGAATTTTAGGACTTGTGCCTATAATATTAATATTTTCTATTTACAGCATGTGTGTAAGTGATGTTATGTCTAAAAACTGTTGTCATTTCATTCATCTGAATTGTACTGATCAAACATAAAGACAGCAGTCCATATTGCAATCTATATATCATAATAAGAGACATTACACAATTCTCACCATCTTTTAGTTTACAATTGACCTTACTGCTTTGAAACTGGATATCACAGAAAGAAGTCTCTGAAAGACAATATGTTGAAGAAACTTAAATTTCCTCCCTCATAAATTACCATGATATTGCGATTCAGTTCTTCAATAACACTCCTTTTAATGAAAATGGCATCAGCGTAATCTGGGATCTCAGTACTTTCCAATTCTACCTGTCCTTGCTTTAGCAAAAACTGGAAAGTCAAATTCAGTTGAAGTTTTATCTTCTCCCCCTGCAGCCTAAAATGGCAGAAAACAAAAGCAATGCTTAGTGATTTCAACTTGAATATATAAATCCTGCCATGGTTTTCAAAATGTTTATGAGTGATGAATGCTATGTTCAAGTGGGGCTTACTCTTTGACACCTTCTCTTTTATTCCCTCCCCAGATTACTTCAGAGTTGGCAACTTATTTCCATACATAAAGTTGTCCACATCTAGATTCAGTTTAACACACTCTAGCAGATGTTCTGAGAGAAAATGCCCTTACTGAACAATAATCTCAATAACGATTGCCAAGGAAATGAAGGAGACTCCCAGCCAGCACCTTTTTTTTTTTTTTTTTTTAATGTAATTTTTCCTGAGGTTTGCTCCTGAGTGATAATGAATGTGAAAAATGTTGTGTATATAAAAAATGGAAATCATTTCAGTGAAATCAGGTGTCATGTGACTGGGCAGCAAACTGCAAACAGGAGTGATCACTGTGGCTTATCTGGGCCTACATGAGGAAAAATTAACTAGACCAGCTAGCTCAGCTATGGCCTTAAAGGCTTTTTGGTAATCACTGTATGATACTGCTTTTGGGGTAGCGAGTTTGCATTGAAGACCATGCTGCCATCCTTACTAACATCATTTAGAATGCTAAAACTGGCTTCGGCCTGCTCACACATGCTGCAATCCCACCGCACCTCTCCAATATCTTAGCTCTTTTATATGAATTCTAGATAAAAAAAAACACAGCTGTGTAATTCTGCATGTGACTGTGATGCTGGAATATTAAAATGTAGCTGAATACAGAAAAGAAACAAAATTACCAAGTGAGTTCTTGGAAAATTTTTTCTATTTTTGAGCTCATCTTCTCATTGTCATCTATTCTTCTTTGGAGAAAGACCTCCATTTCTACCAGAGTTAGGGCCATCCATTTCACCTGAACAAGCAACATCATGACATTCTAAAATTTTCCAACTTCATACATTTGTCAGGATAAGCAAGAAGAGAGAAAAGATCTGAAGACGACACATGTGAGGCAGCATATTTATACATACAAAGTTCTCACATTCTGATCAGAAAATAATTTATTCTGTCTTGGTCAGATGTATCTGTCTCTGGAGACTTCAGATTTCCACCTTCATGCTTTTAAGCTAAACAAAATAGTCCACTAGAGCTTTCCAGAAACACTCTCTATTAAGAATTGCTGCTGGTGCTATAGAAGTGGTTGTGCACTGGTGCAGATGTAGCATGCTAATGGAAGAGAAAGACTCCAAAAGAGTATGAAAATGAAATACCTTAATAGTTTTTGTTTTTTTGTGTTTTTTTTTTTTTTTTTAAGTATGAAGAGAGAAAAGAAATATATATATTTTAAAATGAAATCATACCAAGGTCAGAAATATCTCTGTCAAATCCTCTCATGTTAATACGGTAATGTTTGCTCTGAAGAACTAGAGCTGGTTTATTTTGTTGACATTTCTGTTACTCTGAACAGAAGGTGGCCAGACGTAACCTACCCAATTAGATGCAGCTTGTTTATGCTGCCTATTCACTTCACCACCAGCCTAACATTATTTTTGAGCTCCACAGAAATTTTAAGTAGTATATACTTCGAGAAGTATAATGGCAAAATAAAGCATTTACATACCAGCTGCTCACTCTCCAATTTATTTCGTCTAGCTAGACAAAATTTTTCCCATATAGATGGGTCTAAGCCATTAGGCATGTGCTCAGGATTGTCCAGTTCATCCATGGCTTTCATTAAATGCGTGAGTGCATCTTTGTGATCTTCAGCTGAGACTGAACAACTTCTAGAATGGCTTGCAGTGTCCAGATATATTTCTGTCATTACATTCCTAGTGTACATACACAGTACATACAGTATTTACTTTTATTCTTACATAAAAGAAGCTTACATACAACTATGAACGTTTCATACTCTTAATCTCTTGCAAAGAAAAAAAGGTAAAACTAAATCTTGCACAAAATGTTTATGAGAACTGATGATTATTTAGATTGCATTTAAAGTATATTTTGTGGCGTAAACAAGGAAATGTAAGTATCAAAAAATAACAATTGTTAGTATGATAAGAAATCAAATATTGTTAACCATCTAATAAAAAGAAGGCAATCTACTGATTATCAAAATAATTGCTAATTATTTCAATAATCCAAATCTTATTCTTGGAACATGGGAAATACTGGTATTTAAACAATTTTAATCAGGGTGATCTTACCTTGGTCGACATTTGTAGAGTTCCAAAAGTTCATCAAGAAGACTAGCAGGAACACCAGCAAACTCCTTCCTGAAACCATGTTCCAGATTCTAGGAGGGAAACAGAAAGCTTCCTCGTCACCACGATGTGATTTTTTTTTAAAGGCAACAACTTGTTCATATCTTAGTTTACTTTATTAATGACTGAAATTAAGTAGTGATGGAGAATATATGCATATAAAACTTTCAGAAATGGTCTAGATTTCCTCTGGAAAAGCATGCTTAGAAAACCGAACTCATCCCATGCTTAAAATACAGCATGTTCTTCTCATTACTGAGACACAGCAATAACTATTTTATTCCTGAATCTGCCTGTGTTTATCTGGAGTCTCACCTTATCTTCAGCTATTACATTATCATATTGTTCTGTGTAAAACTCAATTTTCCTTTTGGTAGTCTCCACTGTTTTCGCAATCTTGACCTGTAGGAAAACCAGAGGATTTCAAGAATGAAACTCAGCCAGCAGAAGCACTGATGAAACCGACACATTCTTCATTCTAGAGAAAGCCTTATGAGCCATTTTTAAGAGCAATATAATGCCTTCTTCAGAGGGTTATTTGTAGATACAGCTTAAAGATGAGCAGGTATGAAATTCAAATATTCCACAAGTAAGAAAATTGAGTATTCTAAGTATTCTTTTTATATTTTGAATATAAAGACTAATGATGATACTCATTTTTACTTGTATAGATATTTCCTTTTCCTTTCATGTCATCACAGCTAAGATCGGTCAAAAACTCTCAAACACTGTTCAGTGGAAGGTTCTTGATTCTGGAATGCAATCGCCCTGTTTGAATGCCCTGTTTGAAAGCTCGTCTGTTTAATCAAGGCTGTTAAATGTTTGTACTTTGCTTTGTTGTATTTGACAGTTTACATAAACTAAAAGATATGGCAATGGCAATATTTAGAAAAACATAAGATGCATTTTGAAAAATGTAACCTGGTCTACACTTTGCTTCAGATAATTTTAAAACCAGTTCATCCTATTCAATGGCAGGGGGCTAGATGTCTACTTTGGAACCAGTCCCTGTAGCTGGCACAAAAACAGCTGCCTGCAGCTCCAACCAAAGAGTTCTGTACAGGATAAGTTAGAGGTTTGACATGGGGAGGCACTGTGGACTCAGGAACACCTCCACAAAGTGGGCAAATGGGATAACATTGTCCCATGAGACAGAACCAACCTGCAGACTACTGCTTAGATTGCATGAGTCAGACAGGTATTGGCAGGACATAGAAATCACAACTGTCAGCCAAAAGCAGTACTGTGGGCAGTAAGCGCTTGTAGTATTGAAATCCAGATCTACTACTTGTGCTCCCCAGCCTTTTTGCTGACTGGTATATAGTTTGGCAAGGACTGGCAAACTCTTCAGGAGATTAAATTCACTTATAAGTCTATAACCACTTTATACACTGGGTATGTTCTGCTTCAGTGATCAGATACTCATGCTACCTCTACCTGTGCTTTGAACTGGCAAATACAAGCCACCTGGCCCTGGACTACATTAGCCAAGCCAGCAAAAGATGTGATTCCTGTAAGCATTCTTTGTGTGCATTTTTCTAATGTAAATAGCATCATTACTGGTCCTATCAGCTTGATATTGGATACTAAAAAATACAGTGTATAAGAAACAAATAGCAGCATGCCCTTTTCAATGTATGGAGCTTTACCAGTGAATGCCAAATGAACCAAGACAGCTAGCTACTCAAAACCATACATGTTTAAAATCTACGTCTTAAGAAAATGTCAACTGCTCCATAAATTGTCAAAAAATAATTCATAGCAAAATTTTGATTTGGAAAGAACAGTTTTCAGAAGAAATTGTGCTGCAATTACACACTTTTCCTAAGCATTCCAAACGATAACTTACTTTCTCTTTCTGCTTCTTTGTCAGGAAATGACGAAGTCCAGCTTCTCTACTCTCCAACT
Source organism: Pavo muticus (assembly GCA_016647715.1). NCBI lineage: Eukaryota > Metazoa > Chordata > Aves > Galliformes > Phasianidae > Pavo > Pavo muticus. The sequence continues at coordinate 1,954,595 of JACDJE010000055.1, forward strand.
CCTCATCCAACAGTAAAGAATAAATGAGATTGACAATTTTGAGTTCTTCCTGTGAAAAGATTGTAATAAAAATTATTAACATTTCTGCTGCACAGACGTAGAGATGAAAAACTAATGTTCTCTGCCATACCTGATAGATGACCTTCTCTAAATTCACTTTCCTTTCAAAGAGTTTGCACGCAGTCTTATCAAAGTTTTGTGTTGTTTCCTGGATGGAAGCTTCAAGTTCCTCCAATTCACTTTTCAGTGTCTGGGGAAGAGAAGGACAAAAGAAGAACAAATGTTTCATCTGTAAGAACAAACTCTTATACAGTATACTGAGGGATGCTGGAGAATGCACAGTATAGAATGGTATCTCTCCAACATAAAGGTTTTCTTTTCTTCCCTTAAGTTTTTATAGCTCTGCACTGCTCTAGAGCCATCCAATATCACCAATGCATAAAAAGAATAGCCCTATCTGAAATTAATAGAATCAGAGTATTGAACTAAAATATATATATATTTTTAATTTACCTTTAAAGTATGGCCATTTTTTTTTAAATTGTTTTCATTTTTGAAAGAGTTAAAAAGATATCTTCCCTCCCTTTCATTGCAACTAAGGTGTATAAATTACTACTTTTTTTTTTTTTTATCAAAATACAAGTTTGTATTCCTCTTAATTATTCTGAACAGCCATTTAAACATGCTAAGATTCCATATTTTGTCTGATCAAAACAACAGCTACATTCTGGAAGAAATATTTTGATGACTGTGGTAAAGTTTATTTAAATCTGTCCTAACAATAATGAGAGCTGTGCTAGGGAATGAAGCTATTCATTTCCATCTTGAGAGTATTGCCAGGCTACACAGTTTTGTTGTTGTTTTTTTGCCAAATACCACTTCAAAGGATAAATGACATTATTATTTGTGTATGGCATCACCAACTCCAGGAATGCAACCTGAAAAAACATTTTGGGAGTACTGGTATATTTGGAAATGAAAAGTACCTTTTGTCAAATATCACCAGTTTTGGTACATACAAGTTATTATGAGTACAGGGTGCCTTTTTTTTTACTGTCTAAGCTTTGACTTACGTAGTACATCACATGATCTTTGTTATTCACTTGTTCTTCATTTGTTCTATTTATTAGTATCATTTTAGAAATAGATCCTGACAAAAATCAGAAGCTTTATTCATTAACAAAACCACTCCTCTTCTCATTTTAATTTACCCTTCTATACTTTTCTTTTTCTTCATTCAGCTCTTTGACTTTTTCCTCATATTCTCCGAATATTTTCTTTTCTTGATCACTCCATTCATCTTCAGGCTTGGATATAAAAAAAGGTGGAGGAATATCCTGAAAGCATTAAAGAGAAACAGGTTTCAAAAGCAGTATTAAGTCTCCATCAGCACACTAGGAAAGAATACACATCAATTTTAACAAAAGGTAGTATTGGTAGCTACGGTTCAAGCCGTAAGTCCAAGTAACATGAATGTTCTGTTTCTCTGGTCTGTTGCTTTTAGTGCGTATATATATGATCCTGTTTTTTACTAGTTACTTACAGGAATTCTCTAGTGGATCTTGTACAGTACAAGTATGGTGTAGTCAAATATACTATTTGTCAGTACAAGATATATGTTTTCTGTACAGGTTCCCAATTCTAACTCCACCTCTGAGAACAGTTCTAATTTTGTGAAAGAGATCAATCCTAGGAAGAGAGCACAAGTCTGCCCTTTACGTTTTCTGTGACACTCCTGCACAATCTTTCCTTCCTTTACTAATCTAATAACTTTTCTTGCTGAGTTAAGTGGAACATGGTAAGATCAAAGCCATGGGTAATAGACTTGTTCCCCTCAAAAAACAGTTGTTACAGTGACAATACTAGATTATGTTCTTATAGTGTTCCACTGTGATAGGAACAATTGTTGATGACCAAATGCAGGCAGTAGAGTCATGTGTACTTGAGGCCACTATATGACCTCTTCTGGAATTTACCTAGACATAACACAATAACAGAATTCTACAGTTCTCTGAACTTCTCTTATTACTCAGATTGGAAATATTTGCTAGTTGAAATTCACATTTACTTAAAAATTGACAAGCTGTCTAAATGATATGGCAGAAACATAGCTTACAATTTTCAAGATATCTTCCTGCTTGACTTCTAGCACTCCACCCATCATGTCATTAAGAGCACGCTGTCTTTCATTGTCCTGGGAAAAATGAAAAATATATATATTTAAAGAATGCACAAGAAGTGTATTAGTTGCAAGTTTTGGGAATTGTAATAGTGCAGTTCACCTCTAGAACATCAATAGGATTCCAATGTGTCACTATTAATGCTCTTTGAAGGTATGTGTGGAACAAGCTAAAAGTCTCAGAATTTCTCCTGATGATAATACACCAAATAACTTACTAAAACTGCAATTTTAGCAGCTTTAGAAATAGTACATACATAGACTACTTCTGCCCAGTTGGCAGGCTAGGATGAAGGAAGTTGTAGTGCCACTGTCTTACTGTCCATCTCTTTGGGGGCTGCAACCATCTTAGGCTTTCTACAGATGTATTTTAAAGCCAAAGGAAAGCATTATGATCATACAGTGATCTCTGAAGAAGAGACGTCAGAGAATCTGAACCATGCTATAATAAGCCCAAAGCTCTCAACTAAACAGCAGCATACATTTAGAGATGTTTCTAGTCCCAAGCCTCCCAGTATGGTGTTTTACATTGCTACTAAGCAAATTTTTAATAACTGGGAGTAAAATATCAAATCTTTTCTTCACCCAGCTGGTCTGTGTTTAACTGAGAGTAAATTAAAATAAGAGAAAAGGCATACTTCATTATAACTTAGCATTTTTACATTTATTCTCCTGTACTACATTGCTGGTATACTCCAGTGCAGTATTAAATAAGACAAATGAGTGACAATGGCCTGTTCAGTACAAAGGATGCCACTTCAAGTACCAGAGAAGCAAGGTGTCTTTCCATTTCAAGTCTGGTCAGCATTTCTGCTTTCTCTCTCTCTTGTGGAGTCAAGTATTTTTCAACTTTAATCTGAAAGTAGGAAATCATGTCTTTATCAGAGTTACGAACATTTTCTTTGAATAATATCACACATGGACTAAGAACATTTGGAAAGATGGTGTAATATTTTTAAAATATATATATTTTTAAGTCCTGCTCTATGATAATATACATCACGAACAAAACTGTTCTCTAGAACAGCTCCAAAAGCTATATTCAAAAATGCTAAAATATGAACTACATCATTTTAGCTGATGTTAGTCATGTTTTGAGCTTTTTTTTATTATTTATTTATATATTATCAATTTTATGGAGAAGTACATCACTAACTGTGCTGAAGTGCCTAGATGCTTAGCTCAGAGACTCAAGAAAAATGAGAGAAACTCTCACCTATATAAGTTATTCCTGCCAGACTGGTTCAAATCTTTTAACGAAGAACAGGGATAAATTCTACCATCATTTATGAATGATTAAAAACTTACTTCAGTATTTTGTTCATTTCAGAGAGACGCATTAGGGACTTTCTACTTTAAAAAGTTAGGAAAGGGAATGGAGGGGAAGGGAAGAAAAAGAGCCAGAGGGGTGATTTTAAGTACACAGACACAATCTGTTTTAATGCTTTTCAATACAAACAATGGCTAGAAATAAAAAGAATCAGAGAACTGTATTTGTGTGGGTGAAGGTGAAAGTTTTATTTTTCAGATACCTCTGAATCCTGAACAGTGAGCACCTGCTCTGGATTCTCATCACCCGTAAGACCTGGCTCCCACACTTCCACTTGGAGGTCAAGTTGCGCCAAGATTTCTCGGATCCTTAGGTTTCTTTCTTTAATTCGTGCTATCTCCTGCTCCTTTTGTTGAGCAACTATGTCAAATTCCTTATTAAAAGCAGTTTTCACTTTGTAAATGATGTCCTGAAATACAAAAAAAAAAAAAAAAAAAAAAAAAAAAGAAAGCAATGCTGCACAGGTCCTATCTTTCCACAATTAATACTACTTCGGAATCATAGATGTGTGTATTTGCATGTGTGACAGGGAAACTTGTTAATCCTTCCCTGTTATAAGGGCACAGTTCAAGCTTTGTTAAGTGGGCAAATTACCATTTCTTTTTTCTAGAAATTTGTATTCCTTCTCTGCTACATATTTGCCATTTTAAAAAGATTCTGAAAGAAACAGTGCTGCCAAAACAAAATAAAAAATTTAGGCTGCCTTCTTGCTATTTTTGCAGTCTTTGTCTGAAGGAAGGTGCTTCAGAGAAAGAAACTACACAATTCTAAAATCAGTAAAACACAGGTGAAGGGAGCAGAATGAAGAACATGCTTTCCTGATTTTTAAGTATTGTAGCTTGTAATTTTGATATACTTTAATGTGATTTTCTGCCTGACATCTGTAAGTAAATGATTTTTAAAAGCATATATCCTTAATGGACAAATCCTTCCTTTACCCTACACAACTGATCTCAGCAAAGAAAAGTACAATATAAAGAAAGAGAAAATCACGTGTCTCTCCTACCGCATCTCTTTACTAAACTGAAACATGAGAAGAATTTCAGTTCTATCATCAAGCTTTATATTTTGAGTTGCTTAGATGTCTACAATTTGTATTACAATAAAAATTTGTGTCCAGGATTATTTAATTGATTGCTAATACAGTAATAATTTAGGATGTAATAAGGCAGGATGGCAGATAAGGTACAATATTGCTAGGAGAAAAAAGGTTCTGCTCAATACCTAGCCAGCCATCTGTCACTCACCAAGCTCACTGAAGTGCTTCTACAATTAGAGATACAATATGCATCCTTAAAGCCATATAGTAAAATGACCTTGTTAAATCCCAGCTTATATTTAAAAGATGAGTGTTCCATGTGTTTCTCCCCCAGCTACTTTAAACACCAGTATATCTACCTGATTTCATATATTATAACGCATAATCACTAAGCTCTGCTAGCATTAACAGCCTCAAAGAGCTCTAAGGAGGCAGTGCTTAATGCTAGTTTAACCATTTCTACCTTTGTAGATCATCATCACTAGAAGCCAATTTTTTATCATGTTTATTACTAAACACACTGGGGCTAGGGTATAAGTAGTAAGAGTGTCTCATGTTAATGAATAATAAATAACAGAAACATTAAATGCTCCTAATGAAGGCATGGTAAGTTTGAAAAGAAATAAAATGTTCTAAGTATCCACCCCATCTTTAGTTGAGCAGCATGTAATAGGCAAAGAGGAAGTTTTCAGAGAGAATGCTGAGATGAGCGAGCTAGCTTCTTCTATACAAACTCTTAAACTAGTGGACAAATGCAAAGATCCTCAAATTGGATTACCAGTTTCATACAAATGTTTTTCTTCCAGATTTAAGCTGGCAGTTCCACATGGTGGTCTTCAGCATCTTTATCAATGACATATAAAGTGGGATCAAGCATACCCCCAGCAAGCTTGTAAATAACACTAAGCTGAGTTGACACAATAGAAGGAAGGGATGCCATCCAGAGGCTTGAAAAGTGGGCCCATGGAAGACAAGTGCAAGGTGTTGCACTTGGGTTGGGGCAATCCCAGATTTCACTTGGAGGATGGTAAGGCACAGGAAGAAGTTGCCCAGGTAAACTGTGGATGCCACATCCCTAGAAGCATTCAAGGCCAGATCGTACCGAGCCCTGAGCACTGTGATATAGCGGGTGGCAACTCTGCCCATGGCAGGGGTATTGGAAATAGATGGATCTTAATGTCCATTCCAACCTAAGCCATTCTATGAATCTATGATGAGCTTCTACCACACCATGTGCAATTACCAGCTTTCATGATCAGAGAGATCTATGCAACACTCCATTGCACAGTATAATTACGCCCAGAATCTAACAGTGGCTGTGATCTCTATGTGAGCCAAAAGATATTACAGTGTCACTGCAGTAACACAAATTTAAGAAGTAGTCACCTTCAGTAATACTATCTGATTGACTTTCTGCTCCCTGGAGTGCAAGTCCAATTGGTGGTAAAGTATAGATGTGTCTGCTCCATACTGAGAACTCAGACTTCCAACCAGGCAGCAAGATGCAGTATCACCAGCCACGACTTCTCCTGTCTTCTCTTCTTCTTTAAATGTCCCGGAATTAGTCTCAAGTACTTTTTTCTGAACCTGAATATTATAAAAATAAAATTGTATTATTTTCCACACAATCCTGTGGTACTTGTATAAAAATGCTCTAGAGGTCATATTCAGCAATTAACCCTTGCCCAGAAATCAAAATAAGTCATAATGATCATATCTAGAATTCTGGGTCCCAGTTGTGGGGTTCTGCAGCACAAAGATGTACTGGAGCAAATTCAGTGAAGAGCCACTTATACAATCAAGAATTTGAAGTACCTAACATGTGAGAAGAAGCTGAGAGAGCTGGGATTGTTAAGCCTCAAGAAGATTCAGGGGGAATCTTACTGATGAGTATAAAAACCTGACGGTGGGGACCTAAGACAACAGAGCTGGACTTCTCTCAGTGGTGTCCACTGACAGGTCAAGAGAAAATGGTTAAACCTAATTTAAATACAAGAAAACATTTCTAAAGTAAGGGTTATCAAACATGGGAACAGGTTGCCCATGAATGTTATGGAAAACCATGCTTGGAGATATTCCAACTTGAACGGACATGACCCGGAGTAAATTGCTTGGAGCAAGAGGTTTGGATCAGATAACTGCCAGAGTTATCTCTTCCAAACTCAGCTACTCTACAATTCTGTAATATTGATATACTCGTTCTGAGTAAAAACACATTTCATCTTTCCATATCTTTTTATTTGGACAATTTTAACAGCAAGAAAATTGAGCTTAGAAATGTATTCCTGTAAAGAAGAATTAAAACACCTGTTCAGAATATCCTGATCTGAATTGCTGCCCAGAGAGGTTGCGTAGTCTTCTAAGGAGATATTCAAAACACACCTGCACAGTTTCCTGTGTAATCTACTCTAGGGAACCTGCTTTAGCAGGGAGGTCAAAGTAGATCTCCAGAGGTCCCTTCCAACCCCTGCAATTCTGTGATTATATGAAGAGACTGTAACCTTAAGATCAGCTGCTTCAATCTTCCTTAACTGCAGAACTTTCTCCAAAGTCCTCAGCTCTTCTTCATCACGTTTCCTCAGGGGATAATTCTTCACTTCACAAGCTGTATGGAAACACTGTTCAAAATAAAAACAAAAACAAAACAACAAAAAAAGCAAAGTAAAAAGGTCTTCATAAAGTACCCATTAATTAATTTGTTCGATACATGAGTGCTAAACAGTTGCAATGACTTCTTAAAATCTGGAATAAAATAATATAGACATTGTAGTAAAAAAAAAAAGACAAAAATCACTTGCCTTTTTGGTAGTGAAAATGTTTGACTTAAATTTAATTTTTTTCTTACCTCCCTTTAACAATTTATGGATACAGCCTCTTTATCCAGGGAATTCTACCAGAATGAGATTTTTGTAAAATGACTTGGTCTTTCACCACTGTTTCAATAATTCAGTATAATTAAATTAATGTCCCTCTGCTCAGAAGAGACAAAATCAGTGTTAAATTTTGCTGTTGTCTTCTTTGCTGTTGTTGTAGAAGTCATACTAACTACACAGAGAAAAATAATATTTACTAAACCTTTAGCAAAACTTTATAAGAGTATTCCCTGAGATCAAGGAATTAGGAGTTACTTATTTGCTTATCGGCACTCTTATCCACCCTGGAAGATAAAATTAGCTAGGCTCAGAGAAACTGGTAACAAAAAATTTGCACAAGCCCTAGGAAGAAGTAAGTTCTTTCCCACACTACATATAAACCAGACAGGTGTTATACAGCTATTTAGTTTGTCTCTCATCCAAAGGAATGAACAAACTAGTGCAGAAAATTAGGTGGAAACCAGAGGTTACCTTAACTGCCCGTCCTTTTACACACATGGAATCCCAGCACTCATGTTTGATGACATCTTGCAAGTAGCAGTTAGCTAAAATCTCCATTTCAATTTTCTCCCTTGTCTTTCAAGATAAAGAACATAGAATAACAAGATGTGGTGCAAAACAGGTGATTTGTATCAAGTTACTGAAATAACAAATCAAAAGAATTACTAATGTTTCATTATATTGGACTGTCACAGCTACCTTTTCCAAAAGCTTCTATAACATGATACTGACAGGAATAATTTTAAGAACTTAAGCAATGTTCCCGAGGACACAGTGTCAGAATTACAATTACTGGCACAGATCATATTCCAATTAGCAGTGTCTGGATGAACAGCTTTACCTACTTCAATAAGTGATGTAAAATACTTTTCTTTTTCCTGTTTCTCAGCAGTGAACAGCAATTTTAAAACTACTCTCTTTGCTCTTCAATTATTCTTTTTAATTTTCACTACTGGTTTTCAAACAATCCCCCACTGCATCCTGTCCCCACCCTTCTATCATACCCTGGCCACTTCTTGTTCAGCCTCTGCTTGTACTCTTTCCTGCTCTTCCATATCCAGGTTGAACTCCTGCTGTTCCAGTTTCTCAATGTCTGGCACCTGTTCATTTTCATTCATCATTTTCTGAATCTTATGTATAAAATAAGCGTAAGAAACAAATTATTTGAATGTGAATAGACAAGACACTATTTTTAACTGCAAAATTTAATATCAGAGAAAATGATTTTAGTTAAAGTAATGCCTCCTATTTATTTCTGTGGAAACTACAACAGATGCAAAGAGCACAATAACACTATCTGATGGAGCAAACTCTCACAAAACACTCTTTTTCAACGTAGTCATTAATCACTACTAGAGAAAAGCAGACTCAGGAAACAGGTGGGAGGAATAGATCTTATCAGTATATATAAATACATTATAAATATAAATATAGGTTCTTTTCAGTGGTACTGAGAGACAGAACAAGAGGCAATGGGCACAAACTGAAACACAAGAGGTTCTAACTGAACTTTTTTTTTTCTCCTATGAGGGTGATGGAGTACTGCAATGGGTTGCTGAAAGAGCTCATGGAGTCTCCATCCTTGGAGATAATCAAAATGTCTGGACTCTAACAGAGCACTGGAGCTGGTAGTCATAAAATAAGTGGTCTTAAAAAATAAAAATAAAAATAAAAAAAAACAATAACAAACTGGTAAGGGAGTCCTCATCCTTTTAAGAAACTCACAGTTTCATGCAGCTTCTTAATTCCCATTTGAAGCTCTTTCTTCTGGTTGGCAAACCTCTCAGTCTCTTCTCTAATGACCTAACATACAAATGTATTGTTGAAAGGCAAAAAAAAAGAGACAAGAAAAGGAAAAAGAAAACATTGAAATAATCTAAAGGAACATTATCTGTACAGAAAAGAAAAAGCCAGGGGGAAATAACTGAAACAGACATAATGCTAATTCAGAGGATGACCCTTAGAATTGCTGAAGAGAAAAACTGTACAACCAGGTTACATTGTAAACTGGTTGCACAGCAATAGAGCTTAAAATACATAAGAAGGAAGTAATCACAAGTGAAATGATTACAGGCAGATGGAACTGGGTAAAGCCTACTCCCAGAAATCGCTAGGTGTGATACATTCCTTAGATTTTTCATTATGACTAAGCATTTGCAGCGGGATCTATAAAAACTGAAGTAAATTAACACCTGCTACTTGTTTTCAAAGCAGAGAAATTTTGTTTGCTGCTACAGCATTCCTGATTCATCTCTTAGGGAAAATTACACAATTGCTCTCCAACTCTGGAATTTGCTTTCTAGAATAATTTTACAGCTTTACGTAAGATGGTGGCTACTGATTGTGTGAAAGTGGGGTATGATTCTTACATTGGATGGAGCCCATCCTATAAAAGTCAGATGCAAATTTCCTGAATTAATAACAAGCATCTTACACCAATCTAGGACCATTAAACTTTGCTTCTTATCACCTGTACCTAGAAAATATTAATATACATGTGGAAGTTTTGCAGATGCACAGTCACATGGATTTGTCGTAAAAAATTATAATGCAGAAACCAAAATATGCGTGGAGACATCTTAAGAAGAAACAAGAATGTACACCTGGGAGAGGGACGGAGAAGATTCTACTTTTAGTGGCAGGTGGATTGACGTCAGCCACTTGTGAAACTGTGTCAAAATTTGGAAGGTCATTTCTGAGATACAGAAATTAATGACACTTTGTATAGGGCAATTATTTTGCTATCATTCAGCCCCAAAAGCTGGACAAAATGCACTGCTCTGGCTCATATCGTAATGAACCTGCTAGAATTCATAAATTCATATTTCTGAATAAACAAAAAAATCTATACTTAATACAGTCTCTGAAAGCATTAAATCCCCTCTCTACAAACTGATACTTCGTGCATTTTTACTTTGGTTACATAACATCCTTATCTCACTCTTAACCTGAAATAAACTCCAGGTTTTTTTTAAGCAATTAATGTTATATTGTTGACAATTAGCTTAATAGTGATGTAGAATTTGTTGTTATGGCCCCCAAGAAGAAGAGAACACCTTCCTGATTTTGGGGACTGATCTTCTATGCAACATTTTGACACATTTAGAAGTAAATGTCTTCATAAGTTTCTAAAGAGAGACAAGTTTTCTGGTTATCAAGTTTGCTCCATGTGCAGAAATGGTCCTTTGGTCTTTAGAGCTCCTGTTTTTCTGGGTCCCTGCCTTAAAAAGCCTTAAAAACACCTCTGAATTTTTAGAAACTACATTCATTTATAGCAAATAATTCAGCACTTAAAATGGCTACCAGCTCTTGAAAACTTTGGTACGAAAATACCTTCTCTGTTTTCTGACCTAACCAGGTCATTTCACCAGTACCGTCTGAATGCAAACTTGTAAAGTTTCCATCTTCTGTCACCGCTGCACTGGAAGGTTCAAATGGTGACTTCTGGAAACAAGACATAAAAATTCATCCCAAGTACTTAGATGGAAGGAAAGAGAACAAGAAATAAAAATAAATAATTCATTCACATTAGAAGCAACACCACCACCACTGAATTCCAGAGGGTGTTAATATATTTATTTCCTAATCATTACCTAGATTTGATCTTGCAAATTATGCTATTATGCAAAGACTTTTGACTATAATGGAATGACTGTACTAAACTCTGTAATCACTGCCCTGCTTCATTTCAACAGAAAAACATACAACAAACAACTCACAATGTACAGCAGTAATATTACACTGTGAATGACATAACTTCACATGAGGAGAAAAAACAAAAACAAGTAAAAGCAAAGATATGAAAGTCGTCTTCCCATAAACTTTAAGTTCCTTGGTAATACTGTTCCATAAATTAACCATTAACCATAGCCAGCCTGCCACAGGTATTCTTCTACTAATATAAAAAGATTAGAGGTTTTTTTGCTTTTGTTTTTGTTTTTTTTTTTTAGGCAGTTCTTATATAAAATTTTAGGATAATGACCATGTGTTTTCTTCCCACCAAAATTAAGATAACACCTTAGATTTCTCTTCTGGAAGCGATTCCGATGTGGATTCCGACTCAAGCTGCCATTCTGCCATACATCTTAAAACAGCATTTTCATCCGAAATAGACTTGTTCAGTATAGTAAGAAGAGATTGCCAGTGAAAATCAGCTTCTTTAACTTCAATTTTCTTCATCTTCCTAGTAAATAGTAAAGGAATTGATATACTTCTGGTGAAATTTTATTATTACGAAAATTGAGGAATTTTTAAACATTCTCTGTAACATGTCTATTAAGTTTTTTTAAACATGCCTATACAGTGTTTTTACTTATGATTCAATGTTGTTGGTGTCCTAGAATTAAATGAAGCTTCTACAGAATTAGAAATTTTCAGATGGCTTATTTGAAAGTGACAAGAAGCCCACTATCTGTAATACGTGTATTTATCAGAGGATACTCATATCTTGTACTCAACCACACTCAAATTACAAGACATTCTCCACAATGTCATGAGTTGGGGAGACCACCTCTGCAGTTGAAAGGAGTGACTTTTGTACCCAACAACTCAATCCAATTCTTCTCCTTATTTGGAGACTAACCAAAAGGAAGCCTAGAATCACAAGTAGATACAAAAAACTAGTCTGCCCAGATCCCAGAATTTACACCATCAATATTATTCTGCCACTTTATACATACTTCCACTTCAGACACACCAGGGCACCATCATTTTCACCATTAACCAGGATGAATTTGCCATCTAGTGAAAATACCATGGATCTGATTCCCCCTCCTTCATATGAGTGACAATAGTTTTGAGCAAGTATCTCCTAGAAAAGTCACAGAAACATTTCATCAAATATAACTTTCTAATGGATTATGTCTGTAAATAAATGCTTTATTTTAGATAAAAGTCTATCTGAAATGTCAGTATGAAGTATACAAATACTAGAGTTTATGAGTTCATAATTTTTGACTAGAGGTAAGAATAATTCTTGTATATAGATTTTGTAGGAGATGAAGAAGATCAGTAAACTCATGTTTAAACCCAAAAACTCACTGGAGAAGAAAATAAGTAGTATATGTGATCATATTCACATTCATTATAAAAACAATTGCTGTGTCAATTCGTGTTCAACAAAAATTTTTCTGAAACACCTTTATATATAAGTAAATAAGAGTTTACTGTGAAATAAAGCAGCTCTCACAGGTCTTTCAGGTGAAAACCAAACTAAGCCTGTGCCTAGGTGCCCACCTACCATAGTAGAAGTATCATAGATGAACAAAACACCATCCTTTGCTGCTGCTGCCAGCCATCGGATGTTGGGTGACAAACAGATGAATCCTGATCCAAACTGATTTCTAGGAATCATCTTTTCTGATAAAAATACTGGTGGATCTTCCAAAACGCTCTGTCAACCAAACAATGTTAGCAGCAGTTGGAATAATTGAAATATCCATGCCATTTTGAGGAGACTAACAATAGCTTTGTGGGTTGTCTATCACACACCTGCAAGCTGCATGAGTTTTACATACAAGAATATGGCTTATTCTTTCATAAAACAAAGATCTTTGTTATGCCAGGCTTCTGAGTAGTATACTGAAAATTGACACTAAGGATGGAGTAGATGCTTTAAGTGTAGAGAGGAAGTTTGTTAGCGAATACCCTGCCATATATTCACTTCATATATCACCTTTCTTAGCTGGTACCTCACCATGACTCAAAATAAAACAACTTTTGGGGATTTACCTGTTTAGAGAGATTGTATTTACAGATGAAAGGTGCACTGGTACAGTAGCCATACACAATGTTATCCTTCAGTCTGACTGCTGAACTCAAAGGGTACTCCAGATCATATTGCTCCTTTTTAATGGCACTAGAATTTAACATTCCTTGATCATCAACATACTTATCAATACCTAAAAGATTGATAAAAGAAATAAAGAGGAAGAAACATCACCACCACTAATGCAAACCAAACAGTCTCAGCAAACAATAAGCATGAGCTGAGTTAAGATTCGTAGCTTCAAACACTAACTGTGCAAATATAGCACACTGCAATGATGTACCAAGAGAGTTCTATTAGTTCTGAATAAGTACTATCAACAGTTCAGCCACAGTAACGTAAAAATTTGTCTGATTTAACCAGTTTCTTAGGTATTACATGAGCAGTGCAAATTAGTTTGCACAGAGGCTCACATCATTGCTTTCAAAAGGGCATTTTATTCTTTCATATTTCTTTCATAAAACATTTTATTCTGTTTGGTTGTTTAATTTGAGCTTTCAAGAGACATTTGACATTAAGACTGATGCAAGAAATGTAGATCCTCAGCAACTTTAAAAATCATACTCCAATTTAATTGACTATGATTAGGTTAAAAACTAGTCTAATGTTGTATATTTAGAGCAAACACTAATATCATTGAGAATTACTTCTAAGAAAGATTGTAAATTGTAAGGCCTTTTCAAAATTACTTGTAAATAACTAGAAAATCTGACATTAGGCTTACTTAAAGTTCATTTTGTCCACCAAAGGCTTTGCTAGTCACCAGTTGCATCCAATGTAAAATGATACAAAAGTAGAATGCTGTAAATAATGGATATATGCTACTTTTTTTTTTTACCTATAACGTGACAGAGACATCAATGAAACCTCAAACTGTAATGCTGGCTTGGAAATTCAAGGATGGAGGAGACAAAAATGGAACTTCACGCTGTCACCGACAATCACTGTCAGTGCGCTGTCCTGCACTGGCTGTGTGATGAGGACACCAGGTGCAACACTGACCTACTCAGTGCCTTATTTAACTTAATGCATTTAAGTCCTTCCACGACTACTGACTTAGTTTTCCATCTTATTCCAGAAAGTGCCCCGAATCAGTGCATTCCTAAAATATCAGACATAATTACAAGTTCAAGGATCACTTACAGCAGTTGAGTCAATTTTGTGTCTATTTGCATTCAAAAAAAAAAAGACTCATTTAGAAGTGTTACAATACTATAGATGTGTACAGGAAAACTACTGTGTCATTATACAGTTGAGAATTGCACATATAAAACCAAGCACGACCATTTGAAAATTTAGTGTGGGATACCCAATTTAGTGAAACACTAACAGGTTCCCTTCACTTTATTCCCCATGTAACAAATAGATACTCTAACTTCAATATCTCAATATGCACATTGCACGCTGCAGATACACAGGCCCGGATTTTCAGCAGATGAATTGAAGTGCACCATTCTTAATTCTCTTTATTTCTTCCCTTTTCATCACTGTGCAGAGCTTTTCATGGAATGTTTCTCTGTAATATTCCTTACTGGGATACAAGTTAATATTTTACAAATACAGTGGAATTTCTGCCTGGTGCTTCTATATAGAAAAGTTATAAGAAGAATAGAATAATTATTTTTTGAGAAATATCAACCTTTAACCTGTTCTTAACAAACTATTATATATCTGTTACAAATCTATGAAGAGGCTGGTGGGATTGATTCCACTTTGAACATCTGCACGTACGTAATGTCAAGCACAAGGCCTCTTTGTGGTTGACTTTGGGCATTTCCCACACGGTAGTAATAAAAATAACAATAACAACAATAACAATACTGGTAGTAGTAAGGTGGTTGCGTTGCGATTCTACATGTGAAATACTTCCCTCCTTCCTTGCACTTTGATCAAAATATCACAGTATTTCTGCTGAAACAACTCAGCTGACTTTAAGTCTCCAGGCAGCCATAGGAGAAATGGTGGCGCAGAAGAATGTACAGATGAGACGAAGGAAGAGATTAAGACTGCTAGTATTTTGTGTAATGAATGGCAATAATACATTCTAGTCTTAGAAAAGCATCACAGAGTATGTATTTCAATTCATACCTTCCATTAGTGCTGATGACAGGCAAAAAATTTCCACCCTTGTTTGTTGGATCTCTGCTACGCTAAGGAGCACCGTCACTTCAACTAAGTTGTTCTCGAAGTCAGAAACTACTGAAAGACTCAGCACCTCACCTGCCAACACTGAAGCACCACCAGATTACTACATCACGATAACATTATTTTTACTAAGAAGTTATGTGAAACAAAATGGAGCTCCCTTTTCAGAATATAGCTCTGCACAACTAGACTGTTTTGAATTTACATTAAAATGTCAGACAAGCCACGACTTGATTTCAGAAGTGTTGATGAGCACTTAAGTGCCTTGGTTACATCAAGTATTTAAATCTCAGTTTACATCTAGCTTGAAATTCAGCAAGTTCGAGGCAATTTCTGATAACCACCAGATAAAGCAGAGAAATGTCTGGTTCTAAGAAATCATCCAGAAAATGAGAACATTATCAGGCACATTCAGATTATCTAAGGAGATGTAGTTCTAAATACAGCTTAACATATGAACTTTCCAAGTATTATCCTGGAAGTCAAACCTATTACAATCATAAAATAACGTCCTTTATACTTAAATTAAGATGACAATCTATATGCACAGATGTGAGTCATAAGTATGTTACTGGAACTGAGAGACTACATAAATAGATTTACAAATTTCATAACAACTTTTGTTGCGAGTTAAAATTCCATCATTTTTAACTCTTCAGTTTCAACCACCAAACCTGCCAATTCCAGCAGTCCCCATGTTAAAGAGGTCAGTAGTGGGCATTTGTAACAAGAGATTGCACTCGGATGTCATGATCTATAGATAATTAGTGCAATCCCCCCCTATCATCAGCCATAGAGATCTTAAGAGATTGACCAGGATGTAATTACAGAATTTGTTTTGGAAATGGATAGGAAAAATATTTTTATGTTTAGTCCTCTCAAAACATAAGCAGAATGAGGGAGAGTGGCTTAATCTGACATGCAAGTATATTTAAAACACAACAAATAGTGAAAATATGTAATTAATGTTGTTACATATATTACCTACATATCCAAGAACCTGGAATAATTTTGAAGGCCGAGCATCTAGAATAAAGATATATCCCTCCATAGTTCTAATGATGAGGAACTGGCCACTCTGATCATAACTAAGGAAAAAAAAATCCAAGTACAAATCCAGTTTTGAAGGTTATATTCCAAAAACAGTTCAATACAGTCAATAAAGGGGTAAAATTTTGTTCACAATTCCATCCTCATAGCTGCTGACTTCCTTGAGGGCATAAATGCAACTGAAATTCCAGCTTCTAGGTTTACAGAGTCAGAGCCTGATATAAATCCCAGCGCTATGAGTGCACTTTCTAATTGAACAGGTGTTTGATCTATAGCTAAGAATACTCCAAGGCAGTCTATTTTAACAACTTCCTTTGAAGTTCAATTATTTCAAATAAAACCACACATGGACAAGTTTTTGTATTATTTTGATTAAAAATGTATTTGCGTTGATTTCAAGTTGCTTTCTGTATCTGTTTCTAGTGTTTTACGTTAGGTAAAAGTGAAAAGAGATTCCATATGACTCTCTAAACAACGGGCAAATTTATATTAATGTTTAGCTGTTCAAATCCATTTTGTTTTTTTAAAGACAGAATGAAAATACTCTCAGATATTTTGATTATTGAAAAACAACCACCAAAAGACTACTGGGTCACAAGAGATACTTATAGGAGGATTGGTAAATTCAAAAACTGTGAGCAAATGAGTTATTAATAATTGTAACAAAAGGAACTACCATGTAAGAAGGGATGACTCAAAGGCTTAAAGTTAACTTCACAAGACCTTGAATTTTTATTCATTGAGAAATCACCCTCTAAGTCCAGATACATGACATTGCATATAATTACTCCTTATGGTGATCTGTCAGGAAGGATCTTATGCATCAACATATTTAGTGCTCCCTCAACTTTTCTTAAAAACACAATCCTATTATATTTTTTATCCTCTAAATCCTGGTACTTGTACTCTTGTAAGTAATTCAGAAAAAAAAGTGTTGCTGAAACAAATACTGAAACTGTTAAATACTCTGACATTTTTAGAGCAAAAACCTCAAAATTTTTGTTCAACTAACTGCATTCTTCAAGCAACAATTTGACACTATTCCTGCCCCTGTTACTGCATACTTACTGCAAAGATAGTACCGGAAATTTGGAAAGAAAAATTCTGTGAACGACCCGTGGAGCTTCAACTTTGGTAATGTCGATAAAATATATTTGACCCCCTTTTGTTCCTACAGCAACGCTGTTTGAAGAGGGACAGCAAGCCATAGCAGTTGCCTAATTGAGAAATAAAAGATACTTAACAGCTCCTTCTCGTGTTGTATGACATTATGCTATAAGTTAGTATGCAAGTCTTTAGTATAGTTAGTATTTACAAGTCTTTAAAATTCGGAGAATAAAATCAATGTGATTTACCTTTAACTCTTAATTATTATTATAAAGCAGGATTTTAATAGACATCATAAGCACTCTTCCTCGTCCTCTTTATCTACTTATCAAAATATAATTATCTATTCCACTAAAAAAAAAAATAAAAAAATCCATAGGATCTTTCAGTGCTTGAATACATCTTAAGTTAGGACAAAATTTTAACAGTTTGAAATCAACCCATTTCCTAAAGCTTGTTAGTTAGATCAGTCAAGACATTTAGTTTTTATACACTTGAAACATTTCCTGTCAATTCTGACACACATTAAAAACACAAATTTAGTAAAGTAATACCACACAAATTATTTACAAATGAATTCTTAAAGACGGAACATTTGGACATCAGGCTGAAATGCCCTCTCTGCTTTCTGCCTGAGTTAAATTTGTGTCTAGTTCAAGGAAACATTCTGAAATACAATCTTTCTAAAATCTCTTATTTGTTATTGAAAGATTCTACTTAGCTTTTCTCAAAATTGGCTGATCCGATTCTGAGCAATATTTTGCTATAAAACAAAGATATTAAAATGAAAATTTTAAGTATGTCTCACAACATAAGCTTCTAATTAGTGTGTACCTCAATATCAAGGTTTAGCATGCTGAGGCAAGTCCCATTTTCCAGAAGCCAAACTTGTACTTCACCTGAAATTGTTACAGACTTGAAGAGACAAAAACACAATCAGAGGAAGGTGGAATAACCACATTATCTGGAAGTAGCTGGTGATTTTCTATAGGATATAAATTTAGCTAATGTCTCAGTGTAGCAGATCAAGAGTTCCTAGTTTCGATTGGAATTATCTGGTTTTTACTGTAAGCACAGCTGCTGCAAGAGCAAAGAAAATGTTTAATATTTTTTGTGAATTGCTGCAACTACAGGAATGGTCTTTAAGCAGAATAAGACAATGCAGGGCAAAATGGATCAATATCAGCACTCCCAACATTCAGTCAGCAGTAAAAAAACAACTTGGATATTTCTTTTCATAGAAAAGTCTCAAAGGAGAGGTCTTCACTTTCTCACGTGAAAAAAATGATGTATAACATAACTGTGCTCAATCTGCTTGTATACAGACAATTTTATAATTTCACAATTGCTAGAGGCCAATCAATCCCCACTTTACTTATTCTGAGGCAAATGAAATGTATCATTCCTGTGCTAGCAAAGAAACAGATTCAACAAACTGAAGGCTCCAATGTTCCTACACTGCCTACATGAAGAATTCATGGCCTGGGGACAAATCAGACTTACTGACTAAAATATATGTCTCGCAGGAGTCAAAGACAGCATGAAAGCAAGGAGTTTTTCACAATGGACAGATCAATTAGTAAGGTCTTCTTCGTCTCTGGACCCAGGATAAGCAACTCCTTCTGTTTCAACTTGTGCTGAGGGCTGAAAGGATCAGTAGGAAACTCCTAGTTCCAAAATCTGTTCTCTAAATTGAATTCACTCTCTGCATCTATATTCAAGACAAATTGTGAGTCACACAAATCAGCAGCAGAAACAGTATGACATTTTAGCAATCTGTATCCATCCTGCGCTCAAAGGAAAGTTCTGACTTTTTTATAGGCCATACCTATATGGATACCTATATGGTCCTATATGGACCCCATTTACTTCTTTTAACAGGTATTTATACCACTGAAGTAAAAATCAAGACAGTCCCAGTCTCCACAAGGCTGTTGGTTTTGTGCCTTAGCAATATATTGGTTTCCTAAAAACCTCACTGTTAGATACAAAAAAAAAAAAAAGCCTTTTCTTACCACACAGTACTTGTCCCCTGGAGTAAGAAAATCAGCAGCCAGCAAATAACTGCTGAATGCATTCAAGAGTTTGACAGCTTCTCCACTGTGGGCAGGTTCATAAGTATAGATTGTCCCCTGACAAATAAAAAGTACTAATCCATCACAGGGCTATGAAACATTTCATTAAAAGCTTTCCAACACCTCAGCAAAAATATCCATTTCCTGAGCTTAATTCTTTAGAGGTTTTTATTTGTTTCTAAACTTAGTTTAAAAGTGCCCAGTAGAATTCAGCTGAATTTTACAGATTTTATTGACCTATACTTGCTGAAGATCATTTGATAGTTATCCAGCTAGTCAGATTTTCTAGATATTTTTCTTTTCAAAATTTCTTTAATAAAATGATTTTAAACACCCTATTCTGTTTTACTACAAGAATCAACTGTACTTTACAATCCACCATCTGTAGAAGACAGTTGTTCTATGCTTCATTAAAATCCTTCCAATCTTTTGTTAGAAACACTGCACAGGCTAAGTTTACTGCTGGTATAAATTGTTTTACTTGTGGGATAGCATTATGGAAGTTTCACAGATTCACACAATCACGTTAGCAGTACCAACACATACACACAGCATCACAGGAACGTCTCATACATTCTGCTACTATCTCAAATACCATACCTGATCAGTAACAATCAGAAGTATTGTGTAATCAGGAGAGAATATGAGGGTGGATATGGGTTCTGAGATGTCAGTGCAGATTTCCATCTCATACTGGAGACCTCTGATGTGATAGAGGTATAAAACACCCTCCTGTGCAGAAAAGTATAAATTTAGTTCTAAGCGGCAAACTTAACAGTAAGAACTACTAAAAACCTCTAAAGTAAAGTTTTTAACTGCATATCATCTCTATGGTTTGCCTTCAGTACGTCTCTACTCAGAGGATTCTTACTTTGTTGAATAACAAATCGACTGAGGTGATCCTTAATACAAGTCTTAGTAACAGTTCGTGTCTGATAAGAATGGACTCATCAGTTAATATTGGGGTTTTTTTTGAGACAGTATAAGAACTGGTTTACTCCTAAGCAGTAATGAACACTGGCATCACGAGTTTGGGTTAAAAGGTGAAGTAGATTTTGCACAAAATAAATAGACAATTCTCCTGGCCATTTTCTCTACTTTCCTGTTTTATGACCATCTTTCTTTTCTGTTCCTCTAGAGTGCTGTTCTTTGTTAAAAATAGGTTATCCTCTTTTGTCACTTTTTTGACTACAAAAGTGGAATCTCTTCCTACCCTGCCACCTCCTGATTTCTTGTCTCAAGCCTTAAAAAGGAACACACTATGCCAGAGAGAACTGTTACAGCTCTGCAACCGTCCATTTTTTTTTCTAGCTTGTCCTTGAAGAGAACTCTGCAAATGTATTCAATATGAATATTCTTTGATTTTGACATCATATTAATAAGTAAAGACCATGAAGGATGCCTTACAATTCCAGCTGTGTACAGTCCCTCATTACAAAATGCCATGGTAAACACAACTGTTCTTTGCAGAGCCTTTGGTTTGCCACCTGAGAGCAGAAGACCAACACAAAATATAGTTTAATTTATTGCAATAACGTATCTCAGCATTAAATCTGGAAGAGTTGATTATTTGAGTGTGAAAATATTCTATTGTCTATGTAATTCTTGAACTTTTTGCTATGATAATAAAGGATAAGGTTGGTATACATAATTTGAAGTGACAATACTACTGTAGCCTGATGAACTAGAAACTGATTGGAGAAATCATTTAATTCTGTAAATGCAGAATAGCTACAAAGATAAATATACTAATTTTATCAACAAGAGAATCATATAGTCATTTAGGCTGGAACAGACCCTAGAAGTCCTCTGATCCACCCACCTTCCCATTCATCACAGGGTCAACTCAAACTGAGACACAACTTCAAAGTTAGATAGAGCATGTTGTTCAGAGTAATATCCAGCTGATGTCTGAATATTACTAAGAAATGCTATGATTTCTTTGGGCAACCTGTCCAAATATCTGACTACCTTCAGTTTGATTATTTTTTTCCTATTATCTACCCAGAAATTTTGCTGGTGTTAACTATATCATTTACCTATCTGGTTCCATGTTTTCTGCTACCTTTCAATGGGTAGCTGAAATAGTAAAATCCCCCTTTTCCCTCATGATGAGCATAGTTTTTTCTGCCCATCTTTATATGTCATGATTCAAACTCTGCACTAACATTTGTGGCCTTGTGCTGAACTTCCTCTACAATATAGTTTTTTTTTGTACTGAAGAACTCAAAGTGTTTGAAACAACCCCCTAAATCCTAACACAACTAAATTACAAGTTCTTACAGTTACTAAAATTAAGCAATAGGGAAATACTCTAACTTCACTTGTTCCAATCTAAATTAGAATGAACAGAAATTATTTCACTGCCACTGTTTTTCCTGAGGCTGTTCATTTGCCTATTAGCAGAAAGCCCATTAGTTATTCATCAGATACACATAAAAATGATTGCCATCAATCTGTAAAGGCCAGAGCGATCTGAGCTCATCTAAGCAGAAACTTCCAACTACACTCACATACTCTCGTATTACTCTCAGTCACTCCTGGTGCTGCCTAAAAATCTACTAGCTTAATTGGAATATAGAAATACCTTTCTTTTTCTGTACTTCTCTACGAATGTAGTCCAACATGTCTGATACTTTACGCATGTGTTCTGCACAAAAGAAAACAATTGATATCATTAACCTTGTTTATATGTCAATATTGCACTAGACATCAGTTGCATTCCAGCCTATTGAACAAAAAGCTGGGTTTAGTATACTGAAATAAAAATGTGTGTTCTTTCCCAATATTAATCCTTTCTCTCATTTGTACAACTGAGCAGGCACAATCTTTCATACACTGATAGAATATTACGTTTGGAGAAGACCCGTAAAATCATACAAGCTCAACTGTTGACCCATCTTTCTCTGGTTCAGTTGGCAGTTGTAAAAAGAAGTGCTTAAAGTTGGACATGCACTTAAGTATTCTGCTAAACAGGAACATTAAATTTAAATGTTTTCAATTATGTAGAAGCTTCAATACAAAATGCTTACAGACATTTGTTACAGTTTTAGGACAGGACACAAAGAAGAACATACAGGCCAAATAAAAGCCCAGATGGCAAATAATCTTGTTGCTTTCTACCAAATGGGCAAAAAAATATCCAGTCACACCTCATCTTTTCTTGTTGATGACTTCCAACTCTTGACTTGTTTTACAACTGACAATTTCAAAAGTGGAAAAATAATGCTGGATTTTTAATTTTTTTTTAAGAGCAGCATTTCTTTACTGAACAGAGATACAGCACTCTGGAAAAGTCAGGGATGCTTGGCGCACTTTAAGAAATAATGCTTTAATTGGCAAAAGAAGAAATCAAAATTATTGTCAGCCTGTCTATTAACTCTAAGTTAGTGTTGATTAAAGTTCTATGTTGGTGTGCAACGTTGTGTTTTCCACTTCTAGTCTGAGAAGAAGCACATTCTACTACTCCTTTTGCCATCTGACTGAACCATTGATCTACATGTGCACAGTAGGACTGACATCTCCCGTCCCTGCAAAGGATGAGCGTATAGAGTGCCATTGCCAGAAGTGATCATGCTGGCCACATCTAACTGTTCTCCATTTTGGAAGCCCTCTGTATGAGCATAAATGGACAGCATATGGCAGGGAGTTGGGGTGAGACTTCAGGGTTCCTAGAAAAAAAAAGTATGGAATGAGCTGCTGTTGACAGAAAAGTTCACTCACCGGCATGCCAAAAGTCCCCATGAAAAAAAAATTGGGAATACACACTAAGGAGACAAATTACCTCAGCAAGCTGCAATCAATCCAAGACGTGCCAAGCATTCTAGAATAATTTAAAAGTAAATTGCTTTGTTTTAAGCCAGAGGCATCTTCTGCTCACTCTCTGTGGTTCATACCTTCTACAATAGCCTAACTGTATTTACAACCTTCTTTTCATTAGAAATTTGTTTATGTAACTGCCGACCTTAAGGAATTATATTAAGAAACTTTGTATTAAATCCAGTTGCGCTGTTAATCAACATCATGCTAAACATGAGTCTTCAAAGATATGTTGTAACATTATCTAACATACCAAATGGGGAGAACCCAAAATATGCCATGCGAGACCACATAAATTACTGTACTTAACTAACCATAAAAGGACTGTGTATAGTTGCTATATCAGTAGTATAAAATTCATCTAATAAAGCTGTTAATAAGATATAGGTTTTTGGAATTACTGTTCATTTTATCTAATGGTTTTAATGTATTTAGAGCTTTTTTTAAATTATTTTTTTTTGGCTGAGAAAAATGACTGCCAATTAAAGGGTGCTAAAGACTTAGAAGTTCAACAGAAATTCTGAATTGCTTTATTAATAAAAGAATAATGGTTTTCATATGGCTCTACAATACAGCTTTACAACTTCTGTAGGTTACACAACAGAACAAAGCCAAAAAACTCTTTGCAGTCCTATCTGTTTTCCTCCCTACATGAATAAAACACTCAACAGTTATTTCTTACCAGGTAGAGGCTTTCGTTGAATAATTGAAGCACGGTATTTCTTAGTATCAATTGCCAAAATATAACCTTCTTTACAGCCCAGGTAAATGTCAGAGGTTGCAGTCCAGCAGTGGGCAGTAGGATGCAATGAAGGCTTAATATCAGCTCTAGGCTTCATCACAAAAATAAACAAGTTAAATTAACAGTTGGCAAATATTTGTAAAGTTATGTACATTTCAAGGCCAAGACATTATCTCAGAGTCTGACTTTTTTTTACTCAGTCATCCTTCTACTGAGACTAGAAACATGAGAAACATGAACATCTTCCAGACAAACCAATGTCTGGTGGCAGAAGTTTAGGACACACATCCCTCTCTAGAAGCCTGTGTAAATGACAAATATTTTCATTAAAAGTGGTAACTTTTATATATATATATTTTAATTTATCCAGAGCTTTTGCTTTCTGGCTTAGAAATCCCCTCCGGTATATTCTCTAACAAAGATGTTGACCCACCACAACTAAGTAATCTCCCAGTTTTTTAATGATAAAATTATGAAAAAAAAAAAAAAATCAACAGTCAGCTCCTAGATTGTTTGGTTTCTTTTCCCCACCAGAATAACACTAGGAGTCCAAATTTAAATGGTTACCTACTATGACCTCACCCTGACAAATGTCTTTCGAACTACTTTACAGAGGAGTCTGATTTTGCAGACATACCCTGTTGTTTTTGCCTTCTTCATTCTGTGACATTGCATTCTTGGTAGAATTAGAATGTGCTTTGTTTTAATAGCTTCTCTTATAACCAAATTAGTCTGAAAAACAGCTCTGTTAATCTTTGCATCATGTATAAATTAGATCCAGAAATATCCTTGCCACAGACTGCCATATACCTGGAATTTCATTTCTCTAAAACAAAGCTCATAAATCTGTCATCCCTAGAACAGGAACAACAGTACCTCTCCACCAAATATTATTAAAGGCTGTGACCTGTTCAGATACAATAGCAATAGGAGCTAGGAGTTATATAAATACCATGATAGAAAGAACTAGATTGAAGCAAATTCACTAAAAAAAAAAAAAAATACACCTTGTGAGAACATTATGAAGAAAAGATTCAAAGAGCAGAGGTGGAGAAGAGGAACACAATACTGAATGTGATGGATAAAATAAAAGAAGAGCCCATATTTCTATAAATTCTCTTGCTGTCTCACTGAAGGTTCTATCAAAAGAGAAAATATGGATGCACTCGTGATGAAAGCACAAGACTGAGATTCATAGGTATCTAGATTTCATTAGTAAAATATGCCAAGGACTTCCTATATAATTCTGGATAGGCAACTCACTCTTTATTTATGCCTACAAAGCATTCTGAATAATAAAATAGGACAAACTAATAAATCTACAGCAGGATGGGGCTATACATCACCCAGAGAAACATTTTATATAGGCATTTTCCCTGATTTTACACAGCACAAATCTTTGGCAAGATGTAACTGAATTACCATGAATCAGAAGCTTCCTCTGCAAAGACAACTTCTGTAATGTTCCCTTAAACCTGCTGTCATGACTGCCTCTACATAAACTAGGGAAAATATGTTAATCTTAGGGTGAGATTATGTAAATTCAAAATGAGATTGATTCTTCAACTGTGCAATGGTACAGTGGTGCATAATAATAATGCAGACTTTCGTTGAACTTCTGTCTCTTTTAAGATTAGCAGCTCTTCAGAGAAAAAAAAATCCATGATGGATCCTTGTCACAAAAGGAATTATAATAAAACAATGGAATAACTTTGTTACTGGGGATGAAGTGGATTCAAGTGGACTGGTCATTGCACAGTAAATTCATAAAACTCAGGTCATAACTGTAAGAAATACCAAAATACAACTAAAACAGTATAATGGAAGGAAAAAAAAGATTGAAGTATTTTGAATGTTTCAATTCCTTTCACTATGCTGCCCCACTGTGGTTACACTCTGGTACACACTTAGCCTCAATATCTTGTTCCAGAGCACGGACCCCTAACAAAGACGCAAATAAGTGCGCATGCAGCAGTCTTGCTTTCCTTACATGACTGTCACACACTCCTTAGAAGCTTCTGCCTCCAAGCAACTATGACTATGAGTGGACTATGAGTTGAGAGTAATCCCTCTACTTATTAGTGTAAATAAATGGTTCTCCACTTTTGATCCTTATATCAACATGAAAAACACTGACCTCAGCTGACTTGGATTTAGTCACAAAGAAAAATTCTTCTGTTGAATTCTGTGGAAAATGAGAGAGGCTCATCAAGCTGTGATACTGTTCCCACTGCACTAAACTGAAAGCACCTCATTAACCACAACCAGGAGGAGCATGCTTTCTCTTATCAGTTAAAAAAGATTAAACACAACGATAGTGAGGACAGTAACTCCAAGGTATGAACAAACATTTGAGATGCCGATTTTAGGCCAGAATCATGTAAGTGTTCGTGGACATTTGTAACAGTATACAAATCATCAGTTACAGTTACCCATTCATGCAACTGCAGCAGGGGCCTGTCCATTTGTGAAGAGTGAGAAACTGTAAAAAGTAGAGGTGCCTTAACTGCCAATAAGTCCATTACAGAAACTGCAGTCTGAAGATATCTGGATATCTGAAGAACTCTGCAAATTCAGTAGTTTCAGTCTCACTGAATGTTGCTGCATTGTTACTTTTCAACATAAGGACCTTGATAAAACCATATTTTGAGACAATACCTTCTACGTCAACCGTATTCAGACCAAATCAAGGAGGAATTGCTTTGCCAAAAGCACACTCCCCATGTTGGGAGTGGGTGCATTAAGCTACAAGACATGTAGACATTGCTACACAATTCCACTCAGTGGAGTTGAGTTACAAGGTCTAGTAGCAGCTCGGTACTCCTGCTAGGTTAGAGATGAAGCATATGCACACAGGTGCATACAGAGGGGAGAATTAGCGTTGTACAACATCACCAAATAACATTCCTGTTAAAAAAAAAAAAAAAAAAAAAAAAAAGATGACTCAGCCAGCATAGTCTGGAGCCAGGTGAAAACATAGCAGAAATTGAATCAGTGTTTCCAAGCCTGTCTCCTGGTGCTACTTCTGGAAGAACGCACCACAATTCAGTACCCAGGAAACAATCTACCACAACAAAAAGAACAAGTTCATATTTCTGAAAAACCATTCCAAAATATCCTATGTTCATAACTTCGTTAATATTTCATAACCAAAAATACCCATCTACCTAGGGTGTTTGGACAGGAAATAAATACCAAATATACACCACCTAATTTGAAAGAAAAGGAAATCTTGGTCAAAAACTGGTAGAATTAGATCAATGTACTCTTACTTCACAAACATTTCTATATTTAAGGAGAAGATAATAATACTGAAGCTGCTAAAAAGAAATCTAGATTTTTCTGGAGGCAATTGGGAATGCAAAGACCCCATAAAGGTACCTAATATGGTTGAAAGCACACTTTCTTCCACGTGAGAAAGCTCACAACATCGATCTGCAAGTTCAAGCACAAGAACTTGCAAGGAACAGATCATAAATATGGCACAAATCTTCTACATTTGAAATGCTAGGCAGAAAATTCTCGCGGAAAGCTGGAATTATGACTGCACAGAGAATGCTCAGTTCTAGGGAAATAAAAGTTCATCAGTGACTGTGATAAATTCCAAAACAGAGCTGGAAATAACACGGATGTGAATGGCGATGGAAACCACAAGAAGGTCTTAATTCTTCACATGATTCCGCTGAAATCTTAGAACTGTATCTGCAACATTCCACAGAGGAGTATTTGATCTTGATGAATGGAATAGTATGCATACAAGGACAAACAAATTCTTTTAATCCTTACAGGCCTAATATATTGTTTCTTTTTCCCTCCCATAGCTCACACTACAGGCTAAAGAACTAAATGTTTTGTGCAGTTCAGGAGCTGTACATATTATACAAAGCAGTAAGGTAGAATAAAAAGGCAATGATGCTTATGAATGTATTTCATTTTTATTTTCCATGTTCTAAGTATTTTGAAATATAAATAGCTCAGGTGTAATCAAAATCAGTAGAGGATGTTTGTAGTCTGCCTGGAAACCAAGGACATCTGTAGTCACAGTTAAAAACCTCTGCAAATGCCACATAAAAGAGGATGAGGTAAGGAAAAATAATTTCCCATTTTCAATTTTTTTGCATTCTGCCTTATAATAAAGGCTTATTGCATAAACCTGTGGTATATTGATCTGATAATATAGAACTCACATTTGTCCAGCAAAAGGACAACATAATGCTGCATCATCTAATGTACAGTAGTTCCGGTGTCATAGATACAGCACAAGCCATCAAACAGAAAATGATGTTCTTAATCTTAAAAGGGAATCCCAGATTTGCAAATTAAATGTTTTCACAGTGCCAGGTGCTTCTCGTTAACAGTCAGGTGAAAGTAAATTTCAAACAAAATGGCAACTCTTCTGAAGCATTTCAAATCTCTAGGGAGGCTAGCAAGTAAATGATCAAATACAAACACAGCAAATGGGCAGATCCAGCACCATCAGTGGAATGGGAATGCATTTCAAAAGCAGAGGCTGCTGTTTGGAATAAAGCCTTCAGTATTTTCACAGCTTGAGACACTTTCAGAGTCAAGAAGAGAACAAACCCCAAAGGGAAGTAAAGATACCTGAAGGTTATTATCAGTTTAGCATGGGGATAAGTTTTCAAGGTTTCAACAGCTCTCATTAGCTCAGGAATGGTTAAATGCTGGCATGCTGTTAATGCTCCTGGGATAGAGAGCAGTACCTCCACTGCACAGATATATTACTACTCCAGAAATGTCTGTGTTTTACTGTACTGTGCAATAGTAGCATGCCTTGTAAATCTCCTGTCAAAATGTATTTCAAAAACATAATTGAAACAATGTATTTACTTACTAGGTTGTACCTGTTTAAACAGACATTACAGTTATTAATTTATTAACATCTAAATGCATAAAAAGCATAATGACTCGGAGTAATAAATGGATAAAATGAGTAGCTACCACAAATGTTTCTGCTTCATCTCCTACCAGTCCAGCAATGGCTGAAACTGGCATAACAGGGCCATGGTAGGGATCTTCATCACAAGAATATGGGAAAAACAAATCCTTATGATGATTCAGAGAACCTTGCCCATCAGGGAGTTTCACAGGGCTGTAAAGAAAGCAAGAGACACAGTCTGAGGAGAAATATTACAAATAGTATATGTTGATACAAAACTGGGAAGCACATTTTTTGAAAAGAGACACCAATCTTTACTTCAGCAGCAGTAATGGAAAACCGTTGTACAGAATAATTCCACGTGAAACGTATTGTTTCACTGAAAGGTAACAGTAATTTTGCTACGAAAGAGGCTCCTAACTGGCAGAACTGGATTGCTCTAGCCCATTGCCTTTTCCTATTGTCTTAGATAAATCCTATCCATTCTAGCTGTTTTAAGTCGGATTAACAATGTTACACACCTAACTTGCACAAGCTATGAGGATTCGAGCTTAATGTTTATTTGGAGAAAGTTTAGTTATAATGAAAAAAGTAATAGCAGTATTTCCCTGTTACGTTCTGATAATCAGCATACGAGCAGGAAGTAAGGATTCTGTAGTTTGCAAACTATGTTCATTTATGATTTGGTAAAAGTGTTATGTGAAATAAATAATTCTCAGTGGAGGCTTAACCTCTACTTAATGAAACAAAAAGGGCAGAAAAATGAGCATATAGGTATTTTAATGTGTGTACTCTATAACGACAAAAGGCATTAAAAATCCACTTTGAGATCTAAATTAAAGCCTTGTCTATACTTTTACTAGTATAACCATGTCAGTGGTAACATATTGGTTATAGTCATAGATAATGAGATTAAATATGCTGTTGTGAATTGTGGAATAGCTGCCACTGCAACAGTATGCGTGTTACGCTTTGAGGTTTCCATCTTGAACAATGCATATTAGTCCATCTGTTCTCATATCAGCCTCAAAGAAGATCTTAGAATACATCTAGATTCGCTGCACTCAGTGAACTGCATCGACAGAGCCACCCCCTCTGTATCTGTAAGTTGGCCACACAAGCTGGAAATCACACAGAAAACAGATGCTGCTTTTGGTACAATCTGTGATTACAGCTACATATTGCTTAACGGTGCTTACTAGGAAGTAACTTGATCCACATTTGGCAGTTCCATAGCCACAAAAGCAATACACATTCCC
The DNA here is from genome assembly GCA_016647715.1 of Pavo muticus. Lineage (NCBI taxonomy): Eukaryota > Metazoa > Chordata > Aves > Galliformes > Phasianidae > Pavo > Pavo muticus. The sequence continues at coordinate 1,984,877 of JACDJE010000055.1, forward strand.
ACTCAGAACTCAACATTACCACTTACAGGAATGGGAGAGCAATCTAGGCACTATGTTAATGCAATAGGGCAGCTCTTAATAGAGACAGCTACCAAAAATGCTGACTAATATAATTTTCAATTGTGTGAGTAACGGGGACATGTGAGTACTACAAAATCATATATTCAATTCATCTGATTGATTAGACAGATTCATGCTGGCTGTGCTTTAACAGTTACTGATTATAACTGCTAGGCAGACTAAACTGGATTAAGTTCTTGGCAAACAAATATAGGTTGCTAGTCTTAGTCATTAAAATATACTTCCAAATTTTTTCTTTTAACTTGCAAGGTGCTTCACTTACTTTTGTATAAGACAATGCTCATCATGATTTCTTTCAATACACCAGATAGTAATGGAGCTCTCAGTAACAAAACATAGCTGTTGCCAGTTCATAGGATTAAAACTTATGGAGGTCGCCACCACCCCTGGCTGAGACTCACTGCACAGGAGGACATTTTCTCGCCAGTTCCTTCGTTAAGGAGAGTAAAAGAAAATCAAATTCACTAAAGAAGTCAAAAACATTCACGATAAATATATGGATGTGACTCTGACTGACATTCAAGATCAAGGTAGGCAAACAAATACATCACTGACAAAAAACCAAACAATGCTGTCAAATAAGCCAGGTTCTCCTGAGAATTAAAAGGATGTGGTTAATTAGCCATATATAAATTTAATACTGCTACAAAGAGATTGAATACTCTCTTGAATACAAAACTAATTTTGAAAANAAAAAAAAGTGTTGCTGAAACAAATACTGAAACTGTTAAATACTCTGACATTTTTAGAGCAAAAACCTCAAAATTTTTGTTCAACTAACTGCATTCTTCAAGCAACAATTTGACACTATTCCTGCCCCTGTTACTGCATACTTACTGCAAAGATAGTACCGGAAATTTGGAAAGAAAAATTCTGTGAACGACCCGTGGAGCTTCAACTTTGGTAATGTCGATAAAATATATTTGACCCCCTTTTGTTCCTACAGCAACGCTGTTTGAAGAGGGACAGCAAGCCATAGCAGTTGCCTAATTGAGAAATAAAAGATACTTAACAGCTCCTTCTCGTGTTGTATGACATTATGCTATAAGTTAGTATGCAAGTCTTTAGTATAGTTAGTATTTACAAGTCTTTAAAATTCGGAGAATAAAATCAATGTGATTTACCTTTAACTCTTAATTATTATTATAAAGCAGGATTTTAATAGACATCATAAGCACTCTTCCTCGTGCTCTTTATCTACTTATCAAAATATAATTATCTATTCCACTAAAAAAAAAAATAAAAAAAATCCATAGGATCTTTCAGTGCTTGAATACATCTTAAGTTAGGACAAAATTTTAACAGTTTGAAATCAACCCATTTCCTAAAGCTTGTTAGTTAGATCAGTCAAGACATTTAGTTTTTATACACTTGAAACATTTCCTGTCAATTCTGACACACATTAAAAACACAAATTTAGTAAAGTAATACCACACAAATTATTTACAAATGAATTCTTAAAGACGGAACATTTGGACATCAGGCTGAAATGCCCTCTCTGCTTTCTGCCTGAGTTAAATTTGTGTCTAGTTCAAGGAAACATTCTGAAATACAATCTTTCTAAAATCTCTTATTTGTTATTGAAAGATTCTACTTAGCTTTTCTCAAAATTGGCTGATCCGATTCTGAGCAATATTTTGCTATAAAACAAAGATATTAAAATGAAAATTTTAAGTATGTCTCACAACATAAGCTTCTAATTAGTGTGTACCTCAATATCAAGGTTTAGCATGCTGAGGCAAGTCCCATTTTCCAGAAGCCAAACTTGTACTTCACCTGAAATTGTTACAGACTTGAAGAGACAAAAACACAATCAGAGGAAGGTGGAATAACCACATTATCTGGAAGTAGCTGGTGATTTTCTATAGGATATAAATTTAGCTAATGTCTCAGTGTAGCAGATCAAGAGTTCCTAGTTTCGATTGGAATTATCTGGTTTTTACTGTAAGCACAGCTGCTGCAAGAGCAAAGAAAATGTTTAATATTTTTTGTGAATTGCTGCAACTACAGGAATGGTCTTTAAGCAGAATAAGACAATGCAGGGCAAAATGGATCAATATCAGCACTCCCAACATTCAGTCAGCAGTAAAAAAACAACTTGGATATTTCTTTTCATAGAAAAGTCTCAAAGGAGAGGTCTTCACTTTCTCACGTGAAAAAAATGATGTATAACATAACTGTGCTCAATCTGCTTGTATACAGACAATTTTATAATTTCACAATTGCTAGAGGCCAATCAATCCCCACTTTACTTATTCTGAGGCAAATGAAATGTATCATTCCTGTGCTAGCAAAGAAACAGATTCAACAAACTGAAGGCTCCAATGTTCCTACACTGCCTACATGAAGAATTCATGGCCTGGGGACAAATCAGACTTACTGACTAAAATATATGTCTCGCAGGAGTCAAAGACAGCATGAAAGCAAGGAGTTTTTCACAATGGACAGATCAATTAGTAAGGTCTTCTTCGTCTCTGGACCCAGGATAAGCAACTCCTTCTGTTTCAACTTGTGCTGAGGGCTGAAAGGATCAGTAGGAAACTCCTAGTTCCAAAATCTGTTCTCTAAATTGAATTCACTCTCTGCATCTATATTCAAGACAAATTGTGAGTCACACAAATCAGCAGCAGAAACAGTATGACATTTTAGCAATCTGTATCCATCCTGCGCTCAAAGGAAAGTTCTGACTTTTTTATAGGCCATACCTATATGGATACCTATATGGTCCTATATGGACCCCATTTACTTCTTTTAACAGGTATTTATACCACTGAAGTAAAAATCAAGACAGTCCCAGTCTCCACAAGGCTGTTGGTTTTGTGCCTTAGCAATATATTGGTTTCCTAAAAACCTCACTGTTAGATACAAAAAAAAAAAAAAAGNATGACTCAGCCAGCATAGTCTGGAGCCAGGTGAAAACATAGCAGAAATTGAATCAGTGTTTCCAAGCCTGTCTCCTGGTGCTACTTCTGGAAGAACGCACCACAATTCAGTACCCAGGAAACAATCTACCACAACAAAAAGAACAAGTTCATATTTCTGAAAAACCATTCCAAAATATCCTATGTTCATAACTTAGTTAATATTTCATAACCAAAAATACCCATCTACCTAGGGTGTTTGGACAGGAAATAAATACCAAATATACACCACCTAATTTGAAAGAAAAGGAAATCTTGGTCAAAAACTAGTAGAATTAGATCAATGTACTCTTACTTCACAAACATTTCTATATTTAAGGAGAAGATAATAATACTGAAGCTGCTAAAAAGAAATCTAGATTTTTCTGGAGGCAATTGGGAATGCAAAGACCCCATAAAGGTACCTAATATGGTTGAAAGCACACTTTCTTCCACGTGAGAAAGCTCACAACATCGATCTGCAAGTTCAAGCACAAGAACTTGCAAGGAACAGATCATAAATATGGCACAAATCTTCTACATTTGAAATGCTAGGCAGAAAATTCTCGCGGAAAGCTGGAATTATGACTGCACAGAGAATGCTCAGTTCTAGGGAAATAAAAGTTCATCAGTGACTGTGATAAATTCCAAAACAGAGCTGGAAATAACACGGATGTGAATGGCGATGGAAACCACAAGAAGGTCTTAATTCTTCACATGATTCCGCTGAAATCTTAGAACTGTATCTGCAACATTCCACAGAGGAGTATTTGATCTTGATGAATGGAATAGTATGCATACAAGGACAAACAAATTCTTTTAATCCTTACAGGCCTAATATATTGTTTCTTTTTCCCTCCCATAGCTCACACTACAGGCTAAAGAACTAAATGTTTTGTGCAGTTCAGGAGCTGTACATATTATACAAAGCAGTAAGGTAGAATAAAAAGGCAATGATGCTTATGAATGTATTTCATATTTATTTTCCATGTTCTAAGTATTTTGAAATATAAATAGCTCAGGTGTAATCAAAATCAGTAGAGGATGTTTGTAGTCTGCCTGGAAACCAAGGACATCTGTAGTCACAGTTAAAAACCTCTGCAAATGCCACATAAAAGAGGATGAGGTAAGGAAAAATAATTTCCCATTTTCAATTTTTTTGCATTCTGCCTTATAATAAAGGCTTATTGCATAAACCTGTGGTATATTGATCTGATAATATAGAACTCACATTTGTCCAGCAAAAGGACAACATAATGCTGCATCATCTAATGTACAGTAGTTCCGGTGTCATAGATACAGCACAAGCCATCAAACAGAAAATGATGTTCTTAATCTTAAAAGGGAATCCCAGATTTGCAAATTAAATGTTTTCACAGTGCCAGGTGCTTCTCGTTAACAGTCAGGTGAAAGTAAATTTCAAACAAAATGGCAACTCTTCTGAAGCATTTCAAATCTCTAGGGAGGCTAGCAAGTAAATGATCAAATACAAACACAGCAAATGGGCAGATCCAGCACCATCAGTGGAATGGGAATGCATTTCAAAAGCAGAGGCTGCTGTTTGGAATAAAGCCTTCAGTATTTTCACAGCTTGAGACACTTTCAGAGTCAAGAAGAGAACAAACCCCAAAGGGAAGTAAAGATACCTGAAGGTTATTATCAGTTTAGCATGGGGATAAGTTTTCAAGGTTTCAACAGCTCTCATTAGCTCAGGAATGGTTAAATGCTGGCATGCTGTTAATGCTCCTGGGATAGAGAGCAGTACCTCCACTGCACAGATATATTACTACTCCAGAAATGTCTGTGTTTTACTGTACTGTGCAATAGTAGCATGCCTTGTAAATCTCCTGTCAAAATGTATTTCAAAAACATAATTGAAACAATGTATTTACTTACTAGGTTGTACCTGTTTAAACAGACATTACAGTTATTAATTTATTAACATCTAAATGCATAAAAAGCATAATGACTCGGAGTAATAAATGGATAAAATGAGTAGCTACCACAAATGTTTCTGCTTCATCTCCTACCAGTCCAGCAATGGCTGAAACTGGCATAACAGGGCCATGGTAGGGATCTTCATCACAAGAATATGGGAAAAACAAATCCTTATGATGATTCAGAGAACCTTGCCCATCAGGGAGTTTCACAGGGCTGTAAAGAAAGCAAGAGACACAGTCTGAGGAGAAATATTACAAATAGTATATGTTGATACAAAACTGGGAAGCACATTTTTTGAAAAGAGACACCAATCTTTACTTCAGCAGCAGTAATGGAAAACCGTTGTACAGAATAATTCCACGTGAAACGTATTGTTTCACTGAAAGGTAACAGTAATTTTGCTACGAAAGAGGCTCCTAACTGGCAGAACTGGATTGCTCTAGCCCATTGCCTTTTCCTATTGTCTTAGATAAATCCTATCCATTCTAGCTGTTTTAAGTCGGATTAACAATGTTACACACCTAACTTGCACAAGCTATGAGGATTCGAGCTTAATGTTTATTTGGAGAAAGTTTAGTTATAATGAAAAAAGTAATAGCAGTATTTCCCTGTTACGTTCTGATAATCAGCATACGAGCAGGAAGTAAGGATTCTGTAGTTTGCAAACTATGTTCATTTATGATTTGGTAAAAGTGTTATGTGAAATAAATAATTCTCAGTGGAGGCTTAACCTCTACTTAATGAAACAAAAAGGGCAGAAAAATGAGCATATAGGTATTTTAATGTGTGTACTCTATAACGACAAAAGGCATTAAAAATCCACTTTGAGATCTAAATTAAAGCCTTGTCTATACTTTTACTAGTATAACCATGTCAGTGGTAACATATTGGTTATAGTCATAGATAATGAGATTAAATATGCTGTTGTGAATTGTGGAATAGCTGCCACTGCAACAGTATGCGTGTTACGCTTTGAGGTTTCCATCTTGAACAATGCATATTAGTCCATCTGTTCTCATATCAGCCTCAAAGAAGATCTTAGAATACATCTAGATTCGCTGCACTCAGTGAACTGCATCGACAGAGCCACCCCCTCTGTATCTGTAAGTTGGCCACACAAGCTGGAAATCACACAGAAAACAGATGCTGCTTTTGGTACAATCTGTGATTACAGCTACATATTGCTTAACGGTGCTTACTAGGAAGTAACTTGATCCACATTTGGCAGTTCCATAGCCACAAAAGCAATACACATTCCCACTCAGAACTCAACATTACCACTTACAGGAATGGGAGAGCAATCTAGGCACTATGTTAATGCAATAGGGCAGCTCTTAATAGAGACAGCTACCAAAAATGCTGACTAATATAATTTTCAATTGTGTGAGTAACGGGGACATGTGAGTACTACAAAATCATATATTCAATTCATCTGATTGATTAGACAGATTCATGCTGGCTGTGCTTTAACAGTTACTGATTATAACTGCTAGGCAGACTAAACTGGATTAAGTTCTTGGCAAACAAATATAGGTTGCTAGTCTTAGTCATTAAAATATACTTCCAAATTTTTTCTTTTAACTTGCAAGGTGCTTCACTTACTTTTGTATAAGACAATGCTCATCATGATTTCTTTCAATACACCAGATAGTAATGGAGCTCTCAGTAACAAAACATAGCTGTTGCCAGTTCATAGGATTAAAACTTATGGAGGTCGCCACCACCCCTGGCTGAGACTCACTGCACAGGAGGACATTTTCTCGCCAGTTCCTTCGTTAAGGAGAGTAAAAGAAAATCAAATTCACTAAAGAAGTCAAAAACATTCACGATAAATATATGGATGTGACTCTGACTGACATTCAAGATCAAGGTAGGCAAACAAATACATCACTGACAAAAAACCAAACAATGCTGTCAAATAAGCCAGGTTCTCCTGAGAATTAAAAGGATGTGGTTAATTAGCCATATATAAATTTAATACTGCTACAAAGAGATTGAATACTCTCTTGAATACAAAACTAATTTTGAAAATAGGCATTTTAGAAACATTACCAAGCATTTCCTTTTGTGAAAAGAGCAAGAAACAGGAGTCAAGCATTTTCCTCCTACTTGTGTCACTGACTGAACGGACAAGAAACTCTTCAGCACCCAAGACCTCATTCTTGCTTTTCTAATCCGTAAAGTAACTATTACAATGCTTGCAGTTGGAAGGTGCTACAATTTTTATAATCAGGAAACTCAGTCAGCCCTTGATTACCTAACTGAATTATTTAGGTTGTATCCTAATGGTATCGTGAATGCTTTACAGCAGCTACAGCTGCATTAACTAACCAGAGAAGAAAACAGTGCAGCATCTGTGGGACGTTACACATTAGCTGGCGCTACCCTGGGAATACGCCTTCCACTGGCTTCTCTTCTGTCTGCTATAGCCTATTTTATAGTCTCATGCTCTAATTTGCATATTCCTCCATTATCCAGATTAGTTCTCAACTTCATTTGCATTTTTAGGTGCTGTCCAAGAACTGATTAACATAATTTGAAGAAAATAATTAAAACTGTTACTTATTATCTCAGGCAACATATCTGACCATTAATCTAAATAACATTTATAGCTTTTGTATTTCTCATTACTGCTGAGATGAAGAAAACTAAAGTGCATACAGTGCTGTAAGTGGATTTAGCATAATCCTCTTGTATTGGTTCAGAAGAAATTTACTCTTAGATACTGATTAGGATGCAAAGACAATGATTAAAATTAATAATACATGAAAAGAATTAGTTTTCAAACACAAGCACTAACTCATTAACTTTACAGAAAGCTAAAAGCTGCAACTCTGACTGTAAAAGAAATGGGAGAGCTCTCTCTGAAGATGTCAGTATGCTTTTATCTCATATCTAGCAGATAGTGCCGATGTTCTTAGAGCAGATAATTTATTAAGATCCAAAAAAGCATAGTACATGCATCTGAAAAAGAATCTGGCATGGAGCTTCCCCTTCAAACAGAAAAGAATAAAGATCTAGAGATAAAATCACACACAAAAGGCTGCTTTTAGTTATCCATAAGCTTTCCCTGTTTTGAGACTGAGTTAACTTTCAAACTGTATCTTAAACTTCTTATTTTATACTACATGCTTAAAATACACGAGTTGTATAATCATCATATTGCAATCACATGAATGGTGCTAAACAGTGATTTCTTTCACCTGTACAAATATCTGCAATGAATGCACAATGCAACCTAACTGCAAAAAGTAAGGTCCTGATCACACAGTAAGTTCATACAACTCTGTTCAAGTTATCATAAATTCTAAGTTTAGTATTGCAAAGCCATTCTATTTTGTTACTAAATTCTTTCTGACTGGCACTGAGGATGGTTCTCTTATGACAATTAGATGCTGAGAGTCAAATTGGCACTGATTCAAAAAATGTTGACATTGGTCTTGGAAAATGCCCAATTTTAAAGCATTTAAAAACTTCCAGATGTTTCCATTTTAGGGGTAATCTAGAGTAGCCTTTCAAGATAGTGGATTTTTGTTTAAGTGCATGCAATGAATACATTGATCCATACATACTATTTCTGTGGGTGACTAGCATGCAGACTCTTCAGGGCAGAGTCTCTCTCTTGGTTTCTACTGTGATATAAACAGACACCTTTCCAGATGTACACTGTATGAACAGAGTTCACAGCAAACATTATTGCTTGTAAGGGATGAGGAGGAGGCATCAGTAATAGTAGCTATGACTATTATCTAACATTCTGAAGTTAAGAGAATTTCTGCTTTTTCTCTAGTTGGTGTACAAGAAATATAAAGGTCATCATTGCCCTGCAGAGAAAGATCTGGGGGTCTTGATGGATGAAAAACTTAACATGAGCCAGCAGTGTGCTCTTGCAGCTCGGAAAGCAAATGGTATCCTGGGCTCCATCAGAAGAGGGGTGGCCAGCAGGGACAGGGAGGTGATTGTCCCTCTCTACTCTGCTCTTGTGAGGCCCCATCTGGAGTACTGTGTCCAGGTCTGGAGCCCCCAGTACAAGAAAGACAGAGAGCTGTTGGAGAGGGTCCAGAGGAAGGCCACAGAGATGATCAGAGGGCTGGAGCACCTCCCTTATGAAGACAGGCTGAGGGAGCTAGGCTTGTTCAGCCTGGAGAAAAAAAGGCTGTGGGGTGACCTTATTGCAGCCTTTCAGTATCTAAAGGGAGCCTATAAACAGGAGGGGGGTCAACTCTTCGAAAGGGTAGATAACAGCAGGACAAGGGGAAATGGTTTTAAGGTGAGGGAGGGAAGATTTAGGTTAGATGTCAGGGGGAAGTTCTTTACTATGAGAGTGGTGAGGTGCTGGAACAGGCTGCCCAGAGAGGTTGTGGATGCCCCATCCCTGGAGGTGTTCAAGGCCAGGTTGGATGGGGCCCTGGGCAGCCTGATCTAGTATTAAATGCAGAGGATGGTGGCCCTGCCTGGCAGGAGGTTGAAGACTGATGATCCTCGAGGTCCCTTCCAACCTGGGCCAATCTGTGATTCTATATTGGTATTATACAAAGTTCTTCTTACTTGTGTTTAATTGACTTCCTCCTATTCTACTCCCCCCAATCATTTTGAAAAAGTGCTCAGACTAAATGGTAGGTGGAAGCTTGCTGGCCATGGAGGCAACTGTTTACAGAACAATTAAAAAAACAAGTATTTTCTGTATCTCAACCATATCATATTTCTTTTCATGGCAGCAATAAGAATAATGATCTAACCCAGTGATGCATGGTAGTGTAATCACTGAGCACATCTATAAGACAGAAGTATGTAATTACAAGTAATTAAGAAAAATGCTGAATGGGACAAAAAAGTAGAAATCGGCTTTAGAATTCTTTTCCTGTTTTTAACTGGAACCTTTTTTTACAAATAGCATGGTACTCAGCTACCAAGGAAGAACAGATAATTAACTGGTGCTACAGACTTCAGAAGTACTCAAAAATACAACATTTTTAAGAAGCTAGCAGAATGCTATGGCAAAGTAACAGTCATTCTGACCATGAACTACTAGTACTAGGAAAAAAACAGCAAACACGGCAGAAGTTTGCAAACAATGATCATCAGGGAAAAAAAGAGAGAGAAATGACAGTTTATCTTTCAAATTTGTTACTTTAATTTATGCTAAGAGAGCACACGTGCGAAATACAAAAATATTATTAAATGCAAATGGTATTAGATAGTTATTTTACTCTTACCATACTGAAAGAGCAAAGTCTGGAAATGAAGAGTAACTGGCTAGATATGGGCCCAAGAAACTAAATGTAAGTAAGGCGTAGTCCAACTGAATGTGACCTAAAACAAAAATAAAGAACATGATCTCTAATTACTGCAGACTTCACCGTATACTACAAGAGTTGAAGTCCTCCTGTCAGTTCTTTTATATCCACTTCACCTCTCCAAAGACATTCTTTATTGCTGTGATCCCTTTGCTTACACAAGATTGTTCTGATTAGATCATAAAAGTATTCAGAAAATATCACTGTTTTTTTTTTTTTTTCCCCATTTGTTTCACTAATACCTTGAATTGTAAAGTGCTTTTCTCCCCACTTGCCTGGAAATCCTTTGCAGTTAATTTCATTCATCTACATGACGTGAGGAAGCATTATGATCCTCACTTAAACGGCAAGGAAACTGAACCACGGTGATGGTAAGCAAGTTAACTAAGGAGGGCAATAACATGGAACAGGCAGAAACATACATTAGATCACAGACCCAGACTTGAACTGCAAGAACCATAATTCACAGCTCAGATGTCTCCATGTCAGCCCATCTCAGCAGTCTGCTTGGGAGCCTAGCGCAATATGATTTCTTTTTGTTATTCAGACTACTCTTTCCTGTAATTAATTCAAATTCACTCAATTTGTTTTCTCCTTATAACAGTTCAATTTTATATTGTCATATTCCTCCCTAGCTTGAGTCTCATGAAAAATAGTGCAGCAGAAAATTTCTTACATTACTTTCCGCACTTCTTGTCATTAGAAAGTTTTCTGTCACAGTTTCTTAAGCCTTACAGAAACAAAACAAAAAACCTTCAGAAATGGGCTGCTTAAAGTACTATTTTAATGAAATGGTGACAAGGACTGTTACCACACCACTACCTTTTAACTCTGTCAGTTTATTCAGCTCTGGAAAACTGTAGATATATATGACAGGATTCAGCTTCCGATCTGAAAAGGCCAGCACTCCACAGTTGGGGTTTGCTGCAAAGGCTCCCACCTGGCCAGTCTGACACTGCAGTGCTGTCGTCTTCTTTGTTTTAATGTCCAAGAAGAGGATGTAATTGCCACAGGGGTAGCAGACAGTTTGATTGTTGATAAAGCCAAAGTTCTTGTTTGAGAATCCCTGAACCCAACTTAAGAAAGAGCAAGTAAGTGTTAAAACAGTTACATACACACATTTCTCAATAAAACTGTGAAAAGAGAATGTAAAACGGGCTTGTGCTATACAGGGACTAAAGTAAATTACTGAAGAGCAGTCACCTTAAGAATTTGCTGACACTGTAGTTTCATAACTATTTGCAGAAGTTTTTATCTTTGAGAAAGTACATGGATAATCAACACCAGCATCCCCTTATCACAGGAACTTGCATTTAGCTCTAAGTTAAGATGTCTGACTGATCTACATCTTAGCCTGGCCCCACCTCACTTCCAGCGTGGTCTCCTCGGGCGAGGAGCAGCGGCGGACCCCCGGAGCCTTGGCGCAAAGCTGCGGGCCGCCTGGGGGCCGCTCCTCACTGGCGGCCGCCATCTGGTTACACTGTCTCCTAGGAAACAAGAACGGCTGCTGCTATTAGCTGAGACGGCGCCTCGCACCAAGATGAAAGCAGACAGCTGATTGGCTCGCGGTCCTGCAGCAACCAACCAACCAACGAGCACGCGCGAGTGTACGCGTGGGGAGGATTTAAAGGGCCAGCGCGCTTACAGGAACGTAGTTCGTACATACGAGCGCGCTGTTCTGCTCTTTGTGATCGTATTTATCATGTTAATTAAAAGACCTCTCTGGAGCATGACCAGCTCTTCTCCCTGACCCGAGGGTAATTCTCTATGAGGGGCTACCTTTGATCTGGGCAATTATCTATTATCTCTATTGCTGACCTGTGGGTAATTCTGTCTGTCCTGAGTTTCTTAACCTGGGTAATCGTGGCTGCAGATTTATCTGAGTCGAGACCAAGTTGGCTGGAAGTGTCGGTCTGCCTGGGGGTAGCGAGGCCCCTACAGAGGGATCTAGACAGGCTGGATAGCTGGGCTGAGGCCAATGGGAATGAAGTTCAACAAGACCAAATGCCAGGTCCTGCGCTTTGGCCACAAACAAACTTTGGCCCAGGCAATGCTCCAGGCTTGGGGCAGAGTGGCTGGAAGACTGTGTAGAGGAAATGGACCTGGGGGTATTGATTGATGCTCGGCTGAACATGAGCCAGCAGTGTGCCCAGGTGGCCAAGAAGGCCAATGGCATCCTGGCTTGCATCAGAAACAGTGTGGACAGCAGGAACAGGGAAGTGATTGTACTTCTGTACTCAGCACTGGTGAGGCCGCACCTCGAGTACTGTCTCCAGTTTTGGGCCCCTCACTGCAAGAAAGACATTGAGGCCCTGGAGCGTATTCAAAGAAGGGCAACAAAGCTGGTGAGGAGTCTGGAGCACAGGTCTTATGAGGAACGGCTGAGGGAGCTGGGATTGTTCGGTCTGGAAAAGAGGAGGCTCAGAAGAGACCTTATTGCTCTCTATAACTACCTGAAGGGAGGTTGTAGTGAGCTGGGGGTTGGTCTCTTCTCTCGTGTAACTAGTGATAGGACCAGAGGGAATGGCTTCAAGCTGCGCCAGGGGAGATTCAGGCTGGACATTAGGAAACACTACTTCTCTGAAAGAGTGATCAAGCACTGGAATGGGCTGCCCAGGGAGGTGGTGGAGGTGGTCAAGGAAAGTTTGGACGCTGTGTTGAGGGACGTGGTTTAGTGAGAACTATTGGTGATAGGTGGATGGTTGGACTGGATGATCTTGTAGGTTTTTTCCAACCTTGGTGATTCTGTGATTCTGTGATTCTGATTCTGAGTCAGCCTTGGGGAGAAGGCTGCAGGTTCCTTGCCCTGGCCACCCCTGCCCCAGACATGCCACTGCTACTCTTGTTCCAATGGCATGCTGCCTTCCCCATGGTGAGGTGTACCTGTTTTCCTATGACTTCACTTCTCCTGCATTGCGGTACCTCAGCCTGGGTAGCTCTTCTTGGGTTGCTGAGATAGTGATGATGGAGCTTTGAAGGCAGCTGAGGAGCAAAGATCACCTGGAAAGAGGAGGGAGGACAGTTACAACGTTCATCTGCACATTTACAACTTACAGTGCTGCAGCACAGTAGGAATCTCCATGTATTTTTAAAGCAGTTAGCACTAGAATCTCATGTTTCCCTTTCCTAAGCGGATGTTACAGCTTCTTACTTTCGCTGTTGCTTCTCTGCGCTATAGCAACATGCACACACACAGCACTGAAGCTGCAGCACAGGCCTGCACCATACCTCCTGTCTCCATAGGAGATCTATGCCATGTAGAACCAAGATAGCACAGGGAAGCTTTCTTCTGCCATCCTGCAGTTCTGGCTCCATGGTATCTGCCTGTTGCAGCAGGCAGACCTTACAACGTTTGGGTTTCTCCCTTCCTTTCTCTGGGTTACAGTTTATCAGACTGACTGAGTCCTTAACCACTATAAGAAATTCCAACTTCTTTTTTAATGACCCAAAATATTGTTGAAACCATACTAATGGTAGGTTGTGACCCCTCACACAGTTCTTTCAGGGGTGGGAGAAATTATCTTGTTGATAAAGGGTGTCTGTTTGCCTGGGACATGGGAGGCTTGTGCAGGAAACTACCACACCCTTCCACTGTTGCATTACTTATTAGTTATATAACCAAACAGCAGTGACTCAGCAAAAAATCACTTTCTTCTTTTCCAGTGGGTAGTGCTGTCAGGTGTGTGGCCGCTTTCCTAGTGGCCATGGCAGTGTTTGCGAGCAGGAAGGATTGCATCAGAAATGCTTTTGTTTGTTACAGGACCAAACTAAAAGTCACCAGCAGGCCGCACTTCCCCGCTGTGGGAACGTGAATCCTCTGATGAGTCTCAGGAAGTTCCACATTCTCTGCCAGCCCTGACGGGTTTGTGACAGATTTGCCCATCACCAGGATGGCAGGAGCTGTCCCTCCCCTCAGCTGGGGGTGATGCCTATGAAATGCCATTTCCACATAAGGCACAGCTCTGGGGAGCCCCTGGAATGGAGGTGTTTTACTTCGGGGCCCATAGGTCAGCTTGGGTACTGTGTGAAAGACATTCAGTGGAAAGCGACCGTAGTACACAAAACCCCAGGGTCCTCGCATCTTTGCCGAGCTTCTCAGCCCTATCGGAAGGATCGGCTGCGCGGCCGCGGTTCCCGCCCACCCAAAGGCCGCCCCGGGGGCGGGGCCGGCGGCGGCAGCGGTGTTAAGTGCCGCGCGTTGGGGCGCAGAGTAGAGTAGTGTGCTGCGGTGTAGCGCTATACGGCGGTATGGCGGGCGATCATTCTCGCAGCCTGGGCAAAGGTAAGTGCTAGCTAGGCGGGCGGCTCGCGCGGAGGCGCGGGGCGGGTCACAGCTGTAACGGTCGCCTCCGTTCTCTCTTCAGGTAGCGCGGCGCCGGGGCCGGTGCCCGAGGGGGTGATCCGGCTGTACAGTATGCGCTTCTGCCCCTTCGTCCAGAGGACGCGCCTCGTTCTCCGTGCCAAGGGCATCAGGTGAGGCTGTCTCGATGGGGCGGTCCCTCCCTGGGGAGGGTTCAAGCTTCCTTTCTTACTTGGCCGTCATCGGTGGCTCTTTGTTAAACATCCCCGAAGTAACTAAGTGGAAAGTGGAGTCTGTGTGTGGTTTTGCTATAAAGCTTAATTTATTCATGTATTTATTTGGGGTGAGGAAGGCTTTTCCTGAAGGGGGTGATAAGCAGGCTGTGTGTGAAGTGAGTTATCCACAGGCCCAAAGCAAATCAACAGGGGGGGAAAAAGCCACAAGGACCCTGTTTATTTACTTTTTTCCCCTAACAGTCATCACCAGTTTGCAGTAATAGCACTTGACTTTGTTCTGAATAAGTGTGACTGGAGACTGACAGCGTGCTGTTTGTTTTCCAACATCTCTGCTGCAGCAGAGATGTGAAGAGATGAGAATAGTCAGTGTGTATTTATGTTGCCACTTAACAGTATGTAGCAGTAAGCAAGTGACCTCTTTAACAGGAAAAGTGTCATGTTCCTATGAGGACATCTTATTCCTCTGTTGTGACATCTATGAGTTTATTACCTCTTGCATAGTTTCTTTTTCAAGATAGCCACATCATTTTGCCATAGAGTCATAGAATGGCTTAGGTTGGAAAGGACCTCAAACCTATCCAGTTCCATCCCCCATCTGTGGACAGGGTTACCAACCACTAGGTCAGGGCCCAGAATCCCATACAACTTGGTCTTGAACATCTCCAGGCACTGGGCACCCACAGCTCTCTGGGCAGCAATGCCAGTGCCTCACCACCCTCTGAGTAAAGAATTTCTTCTTAACATCTAGCCTAAATCTTCTCTTGTCTATTTTAAAGCCATTCCCTCTTGTTCTATCACTATCAGGCCTTGTAAATAGTCGATCTCCCTCCTGCTTATTATCTCCACTCAAGTACTGGAAGGCTGCAGTGAGGTCTCCCTGGAGCCTTTTCTTTTCCAAGCTAAACAAGCCAAACTCCCACAGCCTTTCTTTGTAGGAGGGGTGCTCCAGCCCTCTGATCATCTTTGTGGTCCTCCTTTGGACCTGCTCTGTGTCCTTGTGCTGGGGGCTCCAGGCCTGGACACAGTACTCCAGATAGGGGCCTCATGAGGGCAGAGTAGAGGGGGACAATCACCTCCCTTGCCCTGCTGCCACTCTTTTGATGTGGTCCAGGATACAGGTGGCCTTCTGGGCTGCAAGTACGCACTGCTGGCTCATGTCCAGCTTTTCATCCATCAGTACTCTCAAGTCCTCTGCAGAGTATTTAAGAGTTTTTAAATGGGAATTAGTGCTTCCCTTATTTTAGAGCTTCAGACTCACAGAGCTCTTCTCCTTATTCCCAAGGAGTCCCAGGCCAGCAGCTAACCAGCACTGGATTGGCAGTCAGTTTTAGCATAGTGAATGCTTTCCTCGCATTTCTGCTGATACCAACATGTTGTGTGATTTGTTGTCGTTGTTTATCTTTCTTCCTCCAAATAGGAAGCACTAAAACTTCTAGTTCAGTTTAATTCTCTCTGTCTTTAGTGTCTTTGGGCTATCCTGGAGGGCTGAGAAGCTTGTTCTAGTGTAATAATCTGGGAGGGTTTTTTTATTGCTGCCTGAAGGTGGTAAGTAACATTTGGTAGACATTTGTTTGCTTTGAATGTTTAGCTGTGTTTAGTAAATCTTTGGGTTTACTGGGAATCTTCTGGGGTCCTGCTTGAAAGTAAGTTACACTTTGCTAATAGACAAATTTCCAGTACTTTTTTTTTTTAAATTGGTATCTATTTAGCTTTTATCCTGTGTATCTTTCCTATGTAAGGCCATAGGAATTGGAGGTGAGTAGTCTGAATGTTGTCATGATTTGTTCTTTGATGTAAAGTCAGATTAAAGTGGATCTTAATTCAACTATGGCTTACTTGCAATCAAGTTCCTCTTTGAATGTCCCTAAGTGATCATCTGATAAGCATGTGCTGTGTGCCAAGGTTGACCTTTGTTATTAGCATGACTGGCAGGGCTGCTGCTCACAGACTGCTTTTGTTTTTTACTAGCTTAATAAACAAGTCACTGTTAGCACCATTTTTCTCTGGTGAAAAGAAGTACTTCATAGCAGTATTTCTGAGTGTCAAATGGTTAATCTTAGGAAGAACTTCAGGGAAGATGAGAGGGAGCAGGAGAATGAGGGTTCAGCTTCTGAAGTACTGTCACTGTTGAAGTGTTATGATTGCATGTTGAGTAGACTGCAATGGAGATGAACCTCTTTGGGTCTTGTTTCCTTCATTCTCTTAGGCATGAAGTAGTTAACATCAATCTGAAGAACAAACCGGACTGGATCTTTGAGAAGAACCCTGACGGGTTGGTTCCTATTCTGGAGACCAGCAAAGGCCAGCTAATCTATGAGTCCCCAATCACTTGTGAGTATTTGGATGAAGCATTTCCAGGGAGGAAGCTGATGCCTTCAGACCCATATGAGCGAGCCTTTCAGAAGATGCTTCTGGAACACTTCTCAAAGGTACTGTGTGATCAGGATGGGATTGTGCTTCTTAATTTACTAGGGCTTCAAAATCTGCAGCTGTATTGCCAGTGCTTTCCTCGCTTGAGAGGAGAGGTCTTGGGTGTAGGGAAACCATTTAAATAACTAGAGAAATTTGGAGTTTCTTACTAATAGCTTATATAAATCACTATGCATCTGAATTGCATCCAGAATTAATGTGAAGGCATGGATTCAGGAAGACGGCTAAGCTATTTAAGTTGTGTATGTCTGAGGCAGGATTTTGAGCGTCCTACAATAAAGGAAACATTAATAGGCCAAACAAGCTGAATGCTTGAGATCTAGGCAGTGACAGTTGCTGTATGTTAATGAGTCTCTCTGTAGGAAGTACTAGAGCTGTATAAATGCGGAATGTGAAGAGTGCCTCACTGAAAGAGCCTGCAATCAAGGCCAAGAGATAGCTGGACTAGCACAAGGAGGCTGGTTTTGGCTTTCAGTATGGGGTGGAGGCTGGCATTGTGGCTGACTAGATGCCTATGCTCTGTATGTAGATAGTACAAGCATGTACTTTGAAGGGTCTATAAAACAAAAGTCAGCTTGGGTACGAAGCAGGAGAAGAGGGGGAGCAATGGAAGATGCAAAGAGAAAGATGTGAATGAAGGAGAAATATAAAAGGCCAAAGGGAGGGGAAATTTGTTTACATCAGGCCTTTCTGAATAGGTGTAATGGGAAAAGGACTACATTTCTTCTTGTAAGAAATGAGCTGTGAATGTTAGTTGTATGAATGACAAGATCTTACAGAAATGTATACAAACTTTGAAGAATATAGATAAGCTTGACCACTGGGCAGCATTCTGTACTGTGTACTAATTTCTCTGGCAATTACCAAATTAGAAAATGTGCAGGTCTGTAGAAGCCTGTGTATCTTGGCTGCGTATTTTTCTCTTAAAAGTACCCTTAATGTTGATGATTAAAGTGCATTTGGTTTTCAGGAGCGTGTACCCAGGAAAAGAGTATTGCTTTGCACCGAATGTGGGCGAACTGGAAACATGCTCCTATTTTCATTGTTCTCTCACTGCAAGACTAGAATCCATTACTTGCATCTTCTTTTAAGCCTTTATTTCCCTTTTCTGAAGTATAAAGGAATTTTATTAATGGATTTTAGCTTTTTCAAAATATCTCAACGTCTTAAGCTCCAAGTGATTCGCTTGCATTATTGTAAGAGGCATTTTGAAAACTTTCTCCTCTTGACAGATAACAACTGTAATTTCCAAGGCGCTCAAAGAAGGACGTGATCTCACAACACTGAAAACGGATTTAGCTGAAAAGTTTGGTAAACTTGATGAGGTAAGAGCATTTCATGATAGCAAGCAGCCTGGCAGTTGTGATTCTCACCTACTCCCCCGGTTTTTGGTATGGTTGTTTCTTTTTTGTTTGTTTTCCCCTCTCATGCTTTGCATTTGGAGCTAGATCTCTTCTCATTCATGTGATAGCTACAGCTATGAACAGGCTTTCAATTTATTCCCCTCAGCCTGGGATGAACAACAGCACCACTAGAGTGTAATCTGTCCTTTGCAGAAATCCAGCCCCAGGCTATGTTCTGCTACAGTGGTGTAGAGCAACTTCAACTGAGCTCCAGGAAGTGTCAGGTGGCTTTTTTTGTGTTAGGAACTTCACAATCCTTATTTAGTGTCAGTGGTGGTTGTTGGATAGCCTGAAGAGCTGCTGGACTTGTCTTTATCACAAATCCATTCCTTGTATGTTTTTAGCAGTCACAGCTAATGCTTGTTTGGCTTGAGCAAGAACTGATGCTTCAGCATGTCTCTTCTGGTGCAAAGCTTGCAGAAGTTTTCCAGTACTTTCCTATGCATTCTGTTTCCCTGCTCCCTTAAGTAGCCAAAATAAAATTGCTCTCAAGTATTCTTATCTGTCTGATCAGGCTGATGTTTGAGTAGTGCAGGTGATACTTCAGTTCTTGGGAGAAACCAAGTCTATTTCTCTGCCCTGAAATACAAATGCATAGAACATTAAGAAGGAATTAAGCTTCCTCCTACTTTAGTAATTCTGTGAAGTGCTTGTTACTCCTTTAGTGTCTCTATTTTAGTGTACCTTGATGAATTTTGCAGCTGTAGGTTGACTGAGGATGGCAGGAAGAGGCAGAGCTGTGCAAACATTCCTCAGTCCACTGTTATATATAGTGTCTTAGTTTCAGCTAGAATGGATTTTTTTTCTTCAGAGTGCCTGATATGATGCATATTCTGGGTCTAGGAGAAAAACAAAGTTGATAACACACCAGTGTTGATAGTTTTTGCTAAGCAGTGTTATATAGAGCAATAGTCAAGAAGGCACGTGTTTTAAAACGTTGTTGCATTGTGTTTGCTGCTACCCAATAGAGGGAGCTATGTTTCCATCTATGGAACCATGCAGCTGTCAGGTTGCATTCTGTTAGACACCTGATGATTTAAACAGCATGAGGTGTTTTTGGAGGGACTGCTTTAAAGTTTCTTAGATCATGGGGACTGAGGGGCAGGCTGTAAATGCCATAGAGCTCCATCTTAAAAATGCCAAAGCCCCTAAAAACAGGGACTAATCTTCTAAAGAGCAAACCAGGGTCTGGAAAGTTCTCAAAGTGTTAAGCTTGGGTCACTGTGGCACTTGAAACATATCAGAAGCATTAAGTATAACAAGGAGAATGTGCTGCAAATACACTTTTTTTTTTTTTTTTTTTTGTGGTCCTGCTGCTTTATGTGCTGAGCTGTGGAGGTCTCTTTCTGTTGCATGTGAATGTTATGTCCTGTTCCTCCTGTGCCTGGAATCAAATCCAGTTCCAGATATGATGTTAGGAATATTTTCTTGACACCATCTGGACTGAAGTGCTGTGGGTAAAGAGTCCTTGCCTTCTACTTTAGCTGGATGTTGTGTTTACCTGGCTTTGTTGTTCTAAAAATGTATGTGCATATTTGATTAATCTCAGCCATTGTTGCTTTTTTACAGATCAGAAATCACTAAATAACAAGTTCAGTGAGGTAAATTCCTTTTTGTTTGTGCAGAAGCTATGGATCCCTAATGATATTTTGTGGCAGTTTTTGAACCAGCTCTGGAGAAGAAGTGGACTGACAGTGTATGAAGTAGTTAAATTTGATATCACAGTTGCATTACTGACTCCCCATATATTGTATGCATAAGAGAAGTGTGCTGTGCATGCATTATTTCCTGTCAGATTCCTTCAGGATGCCTGCATTCCACCTTGCGGTGGGCTTTTTGTTACTATAGTCTCCTGATGTGGAAACATTCCTTCTGAGGATAATCGTTATCTTTTGTCCCTCACAGATTCTCTCTCAGCGCAACACTGTGTTTTATGGAGGGGACTCCACCTCCCTGATTGACTACATGATCTGGCCCTGGTTTGAACGCCTGGAAGCCTTCCAGCTGGAGGGGTGAGTACCTTGCCTGGCTTCTAGCGTGTTACTGAAGTGCTGCTGTATATTTTTTGTGTGTTTGAATACGTGCTGCAGCAAAGGGCTGCTTTAAGGTTGGCTGAAGAAACTGTGAGCTTCCTTTCAGTGTTGGGACAGGGGTAAACATCCTAAACCAGAGTAGGAATCTTATGGAAAAATGCTTCCTTTCACCAGATCTCTTTTCCTAAAGATTCTGGCAGATCTGGAAGTAGTGGTCAAAATACAGGACTTTATTTCCATCCCTACAAGATAGAAGAAAATGACCTTTATTGGAAGAGATTAGAGGCATGGAGGCCTAGGTTCACATTGTTCTCCTGCTTCTGTCCTACCCCCAGTCTGTTTGCTGGCAGGACAGTATGAGAAGCTGAAGAGTCCTCAGTGTAAGCAGTGCTAAGCAACAACTGAAAAATCAGTATGTTGTCAGCATTATTCTCACTCTAAATCTGAAGTACAGCACCATACCAGCTAGGAAGAAAACTAATTCTATCCCAGCTGGAACCAGGACAATGAGTATAGAACAGTTAGGTGTATCTTGGTGACTAAATTCATCTTGAAGAATGAAGAAGATGCAAGGAATCCTGCAAATGAATTAAAACTATTGTAAGATGAGGACATTGTTGATGGGCTGCTGCTCTGCTTTGTTTTCTGTGTGATCCTTGATTGGAAGGGGAAGTGTTACAAGCTATATTGGACCAAAGGCCTAGAGTTACCAAGGTACTTGAATGATCAAGTATCTGGACCACTCTGTGTTAAGATTCTTTCTGAATAAGAGTTAGGAGCTACCTAGAAAAATTGTACATTAACTAAACTTGGGATTTGGTGATCGGCATGCAGAATACCCTCAAGTCAGCGTACCAGGAGAGAACAAAGAAAGTTTGCACTGTTAAGCTTTCATTTTGCCGCATACTACTTAATTGTGTTCAAGTGGATTTGTGGATTCTGTTGGCTGGATCTTGTTTCCTTGATAGACTGTGTCTGCATTTTGAGGTGCTGGGTTGCAAACTAATAGAAGCTACACAGCTTATCTCAGTCTTCTAGAGAGAGGAGAGGAGCTTGTGAGTTGTGAAGCAGTGTTTGTTAAAGAATTGCTACTAACAAAGTGCTCAAGAGGGAGGCAGAGGTGCACAAGCCTCTGTCCTCAACTCAGAGCAGATTAGAGATATGAATAGGGCTTTTGTAGTAGGAATAACACAAGCAGAAACTTACTGATATCTTGCACAATAATTGCTGTTTTTCTTTGTCAACTTTGCAGAGTGAACGGGCTCTGTAAGAACTGTCTTTCTTTCCAAATGTCAGTCTGTCTGTGATCTGTTACATATTTGTCACTTGCTCTGAGCTGAATGTTACACTGTGAGAGAGAAAGCAAAACAAGTAGTAAAACAGAACTTCTAAAGCTGTTTTCCTTCCTTGATGCCCTCCTGATTTCCTGTCTGAATAACACAAACTCTTTCCTTTTCCTGTAGTGTTTTGACTCATACTCCAAAGCTCCAGCTCTGGATGGAGGCCATGAGGAAGGACCCGGCTGTCAAAGATACGATCACTGACTCACAGACATTCAGAATTTTCCTCCAGCTCTATTACGAGAACAGTCCAGAGGCGTGTGATTATGGGCTGTAAGATGTCAGTGGGCACATGCTTGCTGAAGTATCAGTGCCTCTCTTCAGTGTGAGCTTTGAGGATCTAGAGTAATTTGATGTGGGGTCTTTTCTGGTTGCATTTCTTAATGTTTGGGTGAGTCTGTGCTGGAAAGATGGTGAAACCTCATTCCTATTGGGAAGAGGAGGCAGAAAGCCATTGCTGACTGTGTATTGTGTGAAGGAAAATGGTGAGCTGTAGCCTATTTGCGGGAATTTCTTTGGGGTGATCCTTGAGCTGGCTCTCTTACTTGGATGAAAGTTGTAATGCTGATGTCTTGAAAATAAAAACAAATGTTTCCTTTAAGCACAGTTATTTCTTCTTCTTTATAAGCATTTGTCTGTCACTGGACTGGTTGTGCAGAGGGAAGTGAGGCACTGTTAAATAAATAGAGTTCCAGTTGCACCAGTTTGTAAAAGTATGACCTAAGTGCTATCATGGAAACATGGTGGGATGAACCTCACGACTGGAATACTGTGAGGCTACAGGCTCTTCAGAAGGGATAGACAGGGGAGGGGGAGTTGCTGTGTATGTTAGTGAGTGGATAGATAGCGAAGAGCTGTCTGAGAAACAGCCATAACCAGGTTGAGACCTTATGGGTTAAAATCAAGGATTGGTCCAGTAAAGGACATCTGGTCGTTGTGGCTTACTACAAGCCACCTGATCAGGGAGAGCCTGTTGACAAGGCTTTCTTGCTTCAACTGCAAGAAGTGTTGTGCTCACAGGCTCTTGTCCTGATGGGGGATTTCAACCACTAGGATATCTGCTGGGATAGTGGCATGGTGGGTGGCGGATAATCCAGGAGATTCCTGGAGTCTGTTGAGGATAACTTCCTGGTCCAGATAATAGATGGACCAACCTGATGTGAAGCCTTACTAGACCTGGTGCTCACCAATGCTTCAGAGGAGAGCATTAGAGAGGTTAAGATTGGAGGCAGCCTGGGCTGTAGTGACCATGCCTTGGTGGAGTTTGTGACCTTGAGGAATGTGGGGCCTGGCAAAAAGCAGAGTCAGGACTCTGAACTTCAGGAGAGCAAACTTCCAGCTACTCAAGGAACTGCTGCATGGGATCCCCTGTGAAATTGTTGTTAAGGGTATAGGAACAGAGCTGGCAGCCCTTTAAGACAGACACCTTTCTGTGGGTGCAAGAGCTCTCCATCCCCCAGCAGAAGAAATGGAGCAGAGGAGGCAGGTGACCGGCATGGCTGAGCAAGGACCTGCAACTTAAACTGAAGGGAAACAGAAATGTACAGGAAGTGGAAGCAGGGTTGTGTAGCCTGAGAAGAATACAGGGACATTGTCCACATGTGTTGAGATAGGGTCAGGAAAGCCAAGGCACAGATAGAGCTGAACTTCATGAGGGATTTGAAAAATAACAAGGGGTTCTACAGGTACACAGATAGGAGGGGAGAGATCAAGGAGAGTGTTCCCCCTCTGGTAAATGAGAATGGAGAACTGGCTTCCTCAGACATGGAAAAAGCTGAGTTACTCAGTAAGTGCTTTGTCTTGACCTTCACTGGTGGTCAGACTCCTCATGTCTGCCAGGACCCTGAACCTCTAGGTGAGGGGGAGAGGAGTGAATTCTGTCCCAGTGTGATGGTGGAACAAATCAAAGACCTCCTCATGAAACTGAATGTATATAAGTCTATGGGGCCAGATGATATGCTGAGTTCTGAGAGAGATGGCTGACGTGGTTGCAGAGCTGCTCTCCATCATGTTTGAAAAATCATGGCTGTCAGGTGAAATCCCCAGTGACTGGAAAAAGGGAAACATTACTCCCAGTTTTAAGAAAGGGAGAAAGGGTGACCTGTGGAACTACAGGCTGGTGAGCCTCACCTCTGTGCCTGGGAAGATCATAGAGCAGATCCTTGTGGTTACCATGTTAAAGCACATACAAGACGAAGAAGTGATCCGAGACAGCCAGCATGGCTTCACCAAGGGCAGATCTTGACTGACCAATCTGGTGGCTTTCTGTGATGCAGAGATGGCAATGATGGACCAGGGAAGAGTGATGGATGTCATCTTCCTGGACTTTTGCAAAGCCTTTGACATAGTCCCTCACCACATCCTTCTCTCTAAATTGGAAAGGATGGATGGTTCGATGGATTAAGAACTGGCTGGTCGCAGTCAAAGGGTTGTGATGAATGGTTCTGTGTCTGGGTGGAGGCTGGTCACAATTGGTGTCCCCTAAGGATTGGTCTTGGGACTGGTGCTCTTCAGCAACTTCATCAATGACATAGATGATGGCATCGAGTGCACCCTCAGCAAGTTTGCAGATGACACCAAGCTGAGCGGTGCGGTCAATACACTGGAGGGAAGGGAAGCCATCTAGAGGGACCTGGACAGGCTGGGGAAGTGAGCCCATGTGAACTTAATGAGGTTCAACAAGGCCAAATACAAGGTGTAGCACTTGGGCTGGGGCAATCCCAGGTATTTATACAGACTGAGGGAAGAACTCCTTGGATCAGCCCTGCAGAGAAGGACTTGGGGGTCCCGGTGGATGAAAAGCTGGACATGAGCCAACAGTGTGCACTTGCAGCCTGGAAGGCTGACTATATCCCGGGCTGCATTAAAAAAGGAGTGGCCAGCAGGGAGAGGGAGGTGATAGTTCTCTTCTCAGCTCTTGTGAGGCCCCATCTGGAGTACTGTGTCCAGGCCTGGAGCCCCCAGCACAAGAAAGATGCAGAGCTCTTGGAATGAGTCCAGAGGAGGGCCACTAAGATGATCAAGGGCTGGAGCACCTCTCCTATTAAAAAAGGTTGAGGGAACTGGGCTTGTTTAGCTTGGAGAGGAGAAGGCTCTGGGGAGATCTCGTTGTGGCCTTCCAATACTCGAAGGGAGCAAATAGGAGGGGGAATGGCTGTTTACGAGGGTCGATAGTGATAGGACAAGGGGGAATGGTTTGAAACTGAGACAGGAGAGATTTAGGTTAGATATGAGGACGAAGTTTTTCACTCAGAGGGTGGTGACACACTGGAACAGGTTGCCCAGAGAAGTTGTGGAAGCTCCATCCCCGGAGGCATTCAAGGCCAGGCTGGATGTGGCTCTGGGCAGCCTGGTCTAGTGGTTCAACCCCACGGCAGCAGGTTGAAACTAGATGATCTTTAAGGTCCTTTTCAACCCAGGCCATTCTATGATTTTTTTTTTGTTGTTTTTTTTGTTTTTTAATATCATTTCTTACACCCACGTATGAACCTCCTTGGAGTTACTGCTTGTGTAACTCAAGTAGGAAAGCAGAAATGAAAGATGGATTTGAAGAAGAAGAATTAGCAGAAACTCCTCTAATAAATGTGCTTCCTACCAGCTTACAGAGCATGTGAGTTTGCAGCTGTTGGAGGGGGTTGTTTATGCTCTTACTAGTTTTAATTCACTATGCAGGTTTTGCACTTGGTTTTATCTGTGGCTTTTAAACACGTCTGGCATTACTTGGAGAAAAACAAGTTAGTCTGCTGTTTCCTACCAGAATGCTGATATACTTTAAAAGTTTCCTAGCCCTGATCCGATGCTGTGTGTGCAGTAGATTGTCATTAGAGAACCCAGAGGAATCGTAATGCTGTGAGGTATCATAACATGGGTCTACAGGCTGTTTTATCAGATGATAGCAGGGTTTGAGCTTGAAGCCATTTTCCCTGAAATGGTATGGTGGGATTTCAGCCGCAAACTTTGAAGAATTACTAACTGTAGAGCACCTTGGTTGCTCTGCTTTTATTTAAAGCTTGTCAAAGCTTTAGTTAGCAAAGTTAGTAAAGTGTGCTGAAAATTGGCTTCCATAAACATGCTGGGAATATACTGCGGTTTGCTCCACTGTATTACTGGGAGATAGTGGGAGATGTGACTTAAGTGAGATCCACCAGTGGGTTAAGAACAGAGCCTGGCATCAGTAAATATAAGTGTCTAAGGGCAGGCCACAGTAACCAGGAGACTGTATTGTGCAAACAGAAATGATGTGTTCTCCTCATCTTTGTTTAGTGGCTCTAGAGTATACCATTATAAATATGCTACTTCAGCAAGAAAATGTAAAATGAATTATTCTACCTTATAATTTACTATTAAATATCAGTGCTGCAAATCTCCTGGCAGACAGCTGGGGTCCTGAACCCATTACAGCACATCAGGAAATACAGACCTCAGGCAAAGTGTTTTTGATGTAGAAATGAATATGCAACACTTGGGCATAGTCTGCAAAGGAAAGAGAAAGGTTATGTGAAATGGACTGGCTCTCTCCTTTCACTGTGTATGGGTGTAAAGGATACAACGTATTATTTTAAGCAGTCCAAGAAGAAAATGCATATTGTCAGTTTTGGTCGACAGAGGAAGAAGATGAAGCCAGCGAACAAAGATCAAGCAGATTGATAGCTCTGCCCTTTGATTAGATCTCCCCTTCAAATATTATTTGGATCAGGTTGTATAGCAAATAATGTATTTACTCATCTTCTACTCCAGATTTTGCTCTTGAAGGCTGTTTGTGGTACTTTTGTTTTTCAAAACAATGGTGAATTTTCATATCATTCCTTGTTGTGCCACCAAATAGAACTGCTCTCAGCACAACTTTAAAATAAAAAGTTCACGAATAGGCAAAAAAAAAAAAAAGAAAAAAAAGAAAAGAAAAATTAAGAGAAAAGGAAATCACAGTTTCTTGTCATGCTTCATTTAATAGCTGTCATGCTCATCAGAAGTGCCTGGCTGTGTATGAGAGCATGTGCTAGGCATGTGTTGGCACATTAGTACATCTTCTGAACCTGCTCTCCCCAGTTTTCCACTGTCATGGCATTTGTAATGTTCCTGTGTTGTTAAGATTTGAGAACTGCCTGTTTCTCATCTTCTCTCCTTTCTTTATTATTAGGCTGTTTTTGGTTTTGTTTTCAATGTTTTTTTTTTCTGTTTTTTTCCATCACTCTGTTCCTTGGTCAGTGGTTTCACTTGGGAAGGGCTGATGAAAATTCAGTCTCTTTACGGTCATGAGAACAGATGCCACCTTATTAAATCATTCCCAGTTCCTATAATATATTAGAAGCAGTGTGTCTACTGCTGGTCCAAAGCCAGCAGTGGTAGCATTAGTTTTTTTAGCTGAGTAAATAATTAATGCCGTGTGATGTTACTTGGATTTTTTTTTCTCCTAAAGCAAATTTTGCTGATTTGCTAAAAAAGGGATTATAAAATTTGTGAGATTTAGCTGTGCCTCTGGTGGAATGTGAATGCTACTTAGCAGTGAGCAGCACTGTTGTATCTGAGGTGAGGAGAATGTTAAAAAGCAGCTTGTATTAAGGGACTGATGTACAGAACATTCACTGCACTGCTCACAGCCATCTCATGATGCGTAGACCACAGCCTGAGACAGAATGCTACAGGTCTGTTTCTTAGAACCACCAGTTTCTTGGCAACACTGATGGAAAAAGCCATCTCTCCAGGGAAAATGGAGCTCAGAAAAGCAGCACTGAACAGCTTCAAGCTGAATAGAGAGGATACAGTGCTTCCTGTGAACTGCAAACCATTCACATGACTCACTCAGGTGGTCCCACCAGCAAAGGCATAAGACAGCTGGGCAAAAAGGATTAAAAAGCTGTCTGCTTGAGTCCACCTGAGGAATTGATGAAAACCAACAGTGTGATATTATGGCTCAATACTGTCCTTTGTGTGGTTCTCTGTGTATGGTCCTATTTTCTCAAATGATGCTTTTGTGCCTTTCTTACTGTCACTTCATCATCAGAAGGAAGCTCTCAACAAGAGTACAGTCTTCACAAGGCCTATTCACAAGTTGTAATGTGACTGTTGTTTCCTGTACATGCATCACAGACCTTTTCTATGTCTGTTGAAGTTCAAAAGTATAGTCTGTCTCCTCTACTGGTAATTGCTAAAGCAGGGAGATTAATCAGCTAGTTCTCCTTATAAGAAAATAGCTCTAGTTATATCAAACTCACAGGCTTGATGCCTCTCAGTTCCTCTTCGTATGCTTTATATATCTTGGTTGTGTTGTGTTATTGTGTCCATGCTCTGGATCAAAACTTTCCCTTCAAAGCTGTTCCAGGTGTGGTTCTGGCAGGAGAAAGTCAGTGTGGGGACTTTGCACACAGGAGCTTTGCTTTACTGGAGCTATGTATTACTGGTATGATGTAACAACACACCCATGGCCCCAGAGGTGAATTGAATCACCAGACATATTACGATGACAGTGCAGAACACCTCTTCCCATGGGAGCTCCTGTGCAAGGGAGGCCAGATAAGGCTGTTATGGATCACTTGTGCTTACAGGCACAAGAACTGTCCCAAGGCTACCCCGCCCTGCCTGGTGCAAGCTGACAGGGAGGAGATCTGGAAGATGTTGGCAAGTTAAGTACCATCTCTCTGTGGATTTGTGTGCAGCGTGGTTCCCAGCACAGGCCTAGAGAGCAAGACTGAAAGGTAGGAGCAATACAAGGAATTCCTTCCTTGATGCACCTCAGGAGGTAAAGTGACAGATGAGGCAGGCTGTTAACAGTATGGTTTACTGAGATCAGGTCAGCCCAGCTGTACCTGTTGGGCCTGTATTGCACTGTGTTTTATTCTGAATTTTAGATTGGTAATCCAGTGACATTTTAAGTTTTATGGTACATCTGCAAAGGAGCAGAATACAGGCAAATTTAATTTTGACTCCTTACATGTGGTTGGCCCAAGACTGTAAGTGACTAGGAGCCTATTGGTGGATTTGAAGATTGATTTGCATCTAAAATCAACTCCTTTTCCTGCAGTGGATCTGCAACTCTCAAAAACTTCATCAGAATTTTAGTCTTTATTCTGTACAGAATTTTTAAGAGTCAGACATTTTACATGCTCTCAAATGCCTAAACATTGAGGGCTGTACTTAAACATTTTACCTCTGCACCTTCTACACTTCTGCCTCAGAGCAGATCAGTGAAGCTGTCCTACCCACCTTCAAGACAGAAATTGCTGATCATTTTTTCTCATTACACTTTGGATAAGCTCTAGTTTCAGTCAGATTCAGTTACTTAGAAATTCAGCGCCTTACTAAAGGCAGTTATTCCCCTAAATAACTACTATAGTAACTACTAAAGTAGTTATTCCCCTAGCTTTTATTGTCCTATCTCTGAACTGTGTTTGAAAATGTTCATTAAAATGAAATGTCTCGCAGCCAACATTATACTCGATATTGTCATGTTCTTCTATTTGATGTATTTGTAACTTGCCAGCATTTAAAATGCTGTTTTGAAGTTTTCAGATTAAATAGCTGTTAATGCCCAGTATCACAGCAACTTTATGGGGCCAGATTGGAGGCCTTGACACAGAATGATAGGCATTTACTGTGCCTTCTGAGTTTATGGCTCAGATGCAAACCAGTAATCTTCAAGTGATACAAGAAAACTTTGTGGGAAGATTTTAATGACCATAAGAGAAGTCATATTGGATGATAAGGAAAAGGAAGGCAAATGTTATTTATATGCTCACTGGAAAAGAGGAGTTCTCAAGGTCTAAGACCTGTGCCATAATTGCTGATTCAACTTCTGTTATCTAAAACATTTAAGCAGATAAGGATTGAATGTTTTTGAAGAAAAAAAAATGTTCAGGTCTTTGAGGTCTGATCATTTACTAAACTAAGTTAGCAGGGAACCTGTTTGCAGCAGGTTCACTCTGCTATGCATTATTTTTATCTTGTTCTCACCCTGCAACATAGGCCTGACAGCATCAGAAGCCAAGAACTAGTTGGAGTTTTTCTAATGGGAGAGAGCTTTGTGTAATTTCCCCATGTTCAACTACTTAGTCTCAATGTGCTGAAAAAATGTCCAAGTACACCACTACAAACTCATCTTTCTTCTTGGGGATTATTGTAAAGTGGTAATAAAAGCGGAGATTATAGATGCCTGTAAGGGAAATAAAGGGTGCTGCTTTCTAAATTGAAGTCAAAAAGCATCCTTTGTTGATGTTTCTCTTGGGAATTTTAGTTTTGAAAGAAATGAAAGTTGAAGGAGAGAGAGACGGATCAACTTAAGCTTGGCTTATGAGCTCACCGACTTGAACTAAGATCAAACCTCTTGGTTCGCTCAGTCTCATCAGTATGCACTGAAAGACCTGAGTGGTGGCCCTGGAAACTGTGTATCAGTGATCCCCTACCACTGCTGCATGCTTAATTGCTCTGTGTCATTTTCTCTATCTATCTCTTTTGATGAAGAAGTGAAGGACTTCCTGGGACAGTGACTTCACATACCAACTGAGCATTAACATGTAGTCATGTTTGAGTGCACTAGATAAATCTCCAGCCATAAACGTCTCCAAATGTTTAAGGCTTGAGCTCCAGGGCTGTTGTTACCTCAGCCCATCTCTAGGTATACTGCATGCAGATGTGTTGAAAGCACATTTCTGGACTGAAATCTATCCATTAACAATATGGCTTGATTCCAGACTGCTAGACTTCTAATGAAATCCAACACATACTGGAGTCAAGGTTTAAATAAAGTCTGGAAGTAAGAAAAACACAAGAATTTGAATCCCTGAAGAAAGAAAGAAAGAATCCATCAAAGTCTGGAGGAAAACTATTTTACTAATAGAAGAGGAGGCAAAATATATCTAGTGGCTCTGTCACTACCTTTGCCTACTTCATTGCAGAT
Source organism: Pavo muticus (assembly GCA_016647715.1). Taxonomy (NCBI): domain Eukaryota; kingdom Metazoa; phylum Chordata; class Aves; order Galliformes; family Phasianidae; genus Pavo; species Pavo muticus. The sequence continues at coordinate 2,015,728 of JACDJE010000055.1, forward strand.
CATACTGTAATAACGTCTATGACAAATATGGACCAAATATGGGCTATTTGCCATTCTGAAAACAAAGATTAAAATTGATGTTATTCTTTCTGTTGTGTAGCAAGACGTAAGCAGCAAATAAGGGAAAAAATGCTCCAGGAAATCAACAGCACAATGAAGAAAATGTTGCTGAGCTTGTCAGAGTGAGCTTTTCAAAGTGACAGAGAGATGGGCTAAGTGGTGGTGGGTCGTTGTTGGAACTTGACCATGAATACCTGCAAAACAAGCAGGTAGAGAAGATTCTTCTAGCTGAACTGAAAATTCATGAGATTTTTGGTTCAGCCAACAAGGGAACATTTACTGCCAATATCCCTGGCTTCCTGTTCATACTGCATTTTATTCTGGAACAATTTCTGTTGGCAATTAGAACATCAGAGGGAGTCTTGCTACTGGGCTTACTGTGCTAGGATTGCACCAGGCGTATCCCAACTCCATCCTTCTGCTATCTCAGAAACATGTTTTGGGAAAGTAGAAATAAAACAGGCCACACTTACTTAGAATTTGTACAAGACTTCCTTTATTATAAATAAAGCTGCAAGGGAAGATCTATACAAATTCAACAGTGTCCTGCTGTAAAAGCAGCGGTTTGAATACAGCGTCACGAATTAAGGAATAATTTAGGTGGAGAGTTATGATATTATTACCCATCTCATCTGCTCTGCCAAGATGGCTACTCATACTACAATTTTACTTCTGAACTACACCCCAGAAAAAAAATCCTACAAAAAAGACAAGTAATAAATAAAGCCATTTATCACATAGGATCCTACGAGAAGAACTCAGTGACTAGCAGCTAAGCTGTTAAAAGTGAGTAAATTCTCATTTCTTCACCACTGAGAAAACACTGCAAAGGCTTTGCATTAAAAACATGGTGAACAAACACCAAATCCTTTTATTTGAATGACGAATAAGTTTTGGATTCCTTTGCTGAAATCCATCTTTATAGCCCTGTAAGACTTGTATACAGAGCAAACCAGAGAGGGAGGAAGTCATATTCTGTGGTTGACACGTAATAAAGAGTGAACTAACAGCTCCCCTTAGAGGACATTCGCCTCCTGAACAGCAACAATAACTTAGACCAAGACATCTCCTAAAGGTGAACGGCTCCTGAGGCTATGTATGTTGTACATCAGTGGTTGTTATCAAGCCACTACTAATTCCATTGCTTTGACAGAACCTATAATAAAGTATTAAAACCACAAGTTGAGGGTGGAGGGAGCGGCTGGAAACCAGAAGAGGCAATAGGAATTCAGTTGCATAATTCTTCTGGTCAGCAAATAGCAAGAACAGCACTGAGACACAAGAAAGAGGTCTGGGAAGGGCAGTTTATTCTTCCTTAAGATCTCTCATTGAGATCAGGGTATTACTAGTGGTGTGCATTCATTACTTGTGTTGTACACTGTTTTAAAAGAAAGTTACTTAAAATCACAAAACCTCACCTCCACCCTCTCCCTTTAAATCTGCTTCCTATCGATTCCCCGCAAGATGTCAGTCAAGGCAGCATTAAATGTGGGTGGCACTAAAAGATCTTAGGACACTTTACTGGCTGACAGCTGATGGAGCTGAACTGTCTTATAATAAACCTCTTTAATGAAATCTGAGTTTGGCCTTTTACTGAAAGGCCTTGTACCTGGTGTGCAAAAGATTTAATACAGGAGAAATGAGGCAGTCCAGGAAATTATGTTCTTCACAACGTGGCACAGCAAAGGTCTGCTCAAGAGAAATATTGTTTGCCCACACCACCCCAGGTGGAACAAGTATCTAACTCTAGTATATATATTGATACATGGCTGGCAAAGACCTCTGCCCTGAGGCTTACTGTAGCACAGCTTATTTCCTCGTAGCCTGAATGCACAGACCAAATCTCGTAAAAGATGCTCAGGGCAAAATGAGCATATTGCATACACATAGGCAAATCGTGCCCAGCAATCTGCTTCCAGGGGAATCAAATCCATAAATACCTTGGCTCAGCTCCAGCCTGGGTTCAAGCAAAACCCTGGGAACGCTTCAGGGTGAGTTTGAGTTTAAAAGCAAACATACACACATGCAGAAAATGAAGGACAGAAGATTCAGTGCACTTCTCAGTTTAGGTTCCCTTTGAGTCTAAGCAGCAGTGCTCTGAGGTGTGCAAAGGCAAGTTTAGGCCTGTTTACATGCCTGTAGGGCTGGTGTTACACAGCTTTGTTCCTACATTTTAAGAGAGAAGTTTATCCTGTTAAATAGCCTTTTCTACTCAACCTTCCCCTGCTCAACCTTACATAAAAGTTATTTTTCAACCCTGTGTGTCATTTCCTCAGAGACTTGGGTCACAAATTTGTTTCTGTTCTTTGGATAGGCTAAATTTAGATGCCTGACAGGAAACGACATAGAAATACTCATTTCTCTCTCACTCGGCTAGGGACAGTTTTAGAAGCAACTCAGACCACAACTACTCCAGCACGACCTCCCTGCAGGCATCCCATGCAAAGCTGGATCTGCTACTGGCACTGCACGGTTAACCTAGCAGGCAGAAGCAGCAAATTGCTTGGGTTTGCTCTGTGGCTTCTAAAGGAGCCTCAAGGCTCCAGTATTCACCTCCCCACACACTCCCCTGGCCACACACCTCTGCCTGTCACTACCTGTTTGCCACAACCCCTGCAATTGCTCCTGCTCTCTTTCCCACTAGTGAAGACTGACTTAACTGATGAAAGCCACTGGCTCACAGCACTCAGTGTTAGCAATTAGTCCTGTCCTGTTGCTCTGCCAGCCTTGGCAGTCTCTCAGGCACTAACGATCTGAGACTTTCCTACTGGCAGTAGCAACTAGACTCTTCTTTTGCTTCCTACTCCATTTTCTACTCAGAAATATTACTTGAGGATCCCATGGCTGTGATAATAAAAGCCAAGGAAAACTGCAATTTGAGCCAAGAACTCCCTGTTCCCACCAGTGCTTTCTTGTGAACCAGCTGTGGAAATGGGTGTTGCAGTTTTCTTTGCTTTGGTGTAGAAAATGTCCCTCAATGATGGGGGGACAGACATAAGCAGACATGAAGGATGTGAAGAAATGGTTTGTACAAGGAAAAAGGAAGAGAGGATACAAAAATTTATAGTTTGCTACCTGTGGTTCCCAAGAGTAAACATTACCAAAGCAGCAGCCTGGAGATGGATTGAGGAGACCTGATAATGAGTCAAACAGGTAGCTTTTACTTGGGTACCTGGCAGCAGAAAGGAATGACACACCATAAGAGAGCTGCAGAGACAGCAGTGCCATGCTCTGCCACACGTGCACCTCCTGCAACTCTCCTCCTAATTCAGAGCCATCTTGCTGTCTTGGCCTCACTAAAACCATGCTGAGAGAGATAGTGAGTTTCCTCCTGGTATCAGACTCCTGAGATTGGGCTTATTACAGAATAATTTTGAGGAGTTTCCTCTTTAATAAAAGCAAACCCTGCAGCAATCATTTCTCTCTTTGCTAGTTTTCAGACTTGCTGCCTGGAGATAAGGAAAACAAACAAATAAACCAAAAAGCCAGAACCCAGTAACAGCATTTCTCTCTTATATGACGTAAATAAGGTTCCTGGCCATTCATCCATGGAAAATGGCCAAGAATAAAATCCACTCATTGTGCTACTATGAAGAAAATGGAAAACACAAATGAAATGGTCTCAAGACACTGATCCCGCTGACTGCTCTGTTATATTCTTCCCAGGGAAAAAAATGCTTGGAGCACAGGAGTGGTTTTGATGGACAGGACTGCTTAAATTAGTGCTGCAAGTCCTATCAAAATGCACTTTTTAAACCCACTGTTCCCTTTCAATTAAAGGGCCGTGCTGGATTTAAAGATCTCCATCCAGTCTAGAATTGTGCATGACCTCAGTAGTGACTCTCCTTCCCAGCTGAGGCTCACGCTGCACCTCCCATAGGTCTCAGAGCTCCTGCTCTCCTGTCTGCAAGCAGACCGCCACCACTTTGAAGGCACCAGAATAAATTAGTCGTGTTCATTGCTCATCACCACTGTAGCATGACTGAGGCACAATAGAAAAATATATTCTTAGCTGCATAAAACCCTGCCAGCCCAACTGTGGAGCAGAAACTTACTTTTATACCATCTCTTCCAGTTTCTCTCTATTCTCCCCCCATCCCTTCCTCCTTACTGCAGAAACCATGACACAGACATGGTTCAGCTGCAGACAACAAGCTGCACTGGCAAAGTCAGTTGTCTCTGTAAGGCTTCGGAAAGCTGCACTCTGGATTTGTGCTTAGAGGAACAAGTGTTTTCCTGCTGGCTTTGGTTAAACAGATTCCTTTTGGATCCCATTGGTGTGTACATGGGGAATGTGCACCATGTACTCATTTATCAGTGCAGATGTGTTCCTGAGCATCTCATGGAATGTGTCAATTGTCTTTCTGTAAACATCCCTGTGTAGAACAAAAAGACGGAAAAGGTTGAGAGGCTCAGCCCTCTGGAATATGATGGGGAAGCCCAGCTCTGCTGGTACCTTCCCATTGCCAATGAAAAAGTGGTAGAGCTTCTTTTCATGCAAACATTTCTCCAGGAATTTCAGCATGTCCTGCAGACGGGCCTCCAGCTTCTCCGGGGCCCAGTCCTGACTTGGACGTGTCTGCAGCAGATGCAGCAACACTGTCTTCAGGTGGTAATTGGTGAGACCACTTGGACCTGTGAGGCTGCACTGCTTCCCGTGGAGGAAGGAGAGGATCTGAAGGCAGCTGACATGGCAGGCATTGGCAGGCAGCATTTTGGAGATCATCTGGATGAACCTCCTCTCATACACTGCAAAGGTGAGAAACCAGTGAGTGCTGGAGGGGAGGTCTGCTGCCAGGCAGTTCCGAGGGAAATGAGAGATGAAGTAAACATCAGAGTTCTCGTACTGCACCACAGGGGTGAGGTTGAAGGCAATTGATTTCCCTGATCTAAATTTTATCTTCAGGGCTCCTGGGGAGTCCAAGAGGCTAAAAGACAGGTCGAATTCATACTTGTGGGAAATTTTGTTCCAGGCCTTGGTGACTGCAATCTGGAACCACTTCATGACTTGGTCAGCATCGAGATATTGCGTATTTTTGAAGCACAGGAGGTCTTCCATTTCACTGCTGAGCCTGGTAGTATTGCCTTGGCTATGGAGGAGGCACAGCATATCTTCTCCTAGTTTAGTCTTGTCACAGATGCAACCTGTCTCATCCTCATCTCCCCTGCATACCTTGATAGTGCCGTAACCTTGTTCATCTGGGGGAAAAGAGTCACCGGAGCACCATATCTGGGACCGGAAACAGTATGGCTCTGGGGGTGCAAAAGGCACTATCAGATCGCAGACAAAAGGTTTACGCACTCTCCAATTCTCATACATGCTCCCCACACCCATGCAGTCCTCCACTTCCATGTCAGCATCCCGATTACAAACACTCCTCAAGGCCTCCAGCAGGTCATCTGCAAAGCCTTCCACCATCTCCCGCATCCTGGCCATGTCTCCAGTGGTACCCAGGATGCGCTTCTCATAGAAGCTGGCTAAGATGGCCTTGTCAGGGAAGGCCACCCCTTTAAATGCTTTCCCCAGGACAGCCATGTCATCCTCGTCTGCTCCTGTGTCCTGCCAATTCCCCTCCTGGAAATCCTGCCTCCAGAGCTCGATCAATAGGAAGATGACCATGGAAAGAGCAGTCCACATATCCCATTGGACCTTTTCCTCTTTGACATCCTCCACTACTTTCGCTGCTTTTTCCAGAACCTTCTGTGCAGCTTCCTGGCCTTCGATTTCCTGTTCCAAGCGCAACTTCTCTAGCCGAAGGATCTCTTCCCGCTCCTTCATCTTCTGGATGATTTCTTCTGTATTCTCGAGGACAGTGCCATTCTCTTTAGGGAAGAGGAGTGGGTGGTTGACAATAGCTGTAATCACCACTAGGCACACTCGGAAGATTCCCACGGGCATGGCAGTTCTTTCACTGAAAGAGAAAAAAGGCAGAATGACCCACGATTCAGAGTATCTTCTCTCAGGAAGAAAAACATAAAAATCCCCACTTGAATAAAAGATACAGCATCCTTTCTAACTCTATACAAAACGCTTGAGTTCCTAAGCCCATTCCTGTTTCTACAGGTTAGAAACTAAGCTTCTCAAAGAGACTTTATCAAACTTGATCTGTGGATGGTAAGAATGAAAGGATCTTTCTCATTATATCAGCTTTGAAAAACCCAACGATGAAGCCACTCGCTACTGTCAACCCACTGCTGGGATACTGTGGCAGGACCTCCCCATATATAAAAAAAGAGGGCAGGAGATGATTACTACTTGCCCTCACCATAAGGCTATAGTTGAAGTAAGGCAGATGTGCCAATGGCGTAGGCAGGCTATTCTGGCTACCTTCCACATGAATCATATCTGGGGACCCACACAGCCAGCTGAGTCAGTGCTGGCTGTGTGCACCTGGGTGGGAACAAGCCAGCATCGTTTTGTGCTTCCAAGCAGGTTCTACAGACAGAGTCAGGATCAGCCTGTGGCAAATCCTCCCAGCCCCCAAAACGCCTATTACTGTTGTACCTGGAAAAACATTCTTAACTGGAAAGGATTTCCTTTAACCCAGTGGTTTTAAAAGCATCAGGTTGTTTACTTTTGGTGTTTACTATTAATCACTATTAATCCTGCTGTCCCAGACCCTGGGCAAGGAGGAGAACATCTCTGATAGTCTCATTCTCTGCTCTGCTCTGTCTTCACAGAGCATGCAACAAACTCAGATCTATTCCAGTGGGCTTTGTTATTGTTAGTGCATAACGAACTTCAGGTCTGAGTGGCAGAAACCTAAGCGCCCTTACTGTGAGCACTCACTATGCATAGGAACTGTATCCTTTGGCATGCGATTATCTTTGCTTATAAGAGGGCTGGGACTCAAATAACAAGGCAAAGGAACAGGATTGAGTAGCATTGTCCAGGCAGAAAGAAAATTCACAAGGTGCTCAGGATAACGCGAAGTGCCCCTCCCAGTGTAACGTTTACTAACAATCCTTTTTTTAGATCATCCTCTGTACATACATAGATGCACACCCTTACACAGACTTTGCATTGAAGATGGCTTGCTGGCCTTTCTTGTCCCTTTTACATTTATATTAACTCTTCAAATCATCAGGCAATTAATTAAAGCTGAATTGATGCCCAAAGCTGGATGTTCCAGTTATTCTGTGAGCTCCATGCCTGGCCACATTTTAAAAATAGACTGGGCTCACCCTGCATTGCAAAAGGCTTTATCGGTTTGCCGGGGCAGGGCAGGAAGCCCTGCTGAGATCCTTTCCTGAGTGCTACGCTCTTGCAGGCTATGTGAGCTTTCCAAGCCTAAAAATAACATGGCCAGAAGCAAGAGGCCATTGCAGTAGTCTTGACCAGGACAACATTGCTCCTTTGCCTTGCCCCAACCCTGTTTAGATGTTTTATGTTACTATAATACTTCTTGAGTGCGTATGGCTTCCTTTTCATGTTCTTGTACCCTTCAAAATTCTCCCATGCCCAGATGGACATGGCCACACTACTTCCAGAGGCTACCTGCTCCAAAGCAGATGGAACCAGGCGAGCAATTCTCCAGCCCAGTGCTGGCCAGCTCAACTGAATTCATTTTGGATTGCACTGAAAAGTCTAGGATATCCCTGCTGATTTTGAAGGACTAGAATAGTAAGCATGTACACTACATCGTTCCCCAGTAAGCTGCACAGGCATCAACATCTGGAGGCAAGCCAGGATGAAAACTGACTTGATGTCAGGATGGAAATGAGAACGTCCAGTTTAGCATGAATTTGCAAGAGACATCGGTTTTCAGCCTTCAAACTGAGGAAGTTCTGACCAAAACTGCCCTTTTACTGCTGTAGCAGTTTACACTGGAAAATGAAGACTAACATGAAGTCCAGTTCGGGCAGAAGGTTAATGATGCTCAGTGGCCAAGGTCAGTGGAACCTGCTCGTCAGCTCCAAGGGTGGCACAGGCAGAGCATTCCCACATCTCATCAGAGACAGCTTTCCTGGCTAACATGGGAAGACTAATTCATACAGGTGAAACCAGTAGCACTGCCTGCTAGGGCGGTCCAGTCTTCCCCACAAAAGCTGCTCTCTTCACTTGCTTTCAACTTCAGTCCAAGCAATTTAAGCTTGATAAAAATATTTATGCCTGCTCTGGCTGAGACAGTTTTGTGTGGGGAAGAGGGAGGGAGTCCAAATGTTTCCAAGCTGGAGACTAACAAAAAGAAACACCGTTGTTTCATCTACACATCAAATTTAGTGACATTTCATGCATGAAAAACAAAATGAAAGTATTCATGAGGTTTTAAGAAGGCAAGTTTCCAAAGCAGTCTTCAACCTTTTCCAATTTTCTGGGCACACCATTCATTTGCCATTCTAAACACAGTCATTGTCCATGCTCAGCAACAGGCTTACATCTTGCAACCTTCTGCACTCTCTCTTGCCATAGTCCCAGGGCTCCAAAGGTCCGTCCAAACCCACCTCCAACCCCAGAGTGATTGGTTTCCTCCTGGGCATTTTTGCAGCACTCACTGCTTCAGTGACTGGCACTTGGTGGATGCTAAGGTTAATGACACCTCCGAATAGGCCTGAGAAGTGAGGGAGCAGGTACCATTCCTGCTCCAGATGGGAACGAGGACTCAGGGAGATAAAAGCAGCTGATAGTTCTGTTGCCATTAAAAACAACCATCAACACCATCCAACAGCAGGTTGTATGTTCAAAGTCTTCCCCAGGAGCACCTGTGGCTCTCTCTGCTCAGCTCCTGGGCAAGTCACACCTCATCCTTCCAAGCCTGAAGGAGCCTCTTTGCTACGGCACCACAACCAGCTCCACAACAGGTCCTGAATGATGCAGGGAGGCCTGAGAGGGAAGGGAAAAGGCAACACTGCCATCTTCTCTGAAGACATGGAGAATATTTCTCTTTCACTAATGGCTCCTTTCTTTCCCCAGAAGCTTCTCATACTGCTGCATTTTCCCTCAGAGTTATTTTCCCCTTAAATTTTGAATCATGGGAAGCAAAACATGCTCTGGCTGGTGTTCAGCAATAAAGCAGATAGGAGCAAGCTGAGGCTTTGATTCTTAAATTAGAAAAACCCAAGTCAAGCTACTGAATGTGGTTCAGTAACGCACTGAAATACGCTGAGACGTCATTTATGACATACTCGATTACTTCCTGCAATTTGGCTGACACAAACGGCAGTGAATAGGTGGCTCTACTTTGTGTTTCACTTTGGTAGGCAGCAAGAAAAGCAGCTATTTGAAAAAGTGATAGTAACTACACCTGGATAGGAGCTTTTTTCTTCGAAAGGTGACAAGTCTTTGAAACCAGGGTTTTCAGGGAAACAAATATAATTTTTTACAAGGTCCTTGAGGTCTACAAAGGACTCTGCTGCATGTTTTGACCAGAGAGAGAAATAGGCAGAGCAGCTACCAACCTACACTTGGACTCTCTTGCTGGGAAGAAACAAATTCCAAACTCTGAGGTTTCAGGCCTGCCCAGCTGTACTCCCTCACTGCTGAACTTCTGGGAGCTCCACGATTCCCTTCCTGCTGCATCAGAAAACAAATTGCCTTTTGGCCTGAAAATGCTTGTGCTGTATTTATGAAGACCTAGTTAAGACAAAAATGAACATCCTCAGTGTAAAAAATATTACAGAATTAAGTTTGCTGAAAGCCCTTTGTGATGCACTATGCTCTTCTCCAGTTTGCAAACACTGCTGCCTCTGCAGGTATGTACTTGGCAGCAGCAGAGAGAAATTAAGTTTCCTCTTACTTCAAGGACTTGTTACTTGAGGACTTCAGGCTCTGAACTGTACGAAGCGTACAGAGAAGAGAAATGGGAATTGTAGAAATGCACATCAGTATTATTGTTCCTGACAAAAACTTGGAAAGATGCACTTTAATTAGTCAACCTCACACCACTGGCACTGCTGTTTTTCTGCCATCTCCCTATCAATATTTACAGAGCAATCAAAAGACCTTTGCTGACTCAGGAGAGATAGTGAAGGCAGTTTTTCTTCCAGTTTACAGATAAAGCTTCAGGGATAGACATGTGCTGAATCGATATTCATGGAAAAATGCAAAGGTACTTCTAGAGAGGGCAATACAATGGTAAAGGTATTAGAGTGGTCTTTACCATTAGCTGCAGAGAATTTGTTGCTCAAATTTTGCTTGTTTTGTGCTAAGAAGAAAAACAACAACAAAATAATTCAGGGTGTGATTTTATTTGTACACATTTTTATAAGAGAGCACACATCTCTACCCTTGTAGTCTGATGACAAACTTCTCCTAAAAGCCCTCCTCCAAATTCAGGAGGGGTAGCAGTAATTTAAGTTTTAGTCTCTTTCTCAGCCCTTGAGGTGGCTGCACTCATCATCTGGCTGCTTTCATGTCAGCATGGTGCTCTTCAGCTTTGACCTGAGCTTTCTCAGGAACTGAGGAATTGGTATTGACAGGACTTCAGTCAAACCAAGTTCTTGAGACCATTTTTACTGAAGAAGCATTTTCTGAGGTGGGCAGAAGCCGAGTGCCATTCTGGTGAAAATTTCAGACCAGAATCAAGTGAGGCCTCCTATGCCAGCACTGCATTAGTTGGGGCCTGAAGGTTACCTGATGGGATGGACACTGCCAGCAGAGTTGCTCCTGGGAGGCATCGCAGCCAAGCATTTTATCTTGAAACAAGACTTTCCAGGTCCACTGGAGTCAGCCAAGTGTGGTTGGCAAGGCAGTTGACCCTGGGGGAGGTTGGAACGGCCATGCAGCTGAGGCAAACACACAGAAGCTGACACATTGAAACAAAGCCTGAAGGTGACCAAGGGCAAATTGCACCAGTTTACATTTCCTACCTGGCTGCGCAGATATTAGCACATGTAATCATGTCTAGTTTTCAAGTGGGGATAGCTCCTGGCATAGATAGCAAGAGCCTAGGGGCTGAGACAGGAATCTTCAGCTGATTTCTGCATGCCCAGACCCTGCTGTTGCAATGAGAAAATGCTCCCAGACGTGTATACAGCAATGGAGATACTCCACTTTCTGCTCCATCGTGAGCTTCTACACATTGCTTTGACAACAGCCAGCAGAGCCCAACTCTAAATGGAGCACTGGCAAAGGCTCCTGCCTTCCCTTCTCTTGAGCATGCAGTCACCTGCAGCGCATGCAGCCCAGCCAGAAAAAAACAGCAGCAACAAAAAGCAATACAGAGTTTGAGCAGCACAAACTTGTGCTGTTGTTTCACCCTCTATAGATTAAGCTTATGAGCAGCATGCAGAACATTCATGAAATGAGTTACTGTCACAGCTGGTTGAGCGTAGACTGGTGGGGACAGGTTTTGTCTTTGCCTCTCTACTAAAGCAACCAGTGGAAAGGACTGAATACACCAACGCATGAGGTGCAAAGGCCTGGATGGTGAGACCATAACCACGTCTAAAAGCAGACCTAGCCAGCTGGCCTGCTCCGGACTGCACAAGATACATATGACAATGTGGCTGCCTTCCCAAACATGTTTAGGAAGCCCCACACCAGGTTAGCTGCGAGGCCACAGGACAGCAGTTGGACAAGGCCACTTGTCCAATAACCATTGTTTTGCTGCTTGATTGAGAACATCAGCCTTCTCAACATCCGTGAACATCCTGTACCAGGCCTGCTGTGGTGCCAATGGGGTCATTTGCACAGCCCCAGTCGGACATCCTGCCCAACAGGTCTGCTGTGGACATTCGGAAGCAATATGTTCTTGTGAGGTCATCAGATCAGTTATTTCCAAGGAAATGCTGACGCTCATCCTGTGTACAGGACTAGGGAGCCCTCCCTTCCCAAAGATGGGGAGATTTGAAGTGGATAAGCACGTGAGCGGCACTGACATTGCTCTGGAGGCAGACACTACTGTGTGGCCTGTACTGGCCTCAGGACCAGTATATACACTACGGGCTACACAGGAAGGACCCACAAAGGTCCCAGCAAGCAGTGACTTCGCTAGCACCACTCCAAGCAGAGGAGTGCCCAACTTGCCCTGGGGAGGCTGAGGAGCCTCTTGCATGTCTTCCAATCATTCATTATCTTTGCCATCAGGAAGCTCCTTCCTCATGTCTCAAACTCTTTCTTACTGCAGTTTGAATCTCTAACTTTCCAGAGAAAACTGTGAGTAGAAGTAGAATAAACTATTTCTTTTCTTCTTGCAGAAGCACTTTAGAGGCTCTCCCCTCCTGCTTCAGCTTTCTCTGCACACAGATGCATTCGTAAGATGTTGACATAATATCCTACAACCCCTCTTCCCCTGCCCCTAAAACCTGGATAGTACAAGGAGTTGTACTACATCTGGCATATACAGAGTTATTTGCCTTCTAGTGCTCTTTTCCAAAACCTAAAGAGATATGGTACTTGCTAGATTTTCAGTTTCACCTATGAGTGGGGTTGTATCTGGGTATTTCTAAGTCAGCATTTCAGCAGCACCACATCATTCCTGTATACACAGAAAGAACATGACTCTGGCCCCACTTATACCACCAGCAGCTAGCAGCTACTGTCAAGGACGGCTGCGATAGTTGCTAGATAAACACAGAGCCACATCATGCCCTCACAGCACTCACTGCTTCTATGTAAGGCTGGACACAAGAGGGAATGCCCATGGAGATCAGGAGATAAAACTAACAGCATGAGGAGTATGTTTCTCAACACCCTGCCTCAATGTCCTTTTGCTATTTGACTCTGCAGGCCAGCTCAGCTCTCACTAGCAAGCAGGACGAGGGCTGCCTGTGCACTGCCTCAGCTCCCCCTGCTATGGCCAGGAGGGGTTTTCACAAACTGCAACACACTACTCGCTGTAAGAGATGCGTGAGGGGAAAGGTAGGAAATGTGTAAGTGGTTCCCACCCACGCACTGAGCTGTTGTGGTAGGATCCTGGCCAGGAACAGCTTGGCTTTTTAAGCTGAATAAATTTTGTCTGTTAACTGAGAGGAGAACAATTGAAGTAGACTAAACTTTTGTGTTTTTAGGAGGAGAAAAGACACGCACTAAGACATTAAAAAAAAAAAACTTTGGCTTACCAGCCTCACCAGCTTCCTCCCCCTCAAACCAACTGTGATGGGAGCCAGGTCACTCCCTTGCACAATCTTTCATCAGCACAGATGGACACAAATGACAGTGACCCCCCACTGCTCTACCAAAAGCCCGATAATGTCAACCACAATGTTAGGAGCAATGTCACTGCACACACACTGTCTGGCCTCCATCATGCTCACAATGGGACCTGCTCTGGCAGTTGCACTCTTGATCACACAACCTTGCATGTGTGGGCAGCCAAGGCTCTTTGGTTCATAGGGGACAGTCACCTCATGGAAAGCTGGTGTGAGCACAAAAAGGGATCAACTGCCAAGATATCTGTTTAAACCTGCCTTTTTTTTTCCCTCCCAGTTAATTCCCAAGAAGGTGAAGAAAACTTAGGCAGTGTCATTAAATCAGGTAGCAGTTACTTTGACTCTCCTTATCCTATGGTAAACATATTGCCTGCATCCCTATATAACCGATTTAACTGCATATTAAACATTCAATGACATGGATGCCTCAGCATGCGAAGAGTTGGAGGAAACTACTAGAAAGCTGGTTTCCCAGCAGGGATACACCACTCCAGCACATCTAAGAAGTATGCATGCATATATAGGCACAGCTCAGATGTAACTGGCAGAATGATTGTTTTACATGTGATGCTTTGAGGCCCCATTTCAGTTGCGTAACATCGAGCATTTATATATTACAGTTAGTAGAAAGCACATCCCTTGAATTGCCAGACACCTCCACATTGAGAGGTTGAACCAAAAACAGCAAAAATAAATTGTCATTGTAGGCTGGGAATTCACTTGAACTAAGATCTCCACCATAGTCTTGACTCAGTAAGAAAGTAACAGTCACATCAGGAGATCAACAGGCCCAAGAATAAATAGGGCTTAAATAGGACTGAGAAATGCTAGATGAGATTGATGGTCTTTGTGATATTGGACTATTGTTTTGATAACTAGTTACAGCTGTTTGTATTCAAACATTTGGGTAGGGACAATATTTTAAAGCTGACTATTGTAGCAAGTACATCACCACAGAAATGAAAAACAATGCTTTATTCGATTGCCTGAAATCCCAGCTTTTTAATAAAATACAATACAGTTCCTTAAATGAAGCAGAAACACCAGACCATGAAAGCCTCTGCAGGGATGGATGAAGTGTGGAAGGAGAAGAGAGCAGTAAAGAGCACTTTTACTGCAAGGCTTCCTCTGTTCTCACTAGGAAACTCGCTACTCTCACAACTGCTTCCTCTGCTTTCCCTAGGATAACTCCCCAGTCTAAACAGAGGCAGTCTGCATTTCATGCCAGCATCTGCAGGAAGAATCAGGCCCTCTAACTTCATTACACAGTGGCTCTAGAAATGAACAGCAGAAACAACACAAATACTCTTGGAATCAATAAGCCCATTCTTGGCTTGCTAGTCATAAACCTAAAAACTGCCAAGAGACACGTATGCACACAAATATGTTGGCTGCACAGTACTGCTGGCTATCCCTGCTTTTCAAAAACAGTTTGAATTAATAAAAAAAAAACAGAAGAGAAAAATAAACCCTTATAAGAAAACAAATCATCCCACCTTTGTACCGTGTTTCCACTAGCTCAGAGCCATTTCCACCCAAGGGACTGACTCAGAGACTAGACTACTGCTACATGCATGTGTATGTAATAATTTTCTTGTGCTCTTTGCTCAGTCCCCTCTACTCACCAACAAAAGATCTTTCAGCTTTTTCCTTCCCTGAACAGTTTGTGAAGTGACTGCTGGGAAGAAAAACTCTGGAAAGATTTAATGGGATAAGAATGATGTAACACGCAGCGCTGTTAGCAAAAGTACCAAACACACATGTGAGGGCCATGAAGCCACGTGGTTTTCATTTGGGATGTGTGGGGTGAACACAGATGCTTGCTTCCTTTATAACATAAGCACAACAAAGGAGGACTTTGTTTGAAAGCCAAGGGGCAGGCTCTCTGCACACTTAAAGGCTGAGTTATAAAGTAGTGGGAACTGTGAGTCATAGCTGTGGGGCCTCTTATCATGGGCACAAAAATCCCCTCTGCTGCAGCAGAGCTTAGCTTTGGAGCAAAGAGCTTCCAGCCCTGCATGGGAGACTGAAAGCATCCAGGACTAACAGCAAACACAGGGGTGAGCTAAGAACACGTGCGGGGGATGACTTACAACACAGATACGTCCTTTTCAGTTGACATTTCCTCTCGTAACTCCTTCAGATCCTGAGGTCATAACCTGTGCTGGTTCCAACTGCATCAAGCAGCTTTGGCTCAATGAGCTGGGATGGACATCATCCTAGCACCTTCATATTGGCTTTTGTATTTGGCTGCAAAGGAGTGTGGCCTTGATGCTTAATTTGAGCAGAGCTAGCTGTCCAGGTAGGACTGTAGCAGAGCTCTATGTCCTTAAATTACCTGAATTGCCAAGTAACTTATGTCATGGTGTGTCACAGTAAGGGAGGATCGGCTGATTGATTACAGCTACCCGAAATACAGAGACCTATCTCAATCCTTGCCCCTCCTAGCCTGGGAGAAGATAAGTCTTCTCCAATTATCACCAGTGGCTTGCCATCTGCAGCTTAGGAGTGGCTGTACTACAGAAAATCCAAGTGCTCTTTCTCACATTTTCAACAGTCCTGAGGTATTTTGTTGCTAAATCTCCAGAGACAGTTAGAATTTAACTCTCATCTGAAACCAGTGGCAGTCAGGTACCTGAACATCTGGGGGCAAATGATTTAGGAGCTAAGCATTTTGAATCCAGGTATAAACACAAACATATGCCTGTATCATGCAGATTAAGTGTCTCAGTTTATGCTTGAGAGCATCTCCTTAGCTCCACCTCTAGTATTTATCAACATTCTCCAAGAGCTTAGGGATAGAAAAATAGAGATAAAAGAGTTCTGAAAAAGCAATACAGTCTCTATTGCCTACACTCATCGCCTACACTGCTTGGATGGTTTTAGGCAAGTCTGCTTTGCTCTGAAAAGCTTCCAGCAAATCTTCATCTCTGCATCACAAGACAGTCTAGACTAGGGCTTAACTACCTCTATCTGTAGGAATTTCTCCTTATCACCGTGTGCGCTTTCTCCAAAGAAAGGTGTAAGCCCTGCATGGGTTCTGGCACATATAGATGCTATCTTGTCTTAGGGAGTTACTTCTCTTCCCAAAGACAGTGTGGGAACCTTTTGCTCCCACTCACCATCATGTGCTCCCTGAGCACCACAAAATCCTCTGCGATTCAGAAGAACTGAAAGCAAGGCACTCTGAAGTTGAGTTTCATTGTTTTCATTTGTTTTTGGCAGCAGACTGTGTCTTTTCAGTTGATGGCACCCACCATCCCTTGGGTGAACCCAGAGAAAGATGCAGCCAATAGTCACACAGGTGGCTCAACTGACTCCTTTAATATGTCACTTTCCTACTCTGGCTCCAACACCTTCTCTGTATGCTCTTCCCTCTGGTTTTGAAAATGAAGGAACAGTACATTTTCTTTTGCCAGGCAACTGAAGTAACCATATGAATCAGAGGCTGTGCCTAACAGGGCCTAAATTCTGCAACAGTTGGCCTCAGTGACTTTCACCCTTGCCAACACCATGCTTGGTTTTTCCAAGCCACATGCATTGCAGTGGGGTGCATCAGATATTTGTCATGTAAATGCTGAAAAAGCATCTCTACCCTGGAGCACATATCACTGATATAAATAACATGCTGGATCAGCCAGAAAAACCTGCCTTAGGAAGAGGAATAATAATGAAACGTGGTAGAGGGAAAAGAAAAAGAGAAAAAAACTCATTTACACACAGGCAGTGGCAATGAGCCAGCTCTCACAGCTTTGATCCAGGCTGATTCAAGAAGCTAGCCAGGGAACGCTGTGAGCCGAGCTTTGCTAGAGCAGAGCAGCTGTCTGAACTGAGATGGGAAAAAGGGAACAAACACCACCCAACACAGACACAGCTCCAGAATAAATAAGAAAAGGAATTAAATCACATGGAGTACATGAAGTAACAGGTACTCAGAGCTGCAGCAGGACATTGTGGCAGCCAGGACTGCTGCTCTGGTGGCTGCTTCTGTTACCATCTCTGTTTCCTCCCTTCCCACCATTCTATCTCAAGTCACACTTGCAGTGTCGTACCACCAGACTTGTGGGTTTCACTGGGCAGTTCTGCTTTCTGCGGGTTTCTCAGGGATTTTCATACAAGCATAATCTGGACCAGTAAAACTGTGCATTGCTGCCTTGTAAAAGCTGCTGTTTCACTTCAATCCAGCTGTCTCTGATGTCTGTCACCCCTAACCATCAGGAGGCACTTCCAGGCCTTTTCCCCCAGCTTTGACACTTGTAAAAGGGGGGGGGGATCTACAGTTCTCCCTGTATGGGTAAAGTACCTTTGTCAGGTTCTCCTGCATAGCAGTAGCAGCTGTCAGCAAAGCATGTACCTCTTAGTTCCTGCCTGTCTTCCCCTCTGACTAGACACCTACGGTACCAAACAGCCAGATAAGAGGAATTTTACACTGAATGCCAGAAGTGAGAGCTTCTTAACAAACTTCCAAACTGAAGCCATTTACCAAAGAAACCTTCTCAGTACTGCTACATCAGGTAGTCTCTGTCTGACCTTTACTGCTGGGAACAACACTAAATGATGAACCACACCACTTCCCTTACAGCATTTCTCCTGCAAGATTTCATCAAGAGACTCTCCCAAATTATGTGAATGCTGGAAAGAAGAATGACCCCTGGAGCACTTACCTGCTACACGATTTTGCAGGTGTTCGTTAAACTTCACATTACTATGATCACCACAATGCAGAGAAGACTCCGTTCAGTCACTCACTGCTGAAGCACAGCCAGGAAGTCTGCAAAGAGAATGAATGAGGAAGTTCAGACAGAAGATGGGTACATAACGCAGTTAACTAAATTAGGAATTGATTAAAATAGTTAATTCCCCCCTCCTTACTCAGTAAAATGATTACAGAAGCTCAAGATCTGAAATAATCAGCTTTGAAGTGATCAGGAAAGAGTTAAAACTCCTCCCATGAGGAAGGGTGAGAATGGCACGGCGGGTCTGTCAGTGTTGCAGACACATGGGCAGACAAGAACCTCCCTCCTCCGACTCCATCCTCACCGACCAGCTCTCTCCTTTAAAATGGATTAGGGTCGAATTAGCAGCTGCGTAAGTGTAAGGGCTGGGACGGCTCTGTCTGGGATTGGTCTGTCTCAGAAAAGTCATCCAGCTGCCTTAAGCAGCTTGCGAGGTAGAAATACTTGCTAGGGGAGCTGGGTTCGGAGAGGTAATGTGAGAAACAGAAAATGAAGGAGAAGATGCAGGAAACAGTTTGAGAGCGTGCAGGAAGATATGAAGTGCAGAACCATAAGATAAACTACCACATTCTGGGAGGACAGCGAATCTATGAAATTTTAGATGCAACAGGAAACAAAGTGAAGTCCTTGAGCAGAAGTGGTCGATTGGTGCAACAAGCAGAGGTCACCCAGCTGTTCGCAGGCAGCCGGGAACAGGCAGCACCTCCCTCTCGCCCAGCTGCCATCACAGCCACTTCAAACCCCTGATCCAAAGCCTGATGAAAGCAGCAGCTTGTCCGTGGGCTGAGCTTTGGAGCTAGGTCCTTGGAGGGCTTAGTGTTCAGCTGATGCACCCTTGCTGTCCTGAATCGCTTCATGTTGGCAGCTCTTGGGTCAGGGTTGATCAACTCTCCCTCCTCCCACGTACCTGCTCTGAGCAGATCATCTGCAGTCTCACTTCTCCATTTCCATCTTGAACTCTGAGGCCAAATTGGACAAACAGGCTCAGCCCTGACTTCCTGTGTCTCTGCACCACAACACTACTGAGGCTGCTGAGCCAGGCAATCCAACCCCAGAAGGGCTGGATCCACACTGTAATATTGCAGTGACTGTTAGCCCTCAGGGTCCGCAGAGCCTAGTCCTGTAATGGCTCAAAGCCGGTTGGGTACAGCAAGAAATTCTGCTGGGAGGGAAAAAGCTGAGGAGTGCAGTGCTGCTGGACAGGAAGAAGAGCAGGAAAATGATGCTAAGGGGCCAGAAGAACCCAGCTCCAAGGCTCACGTTCAAGACTAGCTCAGCCAGCCTTGTATGACCCACAAGTGTGGAAACCAAAACAAGCTAAAAAAAGAACCCTGCCGTAACTGCACTCCTGGGCTGGCTCTCCATCCCTCAGCCTAAACAGATCTTGGCTACCTGCCTCCTTTCTTCTTCCTCATGCTGAGGGGTGAATGGGCAGAAGGCTTTGCTTACACAGCTGAGCATACCTGCTAAACCTGGATTTCGTGGCTGGGCACATGGCACTCCTGGCCAAGCTCCCTCCCTGCCTACAGCTGCACAGCCCGCCTTTACCTCTCTCCCCCACCCAGCAATTATGTGTCAGGATGGAAAGTACATGCTCTGGCAGCAAAGCTGCTTCTTCTCAGCATAAGTGGATTATAATAGCACTTGGGAGAGAAGGAGCTGGCCACCCAAGAGCCTACTTTAAAGGGGATCTAAGCTTACCCCCCCAACCCAACTCTTTCTGACTGCACTATTGCTATGGATTGTAATTGCAATTCTGTGGAGCAAGGAATGCACGATAGGACAGCATGGGACAACAGGGAGACTTGAGCAGGCTTCTTATGGAGTTCATAGAATTTATCAATAATTTTGAACAATACTTTTCTGAATGTTCAACTTGTTGACAGGGACTGAATTTAGCTTGAATGTTGACATGAGAAATCTTGTTTAAGAAAGGATGCAGTTGTGTAAGGAGGGAGCAATAATGCTTGAAAACTAAACCACCCTTTTTGCTGATATACTCACTGCACTCAGGGAACTGACTTAACTACTGGGGGAAAAAAGTACACCACAATATAACTCAGTAAGCATGCTTCCTTGTATCACTCTATTTGAATGAACTTTTTTGCAGGCAAGCCCCGAGATACTGAACCAACATTCAACAAGTAGCCTATTGCAGAAGCCTGACTAAAACTGTCCTTATGAAAACCACAGTTTTTGCATAAAAAACAAACTCAGAAATGAGTTAGATCAACACGCCGAACATCAGTTTCCATGGGTCAGATTTCCTCTCTCTGTTACTCATTGCCACGTAAGGAGGGTTGCAAGCACAGACATACCTCAGAGGCTGCAGAGGCACACAGGAGCCCTTACTGTCATGGAGAGAATCAACACAGCATGAAATGGGAGCGTAACACAGAGTTTGGAGTTACTGGCTGTCACTTGACCTGAAGCAATCACTCAGGAAGAGCAAAACTCCTCTGCTTCTCACCAGACTTCTTCAGTCTGACTTGTACGGAAGGGGAAAAAACAGTTTTTTCTTCATATATTGTAATGCTCCAAGCAACAAAAAGAGGAAGACAGTTAGGCAGGGAGGGGTTGCTGTTGAGCTCTGCATAAACAAGGACGACTCCCTGAGCAGGCGCAGGTACCCAGCTTCCCTTGTGCATGCTGCTGGTGTAAACACCAAATGCTGGTATGTGCGTACCCCAGTCATGCAGCAAACACAGAATCATCCACCAGCAGGGAGCTGAGTCCTCAGAGCTTCATTACTACTGACATTGGCTCTCTGACCTCTTACTACTTCTGTGGCAATCACACTTAATGTATTTTTCTCACATGGGAGCAGTATGAAACATCTGCTGTGCTAAAAACAAGGCTTTCCAGTTTCCATGCCTAATTTTCATTCTCTGCCTTTCCCCAAGGACTGAAAAAAACCCTTTCACCTGTATTAAGGAGAACTGGGAGCACTAGGTTTTAAAACTAGATGTCTATGAAGGTAAACTGAGTAACTTCAGTCAGAGCTGTAAAAGAACATTATTATTTCCATCAAAGCAAACTGAAAGCCTCACAAAAGCAGCCATGCTTCTGTAATCCTGTCCCAGCATTCCCTGCCTGGTCCTTACTTGGCAGCTCACACCAAATAGCTGTGCCCAAAGGAGATGCACTGGGTATGGTTTAGGCCTATAACACTCATTAAAAACCATGTTAATAGAAATGTTCTCTTAAAGACAACGCTGGTGCTCATCTTGCTTGGCCACGTAACAGCCTCTGATAGCAACACACCCTACTTTGCTGAAGATTTTAACATGGCAGCTGCTAAGAGAACTGCTCCATAGCATTATAGAATCATCAAGGTTGGAAAATATCTCAAAGACCATCTAATTCAACTAGTGACCCACCCCCACTGCACCCCACTGACCGTGTCCCTCAGCGGCACATCTCTATGTTTTTTGAGAACTTCCAGGGACGGTGACCCCCTGGGCAGTCTGTGCCAGTGCCTCACCACTCTCTGAGAAGAAAATTTTCATAATATCCAACCCGAACCACCCCTGGTGCAACTTAAAGACATTATCCCTCATCCTTTGGCAGGTTACTCCCTTCACTGCAAGCTGAAGATGTAGAGGCTACAAAAGCTATGGCTCTTTGACTCAGTTTTATGGCCCAGGACCTCCAGTACCCCAATCCTGACCTTCCCCAATCAGAGCTACAAATACCAACCGACCATCTTCAAAAGAAATACCTGTGCACAGGAACAGCAGCTCAGACAAAACATCGCTCCATCTCTCTGTGCCCATCAGAGAGGGATACGGTGTCTCAGAGGAAAGGCAGAAAAGTTTTGTAACACGATGAACCACTCTCAAGCCATGTCACGCCGACTATAAAGTGCAGTGCTGCATCTTGCACCTACTGATCACTCCAGATACCACCACGGCACGAGGTCCCACTTCTGCTGATGCCACCAAGCAGTGGTGGCCGTAGGGTCTCTGTTCCACAGCCCTGCCCTGCTGCAGGCAGCCCCAGAGCCGCCGGCCGCTGCTCCTGCTCTGGGAGCCGGGCTACCACATTGCGTCCTGGGGAAAACGTGCTTCGGGGGCCTGATCTTTCCTGGTACCCGCAGGGCGAGCACCGAGAGCACTTTTCAGCAAGCGACTTACCCCACGAAGAGACACGGGAGAAACCCCACCAACACGCCACTCCTCTTTCAGCAGCTTCTGTCCCCAAACCAACACGGGCAAAACGCCCTTCCTGTGCAGAGCAGCCCCGTTTCCTTCGCTTCCCCCTCCGGCTACCAGCACCGGGCCTGCTGCCCCCAGCCCCGCACACTCACCGCAGCGCACCGAGCCGTGCCGGGCAGCCCCCGCCGTGTCCCGCGGCGGTTCCCCGCTCGCTGAGGTGTACTGCGGTACTGGGGGGACCCGCCCAGCCTGTCCGGAGCGGGTTTTCTTTCTCTCTCTCTCTCTCTCTTTTTTTTTTTTCCTCCTTCCCCTCGTTCAAGGCAGCCCCGCCAGCCCTAGGAGCCGTGCCGTCCTCCCGCACGCAGTTTGCTCCCTGAGCTCCCCGCCGGCTCCCAGATCAGCTTCCCAGATGGTTTTGTGCAGAGGGCACCGAAGACGGAAAGGAAATGCGCTCATTTTGCTTCTCGGATGTATTGTGACCTCCTGGTGGTCGCGCCGAGCGTGTGGAGCAGCGACTTCGCTTCCTCCCGGTTCTGACGGAGCAGAACGAGGGGATGCCGAGGCTGCTGTGCTGTTGGCACGGCTCAAAGCTGGCACAAGTAAGACATCGTGTATCTGTCTGCCCGAGGTGCTACCTTGGAGGGGTGGGGAGCTGGGGCACAGCCTGCTTCACTTAGCCAATAACAGAGAAAGGCCACCGTCACGGATTTTAAAAAGGTGGTTTCCAGCACTACCCTGCTAAAGCACTGCTGTGCTTAAATGGCTCCTTACAGACCTAGCAAGTTTGCTGAACTCCTATCACAGCCCAAGGGAAACAGGTTTGAGCAACAGCTTAGTAATGTCTGACTGACTTGTGGGAACTTTACTGTACCCTTCCTCTTCCCACAGAGTTGCAATGACTCTTACACTGGGATGGATGTTGCGTGTTCTCCTGTGCTGCTGCCTTGATTTTCCAAGCTCAGTTGGCAGAAGGGCTGCGTGCAGTGGGAGTCATTGTTGCCTCTGCAGTATCAAATGCAAGGCACAGCTTTGCACAGAAGGCAGCTGTTTTCTAAGTTGTAACAGGCGGTTATGTTGGCCTGAAGTCCTCGCAGAACTAATGAACAGTTCTAATGCTATTCAAAGGGTTTGTGTTTGTAAATTCATGTGGATGGGTATGGTTTCCTCAGTGTCTGAATCAAATTTATTCGGGTTTGTTGGTAATCTGGGTGTTGTTAGCACATTCCTTTCCCATTATGCTATAGTGTAAGAAAATCATCTCTCACAGGAGCAGTGTGGCATCTCCCCACTTTCGCTGCAGGACCTGGCCCATCTCAGAGCAGCGTTTGTTTCCCCTGGGAACTATGCAGCAGCAGCAGGAGAGAAAGCAGATCCTGCTCCAAGATTGCAAATATCCATCACCTAAGCCAAAGGAAAACATCTATTAAATACCACCTGTAGAAAGCCTGATAAGGTAGTAATTACCAATTCTGACCACACATGTATATATACATAACACACATTGAACGATACAAATCACTGTAGGTTAGAGGGCTGTGATTTACATTCATCTAAATTTTCCTGGGATACAACAGAAGAGCAATGCACCAGAGGAAAGATTTGAACGCTTTTTAAAAAGGAAGGCTCACATCTTGTAGCAGAAATGCTGTCACAGCTTAAAGCACTGATTGAGCACCTGGTGGGAGGGCAGGACCAACCCAGGGGAGCGCAGATGCAAGCAACATGTGCAAGCAATGCCCCTGAGTGACAGGAACGGGTGGAGCCAGGATCCAACCCTTCCAAGACCTCATTTAAGGGCTGGCAGTGGAGGGGAGGGGATCTTGCTGGAGATCTCTGTGTATTTGCAGCCTTCTAAGGGTAAGCAGCTTTTTTTTTTTTTTTTTTCTTTCCTTTGTTTTTGTATCTATGGCTGTGTATTGAGTATATCCTCACTTGCTATGGCCTAGGACTTTGCTTTTCTGCTATCGTTGCTGTGCTTTTCATCATATTACAGCATTGTATATCTCAACAGATGATATTATGTATTCATCAGCCCATTCAGGATCCTCTTTCTGTTTCTAAGGTGGTGTAAGATTATGGTAATGTGAGACACGTAGATAGAAAAGTCAAACCAAGACATACTCCTTTGACTTATTTTTTTTAAATACAACTCAGCAGTTTGGAAGAGGCTGGAAAGGTGGAATCACATCTCATGACAACTCCAGTATGTGATTCATTGTTTGAATATTGTTGCACCACAGAAGGCTGAAGATCATTATCTTGCTGAAGGTAGTAATTTACTTGATAATGAGCCAAGCTCTGCTAGCCTTACTCAGATGTTGGGCAGGACCCAAAGCTGTGAACTGTGGAGTAACAGTGCTGCAGCACACTGGGATGTAGCCTGTGGCTCTGTCACATGGATACTACTGCTGTAGAAATTAGATGTGATAATGCTATTTCTGTAGCAGGCTCTAAGATCCTATCAGCAGGAGTAGAACAAGAGTAAGGTTTGGGTTGAGTGTTAAACTCTATGTGATTTTTCCACTTGCTTTTGGACATATTAGAACAATATAATTCCTCAATCTTCTTTCCATTAGTATTTCTAATCTGTTAGAAAACAAACTCTATTTCTTCAAACTGTTACAAGAAGTAAATAAAAAATGAAGTTCTTGCAAGGTCTGTAAAGAGAATAGGGATATGACAGAGAGCTGTGGGTAGGCAGCAGTTTAACAGGCTTCCAGCTGTCACCTTCACAAGGAGCAGAGGACATTGAGCTGCCTGCAGGGAGCACACATGGGGATTCACGTTCTTGCAGGTCAAGCAGGAGAGAGATTCATGCTTGAATAATGCCTGCTATGGCCATATTTTTTATGCTGTACATAACTGTGTGAACTTGCAGGAGACTACATCAGGATGGGATTCTAGGAGGCATAGCATTTTTTTGAAGGCTCAGCTTCATGTGCCCCAGCAGAGCAGGAGCAGCCCAAGGGGAGAAAGGACCAAGTAATTCCCTTCTACCTGTGAATGTTTCACAGCAAGCAAATGCACAGGGAGGTGGGGATCACCCTCTCACAGCTCGTCAGATGGTGTCCTCATCTTACACGTGACCTCATAAACACCTTAAATCTCTGCAACTCCTGTAGTCTTTCTTAGGTATTATGAGAGGAGGGTTTTTAATAGCCTCGGCCTCCCAAAGGACTCAGGTGTCAAGTGGTGAGAGATGCCAGATACTTTTTCAGTTAAAGGAAGACTTGGTGATTGAGAATTAAAAGATTGTATAATAAAACATGAGTGAGGAGTACAAAAATCAAAGATAAGGGTGTGAATTCTGATGTTGGAACAGAAAGGCTGTTGGAGAGTATAGTGGGAGGAGCTGATTTTGCTAATGAGTACATTACGAATCTGGACATATTTCAAACTTTTTTAAAATGAACACAAATATTCATGATCATGAACCAAGGCAGCAGTGTGCTGCTTTCCTCCAAGGCTCTGGGAGATCTGCTTGGTATGGCTCTGAGAAGGGCAGAGGATAAGGAATTTCTAATAGGTGTGACAGACCATCATAATCCTTGTAGAACTGCGAAGAAAACCTGGGGCGGGAAACTGTTCCCCAGTTTCAGATGGTGCTGGGGAAGGGTGAGTTCAGCAAGGATCCATGATTATTGTCCTAATTTCTGTTGCTTTCCATCATTTTAATCCATTTTATTTTTTAATGTAGACATGTAATTGCACATTATACACAGCGCACTTGTCAGCTTCAGCTTGTCTTAGAGCTAACCGAACTCTTTATTAGGGGTGTTTCTATTAATCAAAACATTTCCATGATTTAACTTTTCAGGGAAATGGTAATGAAACATGGTATGTTTCTGCCTCTTGAAATTGTTGGCTCAACTCCAGTGCCAAACATGATCAAGGGCTGCTGCTATTTGTGATTTGCTGCATGATCTTTATGAGCAAAGTAGAGAGCCTCAATCCAATTTATCAGAACAAGTGTTCACATTATAGAACTATCATTTAATTTAAAAATAACAAGAGAGGATTTCAGAAGGAGTAAAATAAAAAATCAGCTGGATAATTAAGTAATCAAGAACTTCTTAGCATCTCTCTGTGACTGGAGAAATCACAGCACATTTTTGTACATTCTTATCCCTTTTAATTCTGCCAAACTGATTTAACTCAGAGGAGGCGAACTGGATTTTAGAGCACATCCCAGGCAGGCCATCAGCCCACTGACAGCATCTGCAATGTCACTGCTGCTGGAGACAGTGAGATTGCAATTGATTTTCATATTGCCAGAGAAATCACAATACTTGCATGCAGAGAACTTATATTAAAAACGTTACCTATATATGTAAAACTAATATTTTAAATATTTTACTATAAGCAAATGGTTAGACAAATTTTGCTTTCCTTACTGTTGAATTCCCATTGATTATTTTATCTGGGTGAAATGAACAAAGGTTTATTCATGAATGAGGTCCGAACTTTTCATGCACGTTCACCCCACCATTATGTCTCCGTATGGCAATTATTATTCGGAACACGTTTCTGACAACAGAACGTGTCCGGGCGGAATATAGCTGTTGTTAGGGGGCAGTTCATCAGAGCACTGTGGTGGTGCAGTGCCACCAAGTGACTGTCTGTCTTACTACAGGATGGTGTAAAAGGAAACGCGTTTCCTACCCTACTGTCTGATTTTCCTTCATTACTACTTTGCATCCAAAGTTTTAATCATGTATCCAAAAGGGTCGGCATGCACTGTCCAGAAGACGTGTGCTGTCCTGGCCCCTGCCCCAAATTGCTTATATCCTCCTGGATGATGTTATGATGAGATTTTACTCTAGTTATTTATATCTCTGCAGCAGACCATAAATCCTTACATTCAGCAAGTGATGGCTTATCATTTTCATGCCACTATGGTTTAAAACATGCATTAAATTAACTGCCTGAGGGTTGTGGCCTCAAATAAATCAGTAAGCAAGTATTTAAACCACTAGTAACCCTTTCTCTTCCTACAGAAACACATGTGCTGCTCACACAGACTCTTATGAGGCTGGTGAAACAGGTGAATCTGCTTTTTATCAGAAGATACTGATGTCTTCTGAATGAAGTCAGATATTCAAGGAACTACATAACAATCCTTTGAATGAACTGAAGCTTCCTGGGTCCATCTTGTGCCTGCTGCTAATGAAACTACAATTTATTATAGCGTAGTAGTACTATACTGTATTAAATAAAATATTATAGTGGGGGATTATTTCTCCTGTGGTGGAGGAATTTTTTAGGTTTTGCTAGCAGAAAGGTTCTGAGCTCTATGAAAACATCAGCTTCTTCTACAAGGAAGAGTTAAAGTCATTCCTCTTGAAGAGTTTCATCCTGTCTAGAGCTTTACTGTGTTACACGAGTATATCATTCATAGACATGATAGTCACAGCACTCTTGCAGAATGGCAGCTGTGGTTATTTATGTTTTACCAAGAAATATAAAGCACAGGGGATGCTGAGCAGCTGGTCCTAAGCTATAGGAAGCTATGGTCACAAACCCAGATATCCTCAAATATCTGTCCAGCTCCTTGATCGCGAACCTGTTGATGTGTTTTGTAGTTTTTTTTGCATAATTCTTAATAGATAATGAGGTTTTGTCCCAACTCACGGTAGTTGTCTTATTAAAAACAGGCTTCAGTGCAAACTCTCACAGACTCCTGATGTGATTGCCCTATTAAGTCTGCAGAGCTGCTAGAGGTGCAGCCACAGTGGGGATGAACTTGTCAAATCAGAATGAATTTGGCTCAAGAGGCACTTGTCATGAAGACCAGCCTATAAAGTTACCATCAGCAAGTCTCACAGTACGCAAATCACCATGGCTTTGCAAAACAGAAGGCTGGGAGGATGCCTCAGTATTCAGCTGTAACTTTTGGATGACGTTATCCACAAGCGCAAACATAACCTAAAATGGAAAGGTGAATGTGTTAGTTCATAAGTTTCCATTCTTGTTTTTGTTTTTATCCTACAATAGGAAAAGGTATCATAAGTATCCAGCTTGTACACTTTTATGTTGTATGAACTCTTTTTTTTAACTCTTCCTTCAGCAGAATTTTCTAACAAAGCAAAAAAAGAAGTCTTCTGGTATTTCTTCACATGTGCAGCTGTTTTGTTGATTAAAGGACTAAATTTCATTTTCTTGACAATCCAAGATCCTGGAATCAAGGAATTCATTGTCATCACCTCCCTGGTGCTTTTGTTATGTAGGAGACATCTCCACAAAGGAAAATGAAGAAAAAGAAGAGTGCAAAACCTAGAAGGGGTACTTTATTTATTAATTTATTATGAGAAGTGTGCTTTGATACGACTGAAACTCAGCAAATAGAA
Organism: Pavo muticus; assembly: GCA_016647715.1. Taxonomy (NCBI): domain Eukaryota; kingdom Metazoa; phylum Chordata; class Aves; order Galliformes; family Phasianidae; genus Pavo; species Pavo muticus. The sequence goes on from JACDJE010000055.1 coordinate 2,044,120, forward strand.
TGCTTTGTAATTAAGTGATACGTATAGAGAATACATTATAAAATGTGCATTATTCTCCAGCCCTAATGGTAACATCAGACCATTTCAAAGCCTCCCTTTGGAATTACGCATTTTGCCATGCAATCAGTAAAATGAAGTGCTGTAATTCAGGCTTCATTAAACGAGGCGGAATTTTCTGTTGTTGCTATTAGCTTGATGTGGAGCTTAAAGGTCGTATACAGTGTCCATTCTGCTGGAGATGTGCACATGGAACATTATGTTCCCTGCCCTAAAAGCTATCAGATGGAAGAATTTGTGACCTCATTGAAGGGAAAATGATGAGTTCAAGGGCTTGCTGGTAGCAGAGCAAACAGCAGCAGCCTGTACTTTCCTGCACAGAGTCGCTGTCTGGAGTTCCCTTGTCATGTACCGTGCTTTTGTACAAAATCACTAATGAGGGAACAAGGGTAGGGCGCTTGAGTAGTGCTGAGTGGGTGGGGAGCACGGCCTGCATCCCCACAGACCCTGTGTAACTTTTCTCTGCCGGACCTCTGCGAGGAGACGGGGGCACAATCCCACGCCCGGCCACAACACCTCCCCGGCGGCCATGACGGCCCGCCCGCCGCCGTTGCTAGGAGACGGCCCGGCAAGCGGCACCAGCCCCGGGCAGGGCGCTCGCAGCCCGGCCCCGCCGGCACCATGGAGGAGGTGAGCCCCCCGCCTGGCTTTGGGCTGGGCAAGCGCTGTAGCGCAGAGCAGCCCCAGCTGCATTATCTCCTTTTAATTTAAGCTTTTCCAGGCGGTATGGACTTGTGTCCTTCCCAAGCCAAGTGAAATAAATATTTGCTCTCGGTTTTATTTACTTTTTGTTTTTTGAAAATGCTCAGCTTTCTGTCTGGAGGGACAGTCTGGCAGGAGAGCCCCGAGCCTGCCTCCGAGGTGCAATCTTTAAAGATACACCTAGCCCTCAGATCACAGCGTGGAGATGCTGTGGCTGGCTGTGACCAAGCTTTAGTAATGGCAGCAGTGCCCCCGTGGCAGGGCAGTGTCCTGCGGGCTGATTCACCTTGCTGCTTAGCAAATCCGCCTACCTTCCAAGAAGTGTCCGTTCCACCTCTGCTTGGTTGTTTTCCATTGAAGGCTGTAATGAAGGTTATTTTAATCTGTTTAGGAAAATATTGGTGGGATCTGGTGTATGTAAATCGAGCTGGCAGTATTTGGCATCATAGCAGAGTTACATCTGAGATTTTGCCTTTGAGAAGTTTGACAGAAGCACTTCCAGCAGGGGATGGATTTGCTTGCATCACTGTTACCAATGCTTTCTGACGTGCTTATAGCTGGCACGGTTTGCATAAGAAGAATAAACTAATCATGCTTAACAGTGTAGGAAACTGGGAAGAATCAAGGCAAAAATGGTGGCTTACCTGAATAGCCAGTGGATTATTTAAACACAGTCACAACGGTATTTTCTAGACCCATCTTTAGAATAGCTGTGGTACTCAATTACAGGATCTCAGAGTGCTAAAGCACAAGTTACTTCAGTAAAATTAGGGGAGACCTATTTGAAGAACAGACTGAAATGTGCCTATTACGTGGCAGCAAGAGAACTGTAATTACAGAAATTTTTGACTGGATTTCTTAGATGTGACACACTCAATATATTGCTTCTTTATATTTTGAGGTCAAAAGCAAAATGTTCAGTTCCTCCCGTTAATTGATTATCTATCTCATTTCCTTCAGGAAAAGTCTGCAAAGCTGTATCTAGAAGAAAGTGCTTTTGAAGCACTGGAAAAAGACTTCCAAGAAGTCATCGATCTACTTAAGGGAGATAACACTCTGGAAAAATTTCGAACAGAATATGAAAAGCTCTATGCTGTTTTGAAGAAGTCTCATGAAAATGAGAAGCGACTCATGGAAAAATGCAGGCAGCTGAATGCTGAACTTGTGGTGAATTCCTCTAAAGTAGCTTCTCTCTCAAAGCTCTCTAAGGACGATCGGGGAACTATATCATCAATGAAGACGGTAAAGTTTTGAATAGAATTAAGTATGACGTGAAATTGTTAATGGAAAAACTTGGTAATAAAACTGTCTACAGGAACACTTTATTTTACATAGAGATCTAAATGGGGGACCCAGTGTAAAGCTAGCATCTCCAGTTCCTTAACCTCTGCTTTGCTACTGATTGCTTTGTTTCCTTAGCCTGGTATTTTTACTCATCTCAGTCAAATTCTGTATTTGGTCTATTTATTTTAGTCTGAACTAAGTTGACCTCATTGGCTTTGTATTACTCAATAGTACAAGTACTTCCATATCTGTAAAACAGCATATCTCCATTTCCAACTTGCACAGTTTTTGAAACTGGAATCGTTATTATTTTCAAAGTGCTGCTTAGATGTTAATTATTGCCAGAATATGAAAAATCTACTTACATGCTGAAATATGGATTGTAGATGTTTCATGGTGTTTCTGAAAAGGAATCCTATATAGCATTTCAATGTCACTTCACCAGTTTACTCTAATGTGTTCTTTGTTTTTATTGATTTGAATGCAGGCAAAGTGCTTGACTTGCTAAAGAATAATCAATGTTTTTAGCCTTCTACTGAAGTTTGACTACCGTGAACCTAAATCAGCCAAATGATCAGAAAATAGTATTTTGAGCTTTTTTTCCTCTGATTGTTTAAAAGCTTAGGTTGTGGTACCTAGATTGGCATTAATTTCTCACTTAGTTGAGACACCTACATACCTTGCAATAAAGTGTTATTTCCTAAGAATAGGAGAGGCTGCAATTGCCGTTAAATGCTTCAAAATAGTGATTAAAATTCCTTATAGACTTATTTTGTTCCAGTAAAATAAATTCAGTGTAACAATAGGACATATTCCATTAGCACTACAGAAATAGAAGTTATTTAACATGAATTTTCTTATCCATGGAATTACGAAGAAAATAAACACTCAGAATAAATACAACTAGCAGTGCTGTCATCCTGTGGCTGCAGCTTGCTAGCCTGTGGTACTGCTCAGAACACCCTCAGGAAGGGGGAAAACATCCTATAAAATCTTACTGATTTTCAGTGCTGCTAATCAAAATCTGGTAGGTGGCAGTCAGCAATTGTAATTGTCCTTACTACTCTCTATTATGTGGCTACGCTCTGAGTGTGAACAGTAACAAAGACAGTCCTTCAAGATGTTCCCAAGCTGAGGCAACATCGTCTTGGTAATGTCATAAAACTGAAGAGTGGAAGAGTAGGGAAAAAATGAGAGCCTTTACAATGTCAGCAGATGATTTGAAGCTAAGGCAAGTTATGCCTTAACAATATCACCTACTATTGGAGCAGCTAAGTGATTTTTGTAGTGAAAAAGCTGCTTGACAATATGGTCATATTAGAAGCAATGTGCAAAACACAGCACGTGACATTTAAATTCCAGTTGCGTGCTACGGACCACGTAAACAGTACTGATACTTTTCAGTTTGGATGTGAGAACTAGTTATTTCTCTTAAATGCTCAAGAATTATTTGGATGCTATTTAAGGTATTCACATTATTTTGTGGGATTTGACTGGCATTATTGTTCAAAAAGAAGAATAACATGAAATATGAAGAGAAGTTCCATTTCAGCGGTAGTATCTTACTACAGTTTTACTAACACTCAAAAAATATTATTCACAGGTGCTGAATGCAGGTGTCGAGGAAGGTTCAAGTGCTCAAATAGCAAATATGATGTTCTGCAGCACTGAGTTAGATGATCTGTTCCAGTGTTTCATTATTTATGAGTGATAAGAGAATCCCAGTGGGGCTGTTCCTGTAAGAATGGTATAGCTGCTTCAAATTAAGGCCCTCAATCTTGGTGACGTGATGGGTCATCAGGGTAACAGGTTTATGGGTTTGCTTTTGTGGGTTGTTAGTTCATATACAAATAAAGGTTTCAACCGAGCAGCAGAGGCAGAATTTTTCTCCATGTGGAGCCTGGTTGTGATGCATAGGATTTGTTTAGGGCAGGGGTTAACTGCACAAATCAATTGCTGGTGGGGCCCAGGTCAATAATAATCAATAGCTGTTACTGTCTGTTGGCTGTTCAGTGCTTTGTTTTGTAGTTTTAATAAACTGGACATAATAGTCTGCTGTTTATTGTCATGTCAGAGAAGATAAGGGCCAAGCTGAACCCTAGGGAAGTACAATTCTCTCTTTCACTGTTAGGGGAACTGATCTATATGGCTGCACAGGAAGAACACCAGAATGGGAATTCACAGGAGCTTGTACTGCCCTGCTTTGAGTTACCAAGTTTTTAGTTTTCAAGGGAATAAATCCAGTGTAGTAAGAAAGCATTTCATAAACTCTCAGATCACTGATGTGATCTTGGGTCTATTCAAGGAAAATAAAATAAAGCAGTCACACTTTATGATTTCTGCTTAACGTTTTCCGGAGTACTTACTCTAAATGCAAACATCCAGCTTACTTCCATCTTTAATTATACAACAAACTGCATGTACCTACATTTGTACTGCAGTTACTCAGTGATTCTGATACTCTGCCTTCTTTCAGTTCCCCTCTCCACTAAGTAATAATGTGATTATTTTTTTCAATTAAAGCATCCACCTTTGGAAATGTCCTCCTCTCTACTATTGAGTTTAAAGGAAGAGATATTATTTATGCTTTGTTCAAAGTAAAATAAACCGTGAAGGAAACAATCCCAATGGAGACCAGTTTTGCTGATGCTAAAGTCTGTAGCGATTTTTTTTAATTTAGATTTTACCTTTTAATGATGCCATCCTCTGTATGTGCTAACCCTATTGATAAAAGTTGTTTCAACATACATGAAGAGCAAGATACGGTTCAAGAAGTTCAGCACAGGGTTTCCTGCAATCACAGCCTGTCTGAGTGGCCTCACTGACTTCAGGTGATCCCTTCTGTGGATTCTCACCAAAGCAAAGTGCAGTTATGAGCCTAAGGACTCACTCAAGCCAGTAAGACCTCTCAGAGAGCTTATTGATATTATTCACCAGTTCTGTCCCCCAAAACTCCAATCATAATGATTTAATTACCCAATTTTAATCACAGTTTAATCAGCCAGCAGGAAGCTTTGATCTAAGTAATCAGCTTTAATCTTATTTTCTATTTGCATTTTTCTAGAGAAAGATTGGTTGTCTCTTGCTGGTTGGCACATCTGAAATGTGTATTTGCAGCTATATTTTATGTTGGTGTTTTTTTTTGCCAGGCAAGATGATATGTTATGTCTTTATACCATTATTTCAGCCTAGCATGCATTTATTTGAATTTCATAATTTAATATTTTTATGTAAGAGAATGAGTGAAAAATTTATTGCCTATTAGATTATATCTAATAGTTTATGTGAGATCATTGCTGCATTTAAATGGAATTTAGAACTCTAAATGTGTAAAACAAAAATTGACTTCAGTATTTAAAACTGTTCTAAATATGCTTGATATGTAACTGAAGAGCATTTTTCAAACTAGATTTTGAACTAAGTAATTTACTAAGTAATGAAAATACGGTTTGGTGATTATAATCTTCTTCAGAATTTTAGAACAAGTAAAACCCACCATTTAACTCTTTATTATTAGTCTGGAAAGGAAAAAAAGCTGTAGGACAAACATTCCTGATCTTTAAGCTCCATCTGGCTTCTCTGGTTTCTCAAATTTGGATATGCTGAACTAATTGAATAGCTAACATGAAAATGTATTCTCCTTCTAGCTTGAAGAGGCTACAGATGTTATATTCTGTATTAGGTTTTCAGCAGATTCTGGTAGTCTGCTATTGCTGCTGCTTCAGTGACTTGAAGTTTTTAACTGAGGCCGTAAACAGTTTAGCACTACGTTTATTCAATTTGAAAGAGCTCAATACATATATTAACCATATACCATAACATAGCTTGTCATTATTTCTAACTTAATGTTAAATAGATTTATTTTTAGAACCAGGGATGTTAATTCAAATAAGGAATTGCTGTAAAAAAAAATGATGTAAATTATTAATCATCAAGTTGTCATAGAATGGCTTGGGTTGGAAGAGGCCTTCATCTAGTTGCAGTCCCACTGCCATGGGCAGGGTTACCAACCATTAGATCAGACTGAGCAGGAGCCCATCTAGCCTGGCCCTGAACACCTCCAGAGATGGGGCAACCACAACTTCTCTGGGTGGTTATCTGATATTATTAATTGCGGAGGTATTTTGAATTTTTTCACTGCTCCATTTTCATATGATACAAGTAGAAATTGAAAGGGATGTTATTTCCCGATAGACTTATGCTTGTATCTGACCCTGCTCAGGGAGGTCCTAAAGGTAATGTGGAGTTGCAGAGCCACACTTGGAATCTACGCCCATTGAAGTCCATGAAGTCAAATACCCTGTCGGCAGACAGGTGAGAAAAGAGCATGAGAGACAGGACAGCATGCTGCGATTTGCAGTTCAGGAACTTATAGGGTTAAAAGTACTATCTTCATTGGGAATATTTCTTCTTTTTATATGTCTATAAGCTTTCTGATTCAGTGCAATTTTTAGCACAGAATTCCAGAACTACTCGGAGCATGATTTGAACCTGGCAAGGAATAAGCCTGCTATGTGATTCTTAAGGATCTTTTTCAAGGGGGAGAAATGCAGAGGAAGTTAGCAAATGAGTTTGCTTAATTTTCTATACCTGCTTGTGGATGTCAAACCATGGGACTGTGAGTTTGGCATTCAGATAACTGAAGTTTGGCATGAGAACTGTGGCTCGTCTAAATATGTAGTTAAAGCCAAAATGCACTAGGTCCTCACAGATGCAAAGGAACAAAGAGGTAGCAAGGCCAAGAGTAACATCTCTTTCTCCCCCTCTGAGAAATAGTAACCTGGTTGTTCATTGTTGTTACAGCTAATAAGATTTTTTAGAGAATTAAGTGAGCCATTAGAGTGCAAGGGAATTTTGTAGGCACTGAGTTTTCAGTAAATGTTTAGACAGCAGTGGGACTTACCTTTGGTGAGGACCAAAACCTCTAAGAGTAAGATTTGATAATATTCCAATCTGTGTGTTAAGAGCTTTTGTGGTGTGAACTGGCATTGTCTGAATGGCTGAAAATGCCCTCATTCCAGTGAAAAGACAACTGGTGAAGGAAACTTGGAAATCTGAGCATGAAAAGACATGAAAATCTAGTTTCTTAATTAAACAAAGTGCAAGGCAATTTTTAATTTGTTGTTCCCTTTCAACCCAATTTAATTTCCATAAATGTTTTGTTTGTTTTTTTTCAAGGAGATTGAAAAAGCCTGGGAAATGGTGGATGCAGCCTATGAAAAGGAACAGAAGGCAAAGGAAACAATTCATTCACTACAAGAGGAAATAGCACGCCTAACTAATTCAATGGAGCAGGAATCTGGACTGTCCTCCAGTCAGGAGTACAAGTAAATTTTCCCCCAAAAGAGCAAGTGCCTGATCTGATTTTCTATTATTCTACACCTTGTTTAGCCACTTATACACTAGAAGGTCACTGGAAATCAGAGACAGAGATCTTTTCTCCATTTTACTTTCCTCATGAGTGCACATCTATTTGTCCACGTGTTTATGCAGTGAACAAGTACAGAATCAGGCTGCTAGTGAGTTCATTTAGCATTGAATTAAGCTGAGGAAACAAAAACCAATAGTGTGCACTTTCTCAGTAATGGTCCCAATGTTTTGTCTGATGAGCATTTCAATATACCGTGTCTTTCAGAGTGGGATTCTGTCAAGAATTAAATATACAGTGGCAGCAGGGCCCAGTAGATAAGAAAAGGAAGCAGGAGACTTCTTTTCTGTTCCTAGTTTTGTTATAAGGCATTATCACTGGCTGTATATATTCATGCATTTAATTTCTTTTTCAGTTGAACTGTTGAACAATGCAGCCGCTAGCATAGAGTGACTTAGTCTCAGATGGAGCCTCTAGCTGCTACAATGTACAAATAATTATGATCCTGAGGACCTGTCAATTTTACGTGCCCTCCAGAAGCTCTCTTTATAGTCAGGTCCTCAGGTTGTTCTTATGCTTTAAAGTTAACTATAAACTCAAAGGTGAGATAGAGTATATCGACCCATAGGACCTGTGTACTTTCTGTTGAGATTGCTGATGGCTGAATCAGCTAATTCTGAATTGCTGTATTCACACTGCGTAAAGTATTACGTGTTCTGGATACGTATGGGGCATGCTTGTTTTTGGATGTTGCCAACTCTTCTAAATGTGAGGATGGGATAAAACAAGAGAGGGATTTATTGGACTAGGGTTGATGATGTGACGCTTAAATGATCACAGTAGGTAAAGCCTATAATTTGATAGACCAAAAGAGTATTATTACAAGAAGAGTTTAAAATGAAACAAACTTTTAAGCTACTCTTTCTCACTGAAGATCTTGTTCTGGTGTAGGAGAAAGAACGGAAAGGGCCTCTGCCACTGCTTAACTATCGTTTCCTTACTTCCAGTATCAGTGATTTGATGAAATACAAAGAAGAGATAACAAAGGAGCGAGACCAGCTCTTGTCAGAGGTCGTGGAGTTGCGTCAAAGTCTAACTCAAGCCACAGAGCAGCAGCAGGATGCAGAGAGGGCAAAGAATGAGGCAGATCAAGCTATTATGCAGGTCTGTACAGCTCACCAGGTGATGATTTTAGGCTCTGTCCTCAATGATTCTCCACTTCTGCAATTGATCTCCATTGACTAATATACTATTGCCTATTCCTCCACATCTAGAACCTTTTCAGGAATGCTCAGAAAAGAGTGTTGTGAATTTTTGTATTTTTCTCTATTTCTTGGCTATGTCCTTGGAAAAATGTATTGTCATGTACCAGCTACTTCCACAGCTCCCCAGTAACCTGACTTGAGCCAGAGTTCCTCTGCCAATGTCATAGTTATCCTTCAAACTGGCGATTCTTCTTTGGTTTGTTTGTTTCTTTTCTGCATTGTAAATCCTTGTGCTTCCAAAGAACAACTGAAAACATAGACCTGGAATTTTGATCCTTGTTCACTTTCTGTTGACAGTGGTTGTTGTATGATGCCATGCAATTATTTTTAAGAACATAGCAAATTCTGACTTAAAAGCTGATTAGGCTCTTTTCTCCTGTACTGCTTCTGGAAAGCTTTTTCAAAACATCTCTTTTCTAATGGTTAAAAACTTTGTTACTCTGATTTCTACCTGCTGATTTGTAGCTTAAATAATTGTTCGCTTCACTGGTGTATGTACAGAGCAGTCACATTCTATCTCTGCTTTACTTTGTCTGCTCTTTAACTTAGGCTTTCTATTTTTCTGAACATCTGAGTAGACAGGCCTCTTTATTGAGCGATATGCATAGCTTTCTTCAAATGCATGTTGCAGCTAGAGATACAGAAAACAGAGAATCAATAGGATACCCACTGGATGGAGAGAAAATAGATCAGAAAACTGTTGCATCAACATACAAAAATACAACAATGAAGAAAAAAGGAATGTAAAGAAAAAAATAAATAGGGACTGGAGCAAGATAGGAGAGAAGAGCACTTAAAGAATAAAGAAGACAAGGAAGCAGCATTTAGCTTTCAGTTTTTATTAATCACAAATAGGAAAGGGTCGATGAGCCTCTGTTCCATACACAGTATTAGTTTCTGTTTCTAAAGCACTTACTTGGGAATGTAATGCAAGAGAATATAAATATTAGTTTTTCTTGTTAGCATTGCCAGTACATGAGAAAAGTGAAACTCCCATCAAATCTTACTGAATCTTGCCAGCTTTAATCTTCTGATACCTACTTCATCAGCCATTTAGTTTTCAGGGTTGTTACAGTGCATAGAACCACCTTTCATTCTCCCAGAACAAAATTATTTTCCACTTCAGACTGCTTAAATAACAATATTTTTTTGAAGAGCCAGTTGAAGACTCTGGCAGTTCTGGCAACTTTTCATCTGTGGGCTGACAGGGAGAAGAATCATTAAGTGAAGAGCATTTTTCAACAGCTGGTCCCTGTCTGAACTGGATTTTTCCATGTGGATCAACATCCTATAGATATTCTCTGGTGATTCTGCTCCATCACATTTTTGGGGACAGAGAGAGAGCAGAAGTCACTACAAAGTTATCAAATGTGAGAGAAAACTTTGAAAGAAATTTCTGCTGAGGGATTTTGAGAGCAGAAATATTGAGAGCAATTGTGAATAACTGCTCGGACGCCTCTGTCTTTTTGGTATCAATATAAGTGTTTATGCTGGTGGGGTAGAAAAATAAAAATCCTTGCAATATAACATTGAGTCCAAGTTGGTTTTAACCCTGCATTCAAAAAGTACCGCTTTACGAATAACTTGTAAAGAAAATACATTTGTGCCACTGCATCTCCAGAAGAATGCTCCATGTATCTGTACTCTATTGGACCCTCCTGCATGGATGAACTGAGCGGCGTTTAACAAATTCTCATTATCAATAAAAAGATTACCTAATACAGGATTTTTAGTCTGGCCATTAGATAACATAGTTACTTCTCAGATCCGTGTAGTAGAATGTTCTGTGTAGTAGTGGATGCAGTAGAATAGAAGCCATTGTTCTTAACATTAAGCATAAGAGGTGAGAGGCCTTTTATTCCTAAATAAAAGGTAGTGGAACTTAAATTTTTGTTTTCTTTATTATTACAGCTTCAGCAAGAAATCCAAATGCGTAACAATGAGGTATCACAAGAAGCTCGGAAGAAGGAAAAAATGGACAAGGAGCTGAAAAATCTTCAAGCTGAAATAGTTAATAAGCAGGCTGAGATCAAGAATTTACAGCAACGTATACAAAATAACAAAGAGGAACAACTGAAAATGGAACAAAATCTGAAAGAGCAGAAGGTTGGGTATTGGCATGCTTTTCGTCTGGTCTAAAGTTAGAGTCAGATTTCAAAATAACAAATTTTATTTTCGTGAAGGGAGATGGAGGGAGATTATTTTATATCAATAAATTTTATTAAGTATTTATTTTTATGTAATTTTAAAAACTAATAAACAAATATTTGAAGGCAGATGACAGATTTCAGATAAAATTCCTCCAGAAATCAGTGATGAAGCACAGTGATGTAATTAGAGATCGTCTCATCCTGAAAATGCGATAGTGAATGAGACCAAGTCTGTGAAGCATGGATGAACTAATGATAGTAATGGGAGATTGCCAAGTTGGACTTCTGGCACATATTGCCAGTTTTGCCACTGATTGAGTGTTGAGTGTAGTGGCATGGGTAAAGCCATTTTAAGTCTGATCCCTTTTTTCTTCTCTGTCACAATAATTTTCACCTACCTCTCAAGCTTGTGGAAGTGTTTCTGTCAAAGGGCAGAGAATTGTCTTCGTAAACCTTTTTGATTGATATTCCCCTTTCTGTTTCCAAAAACTTTATCTGGAAATGTACTAACATAGTGTTCTGGAAGTGTTTGAATTTTCAGGTTTTCAGTCCATTTCCCCTGACTTTGAGGAACTCTCAGAGAAGCAATTTCAGTAAATGGCAGGAGAGATCTCATCACTGTATAACAGTCCTACCTCAAGGGAAGCTTTCTTGGGAGTCGTGTGTATCTAGTAAATTTATGGCTTTTATAGCTTTTTCTTCCCTTCGGGTCCCTGAATTGGTGAGGGTAGAAGTTTGTGATTTTTTTTTTTTTTTTTTTTCAACATATGCTCTTAGTAAAATACTTAGCAAAAAGAGATAAGGAGAACATGATTATTTCTCTGAATACACATGCTTGTTTATCTGAATTTCTCCTCCTTACAAGAAGGATAGTGAGTTGCTCAAGAAGTGTTTGCAGAGACAAGAGCAACGAAGCTGATGAAATAATGAGAAAACAAGTGCTATGAGAAGCAGCTGAAGAAAATAAGGTTTAGTCTGGAGATAAGGAGGCTGAGGGAAGACCTAATCACTCTCTACAACTATCATAGAGGAGATTGCACTAAGGAGGCTGTCACCTGAGAAAAGTGGTAGGATGCAAAGAAAAAGACTCAAGTTTTGCTAGGAAATGTTTAGACTGGATATTAGGGATAATTAATCCATGGAGAATGTGGTCAAGTGAAACAAGCTGTCCAGGGAAGCAGTAGAGTCCCCCTCGCTAGTGGTATTTAAGAGACATATGGAAGCAGCAATACGGGACGTAGTTTGGAGGTGAACTTGGTATGTCAGGTTGGTGGTTGGACTTGATGATATCTTAAGATCTTTTCCAATCTAAATTACTTTATGACTGTGCAAGTATCACTGAGTAGTTTATGAGGGCAACTTCATGATCTGCCAAGACATACTGTTTTTAATCAGGATGTCTGCAATTGCTGGTATTGTGGTATTCTTCGTCTTCCTTTTTATAGCTCCTTTTGAGCTTTCTATGTGCTTATTTTAGGAGCATTCAATTGTCCAAACTGTCCTGGAAACTGGTACTTCCCATAAAGTGTCATGCCTAGGCTAATTAACCAGGCTGCTGCACTGTTTTGATTGCCTGTCATGGCTTGAAGTTGTCTGTGGAATCACTACATTGTCCTTCACAAAAAAATCTGTTCAAACATAGGCTACTCTAAAGTTAGGTTAGAGCTCTGTAAGAGGAGGTGACTCAACTATTGCCACACAGTAAGGTTATTTTTTATCAACTGAATTGTAGTTGGCTATGATGCCTGCTCTTACTCCACTCAAATTTATAATCTAATATTATTGCTTGAATGACAGTGAAATTGGTTTGGTACAGCAGCTGTAGGCTTCACCCCACCCGTCCCCAAGTCTGAATAAAGAATACCCAGAAACAGTGTAATCCTGACATTCATAACATAAGAAGCTGTTTTCACATTGTATTTTCTTTCACATGCATTTGGAAGAGTGATATTCTGCTCCTCTTTTATTTTTGTATAAGAGAATAGTATGTATTGACTTCATCGGTTTATTGCACATTAATACTTGAAGTGTGAAATATGATGGTTATTCTTTCCTCACTTATGGAGTAATGATTGTTAGAGGAAGTCTCATCAAACAGAAAAAAACACTGGTGGATCCAATATTGATGTATGTGTACCCCATACAAACCATGAAACTGCTGTTCTGAGCTTTTGACTGAAGACAAATTAGAGAAAAAAATGGTTGGGTCCTGGTCTCAGCAAATCATGTACCCAGATAAATGCTATTGGCATATTAATGTAGAATTTGCTCACTAAAAGACAGAGCTCCCTTGCCCTCTACTGATTGAAGTCATTTGAATCTCATACTGATTTTCAGTAATTATATATAGCAAGTGATTGTGTTGCACGATGCTTGCCAAATGCCTAATATGAATTAAAATATTTATCTACCACCTGAGAGACCTGCTAAGCTTCCAGAAAAAATGACACTGGCTGTGTTATTCGTTAGAAATTATCATTTCCCCTAGTCAATATGAACATTTCTCGTATTTCACATTAGTAGTTTCATCAGCAATGAAGAGTGGATTTTAAGCAGACAGCAATCTGCAGCAGCTTTTATCTCCTGGGGAGATGGAATGTTCTGTCTTCATGTATATGTAGATATTGTAATCAGATTAAAAAGAACTAATAGGATTGTTCCTTAATCTAACAGATGTTGAATGAAAAAACTGGCAAGGAACTTGAGCAATTTCAGATGAGAAATAATAAGCTTGTGCAAGAGAATGAGCAGCACAGTGTGATGTTTCAAGGAGTAGTTCAGGATCTTCAGAAAAAGACAGTGGAACTGAAAGTAAGTACCAGAAGGTGTATGCATCCTATCAGATATGTAGTTTGCTCAGAAAGTAATGCCTCCTATTTATTTCCCTGGAAACTACAACAGACACAAAGAGCACAGTAACAGTATTTGATAGAGCAAATTCTCAGCTACAAAATGCTATTTTTCAGCATTGTCACCACCATTAGCCGTGCATTTTTGCCAGTGATGAACAAAAGCTTCTCTTGTAAATATCTGCACTAGTGGAGATGACTCACTGTCACCACTACTGAAATGCACCACCCACTACTTCACTGTGCTCATACCCACTGTTTGATCTCCATAAACCTTCAGCAAGCATTGATGAATGTCACTGGGTCCCATTTTTTCCACATGGTGGAATTCAGTGAAACACCTTTGCTTCATCTGCACTCCATGTCAGGCCTATTTTTTTCAGACTGCCCTTCTGCTGCCATCTGTCACATGGCATCAAAATGTAATGGAATATTGTTGGGAAGGTTCAGCCTCTATTGCCATACAAACAACATCTGCCTCTGATATCATGGGCCAACATAATAAAATGGGAGGCATTACTTTGAGAGCAGTCCTTGTGTATCTCTCTGACTGTAGTCATGCTACCTGGAACTTTACATTGTTAAAAAGTTGTTTTATACCACTCAGAAGCAGGTGATTTTCAATAGAGGAAAGATTAGATGATTCCTGTGTATGATTTTTGGGCTACGTTCAGAACATTTGTGGGATAAGGTAATGTCTAAGCATTAGATAGTATTACTTTGTCTACCATACCTTGCATTTTGTATCGTCACTGGGGTTAAAACACTGAACATATGAACACTGAGTGCCTGTAATATGGTGTTGGGTAACCTGAACTGTGAAAGAATTCGTAATTCTCTTGATTGTCTGGAAGAACTGAGAAGATTCATATCCTGCCAGGAGATACTCACCTACCAGAATTCATCATGTTACATAAAGAATATCTGAGGTTCTGTATGGAACACAGTCTGTGATGGCTGTAAAAACTAACAGTGAAATTGTATGGAGGAGTAGTATTTAATTCCGAAAAGAAAGGAGACAAATTTCTGTAGTGGTAATTGGTTTTCATTCCTGGTAACTGGTTCCTTAATTTTCATGCAGCAGTGTTTTGATTATTTTCTCTTCTGACTGTATTGCAAATGAGAAGCTCTACATTTTGTTTTCCTCTAAAAGCCATGGATTATAGAAAGAATGGGAATACCAAATACCTGCCATACCACTGAACCACACTAGAGACCTTCCTCTTCACAATCACTGCCTCTAATACTTCAAGGAAAATCAGAGCTGCCCATGTTTAAACTGCAAGTTTGCGTAGTACTGCTTGAGGTTTGTGTCTGGGGATTTTCTTGTGGATTATCTTCAGCCTTAAAGCATGAGATTTGACTATCATTCTCCTTCCCTTATCTTTAATTTTTTTTTTTTTTTAATGTTGTTCAATTAGTTAATCATCTTCTAGGTGACCCACAACACTTACACCGTTGCTTGCTGGGACACTGAATTTCATAGGACAAGTATGTACCAAGTACAGAGGGATTTCTTTCTGTGGATGCTCTCCATTTTCCCTCCTTGTTACTTTCTATAGGCCAGAAATGAAGAACTGACTCAAATGCACCTTGAAATTTCGAAGATGAACAAAGTAAGAGCTGTTCTCCAGAGTAAGCTACGTGCTGCAGAGGAAAAGAAAGTTGCTGCAGGACATGAGAGAGAGACCCTAAAAAGTCAAATATCTGGACTAGAGAGAGGTAGGTGCCTTATTCTGATGAATGGATCTGCCCTCTGGTTCACCATTTGTTCATTCAAAGTGCATCTTTGCAGGGTCATGCTCTTTTACTTCTTGGTATGATACTGTACAAATGACAGTTGGAATGCTTTTTATAAAACCTTTTCAGGTTTTTCACATTGCAGCATGTATGGGTTGCAGATACAGAAGATTTAACTGAACTTTGTGGTGTGTAAATTTGTGCCATGTCATAAAGATTGTTGCCCCTAATGTATGTTTATTGCTCCTGCTCTGACCAGTGGGAGAGGAACAAACTCGGAGATTACTGAAAACAGATATGGATAAGACACTTTTTTTTCTTAACTACTCTGATTCTGCTGAATAGTTACAGCATGGAAAAAATATTTGTGAGCAAGCACGTAAACTTAGTTCTAGTATATTTGGGGCTTCAGTTGGTCAGCAGATGTACTAAAGCTGTACCTGTAGTGGCTTTTATTTGCTAGCAGATCTGCAATATTTTGAGAAAGATCTTTCAAATGGAAATTTTGGAAGAAGATTTCTTGAGTGTAGTAAAAGATGTTTTTAAAGTGCAACTAAATTTCAAAGTAAAATGTTTTGAAATAAAAATAAATGCATTTTCAAAATGATTTTCAGAAAAAATATTGAAGGTGTTTTTGGTAAAGTAATATGTTTTGACAACTTCATAATTTGGGACAATACCTCCCTTTTTTCTGGGGAAAAAAAAAAGCCCTTTGCTAGAAACCTGATCTAGTTCAAGTTGATACAATCACGAATACGTCTTCCTGCTCTCCCTTGCTTCCAGCTTTTGTCCTGAAGAGACTTGCATATATGAGATGTTAATGCCTCTATATGGCTATGTTTATACAAAATCACATCTGTTTTCCATGCATCTCTGCAAGGGTGGGAAAGCTTTCCCACAAGCATTTTGCTTATACAGCTCGAGGCCATGCTTGGTACTAGAGAGAGAAAAAAAAATAAATAAATGATCTGAACCATACCAGAATGCCTGAGAATGGCTACTGATTGTGTCCTCTTGCAATATTGGATGTGTCTTAGCAATCCAGTGTGCTGCATTTCCTGAGCTGTAGTGTTAGTGTAACAGTTTGTAATTAATTTTAAAATGAAGTGAAAACATGTGCCCAATAGTTGATATACATGGATTTTTAATAGTATGTGTACCACGTTAATCTTAACCCATGGCAAGTAGTTTAAACTCCACTGAAGCCAATAGAATCTCACTGCTTCAAAGGAGAACTGGATTTTACTTAAATGGATTAGAATGACTCTGAAAGTCCCTGTTTTTCAAAGTGCTTCAATTTTTGGATGCTCACTTTGAAATTTATTACAAGCATCTGATTTTCAGTACGCTCCATAATTTCTTAAATCTAACTTCTTTGTGGTATCTTGGTTTGAACAATCAAATACAATGAGTCCTTGTACCACATTAATTATTGTACCTGAGTTCTTCTAAATACCGAAATAAGTATTAACATCCTTACCTGATACCCGAGGGTTGTAAAATAGGGTCACAAGTAATTAAACTGTTCATGTAATGCTAAGGGTTTTTACTTAGTCCAGTAAGTTCTGTATGTTTACAGCTGTTCACTTTGAATCCATTTTTATACACTTTCCTTCTTTTCTCTAGAGTTGGAGGCTGCCAAAAAGCAAGCAGAGATTGACAAGAAAGCTATAGATGATCTTGTGAGGGAAAGGGATACACTAAGCAAGGTGAGCTTGCATTTGTAATACTGATAAACAAATTTCACGACTTCAGAGCACAATGTCTATAATTTAAACTCTCAAAGAGAGACATAAATACTGTAGGATAAATAATGACGAGTCACACAATCAGATCCTTAAGCAGGTGCTTATATTTCATCTATAATGTGCACTGAAGTAGTGCTAATACCCATAAGCACACAAAATATTTCTAAGCTTATAAACCTACATATAAACCATCATGGAGTTAAACAAAAAAGAAGTGACATGTTTTCATCTTGAAAACCCATTGTTTAATGTCTGAAAAGTTGATTACATCTGTGCTTTTACACTCTGTAGCATATCAAAGTTAATATTAATCTAGGCAAATTAATTCTCTGGTAGCAAAAGAACAAACCAAAATGTTGGTGCACTATGTAGCAGCTTGGCAGACTATGCTAATACTAATCTTTGCTTTTTCAGTCCATTTCTCTTACTGATCGTTTTCCATCAGCCCAAAGTTTTGCTACTGCAAGATAGCATCTCATGTTATTGTCATTCCTGAAGTGTAATCTAGTAAATTCAATGCTAAAAGATTATTTTGGCTGAGATGCTTTTCTTGGTATGGATTCACCGTCTTGTGCCTTGATTCTAGCACAGATGAAGATTTCACAGATAGTAAATACTTGTTTTGAATTTGGGAAAGAAATTCCAAAGGAGGACTAGAAGGCTGATTTTTATTTTCTTTAATGGTATCTTGGGGTTTTCTATTTACTCCCTATGTATAATTTCAAACCATGCTTGGTGAATTTGAAGTTGCTATTTAGTAGATGAGAAGGAAGTTATTTTATTGGCTGTTGGCATGCTTTACAATCTAAATGCCTTGAAGTTGGCAAGGTTTTTTCAGTCATTAATTATACTGCTTGTAAACAATCCTATCCAATTTTTTTTTTCTGTAATGCAGATATTAGTGTTTTAACTTCAAATCAGAATAAGTACTACTTGGCAGCTCTATGAGAGATTGCCTTTTCTTGTTAAAATCAGATTTGAGGATCAAGTATTTCAGCTGAGCAAATTAGATAAGAGATAATAGCATTAGAAAGTTCACAATCCACTTAGATAATGGCATTTTTTGCCATAGTGCTGGCAGTGTTGCTTTTTTCACCTCAAGAGTCATCATTTTGTGGTTTCTCCTGCAGAACTTGAACAAGGCCACCAGTGCCATTCAGAAGCAGATAGATTTGGTGAAGCTCCATGAACAGTCCAAGAAGAATTTAGAAGAAGAAATTCAAAATTATAAGAATGAAGCTCAGAAACAAAGGAAGATTATTTACCAGTTGGAGAAGGAGAGAGACTGTTTCATCAGTGAAGCCAGTGATCTCAAACAGAAGGTAGAACAGCTTTTTGTGCAAATTGTTCTTTGCTCCTTTAACTCTCGAAGCTGTAAAGATCATATGCTTATTTCCCTATATTGCAATGGGAGAAGTCTTTGATAAATGGTCTTCAGGCAGTTTACAAAGATCTCTTCTTTAAAGTGTGTGTTGCCCACTACTGTGTTTCACGTCTCACTGGGGGAGCCTCAGAAATGACTGCTTATTCTATGAGAAGCTCGGGGTATAGCCATGTAGTTGTCCTATTCATCAATCATCTGGGAAGTGAAAGTAGGGTGGGAGTTTGAACCAAAGCCTGTGGCTTCTCATATCTCAATTCCACAACAGCGACTCATGCATGCAGTTGGAAATTACTCTTTGATTGTTCTGTTTTATCTGCACAGGACCTTATTTTGATACTACTGACATCCTCAAATTCTGTTGAGGCAGTGAGAGACAACAGCGCGTAACATCTTTGTAAGAGACTCAGCATTTTGTAGGATTAATGCCAGTATGTGTAAAACATCTGATCGTGTTCAATCTCATCTACAAAATGGATTTTCCAGTACCAACTGCAGAGAAACACTGCATAAAATTTGTGCTGTATTGTACCCATTATTCTGTATGGCTTTATTCCTGAAAGTATACTCAGGAACGTGGTTGTGACATATTCCATTAGTTGCTGAAGATCACACTGAAGGGCCCTTCAAGAAGGTCGTTGATTTACTGGGATTAGCTTTCAAAGGTGTTTCAACTCACAAGTTATCTTTTCTCTTTAAAATTATCCTTTACTGCTAAATGTGACCAGGGGCTTTAAAATTGTTTTTGAATGATGCATGCTCCCTTCTCTGGATTACCTTTTGCCATTACCTAGGAATAATATTCTGTGGAAGTGAGATACGTCTTCATTGCGAAGTTACATTTTACATCTTTTCCTAGTAGTGCATTTCTAACAGAATAGATATGAATTAAGAATGTTGTAAAGTGGGGCCAGGGAGTAATTTATAACGTTCAGAACTACAAGGCTTTTGCTTTCACTTTTGATTAAGATTACTCACAATATTTTGAGGGTTAAAATGAAAAATGTTTGGTTTTGTGTGTTTTTTTTTCATGTCACTTTGGGTGAAAATTTTCCATCGCTTACAAGGCAGAGTAAATGGGTTATGACACTTGAGCTATTTGTATAATGATGCCTGGATTGTGACTTCTAGTTTTCAAAGGGTTTCATGCATCTCTGGTTCAGTAAAGGGGCAATTCCTGATTCAACTTGTGGGTGAGGAGCAGCAGGAATAGTTCTGACCATGGGAGTTTGTGAGATGATGGTCTTGTCCCTGCAGAGGTTCCCAACATGAGAAGGATAAGACAGAATAAAATACAAGGGTAGAAAGAGGAGGGAGGATCATGATTACTATATTTCATAGGTAATATTTAGGTTTGGTGTTTGATGTATTCAGATCCGTAAATTGAGAAAATATGGCAAAACTTACATAATACAGGAGCCATTTCACCACTGGTCAACACTCTTATATTTTACCACGAAGAAGTCTCTAAAAGATCTCCTGTACTCCTTCTGAATTGTGGAAAAGCTTGTAAAGAGCCATACCCATTTAAGTCCAAAGATTTCTTGGAAATCCTATGAAGGCTGACAGAGCCATGCTCTCTCTAAAAGTTGCCTTGTTATTTAAGGCAGGACTGAATTTGTAGTTGCAGAGCTGCTCTTTCAAAATCATGATTTACTAGAGAGCAAGTGATGAACAGAGTCAGTAAAGTTACATCCACAGCAGTAAAATATTTTAATGGTGGGAATTCAGATTAGTCTTGCTCTTCTAATTATTGGCCTGGCTGACTGGTCATTTGTACCATTTTAAGCCAGTGTTACTTGCTGAGTAGTGTTACTTCTCGGTTAACCAGTACAAATAAGAAAAAAATCTATTTGCTCTTTGTTGTGTAGCTTGGGTTCCTTAGCTACAAACGTTAGTAGAATATTTCTGTTTTGGCTTGAAATGCTTAGATTATGGAATCTTGGTTTTCCAGTGACAGATTTAGGCTGTTAGAAAGCAAGTAGTGAAGTAACTCTTTGAGTTCATCTGAAGCATAGGCATATCATTAACACTGAGGAAGGACTTCTCAGAGTTGCTAAACAAAGGTAAGCAAATAAGGATGGCACCAGAGCTGAGTTCTTTAGTAGGTTCACTGAGCTGAACAGGTAACCAACACCAAATGAATGAAGTAAGCAAGTGAAAAGTGAGAAGGTACAGAAGAAAACTGTCAATTTTGAATTCTTTCTGCTTAGCTTTGGTTTCTCATTACCAAATCTGAGAGGTGTAGTGTACAATCAGCTCAGTCATAATTGAGGATACTCAGCCTCGCACAGGGCTGCTCTATTAAGAAACATTGCATAGATCTTTTCTGAATTTATAAGGGGGAATTATTTGAGTTACTCCTGAAAAAGCAGAGTCAGCATCCTGACTATGAGCACCACATTGAAAAACTTAGTCCATGAACTTATTGCATTTAGCTTGCATCAGAACCAAGCAAAAGATTTACAGATGGAGTGACCTACTTTCAAATCTTGCTTTAGCCTATGATCGCTGTGGTGCTAACTGAAAACATGCCTTATTGATTTCTACTACCTGCTATTTACTATTGGCAGGTTGCTTTAACAGAAAGGGAAAAGGCAAGAGTGGGTTATAAACTGAGACTATGTTTTTGTATTGCACTGTAAGCAGTTCCTAGGATCCTCTGCAGTCAGCTTCAAATGTGCTAGAATTGTATTCCTGTGCCGTAATAAAATTTTCTATATTTAGCAATCTCCTATCTTCAGAGTGGATTGTGATAGAATAATCAATTAATTAAGCTCCTGCCCCATAGTTAGACCTCACAAGGCTTTACTGCTAAGCAAGGGACAACTTTGCCGACTGCAAACTTAGCAGTTATTGACTACCTGATGTAAACATTTTTATATGCTTCTGCATCAAATGTAAATCAGAGCTCAAATGGCTGCTTTCAAAACCAATCTGGAGAACTGGCTATGAAATGCTGTTGTAAGTGGACTTCTTTCCTGGATTTTGTCCATAAGATTCCTCAGCTTTTTGCTTAATGCTTTGATCTTTTTCCTGGCTTTTAAGTATGGCATTCTTTTCTACCTCAGGCAGGGGACCCAAAAAAATGATGTTCCTGACATGTACTCCTTAGTTTATTTTTATTTTTTTCATCTCTTTCTATCAATGGAAGCATTGGATTCTATTTGACTAATACTTGTTTGTGCTCCTTGGTTTTCGTATTTGTACAGCAAGAGGAAGGTTCTTATTCTATAAAAATATTTAAGTATACATTAGGAAGCCCATCATAATGGTTAGCAATTATGTGTATTTTTGCTCTTTCAGTGTAGTAATTCTTATGTATTGTTATGTTGGTAACTATTTAATGAAGGTGTCTATTGTATTTTGTATTTTCATTCATTGATACTTCATATGATCATTTCTTGACAATCTACAGTCTATGCTACTCTATTCTCTTTAGTGAATCATTATTTATCCTCCTTAATGGAAAAAAGTAATTGTGATTACCTGCTTATTTAGATCAAGTTTGGGACCTACAGTTTGTAATCAGATATGTATTTCTTTTTTTAAAGTTGAGGTTTTGGAAGTTAACTGGATTTCACAGTAGAGGAGTAAATGCAGGGCTTCTTTGAAAGTGTTGTGTTTCTATCCATCTTATCATACAAATGACATCCAAAATCATGTTCAAAGTCTAGCTTTGCTTTATAATAACCTAAGGCTATTCTTAATGAAAGCTGCTTATGTTGTTTTTGTTGAGCTAGCTCAGTGGAAATACTTCCAGTAGATTGTTTTTAAATTAAATGTGTGTTTATCTGTAAGTTTTAGTCTTAAAAAAAAAACAAAAAAAACCAACCATGGTATCAGATTGAAATAAAATGTTCCCCCACATAAGCAATCTGGAAAGGTTAAACTTATACTTGGACAGAAGTGATTTTAGCTGTAGCTTCAGCTTCTTATCATGGAGGTCTGAAGTTGCTGCCCTTGATTAAAATCACAAACTCAGCCCCATCCCAATAATCTTATGATGATGATTTAATCGCATTCATTTCCT
Organism: Pavo muticus; assembly: GCA_016647715.1. Classification (NCBI taxonomy): domain Eukaryota; kingdom Metazoa; phylum Chordata; class Aves; order Galliformes; family Phasianidae; genus Pavo; species Pavo muticus. The sequence continues at coordinate 2,066,697 of JACDJE010000055.1, forward strand.
TCTTTCTGCTCCAGGTCCTCCAGCACCTGAAAGATGTTGAAATACGGGAAGTGAAGATCTGTGACTATGAGAAGAAAATAGAAGAGTCTGAGATTAAATTAAAACAGCAACAAAACCGCTGTGAAACTATGAGAACAGAGAGGAACCTGTACAGTAAGAATCTGATTGAAGCAAAGGTAGAATACTTTTCTCTTGTGTTTCCATCTCTGCTTATATTGTGTGGTTTTTTTTTTTCTGATCTACTTTTATGTTGTTAAAAGGAAAGCTCACTGGTTTAATTGCAGAAATGATTTCTGAATTCCTCTGAGGAAATGAATGTTTTAGGTCCCTGTGTGTTTATCTGGACAGCATGGATTTGGGCTGGCAATAGGAATTCAGAGTCATTGTATGGCAATACTCCAAATGGTGCACTAAATCATGATGTAATGGAACTATGGACTTAAGCAATGCTATCAGAAAAGAAACTTCTCCATTTTCTTCTTGAATCCACTCAATCCTATCTCTTTAGAAGTTGAACGGTCTGCATGAGAAATAGAGTTTAATGGGAATAAGATTACCTCCTTAGCCCTGTATGCATGTAAGCAATAGTGTGAATTGTGATTTAGAAAGCAGAGGGAACACTTTCTCAGCTGAAGGAGAATTTTCTGGCAGGACTAAATGCTTCCACCTTGTTCCTTTCAGTGAGTGCTATTTTCCTCAGATAACAATTCCTTCCTTTCATAACTTTGCCTTGGGGATCTCACTAACGATCACCTAAGAATACATTTTGTTATTCTGATGTAAAGATCTACAATACTATACAAGTCCTGTTGTGGTTCACAGAGACTGGGACCTTGGATAGCTGTAGTTTACAGTATTGGTTATTTCAGAATAATGTTTTTATAACACAATCATAATAGATTACAATTTATGCTCTGATATGAATAGCTAGGTGTTTTGCTTGAGAAGCAGATGGAACAAAATGTCCAAATTCCCGTCCTACTTGATGATTGATTTGATTAGGAATGAACTACTTTATCAAGCGAGTGAAATGCTTTGCTTGTCCATTACCTGCGTGTTNAAAAAAATACTAAATGAGACTCCTGAATTACGACTCGAATTATTATTTTTATTATAAATAAAAATTCTTCTAAATTTCTGTTCTGTATAACATTATTAAAATATTGTTTGCAACATTTATTTATGGGTCTTCATCTTGTTTGTCTTAGATTTATTCTTAAAAACTTACAAAATATGCACCTGTTAGGAAATGAACGTATGAGATTGTATTCCTAACTTGTAATCCCAGGTATATATAATGGGAAGTTGTTACTAAGCATACTTTACCTATATTATTTGACTCCACTAGGCTGAACTACTTAAGATGAAAAAACAAGCTCTGGAGACCAAGAACTTCATAGAAAATCAGGAGGCAGAAGAGAGAAAACTCCTAAAAATTATTGCTGAGGCTGATGCTGAGAGACTGAAGCAGAAAAAGGAATATGACCGGGTAGGAATCTCAGATTTGGCTTTTCCAACACGCTGCATCCTGTTACCTCAGTTCAATGCATTTTTAAGATCAAGATCGTCAGCTACTGTAAAAGTGGTACTTCTGAAGCTTCATAGTGCTATTGAAATAAACATTTTAAGACACTGAAGTGAGTGGAATGATGTAGTTTACATATTATTCAGGAGACTAAACTAATAAGAGAAGCTTCTAGGCCATTGCTATTGTTTTTTTTCCATTAATAACAGTGAAACTTCTTAATATATGCCATTTTCATTGATGAAAATATAATAATGATGCTTTGAAATTGTGCTGAGGAACTGTAACTGAGATTACTGCTTTGACATGCATCGTTAGGTTATCAATGAGAGAGATGTCCTTGGGTCCCAGCTGATTCGACGCAATGATGAGGTGGCTCTTCTCTACGAGAAGATCAAAATCCAGCAATCCATCTTAAACAAGGGTGAGACTCAGTACAGGCAGAGAATGGAAGACATCCGGCTTCTCAAGCTGGAGATCAGAAAACTTCGTCGTGAGAAGGGAATACTTGGTAAAACTGTGGCTAACGTAGAGGAACTCAGGTAGGAAGTCTGATTGAATATGTTTTTGTAGTGACTGCATACATGATTCTGTATTTGAGACAGAATTATTTTCATGTGTGATAAAGATTTGTATCAACAAACATTATACCTTGGAGAAGGGGATTATTTGCTTTGACCTTACACACACTGGATTAAATTCACAAAGGAGCTAATCAGTGAAAATTAAAATATAAGATAAATAAAAGAGAGGAAAAAAACATCTTTTCCTAAGCTGAAGAAGTTTCCAAATTTCACCTTGTACTGTGAGTTACTGCCTGCAGAATAAACTTGACAGAGAGCAGCGAAGATGATGTTCATAGTTCAGTGAGCTACTTAGTGGTACCTAGGGCCCAAATTAGTGGAACTGCTTTTTATTAGGCAATCTGCAGAGGATGGGGAGCAATTGACATATTTATAACAAACTCCTACTCATTTTCAGAGCTTTTTACTTCCAGATTTATATGTAGACTTGCTCTGAGAGAAAGATTTAGTTAAATTTTCATTGAAGGTTGTGTTTCTTTAAAACGGAATTTTAATAGCCCTGGTCTGATTTATTTCCTCCTACTCTGGCTTAATGATTCCCTTCTTTTTTTTTAACCCTCCCAAACTTAAGGTATATTCTTTGCTGACATGAAGCTATTGTGATTTTCTGTAGAATCAGACTTGGTTTGTAAGAAGCAGCAGGTATGTTATCAGCAGAGTGCCATTGTACTGTTCTATGTAGATATCACACTTTTGAGTGAGACATTTAGGTTAACTATATAATTCTACAGCCTTCACTGGAGCAAATTTACTTTAGTCTGTGGTCAGTCCATTGACTCCAGTGAAATTATGCCAGCTTGATTTGGTGTAAGATAAAAAAGAACTGGGCACAAAACGCTAGCAACTGCAGTTTTCATTGACTGACTGCAGACAGGAATAGGATTTGAATTCTTTGCATTCAACTGAAAGCCTGTTACTGCATTGAAACTCAGTAAAGGCATTGAGGTATAGTGCTACACATGCCATGATGGGTGGATCAATTCTTGCTAACTACAGCAGCAATCACATACTTTAATGAAGTCCAGAACTATCATGAAAACTGTCTGTTGAAAGAGTCCATTTATCAGCTGTGCTGCTAATTAGCTTTCTTGATTTGCCAATTGGAGATGTTCTTTTTTTCCTTTTCCATAACCTTGTCCAACCCCACAGTTTAAAAAAAAAAAAAAAAAAAAAAGTCTTTTTTTGTCTAGTGAGCTAAATTCGATGCTGAGGTTGGCAGGGAAAGCTTCAGTGGAGTAGACATATGGTGATTCTCCACTTCCTTTCCCCTTCAAGTACTTACAGGATCCACCCACCAAAATGATAAGGGTTGGATCCTTGCAGAATGTGCTTTTTTTGTTTCCTGCTTCTTTACTCCTTGACCCCAGCATATGAATCTTAGTTGTTAAAGCATCTTTGGACCACTCAATTTTAAATTCAGCAACAAATAGTGTCTGGAGTCCCTTGAGCCTTGAGGAGAGGAAGAGTAAAAGAAATCAAAGTTGGGTTCTCCAAAGAACAGTGTTCTTCATAATTAGGTCCTACAATGTGTTTTCTTTACAGGACTGTGTGAGCCATGTTGTTTTAAAACCTTCTTCCAAATACAAACTGTCAGATTCAATACAGAGGCAATTCCGTAACTCTGATTTGTAGGTTACTGCAGATGAATTACCTGGCCTTAATGTACACAGAAAAAATTGAGTTGTGAAGAAGGTTTCCTGAGAACTGATGAAAAGTCCCATTTATGAGTCATAATGAAGTGAACGAGGAGGTGTACCTGTGTTATCCTACAGGAACTCCTATGTAGTATTCTTAGTCAACTGTTAATTTTGAGAGTCACTTTGCCAGTGTTGTAATGTGCAGAAGAATGGTTTCTTCATGTTCATATTAATGCCTTGGATAGATTGGTTTGGTTTCACTGTGGAGTTTTTTGTTTCTTTTTTTTTCCTTTTCATTTTATTCTGATCTTAAGACAGGAGGTTCATCACATGCGGAAGGAGCTATTAAGAGAACAGACTCGGTGCAAAGTTTTGGAAGAAGAACTGGAGAATCCCTTGAATGTTCACAGATGGAGAAAACTGGAAGTAATGTCTCAGTATCGAGTACCTAAAGTCCATACTTCCAAATCAGTGACACAGCACAAAGCCTATTTACTTTACTGTTATGCAAATTGTGTGGAAGGGCAGGCAGACTGAAATTTCCATAGTACTAAAGGAATAGTTAACTGCTGAATGGCTTCCTTGCACAATGCAATCAGTGTTATTTTTGTGTCATTTTCTCAATGAAAAATTGCAGAGGGAATTGTAAAGAGCCAGTAGAATGCTAAAGCGAGTAAGAATGCATATGGTGAATTTAGAAGGAGGTGGTTCCCTAACATGGGTGAAATGAAAGAGGGTGATGGGGAAAGGTATAATCCTGCTCTTACCAATTAGATTTAGATGGGAAGAAAGAATTAGTAAGGCTGATAGGGCATGTGGGCTGGGAAACAGACCTGAAGTCACATCACATTTTTCACCAAATCTGTGAAAAAAGAAAAAGTACACACAAGCATTGGTGGGCTTCTAAAGGTAGTCATTCTGGGTAATGTGAGGTCAGCTGTTATGTAAACAGCAAATCTAGATTTTCACACGACTTGAACCTACCAAATGAAGTGGAAAAATAATAAATCTGTCAAGCATAGACCAAATACATGAGCATCAGTTGGCATCACTGCATATTTTCAGAGTAAGTGAGAGCCAGCTGAGATTTCTTTGTTGCATGGATCTCCAATCTGATGCCAGCCTGAGTAGCTTAGCTGCTCTAATGAGTGTTAACATGTTAGTCCTTCCAGAAGTAGAGTTGAATGTGCTTACTAGCATAGCAGTTAATTTCTGTCCTTTCCATGCTTAGCTTAAAGTTTGAACAGTGTGATTAGCTTTTCTCATGGAAGGGAGATACTCAAGTGAAGGATGCTGTCCTCAAAGACATCTAGACACAGTCTCTAGTAGTGCCATATAACAAAGGCAAGTCAGGCCAGTGGAAACATCCTATGGGATGTTGGGAGAATGAATTTATGAGGGCTGATAATGGGAAATGATTTCTTTCCATTCTAGATCAGTGGTTTGTGTTTGAAACACAGGAAAACCACCAGATGACTGAATTAATATGAAATAATCCTTATGGGGTTTTGGTTCAATTCCTAATGAACAAACACCCTCACATAACTACTGTTGTCACAAATTGGCACCATTTTTGGGCAGTGCTATGGAGTAACAGTCTGAGTGGTTCATGGGGCCTAAATTAGTTTTTAGCCTGGTTTCTCAGTAAATGATGTGTTGTGAGTACTGTATGTGTATCTATGTTAGTGTGTCTCAGTTACACTTGAATTGATTAGTCGATTTAGGTAAAATCTGATAAAGGGTAAAGAGCCATGAGATATCAAGGTTCTCATAGGTTCAAGCAAATAAGCAGAGAATAGGTCTTTTCTGAGGTATTTGCTGTGTTCAGTCCTTATGATCCACCACAGAAACCACGTGGGAAAGGAAAAACCATGTGAGAAAGAACTGTTGTGGATAACCAGGTTTCTTTTGTTCAAGAGAAAAAAATTCCCTCTCCTAAAATATCACTTGCTGCTGTTTGAGGTTTTTAAAACAGTGGGAAGTGCTTGCGCTGCTCTCTATATATTAGGAGACAATTTCAGTTTCTGCTAAAATGGTGACACTGACTGCCTTTTTCTTCCTTGTCATGTGGTTCTGCCAGTCTGTTGGTTTGGGGGTTACATTCTGAAGGACTCCTACTTATACTAGAGGTTTTGATAAGTATTCAGAAGTTTAGTAGTGCTAAACATGAGGATATTCTGACTGTTCTTCAAGAGGCAGAGATTTCAGATTCAGAACTGCTTGAATACTTGCCCTAGGAAATGACTAATACAGTTCCTCCTTCCTCTCTGCGTCTAATTTTGTGTTTGTTACTTTTTGACACTTAGATATTGTGTTTTTAATTTGCAAGCAAGAAACACAAGTTATAACACAATTTTTGAGACTACTTTGCTTTTGTCTAGGCCAGTGACCCGAGTACCTATGAACTGATCCAGAAAATACAGAGGCTACAGAAGCAGCTTATCAGCAAGACAGGTGAAGTGATAGAAAAAGAACTGCTCCTACAGGTACTGCAGCATTGGTAGATCGTTGTTATCTTGTTAATATATTTGACTTACCCTGCATTCTATGTCTGCTCAGATGTGTTTCCAGAATGTTTCTTAGATGCATCTTTGAATTTCTTTTTCATGCTCCTTAGATAGCTTTAGATGGCAGCACTGACTCACTGAAAGAGAACAAATAGCATCTGATTAGTTATTTTTTATACTCTGGTTTCTGATACCTGGATAACTCTGGAAAATAAAATTAAAGATTTGCTTTAGTATATTCATGTATTAGATTAGTCTTCAAGTCAGTATTATATTTTTGGCACAACTTTTTTTCATTTCAGCCATGTCTGTTACGACCAGGACATAAAGGAAAATCTGTTTGATTCCATTTATTGCTTAGGTTGGCTTTTGGCAGAAAGAATCCAATGAAGTTTGTGTGAATTAGAATCCTGAAATCACAGAATCATTAAAATCAGAAAAGACTCTTTAGATCATCAAATCCATCCAACCCCCTACATTACAAAATGCACCATGTCCTCAAGAGCCACATCCAGATGTCCTTTAACACCAGTGATACCAGTAAGATTTACGTTGTAGAATCAAAAAGAGCCTAAATCCCCATAGTGCAAAACTTGAGATCAAATATTTTAAAAAAAGAAAAAAAAAGGAATCTTTTGGGCTTCATCCATAGCTGTCAAACTGAGAAAAGATTCTTCTTCCCTCAGGTGACTGTAAGGATAGCTGTAGGTGTGGTTTGAACATCTTGGTCTTAAATACCCTAACAGTCTTAATGCCTGCATGGCATATCACTCACTGGCTAGTGAAATATCATTGGAAGCTCCTGTCTTGAGAAGAAGCTCAGAAAATGTTATCAAGGCAGGGTTTGCCACTTTTTCTTCATTTTTTTGTAGGAAAAATCCACAGTTTTGTGTTAAGGTAAATGTATGGTGTATTGTTACGCCTTTGCTTAAAAAATATGTATAATCTTTATTACATAGTACTGAAGTGGTGTCAGTAAAATAGTTGTTAGCTTAAACAAATGTAGCAAATACAGCTTCAGATCTGCTGTGCTGTACCCATACACNTTTTTTTAAAGTTGAGGTTTTGGAAGTTAACTGGATTTCACAGTAGAGGAGTAAATGCAGGGCTTCTTTGAAAGTGTTGTGTTTCTATCCATCTTATCATACAAATGACATCCAAAATCATGTTCAAAGTCTAGCTTTGCTTTATAATAACCTAAGGCTATTCTTAATGAAAGCTGCTTATGTTGTTTTTGTTGAGCTAGCTCAGTGGAAATACTTCCAGTAGATTGTTTTTAAATTAAATGTGTGTTTATCTGTAAGTTTTAGTCTTAAAAAAAAAACAAAAAAAACCAACCATGGTATCAGATTGAAATAAAATGTTCCCCCACATAAGCAATCTGGAAAGGTTAAACTTATACTTGGACAGAAGTGATTTTAGCTGTAGCTTCAGCTTCTTATCATGGAGGTCTGAAGTTGCTGCCCTTGATTAAAATCACAAACTCAGCCCCATCCCAATAATCTTATGATGATGATTTAATCGCATTCATTTCCTTCTTTCTGCTCCAGGTCCTCCAGCACCTGAAAGATGTTGAAATACGGGAAGTGAAGATCTGTGACTATGAGAAGAAAATAGAAGAGTCTGAGATTAAATTAAAACAGCAACAAAACCGCTGTGAAACTATGAGAACAGAGAGGAACCTGTACAGTAAGAATCTGATTGAAGCAAAGGTAGAATACTTTTCTCTTGTGTTTCCATCTCTGCTTATATTGTGTGGTTTTTTTTTTTCTGATCTACTTTTATGTTGTTAAAAGGAAAGCTCACTGGTTTAATTGCAGAAATGATTTCTGAATTCCTCTGAGGAAATGAATGTTTTAGGTCCCTGTGTGTTTATCTGGACAGCATGGATTTGGGCTGGCAATAGGAATTCAGAGTCATTGTATGGCAATACTCCAAATGGTGCACTAAATCATGATGTAATGGAACTATGGACTTAAGCAATGCTATCAGAAAAGAAACTTCTCCATTTTCTTCTTGAATCCACTCAATCCTATCTCTTTAGAAGTTGAACGGTCTGCATGAGAAATAGAGTTTAATGGGAATAAGATTACCTCCTTAGCCCTGTATGCATGTAAGCAATAGTGTGAATTGTGATTTAGAAAGCAGAGGGAACACTTTCTCAGCTGAAGGAGAATTTTCTGGCAGGACTAAATGCTTCCACCTTGTTCCTTTCAGTGAGTGCTATTTTCCTCAGATAACAATTCCTTCCTTTCATAACTTTGCCTTGGGGATCTCACTAACGATCACCTAAGAATACATTTTGTTATTCTGATGTAAAGATCTACAATACTATACAAGTCCTGTTGTGGTTCACAGAGACTGGGACCTTGGATAGCTGTAGTTTACAGTATTGGTTATTTCAGAATAATGTTTTTATAACACAATCATAATAGATTACAATTTATGCTCTGATATGAATAGCTAGGTGTTTTGCTTGAGAAGCAGATGGAACAAAATGTCCAAATTCCCGTCCTACTTGATGATTGATTTGATTAGGAATGAACTACTTTATCAAGCGAGTGAAATGCTTTGCTTGTCCATTACCTGCGTATTGTCATTAGAATACGTTCTGGAAGTGATGCTGCAGTTCTTGGTGCTCCCAAACAATCCCTTAGGAAAAATACTAGTTTAAAAAAAAAAAAAGCAATTCAATGCTGATTAATTTTTAAATATATATCCAGTATAAATTCTCTTACTAAGGAAGAACTGTTCAGTTATGAAAAGAAGCAATGGACTCATCAGTCTCTTCAGGATTTGAGTGTTACATGGTGGCATAAATAACGCTGTTCAAGTTTCAAGTTATGAGAGGCCGTTATTTATACTTCAACCTACTTAGCTTACCATAAAACTTTTTAGCAAGTCCTTTTGTGAAGTAAAACAAATTTGCACAAACATGTTTAGGGAAAGCTAGATAAAGGTATTTTGGGATTGCTCAGTACAGATAGGTCCCCACCTTACTGACGATCTCCATGCTGGCAGGCATTCAGTATGATACAAATATCTTTTGCATTCACCTCTGAGGTTTCTTTTGTTGTTAGGAGCTCATTTGTTTACACAAGTTGATTAGGAAACCTGTTTGCAAAAAAATTGTGTTGTCTTACTGTTCTTCGTCAAATAGAGAAGTAGGACTGTATTTGGGTATATATCCGGGCAGTAGATTTTAAATCTATCAAATCCTTTGTATTAGTTAAGAGACTTGTGGGCTATTTAGCAAAACTTGCTTTTAACATGATGTTTTGCAGGACTGACTGAACGTGCAGGTAGGTGAGCCTACTGGCATATTATTACATTAATTTCCAGTTCATTTAATTGTCTATCTGGACCACCAAATAAGTGTGGAGTCCATGTTTGGTTTTTTTTAAGACCCGTCAGACTGGTAATTAGTACTTTCTCATTACCATTTGCAGAGTGTCATGACTCAGGATCTTACTTGACTATGTCAAACACATCATGAAAGAAAATACTGCTCATTTATCAAGTAAATCCATGCATATGGTGGACAGTGCTGAAAGAGCTCTAAACTTGATATGGTTTTGTACCGAAACAGAATGTATTCACGTGAAATGTTACTATGCCTTCTCTGTGAGGTGTTAGCCTCCAGCAGAGGACTAACAGCTCGTAAAGCTACTTCTGCTAGATTCAGAAGAGCATGTCTGTCTATGCATTGAATTTACTAGCTTCGACTTCACGTCACGACATGTATCATCACTGCAGTCAGACAATGAAACAGTTCCTTAGTGTCGTATGGGTGGGCACCTTTGTGTTGTGAGTGGTCAAGGTGGCCTCATCTCTCTGCAGTGCTAGCAGGCATATTGCTCTGTGTTTTGAACCTAAAATTTATGCCGAATATTTTCATACTAGGGAATTTTTATCTCTGAGCACACTTTTTCTACTTGTGTTTGTGTAAGCTAACAAAAAGGCAAAATGGAGATAAGCTGTACTCACAGACATTTGTATCTTGTTCATAGCTATATTCATTTTCATAAAAAAAAAAAAACTTCTCCCCAAACATTTGTGCCCAACTGTTTACAACTTTATTGAAAAACACAGTGCTAGAAGCATGGAAACAAATGGATAGAATCAAAATCTTGTTATTAATTTGGATTGAGTGCTAGTTCTCATTTTGTGTCTAGAACTTCAAATGGCTTATTATACTCATTATTAATGACCACTGTTGTTCCATGGAGACCTTTTCCCAGCAATGTCATGCTAGCATAAACTAAAAAATATCATTTAATGAAACTGTTTTGTTCTGTTGTATTAAAAAGTAATGTCTTGTGGTACGTACAACATATCTCTCAAGTACTGTTGTTTAACTTTCCAGTATCAAAGTGGCCTGAACTTCACAAAAACTTATTCTTTTTTGGTTCTTTTTGTGATCGCTTTCTGTCCTATTAGGATGAGATAACAGAAATGAAGAAGAGACTGAAAACTGTGACACATCAGGGGGATCAGCTGAAAGAGGAGATCACAAAGAAAGAAGAAGCTCTTGCGAAAGCACATCTAGAACATCAGCAACTAGAGAGGGAGAAGGAATCGTTGAAAGTAAGAGTCCTTACATATGCACCTTATTACAAAGGACGGCTCCCATGATTTTAGACACTTCATTGTTTTCCTGGACTGTGGGAGTTGTTTTGCTGTATTTTATAAAAACTGAAGCCCAGCTGAAGTGTTTATTAGATCTGTTGGTTATACAAGTCTTCCACGTATCTGACAAATTTCATCTCTGTAATTATAGTTAGAAAGGTCCTAGACTGTCTTGAGAAGCTTTAAATCTCTTGGTGACTCAATGTTTTTACTACTAAGTTGCATTGCATAAACGTGGATTTGGGGGTTAACCTGCTTGTTCTAAACTTTTATAATGTAGACCATTGTAATTCAAGATTTCCTTTCTTTAAACTTCTCTCTCTCTGTTTTAAAGTGCAAACCCAATTAGATTATTCTTCCCAATCCTGATCTTGAAATCTGAGCTTGAAGCTCTGTTCCTTCTTCTAAGCTCTGATTGCATCCTGTTTTTAGATATACCATTAAATTTGTGGTGATACCTCAGTACAAATTGTTGGACTCTCAAAAGATGGAAGGAGTTTGCGTCCAAAGCAACTTATTTTTCTCTTTACTAGGCACTAGAAAACAAAAACATATCAAACAAACAACACCTCCAAAACCTCTGCTATTTCCACAATGTTTTCTTTTGATAGCTTATTGCTGTGCTGCAATGACTTAGGTTTTCAGCCCCTCTCAACAATGCTGCAGTTATGACAAGATGTCAATAAAGTTTTTTAAGAAGGGGATGAATTTGTTTTTTTGTAAATGATCTGCATCAGAGTTGCACTATCAGTGATGGAGGAGTCAAGTACTGCCTCATTTTCCATATGCAGCTTTCTGCCTTAACTAGTCACCAATTCTGTCTCATCGCCTCAGAACTGTCTGCCATTCATTTGACAAATATATGATTGCTACATGGTTTACCCCCTCAATTATTCACCAGCAAGTGCGTCCATGGACTGACATCACATTAGTGAATAGCTTTAGGGCTTTGTGGTCTTCTACCTGAGTGTCTCTGCTGAATACTAAAGCAGAGGAGGATTCAAAGAGGAGGCTGACTGACACTGGCACAAAAGAACCCAATTATTTGTGTAGCAAGCCAGCTTCAATTTGTCCTGCTTGCACTGATGTGAAGGAAGCAAGCTGTTCCCAGGAAATCAGTTTAAAGAATGCGCTAAAGCATGGAGGAGTGAGATCCATAGGAATGAGATTATAGAGACATTGGACTTATGCTTAGCTCTGCTGTCAGAAAGGTCTTAAAGATGTGTGATCATGGCAAATGAATCAAGCCTGATCCAAGCTCCATTAAAGCAGTACTATGCCATCTTTTGGATTCAGTTGGCTGTTTGAAAATATACATCTGAAAGCTGTAAGAAGTATGGCTGTCCAGGTTTGAGAAGCTGTCAAGAGCTTCCGTCCTTTTGTTTTTTCAGCATTTTCTAGAAATCTGAATGTGAAACTTTTGATTTGCTGTTAGTGTTATTTCAGCATTCTCTGTCCAGTCCATTTTACATCTCTAAAAATCTGTATTTTATCTTTACAGCAAATACAAAAAACTTCTTCACTTACTGCAGTACTTCAGATCCTGAACAGGAATTTAGTTTGAGTTCAGTTTGAGATGTTGGCATATAAATGTCCCATATAAATTCTTCCTTCTTGCTGACTATCCTTCAATTTTTTTGCAGACTCTCTGAACCAGCCTTAAATGAGATATGCTCACTTAGAACAGTTTCAATCCTGACACTTTTTCTGGTCTTACTGTGTTTATTCATTTCTTTTTCTCTGTTCGTAGATCCTGATACTGTGATCTTCAATATATTTAACCTCAGTGAAAGTCCTATTAGTTTGTGGGGCACGTGTGTGGCTTAAAGTATTTATGTTCTTCACTGTACAAGGTTGTTGAGATCCACTTTAACTTTGTACGTTTCAGGGAGATTTGTTTACATAAATGTTTGCTGCCAACATCTGCTGCCACTCCTTATTTACAGCTCATAATTTTTGTGACATAAGGAGAACATAGAATTTTGATATATTAAAAAAATATTATCCAGCAACATGTAATGCATGAGCAGTTTTACATCTGTAGACAGCTTTTGCACACTCTTGATTGCATTTCAGTATGAAGTGGCTTGCATTTTTGTTCAGCTGATGGATTCTAATAAACATCCGGCACGAGTAAGAGAGATGAAAGTTGCACTTATAGGAGAATTATTATGATGGAAATGTTTTTTCTGTCTTAAATAGTTTTAGGTGCAGCCTTCATCACAGCCTCATTCTTTCAGCATTCAACGATGCTGTTTCTGAAAAGGCTGCATGAACGTTATCCTTTATAAAGGTCGGAGTTGTGAAAGTGTCTTTTAGTCAAGGCTTGAAAGTTTTCACATCTGTGAAAACAAACTGTAGTCACCTAGTTTCATTTTGTCTGTAGCTAATTACCTATTACTGCTAAAAATTTCTAATAATCCAAGAAGATCTCACTATTTTTTCTCTACTTATGTCTTGAATTACAGAGTTCATGACAGAAGCGTAGAATTACTGGGTAATTTCTAAGATCTGTGTTAGTGGCGTGCGATCACTGTAACAATGCATTACTTAAATTTTGCTTAGGGGCAGTCTTTCCTTTTTCAGTCTTCTACACTTCCACTAAAAATGCTCACTCTCTTCAATTTTGCTCTTTTGTGCCTAGTTGCCCGGTTCTCCACGTATTCTTTTATTCCAGTCTGAAGCATATCCTGACTAGATAACGATTTGTATACTGTAGATCATAGTCCTTTCTAGCAAGATGAGCTATCCTTTCTCACAACCCAGCCCTATTTTGAGCTTGTCTGCTAGATTTTTTCAACAAAATAACTACTCAATTGAAAAAACTCTCTAAATATCACCTTTAAAAAAAAAAAAAAAATACTAAATGAGACTCCTGAATTACGACTCGAATTATTATTTTTATTATAAATAAAAATTCTTCTAAATTTCTGTTCTGTATAACATTATTAAAATATTGTTTGCAACATTTATTTATGGGTCTTCATCTTGTTTGTCTTAGATTTATTCTTAAAAACTTACAAAATATGCACCTGTTAGGAAATGAACGTATGAGATTGTATTCCTAACTTGTAATCCCAGGTATATATAATGGGAAGTTGTTACTAAGCATACTTTACCTATATTATTTGACTCCACTAGGCTGAACTACTTAAGATGAAAAAACAAGCTCTGGAGACCAAGAACTTCATAGAAAATCAGGAGGCAGAAGAGAGAAAACTCCTAAAAATTATTGCTGAGGCTGATGCTGAGAGACTGAAGCAGAAAAAGGAATATGACCGGGTAGGAATCTCAGATTTGGCTTTTCCAACACGCTGCATCCTGTTACCTCAGTTCAATGCATTTTTAAGATCAAGATCGTCAGCTACTGTAAAAGTGGTACTTCTGAAGCTTCATAGTGCTATTGAAATAAACATTTTAAGACACTGAAGTGAGTGGAATGATGTAGTTTACATATTATTCAGGAGACTAAACTAATAAGAGAAGCTTCTAGGCCATTGCTATTGTTTTTTTTCCATTAATAACAGTGAAACTTCTTAATATATGCCATTTTCATTGATGAAAATATAATAATGATGCTTTGAAATTGTGCTGAGGAACTGTAACTGAGATTACTGCTTTGACATGCATCGTTAGGTTATCAATGAGAGAGATGTCCTTGGGTCCCAGCTGATTCGACGCAATGATGAGGTGGCTCTTCTCTACGAGAAGATCAAAATCCAGCAATCCATCTTAAACAAGGGTGAGACTCAGTACAGGCAGAGAATGGAAGACATCCGGCTTCTCAAGCTGGAGATCAGAAAACTTCGTCGTGAGAAGGGAATACTTGGTAAAACTGTGGCTAACGTAGAGGAACTCAGGTAGGAAGTCTGATTGAATATGTTTTTGTAGTGACTGCATACATGATTCTGTATTTGAGACAGAATTATTTTCATGTGTGATAAAGATTTGTATCAACAAACATTATACCTTGGAGAAGGGGATTATTTGCTTTGACCTTACACACACTGGATTAAATTCACAAAGGAGCTAATCAGTGAAAATTAAAATATAAGATAAATAAAAGAGAGGAAAAAAACATCTTTTCCTAAGCTGAAGAAGTTTCCAAATTTCACCTTGTACTGTGAGTTACTGCCTGCAGAATAAACTTGACAGAGAGCAGCGAAGATGATGTTCATAGTTCAGTGAGCTACTTAGTGGTACCTAGGGCCCAAATTAGTGGAACTGCTTTTTATTAGGCAATCTGCAGAGGATGGGGAGCAATTGACATATTTATAACAAACTCCTACTCATTTTCAGAGCTTTTTACTTCCAGATTTATATGTAGACTTGCTCTGAGAGAAAGATTTAGTTAAATTTTCATTGAAGGTTGTGTTTCTTTAAAACGGAATTTTAATAGCCCTGGTCTGATTTATTTCCTCCTACTCTGGCTTAATGATTCCCTTCTTTTTTTTTAACCCTCCCAAACTTAAGGTATATTCTTTGCTGACATGAAGCTATTGTGATTTTCTGTAGAATCAGACTTGGTTTGTAAGAAGCAGCAGGTATGTTATCAGCAGAGTGCCATTGTACTGTTCTATGTAGATATCACACTTTTGAGTGAGACATTTAGGTTAACTATATAATTCTACAGCCTTCACTGGAGCAAATTTACTTTAGTCTGTGGTCAGTCCATTGACTCCAGTGAAATTATGCCAGCTTGATTTGGTGTAAGATAAAAAAGAACTGGGCACAAAACGCTAGCAACTGCAGTTTTCATTGACTGACTGCAGACAGGAATAGGATTTGAATTCTTTGCATTCAACTGAAAGCCTGTTACTGCATTGAAACTCAGTAAAGGCATTGAGGTATAGTGCTACACATGCCATGATGGGTGGATCAATTCTTGCTAACTACAGCAGCAATCACATACTTTAATGAAGTCCAGAACTATCATGAAAACTGTCTGTTGAAAGAGTCCATTTATCAGCTGTGCTGCTAATTAGCTTTCTTGATTTGCCAATTGGAGATGTTCTTTTTTTCCTTTTCCATAACCTTGTCCAACCCCACAGTTTAAAAAAAAAAAAAAAAAAAAAAGTCTTTTTTTGTCTAGTGAGCTAAATTCGATGCTGAGGTTGGCAGGGAAAGCTTCAGTGGAGTAGACATATGGTGATTCTCCACTTCCTTTCCCCTTCAAGTACTTACAGGATCCACCCACCAAAATGATAAGGGTTGGATCCTTGCAGAATGTGCTTTTTTTGTTTCCTGCTTCTTTACTCCTTGACCCCAGCATATGAATCTTAGTTGTTAAAGCATCTTTGGACCACTCAATTTTAAATTCAGCAACAAATAGTGTCTGGAGTCCCTTGAGCCTTGAGGAGAGGAAGAGTAAAAGAAATCAAAGTTGGGTTCTCCAAAGAACAGTGTTCTTCATAATTAGGTCCTACAATGTGTTTTCTTTACAGGACTGTGTGAGCCATGTTGTTTTAAAACCTTCTTCCAAATACAAACTGTCAGATTCAATACAGAGGCAATTCCGTAACTCTGATTTGTAGGTTACTGCAGATGAATTACCTGGCCTTAATGTACACAGAAAAAATTGAGTTGTGAAGAAGGTTTCCTGAGAACTGATGAAAAGTCCCATTTATGAGTCATAATGAAGTGAACGAGGAGGTGTACCTGTGTTATCCTACAGGAACTCCTATGTAGTATTCTTAGTCAACTGTTAATTTTGAGAGTCACTTTGCCAGTGTTGTAATGTGCAGAAGAATGGTTTCTTCATGTTCATATTAATGCCTTGGATAGATTGGTTTGGTTTCACTGTGGAGTTTTTTGTTTCTTTTTTTTTCCTTTTCATTTTATTCTGATCTTAAGACAGGAGGTTCATCACATGCGGAAGGAGCTATTAAGAGAACAGACTCGGTGCAAAGTTTTGGAAGAAGAACTGGAGAATCCCTTGAATGTTCACAGATGGAGAAAACTGGAAGTAATGTCTCAGTATCGAGTACCTAAAGTCCATACTTCCAAATCAGTGACACAGCACAAAGCCTATTTACTTTACTGTTATGCAAATTGTGTGGAAGGGCAGGCAGACTGAAATTTCCATAGTACTAAAGGAATAGTTAACTGCTGAATGGCTTCCTTGCACAATGCAATCAGTGTTATTTTTGTGTCATTTTCTCAATGAAAAATTGCAGAGGGAATTGTAAAGAGCCAGTAGAATGCTAAAGCGAGTAAGAATGCATATGGTGAATTTAGAAGGAGGTGGTTCCCTAACATGGGTGAAATGAAAGAGGGTGATGGGGAAAGGTATAATCCTGCTCTTACCAATTAGATTTAGATGGGAAGAAAGAATTAGTAAGGCTGATAGGGCATGTGGGCTGGGAAACAGACCTGAAGTCACATCACATTTTTCACCAAATCTGTGAAAAAAGAAAAAGTACACACAAGCATTGGTGGGCTTCTAAAGGTAGTCATTCTGGGTAATGTGAGGTCAGCTGTTATGTAAACAGCAAATCTAGATTTTCACACGACTTGAACCTACCAAATGAAGTGGAAAAATAATAAATCTGTCAAGCATAGACCAAATACATGAGCATCAGTTGGCATCACTGCATATTTTCAGAGTAAGTGAGAGCCAGCTGAGATTTCTTTGTTGCATGGATCTCCAATCTGATGCCAGCCTGAGTAGCTTAGCTGCTCTAATGAGTGTTAACATGTTAGTCCTTCCAGAAGTAGAGTTGAATGTGCTTACTAGCATAGCAGTTAATTTCTGTCCTTTCCATGCTTAGCTTAAAGTTTGAACAGTGTGATTAGCTTTTCTCATGGAAGGGAGATACTCAAGTGAAGGATGCTGTCCTCAAAGACATCTAGACACAGTCTCTAGTAGTGCCATATAACAAAGGCAAGTCAGGCCAGTGGAAACATCCTATGGGATGTTGGGAGAATGAATTTATGAGGGCTGATAATGGGAAATGATTTCTTTCCATTCTAGATCAGTGGTTTGTGTTTGAAACACAGGAAAACCACCAGATGACTGAATTAATATGAAATAATCCTTATGGGGTTTTGGTTCAATTCCTAATGAACAAACACCCTCACATAACTACTGTTGTCACAAATTGGCACCATTTTTGGGCAGTGCTATGGAGTAACAGTCTGAGTGGTTCATGGGGCCTAAATTAGTTTTTAGCCTGGTTTCTCAGTAAATGATGTGTTGTGAGTACTGTATGTGTATCTATGTTAGTGTGTCTCAGTTACACTTGAATTGATTAGTCGATTTAGGTAAAATCTGATAAAGGGTAAAGAGCCATGAGATATCAAGGTTCTCATAGGTTCAAGCAAATAAGCAGAGAATAGGTCTTTTCTGAGGTATTTGCTGTGTTCAGTCCTTATGATCCACCACAGAAACCACGTGGGAAAGGAAAAACCATGTGAGAAAGAACTGTTGTGGATAACCAGGTTTCTTTTGTTCAAGAGAAAAAAATTCCCTCTCCTAAAATATCACTTGCTGCTGTTTGAGGTTTTTAAAACAGTGGGAAGTGCTTGCGCTGCTCTCTATATATTAGGAGACAATTTCAGTTTCTGCTAAAATGGTGACACTGACTGCCTTTTTCTTCCTTGTCATGTGGTTCTGCCAGTCTGTTGGTTTGGGGGTTACATTCTGAAGGACTCCTACTTATACTAGAGGTTTTGATAAGTATTCAGAAGTTTAGTAGTGCTAAACATGAGGATATTCTGACTGTTCTTCAAGAGGCAGAGATTTCAGATTCAGAACTGCTTGAATACTTGCCCTAGGAAATGACTAATACAGTTCCTCCTTCCTCTCTGCGTCTAATTTTGTGTTTGTTACTTTTTGACACTTAGATATTGTGTTTTTAATTTGCAAGCAAGAAACACAAGTTATAACACAATTTTTGAGACTACTTTGCTTTTGTCTAGGCCAGTGACCCGAGTACCTATGAACTGATCCAGAAAATACAGAGGCTACAGAAGCAGCTTATCAGCAAGACAGGTGAAGTGATAGAAAAAGAACTGCTCCTACAGGTACTGCAGCATTGGTAGATCGTTGTTATCTTGTTAATATATTTGACTTACCCTGCATTCTATGTCTGCTCAGATGTGTTTCCAGAATGTTTCTTAGATGCATCTTTGAATTTCTTTTTCATGCTCCTTAGATAGCTTTAGATGGCAGCACTGACTCACTGAAAGAGAACAAATAGCATCTGATTAGTTATTTTTTATACTCTGGTTTCTGATACCTGGATAACTCTGGAAAATAAAATTAAAGATTTGCTTTAGTATATTCATGTATTAGATTAGTCTTCAAGTCAGTATTATATTTTTGGCACAACTTTTTTTCATTTCAGCCATGTCTGTTACGACCAGGACATAAAGGAAAATCTGTTTGATTCCATTTATTGCTTAGGTTGGCTTTTGGCAGAAAGAATCCAATGAAGTTTGTGTGAATTAGAATCCTGAAATCACAGAATCATTAAAATCAGAAAAGACTCTTTAGATCATCAAATCCATCCAACCCCCTACATTACAAAATGCACCATGTCCTCAAGAGCCACATCCAGATGTCCTTTAACACCAGTGATACCAGTAAGATTTACGTTGTAGAATCAAAAAGAGCCTAAATCCCCATAGTGCAAAACTTGAGATCAAATATTTTAAAAAAAGAAAAAAAAAGGAATCTTTTGGGCTTCATCCATAGCTGTCAAACTGAGAAAAGATTCTTCTTCCCTCAGGTGACTGTAAGGATAGCTGTAGGTGTGGTTTGAACATCTTGGTCTTAAATACCCTAACAGTCTTAATGCCTGCATGGCATATCACTCACTGGCTAGTGAAATATCATTGGAAGCTCCTGTCTTGAGAAGAAGCTCAGAAAATGTTATCAAGGCAGGGTTTGCCACTTTTTCTTCATTTTTTTGTAGGAAAAATCCACAGTTTTGTGTTAAGGTAAATGTATGGTGTATTGTTACGCCTTTGCTTAAAAAATATGTATAATCTTTATTACATAGTACTGAAGTGGTGTCAGTAAAATAGTTGTTAGCTTAAACAAATGTAGCAAATACAGCTTCAGATCTGCTGTGCTGTACCCATACACAAACCCAATTCTACCTGTGTGATTTTTATATAGATTCTGTTGCTTATCTTGCCATATCCCTAGTGTGCTCCCATTTAATTATAATCCTTAGTTAAAAGTGAAGAGCTGAGGTATAGAAATACTGAGTTATCTGCCCAAGAAAATCTTTGAAATAGGTATTTGTGCCTAAGTTACTATAGTGGCCATTGGGACAATCTTTCTATGTAGCAGTCCCTTCTACAACAACAGTTTTTTATTATTTTCCTAGATTGAAGTAGGGTTGGACTTAAATACTTAAGTATCATATCTAGAAGTGTTATTGAGATCCTTTGTGTCTTAATTCATGCACCATTTTCCTGTGCAAGAATGCTGAAATGAAGATCTCCTTTAGTGAGACTGATGGTAAAGAAAAGGCCAAAAATACCATGCTCTATATTATGATTAGGGCTTTACCATCAACATTTCTGTGTATTTTTTCTGGTTTGCCACAGTGTTTTTTAGTCAAACACTAAGACTGACACAGAGTTCTTTCGTAGCAGGGGGTGGGTGAGGAGAGGTAACAAGAGATGGAGGATGTTGCCTAGCTGATTTCCTGTAAGGGCAGTGTGTCCAACTGGGTAGGTCATTGGTGGTATAGAGCTCTTAGGATGAGTGTACTATTTGAGTTTCTTCTGCTAAGTGGCTGGATAACGTTGGACAAGTCATTTTATTGTTTTTTGAACTAGTTATCCTGTATACAGATAACATGGTCTAACAGCCACAGACATCCCTTTGCACTGGAACTGTAATGGTTGTGGGCCTAATCTGTGCTTCACAGTGGAGTAGATTTTCCTTCCAGGTAGTCAGCACAGTTCAGTCTCTGCCCCCATTCAGGGATGGGGGAACTACTGAAGACTTGTGCTCCTCCTAGTTAGCTCATTCACACCTGTATTCAGAGTTGGAGAGCTTAGGGGTACGAACTTATGAGGTTGTCTTTGCTTGCATAAATCATACTTCTCTCTCAAAGTCGTCCTCATCCATATTTTGTCCTGTACAAGGGCATAGCCATTACAAGTATCTGCTTTAAAATATTCTCAATCTCTTGCTATATGTAATAGTTTTTAGGTATGTGGCAAATAGGATATTTTTTTTATAAGTAAAACTTGTGAGTTTCTCTGTCTTTGATTTCTGTGTGTGCATATGACATAGCTTATATTCACTTACATCAAAGTGTAGTAATAAAATGGTGTGGAAAAAGCTATGTGGATTGGATATTGAATGTTAAAAACACCTTTGGAATCTAGAGATAACATAGGTCTGAGAGAGATTGAGCTCAGTGTCAGCAACCTGCAGTTTGATTTGTAGGCTATTCACCTTGCTGCATCCTCATGCAGAGCCATAATGCTTGTATAAGAAAAAATAATTCAATTTGTGTTGTATGCAATATACTTCTGTCTTCTGACTGTTCCTTTGTAAATAAAAGCAGGTTTATACAGGGAACATGGACATAAGAATGGAAATTTTGCTAAGGAAGAATCGCATTATATGGAATCATATAGAAAAGCATCTGCTTATCTAACCTGTTCCTGCTGTGTATTTGATCATATCCTTTTTAGTTAGCTTTTTCAATCTTTCTCACCTGCTAGATCTTTAAAAACGATGCAGCTCTAAAGTAAGGCCTTACTATCTGTGCTATGTGATTAAAAGAATGATTTGCTACATTTCAGTAAGAAAATTTGGATAGCTGACAGTTAGAGGTAGGACGCAGCTTGACTTGAAAATCTCATTAAAAATATCTTTAACCTATCATCAGAGTTTTACTGAGAAATATTGAATATGCAACATGATGAATGTTTTTGTACAATAACTTGTCAGAGTTGAATACTTTAATAATGTTGTAGAAATATTTTCCATATTTAAGAAATTTCTAAATTAATTAGCTTATAACCTATCAGCAAATAGAAGTGGATATCCTAAGACTTTGAAAAGCAGATGCAAAGCAGGCAGTGGCCGTACTTTCTCCTGTAACTCAGGGTATTATCACACCTGTGAGCTGCTGTGCTGATGAAAAATGCTGTCTTAAAAATCAGATCCAAAACCAAGGTCTTAAATACTTATGGTCAATAAAAATCCAACGACTTTCTTTCCAAACATAGGAAATGTTACTTCAGGGTTAGCTGGCTTCCATGTTTGAGTCATTACCTTCCACCTGAATTTTGCAGTTAAAAGATACTGCTTTTTTTTATTATTCCTTTCTAAACTGTTGAGTAATACTGCAGTGCTTTGTGGAGAAATGTGTGTTAAACATGGAATTCCATGAAGGTCTTTCTGAACACATGTGGTATGAAGAAAATGCGTTGTATAGCCATAAGGTGTGATTATTATGAAATAGAAGGGCTCTGACAAGGTCTGAATGGAAAAAAAAAAAAATACAAACTTGCTCACTTTACATGTGGGGGATGTCCCCAGATCCCCCATGTGACTGCAGCACAACTGCATAATGAACAGTGATGTGTGTTTACCACACAATATATTCATATTACCTGGTTACGGTTAGGATTAACTTGGTTGTAGGAACTTATCCCACTGCAAGTGAATTATGCACTGCTTTATTTGTTTCAAATTTAGTTTTTTCTCTTCAGATTGAACTCTTCTAATTTGATTTCTCTTGATTTGATTTGATTTCCACTCTGACTGAGTGGAATTTTATTCAGCTGCATGTCTCAGAATGGATAACAGTGGGAAGATTCACAATATATGTCAGCTACTTTCGTTGTCAATCACCTCAGAAGATTGGTCATAAATGTAAAAGAAATGCACAACCAATATTATTTGTGGAGGGAGGAGGCAAGGGGGGAAGCATATATACAGCTATATATATAGCTGTACATTTTATAGTGATAAATATAACATCTTACTACCTAAGCCTGTAGTACTGAGAGTATAGTTGTTCTATATATGTGTGTTGTTCTCCTAGATGCGTGTATATACATGCACGCACGTACAATCAATATTATTTTAAGTTCCTAAGTTCTGAATATCTTTATTTTTCAACAGTCAAGGACTGAATAGGTAGGATGTGATGCTTCCAGGCCATTACCATCTTGAGATCATAGTTTCAAAGAGCATGAGGGCAAAAGGCGTGATTAGCTCATATATCTGACTCATATTAGAGTTAGAAAACACCCACATGCCCTTGTACTGAGCCAAGATTTTAGCCAAACCCTCCAAAGAACTGATGGTACCACTGACAGAGAGTAGGAGGTGCAGAGGGGGCATTACTGTCTTGAGTGTAAATTAGCAGTTTCATTTCAGGTATTGAAAGATCCAGGGAAGGGAGAGCAAATGAGATTTTCTCTGTGACCTTGGGCAGGTTACTGAGCTTTTGCACACCTCACCTCAACTAAAAATGGAATAAAATCATTTCTATGCTAATAGTGGTGTGTGAATGAATATATTAGACATGACTCAATTCAGTAGTAACAATAGCTAGCTAAACACTCAGAATAGGCAGATGTTTTATTTCTTTTGTGCTAACTTGATAGTAGACCTGTTGTATCCAGTTTGAGGTGCTTGTTGCTATGCTGTCTGAACAGATACATAAGCATCTTTTTTTAGAGCTGCTACTATAGTTTCATAAAGCTGCCGTGGGTTTGTGCAGGCTGGCACCTGCTGAAGTCAGAGAAGTTTTATTCCAGCTAAAGGAGGAGCTCTAGGATTTGCTTTCTTATCTTTGCTATGCAAAACTTCTGTCCATTTATTATATAAAATATTGTTTTTTCGATCTTGTGTCATTTCTTTTCAGCCTACTTCACAAAAGCCCCATCCTCTTGAAAACCATTTCTTTCCTCAGCCTGGCAGTTTCATGAAGCATGCTGCAGTTAGATTCTTCACTGATCTCCTAGTGCTTCTGATAGCTTCCATTATACAGTGTGTCATGCAAAAAAGTGTGCTCAAATGTTGAGTAAGATTTTCTCATGGGACAGCCTGTTAGGGAAAGTGGGATTCACCCCCATTGTGCCTGCCTTTATTTTGGTATTCTGAATGCTCAGTTCAGTTTTATTTTAGATATTATCTGTACATCTTCAAAATGGTTGAGATTGACTTCACCATCTCAAAACTGGCATTTATATATTTTCGGTTGCTGAGTAGAGATTCTACTTAAATTTGAGAGCACAGCCTACTTGTATGCTACATCTGGCGTAGATTGTCTGAGTTGAGTATTTTTTTGGCAGAATTGTCTATTTTCTTAAAAATAACTGCAATTCACTTCAGGAAACTAATATCTGTAGAATCTCAAAGAGTCTCTTTTGACCTAGTTGTTATTGTTTCTCTGTCATCTTACCTTTAGAGAGATTTTAGTGGAAGTAGTTTGAGAGAGTGCTTTGTATGCACTGAAACTTACAGGTGAACTGCAAAATCCACTACCAAAATACAATCCTTTTTTTACTTCTTTTATCATTTATATATAAAGTCAGCTTTTTGAAGGGATTTTTCCATCCAAAAATGAAAAGGGAAAATTTCTTTTTGACTTTTTGTACTTCACTGGGGCTTGGCTCTTTTCTGCCTCTCTTTTCTGGAGGATTTGAATTTGTCTGGAAGCACTGGATTAATGCCCTATCTTAAGGCTGAAGCAAGCAGTTCCCTCATTCCTCAATTAAAGCGGTGAGTATATTGAAATATATTGACCCTTTCTTTGCTTCAAGGTGCTGTTCCTACTGGCAGAAAAAAAATAAATGGCATTTTTTCTTATTCAGCTTGTACCAACTCTTGAATAACAGAAGATTGTCTTGCCAGTTGCAATTGCATCTAATTGCTTAGCCACATAGTGGCTGTGGCATAGCCACATCAGCACAAAGAAATCACACTGCTAACTGAGAAAGCTAAGCTGGCAAAACGTTTAGCCATTGATCAAATGGTTCCTGACATTTAAAAAATGTCCTTTCCTTATAAAAAATGGAAGGGTTGTTATGTATCTTGAGGAGAACGAGTATAGTAGTACCCTGCTGAGCGTAGCTTTTGAGTTTGACTCTGGTTTCAGCTAGTGGCTGGAATTTCAAGGGATTTATACTGATATGTAGAAATGAGAAATACTGCATGGACTCTGGCCCTAGATATACTCTTAAGTTTTCAGATGGGTATGAATTGAAGAAAAAAATTATTTCCACAGTGCTGTGTACTGACAAGTTGGAATTAGTCACTGGTGCATCAAAGTGATCGATTTGGAAACTGGACTCTGAAGAGAATCTGTTCTTCTTTCAAATTAAAAAAATGTTTTCCCATGAACTCTGGCTGTAGCCTAGTTCTAGCTAGTGAGAATTACAAATATCTAATTATTAGTGCAGTATTTTGGTGCTCAGCAGTCTACTGAGTTAGTGCCTTCAAATTAATTTCAACCCAGTGCCTTGAATTTGCTTTGAACTGGAGTCTCAAAGGCAGTATGAGGTGACACATGGAGGTACTTCATACACTGTCAT
Source organism: Pavo muticus (assembly GCA_016647715.1). NCBI lineage: Eukaryota > Metazoa > Chordata > Aves > Galliformes > Phasianidae > Pavo > Pavo muticus. The sequence goes on from JACDJE010000055.1 coordinate 2,092,105, forward strand.
TCTTCAGGACTAATTTTCAAGTTATTTCCTCCTTTTGCCATCCTTTCATTTTCCTTTTGTTGTGCTTGAAACGTTCGTTGTTCAACCGGGTCTTTGATTTTGGATTTTTACTCTGCCTGTAAGGGGAAATGTTGATATTAACTAGAACAATTAGAGTGTCTTTCAGTGATGCTGTGCCTCCATACAATTAGAATTTGTCTGGCGCCTTTTACTTTGCCACTGATATTCTTTTTCTTTTTATTATTATTAATTTATTTATTAACGTTCTCATTTGCCCTAGATGCTGACTGTGTATCCAGCAGGGTTCTGTGAGCAGTGTGGAACCATTCACACTGAGCAAATTGTAGGACCATTGTGTTATTTCTCTGTGCAGTGTATCTGAGTTCAGATGCAATTCTGTAATGATGTAATAAGTAATCGTACTTCATAAACAGTTAACAGGCTCACTTGTGTGAAGATCTATTGAGGCTCTGAATATCTTGAAAATTTTGTGTTAGCTTTAGGAATTAAGTAGGTATTCTGCTCTTATGCTATCTCTCCTCAGAAGGGAGTCCATTTCTATTTCTACATATTTTGAATGCAGTCCTTGGTAAATTAGGGTTTATTTTAGCCCTTCTAATCTCAGTCCATCTAGAATTAGAAGGTGTTCTATGCTATAGAAACTTACAGCATGATAAACTGCTCTAAAAACATACTGACATTTGTATTCTTTTCCTCCTCCCACGTACATTGCAGTTCAAATAGAAGAGAATCAAGTCCTCCCATTAAAATAGCCTGTTTTGTTTAGGGTCTGTTGTTTAAAGAGGACATTCAAACATGAGGCAGAAAAGGTGATCATCAGTTTAATGGCATCAGGTAAAGATAATCAGCTGCTCTTTACCGTAAGAATACTGTTTTCCAATAAAAAGAATAGGGCAGATATATCTGGCACTGGCAAATGGGAAGCGAAGCAGATTACTTAGTACTCAAAAAACAGTTTTGGAGAAGAATTATCTTAGTGGAAGGGTTTAATTCATTCTGAATCTTTGTGAAGCTTCATTGCTCTCATGAACAAAACAGATTTCCCATGACAAAAGGTTTTGGACAAAAATTAGGTGCAAATTTATTTAAGAAATAAGAAGGAAACAGGTCAAAATACTAAATCTGTGCCATTTTTAGCTGCTCTACTGGTGTTTTACCCAGAAATATTTCAGATGCTATTTACAAACATGAGTATGTTACAGGTGAAGTAAAAGTCTCAGAGTTTATGGGTGGGATATGTACATGAACCTGTTTCTAAAGGTTTTTAGGAAAAATGATGCATTTCCTTGTGTTTGAACTTGGAAGATAGCTGTAGTGGGTCATAAAATGCCATCCCTCCACACCATGCAAGATTGATTTAATTACAGAAATACCATCCTTGATAGATGAATGTCAAGTATGTATTTGTTTCCTGCATTTTAATATTTGTACACTGAGTCCATGAATTTTAGCATGCATGGGAGAAATTACTGTTTTGAAGTATACTATGGTTTATGGTTGAGCTTTTCCCCTGACTTTTAACCTGCTTCTCTAGTCCAGATTTGGTGTTTTGACAAGCAAGGAGCAGATGAATCGGCTTACCTGGCATGATGCTTCTGGGAATCTGAGATTCATTTCTGTGTATCTTCCTCAAGTTTTAGTAAATTTTGGCAATTTGTGTCAGCACTGTGTCCGGACCCTTTTGCAGGATAAGAGGATTGCTGCCTATCTGGAAGTAGTACTGCAGCTTAAGTGCATTAAAGATTGACCAGCATTCAGAGACCGAAAAGAGAAGGCCATGTAAACACTCAAAGTAAAAAACAAAAACAAACAAAAAACAAAAACAAAAAACATCACTGTTACCTGTAATCTGCATCAGAAAAGTAAAAACAGTAATCACCAAAGTATTTTCTTCAAGTGCTTCGTATTTAGTTTGGACCTAGAAATCCTGAGCACGGACATGCTGTGCCATTAAACTAAAAATATTTTGTAAAATGACCAATTCCTAAAGTTCTGACTCAGACAAAATTGCCATTAGCTTCAATAATAGTTCTCCAAAATAACTCTTGAATAAAAAGCTCAGGAATTGTTCCAGTAAATGACAAACAACTGAAACCAAACTTGTTTACTCCTCATTCCTGTATTCAGCATGTATCTGGGAAGGGAATAAATCTGCTGTGCACCTCAGGGTAAAGTGTATTAATCAACTAGTTATCTTGTTAAGGGAAAGTAAATGACTTGCTGTGCTGACTGAATACATTGCTATGCATAAAGCTAGCAGTGCTGTTAGAATCCAATACTGACTGTTAGCCATCCAGAAGCTGCCAAAGAAGTTAAAATACTGGAGAAGTACAACAGCAGTGCAGCAATACATTCACAAGCCCAAATTATAAATTGTGATCTAGAGCCAGTTACGAATCTTTATTTGTCAGAAGTACAGTTTGTGAACATTATTCCATTAAGGCAAGTGTATCCTGCTCCTGCTTAAGCAGCAGGATCTGGGCATCCTGTTCCATTAAGGATTACTATTTTGTATGATACTAAAAAAAAGACATTCCACAAGGCCAGACTATGTTATTAATTTATTTCAGATCACTTACTTTCATTCATATGGGAGAGTGAATGTTGATTGGAAAATGTGCAGAAAGATGCAGCAGCACTATGGCTGTTTTGGGACAGTTAGGGAGCAGGCAGTTAGCGTCATAGAATCATAGAATGGCCTGGATTGAAAAGGACCACAATGATCATCAGGTTTCAACCCCTGTGCCACAGGCAGGGTTGCCAACCACTACACCAGGCTTCCCAGAGCCACATCCAGCCTGGTCTTGAATGCATCCAGGGATGGGGCATCCATAACCTCCTTGGGCAACCTGTTCCAGTGTGTCACAACCCTCTGAGTGGAAAAACTTCTTCCTAACATCTAACCTAAATCTCCCCTGTCTTAGTTTAAAACCGTTCACCTTGTCCTATCGCTATCCACCCTCATAAACAGGAGGGGGAATGGCTGTTTATACACTTCCTTCAAGTACTAGAAGGCCACAATGAGGTCTCCCCGGAGCCTTCTCTTCTCCAAGCTAAACAATCCCAGTTCCTTCAACATTTTCTCATAGGAGAGGTGCTCCAGCCCTCTGATCATCTTAGTGGTCCTTCTCTGGACTTGTTCCAAGTCTTTCTTGTACTGGGGGCTCCAGGCCTGGATGCAGTACTCCAGATGGGGCCTCAGAAGAGCTGAGTAGAGGGGGACAAGAGATGTGTTTCTGCTTTTTGAGAAGGTAGCTTAACATTATAGAGATGAGGATGTGGTTATAGGAAAAACTCTCTTTCTCGTTCCTTCACATGAGACAGCCAGACAGGAGCTGCCAAGTGTATTGAAGGCGTGAACCTCGCACATGGAGAGTCTGCCAGGTATGGTGCTTTGCTCAGCCAGCTGCTCCACTTCCTCTGGACTCTGAGCCTTCCCATGCCTGTCTTAGTATGTATAGTTGTAATCTTTAACAGAGGATGGCATACTTGGGCACAGCAGGTGTCCTTACATGCACACTCTTTTTTTCTCTCCTTTAGTCCTGCTTTTTTTGAATTTTATGAAATGAGCAGGAGGAGCTGAAAAAAACTTCTTCAGAGTATTCCAGTGGTCAGCTCTAATTACAGTGAGACTGAAGGGAGCCATATATTAAAGCATTCATGATTTCAGAATTGCCATGTCTATTTCTTAGATGTACTGTTATCTCTTAATAGATTCCAAAGCGTAACAGGAGACCAATTTTTCTTCCCTGAAGTACTTGGTGTATGCAGGAAAGTGCTGCTGTACTGTCAGAAAGATGTATGCAGGCTTTGCTGCCTTGTTAGACAGGTATTTGTAGGTTTAAGTGGTGGCTTGACTTTGAGACAGCTGTTTGGAGGCAGTGATTCTAGAACACCAAAGGACTCGAAGCTAAGTGCTCTCATCTTTCAGAGAAGTCTAAGTGTCTAAGTATCTAAGTCAAGCGGGTGATTAATGGCATGTAGTTGCCTAAATTACAGGGAGGTATTTGTAGAAGCAGTTCAGTAGTTTCCTTGATCACCAATTGGGGTCATTTTTTTTAGATCAGGCGGAAGTGTGAGCAGAAGCTGGGTCTGCTGGGAATCGCTGTCCCAACCCTCCACCTGTAGGAACAGTAGATCATTAACAGCATAGCCTTTATCAAGGCTATTTGAAAAGTCATTTGAGACATCTGTTATTTTTAAAATCAAAACGGCTATCGAGTTGTTAAAATACATGTTGTTGCAGTGATGTGAAAATATAGAAGTTACAAGTTAGACTGTTACATTTGAAGAAGATAAATATTTTGGCTCTGTATATAATAATAATTAGCCGGTACAATATTTCCTACTGTTTGCCTTGTAGTCATATTCACTTAGATTATTTGGATTCCTTGTTAATAGGCTCTGTATCAACCTCTGAATCTCCCCCAGGACACTTTAAGACAAGTCGCTGCTAGACTGTGGAACAAAGGTTTGTTTGGAGCTCTCTTCAGCCTAACTGGCAGGCTGCAGGCACTGTGGAAGTAGCTGGAAAATTAGCATCAATCCATGCAGTGTCATCAGTAATCCTCAGCTTCAGGAAACAGCTCACCACGTCACTCTTCTTTTATGTGTATATACATGCATGTTTGATACTGCACACACAGATGGAAGAAGAGCAGATAATTATTTGATCATCTTCTGCAGCGTTAAGGATAGACACTGAGTTTAAACACTGAGTTTAAATGAGCTACTCTGATTAATGATTTTATAAACTCTAGTGTAGGGTCAATAGCAGAAGGAGAATTGCTGCTATTATTTCTGCAAGAGGCATCCATGCCATTTTCTCCTTCTCGTGGCTTATTATTCTTGTGTGTCTGAGTTCAGAAGTCTTGAAAGGAGAGGAGTATATATAACATATTTGTTTGTCCTTTGGAAAAAAAAAATAAATCTGTTTCCCACACGCTTCCTAAGAGGGATGCAATAGTACCACTACAATAAAAATAATAATAAGTTGCAATTGTGCTTTAGCTGGAAATGTTTGTACTGTGTTGTTCCTGGAAGATGGTAATAATATAGCATCCAGCTTTTATTGTTACAAAAAAAAGAGTCAAGGGTGAAGACCTTAAAAGATGCTCCAAGGTATTTTTTTCTCTCTCATTAAGTTGTTTTGAAAATGCCAGTCACTTTGGTGTAGTCTGTGCCAAAGGAAGCAGATTTGCTCTTGAGAAGCATTATTATCAACTGGAGGGATAAGTCATCTCAGACAGGTTTAATTTAACTCCATCTAGAGTGGTGCAAATTTCACCAAAGACAGGGAAATGATCTTGGCCTTTCCTTCAAGTCAGTGACAGCATTTTAATGAGTGCCCCCCAAGCACCTCATGCAGTATTAGCATTGCCACGTTGTGAAAGGACTTCAGTGTCCTGTTCCAAACCTGAATTAATTTACTGAATAAAACCTCACGTTGGACAGTTAAAGGACAGCCTAGATGGTGAAAATACAAGCTGTTCTAGGGAACTGCACGCTTGCAGAGGTGTTTGCTGATGGGTGTGGGACAGACAAGAAAGAAAAGGAGCTTTTGAAAAGTGTTTATTGAGAAAGTTTATACTGCATGTTTCTCACATTGCTGGAGGCAACTTTCTTCTGTTGTTACAAAATTTGTGAAGGTTACCATATGCTAATTTTTCTACGCCTCATACAACTCTTTAATTGTAGATGCCCTCAGCCAACAGCTACTGTAGTAGCTAAATGCATATACACAAATAAGCACACAGCTTATAAAGATAACTATAACTAGGTGTGTGTACTTATGTGTGTATTTAAACTAGAGTCTGGTGCTCTGTTTAACGCTTACAAATAGGGATCACAACCCCTTAAGGGCCCTCTGCTGCTTCATGGCATCATAAACAAAATGGCTCTGGAGCTCAGCATAGCTCTGGTATTTTGGATATGATGCTAGTAAACAAGAAACCCCCCATGGCATGTTGACTGACTTGTTTTCCTCAGCAAAGTGTGCTTGCAGAGTTACTGTGTTGCTTTTTCTACCTTATTAATAAAGATAAGAATTTTTAGGTAGATCAAATAGTTGAGGTTTTGCCACCATACATGACATTGCACATTTTTGCTCTGCATCTTGATCTTGATCTTTATCTTGCTTCTTTTTTTCTTTGGCTGAAGGTTGCTGAGCTTCAGCTACTGGAGATGGGAGCTAACACAAATGAAACTCACTGTGACACAAAGGGTTTGAGACTTTGAGTTTTTGTGTGATAGAAAGCTCTTGATGAATAGTGGAGAAGGCTGTTGGTATGCAGCGTACCAGGTGAATTTGTTGAATTATCTGCTTGGGAAGACAAGCTGGTGAAAATGAGAAAGCTGCGGCTTTGTGGCCTATTTCTGCTGTGAATACATCTTCATTAAATGTATGGTCATCCATCGTGCTTTGCTCAGAATGATACCCTGGATGAACTAACACGAAGGCTGGTATCACAAGTTTCCTAGTTTCTTGGTGAGGGAGAAGATAACATAAAATGAGTCTGATTTTTTTTTAAGAGCTAATGCCTGGTTCATTGGTCTAACCCAGCATTGATTGCTGCTCCCCACTGCTTGTCAGGGCAGTGAAAGCCTTAGTGTCACGTTGGGAATATGTCTGATGGGACTAACAGTCCCTCTGGCAGGGAACAGCAAGCACACTGGGCCGTGCAGGTCAGCAGAAATTGCTTCTTTTGAAGTAGGATTGCAGTTGCAAAGGTGATTCTTCTTGCTGCGGCCTGAGCTAATTTGTGACCACAGAGTCCTGAAGGATCAACTGAAATCTCCCAAGCACTAGCTAGTCCTCTGCAGAAGAAAACTTTTTCTTCAACTCTCCATGGAGAAATCGGGCCAAGAGAACTCTGGATTCTGGCTGACTTAGCAACTAGTTAAATTTAGGGGAGAGCAACTTGTCTGCCTCCCCCGAAGAGTTACTGTGCTAGGGACTGAGAGATGCAGAAATGTATTGTTGTGGCCTAGCCTGAAGGCAGATCTGCGGGCTGCTCTGAGCTCCCCTGGAAAACAAATCTAAGATAGGGAGGGCTGTTCTAAAAATAACACGGAGTTTTATTTGTGCAACTTATTCAGCGGGTATTCACTGAGGTGCTGAAATTCTCTTTGGAATGCCTGAAATTTGACTGTAACACTCAATCTGAGTCTCTCAGCGTGTCCTGCATACACACAATGAACGTACTTTCATCTCACACCATAAGCTTGGTGCAGTTTGTCATAAACCAGTGAAGTTGGTTGAAATTAAGGGCTCAGTCGTATGTTCAAGCACCTGCTGAGGTCAGTGGGAATACTGCCATAGGAAGGATGACAGAAAAAGCTTTGGTACTGGCCTAGGCTTGGTTTGAAGAAACATGCATTGTTCTTTCCAGTGAAGGAGTAACAGCATGAATCTGGAGTTATAGAAAGGTCTGGTAGATCTTCCTTCACTGCCTCATGACCTTAAATCATGACCTCAAGAACATGATGTATGTTGTGGTTGCAGTCTGAAGGCAGAAGGGAGCAACAGGGGAGGCTGTTTGAAACAGTACAAAGAAACGCATCCTACACATGCTGTAGCTCCAACTTCATTTGAGTTGCCACCAACAGAAGTAAATGGAGTCTTCTTCAGACAAAATAGTGTTAACTGACTTCTAGTAAGCATCAAAGATGTCTGCCTACCTTCTTGTTTTTGAGTTACTGCCACCCCAAGTGATCTTCACTGCTGACTTAAGATCTTTTTGTCAGTGTCAGGATACCTCCTTTCCATCCTGCCACACTGGGACCTCTCTGACATTTTAAGGAAAGCACATACATTTTATTTGCTTGAAAAAGCAGCATAGATCCATCTTCAGGCATATCAGTTTGTTCGCTATGACTGAAAGCTTCTTTGAGTACGTCACTCTTATGCATCAGACAACCTTGCAGCTATCTGCATGTGATACGCATTGCACAGATTGTGTCTTTCCAATATGGCTACAGTGTTATAGAAACAAAAATTTTCAATTCTTTTGTGCTTTTTTTTTTTTCCTTCGGGCATTCCTGATTTCTTATGTGTGGGGATAGAAGCGCCCAATTTAAGGAGTGCATTTTTGGTGGCAGTATTGCACATACCTTGCATTAAGTGAGATTTATTCTGGTTTGAAAATGAATTAAAATTAATTGGTTTGGGTTTTCATCCTGGGCTAAAATGTCAGAAAGTATAGAAATTCCAACCTGTGAATGCAAAACTTGCTAACGAATAAAGAACCATTCAGGATTTTCTCCCTATGTTTTGCTGACTTGCGGTGCTTTTAACACAGCGACAAATTAATTGACTAGATGTAAAAGAGATGGACAGTGCTTAGCAAGAAAGGACAGGATGTGCATTATAAGACAGCTGGTTCTGCCTCTGTTGGCTTATGGAGACAGTATACATCGGAAAGCTAACGAGTCTCTGTTGCATAAGATAGATTCTCCTTATAATAGAATTGCACGCTTTGTCTCTAAATGGGGTTATTATACACACCATTGCACAATGTTTGAAGAGCTTGGTTGGCCCTTGTAGAGGGTTAGGAGAGAAATAAATTGGAAAACAATTGCACATAAGACCTTCAATCCATCAATTGCTTCATATTTATCCAAATTACCGTTGCACTGTTCCAAAATACAAATCTGTGATACGTTCAGGGGTGGAATGTTAATACTGACCAGCCACGTTTTGACAAAGAAGATTTTTCTTTTGCTGCTGTTTTTAACTTGCAGCAAAATCTTGCATTCACAGGAAGAAAAGGCAGTAGTGACAGCCACTTGTAGTGACAAAATAACTCTCTACTGAGAGTGAATTCTTAATTTAATTTTTGCCACTATGCAAACTCCATTCTGAATCTCTGGAGCTTTTGATTTTTCTAGAGATGAACTGTGACCAACTTCATTTATAAGGAGCTCTTCCTCAGTTGTATTCAAAATTCAAGAGCAATGTTTGCAAAAGTAATTTATGATTTAAGATGCTTCCATTTCTGGGTCCATTACAGTGCATAGTTTTCAGAAAGTCCAAAGATCTGAAAGCTCTGAACACCGTATGCTTTCAAATACTGGACACACAGAATTTGAAATGTTCAGCACATAAAGGTGCAAGTATGTCTATAGTGTTGCTTCCATTCAGGCATGGTTATGTCTCATTCCAGCAAGTACTCTTTTCCAACAGGAAAGCAGAGAAGACACATGATGAAGAAAAATTACTTGGTGGTAGCTGTGCAAGTCATAGTTGTTCCTATTCATCCTTTCCTTTCCTGTTCCGCAGCCCCCTCAGTTTAGCTGGAGTGTTTTATGTATGTGTGTATGTGCGTCTGTATATGTATATGTGCATTGGAAGGATTTTGTCTGGAATAAGCTGCTATGTTTTTGTACAGTCCTTGCCTGACATTTCTATAGCTTTATCACTTCCTATTGGGTGAAGCTACGATCCATAATGTAAGGCAATGTGGCTCATAAGAAGAAATCAGAATAAGCACAGTTACTTGTAATAATTTCCCACCCCTGATGGGATGGTTTTCAGGGATGGTTATACGTTGTCTGTGGTAAAGTGTGCTCACTGATGACAGTGCGTAAGAGTATTTCATTCATCGTTTGAACTAACCGGATGTTTTTCTTAATGAGCTTTCCCACTGCTATCACAACTTTAAATACCTTATGGCTAGTGAGGAAAGACTGACATACAGGCAAATTTGTTTCTGCAAATATCTTCCTGATATAGTAGCAATTTCTGAAGATGTTTCATTGCAGGCTGTGCTGCAGCTATAGTAGTTTTATAGCAGCTCTTCCTTCTATCTTTTTCTTAGGAAAAGGAGAAACTATATGTGGAATTGAAGCATGTCCTGGCCCGGCAGCCGGGACCTGAAGCCGCAGAACAGTTACAGCTCTACCGGCACACTCTCCGAGAGAAGACCAAACAGCTGAAAGTAAGGGATGCTCCCTGTCTCTGGATAAGAGGCTGCTGGGTTTGGTGAACAGCTTCACTGCTGTTCCTGGAGACCTAGACTCCAGGAAGATTTTCACTGTTCAGTGTGCATGCAGTAGTACATTAGGTTAGGAAAATAAAGTTAATTCTGCACCTCAACAGTAGCAGTAGAATTTATTTTTGTCCCATTACATTTGTTTATTTCATTACAATTAGAATTTAATAGAATATGTGTGCACAGCATAATGCTGTAAATGCCTTTTTTGCACACTGTGGGACACCACCAGTTTTCCATTAAGATTATTCTTTCCCTTTTCTTAAAATGTTGAGATCTTTAATAAGCAAATCAAAACCATTTCATTTTCTTTTAACAAACTAGTGGGAATATATTGAAAATTATGTCTCAAACTGTTCTAATTCCTCTTAAAATGCATATGCATATGTTAGACTTGCAAATTTTATAGTAATGACTAGAGTAACCTTAACCCTTTGTCACTAGAAGGGAAGATTTCTTATTTGAGAAGGAATCTTGAGGAAAACTTTGAAAGTATGGTATTAAGAAGTGATTCTTTGAAAGAATGAGCTGATCTTCCCTTGTTCTTGCCTGCATGAAAGATCAGTCTCCCCAGGAGTTCGTCTGCTCCTACAGCTCCTTTCTCTGTTGAAGTCATCATCTCCTCTTCACTGCATCATAATCATGTCTGTACTAACCATGAGAAAAAAAAATACAGGAGCAGATGGGCCCTTAGGAAACAAAGAGGCTGTTATGCAAATCTTAGCTTTCCATGGAGAAGAAAAACAATGTAGAAAATGTAAAACAGAAGACAAAGTTTAGCTAAACTGAATGTGATTTGAAGTTTTCCGTACGGTTCCCATTTGTCCTTAATGCAGTCAATTGGTACTGTGCATTGCAGGCACAGTATGCTGTAATGTACTGGTGTGCATATCATTTTGTGGTGCCAGGTCAAGTTATTTTCCTTCTTAAAGAAGGAAAACACACTATGCATGCTCTTATTTTCTTTGAATTTTACAGATTCACACGGAAGCAGCATTTAATCCATATTTACACTGTCTGGTGCTACTTTGATTGTGTGGATTTAATTACTCCAGGCAACAAAGTGGATCCCTCTCAATAAAAAAGCATTATAATTAAATAAAGCCCTGCACTGTGATTTTTTAAACCCTTCATTTTGGGTTTTCAACCAGATTTGTGTCCCAGAACATTAAAAGCTAATGCATGTATTAATACAATTCCCATAATGCCTGCTGGGGCGTATTTTACATGTTTTATTGTAGTTAAATTGCATATCCTTAATCTCCTAAACTGTCCTTAGGTGGGCAGAGGTGACTCAACGAAAATTGAAGGAAAGGGAAATGTGGTGGAAGATGGTGATTTCTTACATGGTTAAATATGAAAAGCAAAAGTGCTTGTAAAATTGCTAACATACATGTAAGTAAAACTAACATCTCCCATTTCTGCATTTTGCTTTTTGTTTGTTAGATTTTATCCTCAGAACTGAATATGTATGAATCACAGAGCCAAGAATACAAATATGAAATTGAAAGGCTTGCCAACGAGCTTCTGAATGTGAAAAAGAAATATCTGGCTCAGAAACGCAAGGAACAACAGGCCAAGTATGGAAAATAAGTTTTGTCTATACAATGTTTTGCATAAACCTCCATTTTTTTAAGACCCTGCTTTATCCTTTTGATCAGAATGTGTCCAAATTTGACTGAAGCGATAGAGTTTTGTTGCCCGACTTTCCTGATGTTTTCCTTTATGCTACTTCATATTACTTTGTATTACTAGTTTGGTCTAGACCATGGTCTGTGGTCACGTCAAGAACATCCAGCAGTGATGCTGCTGATGCATTCTGCAGTCCAGTTAAATTATCCATGCCAACTAGATGATGCACAGCAGACATGGATTGGTTTCTGTCCCTCTCATCTAATGAGAGATCCTCAAAGATTATGGAGACCTCATTGCACTTCACGAGTTGTAATTAAGTGAAACAGCATTGTATATGGAGAACAACCTCTTCAGGTGACAACTACATAATCCTGGTATAAGAGCGATGTCATTATTGCTACTAAAATGTGGCAGCTGTGACTATCCCCTTTTGGCAGCAAATATCATTGCCAATGGTTGCAGAGAAGAGCACTCCCCATCCACTTCTTGTTTTCTTCCTACATGAGATGGAAAGTAAAGTGGAGAGAAATGATGGAAATGGAGGAAAGCGAGCAATGCTTGGAGTCTGGCTTTGTCAGATGTCTTACTCTTTGGAGGGGAGAGCCTAAGAAATTTCTTGTAGGTAGTTGTTGTCTCTCCATAACCAGCAGCAGCTTGAGGTTGCCTTCCTGCCAGTCTCAGTCCATGACTGACCATTTGTCTGCTCCTCCCAGTAAAAAGAAAACAACTAGGATCTTAGTTGCCCGTTTTCAGGCCTATTAAAATGACCTAATTTGCAGAGGCTGAGAGATGAGGCATTCTGATCATGAATCTCCAGGCTGGAGCACCCACAACTATTAGTCACTTCTGAAAATTGAGTTATGGGATTTTTCCTCTTAAAAATAAGTTACTTAGAAAGAAGCTTCTTAGATTTCTGCAGTCAGATGACATGACCTGTTAACAATTTTTTCTACGTATGTCTTCTGTCTTTCTATCCCTTTCCTTAGCTTGTCCCTTCCTCACATATCATAGCCAACAATACTTTATATTGCTGAATATAATTCAAAGCTGGCAGTATGTATTTCTTCCTTAATCATATTTCAGGCAGCAAACAGTTTTGATGACTGAATTAGCAGTGATAAACAGTGACTATAGTCTGTCTGCAAATTGCATAATGTTACCTTCGTGTTTGGAATTAACAACAATTGTGCAGTGCTAATGGCCTTCCTGGAGCTTTAGGATCAATATGTGAGGCTACCATAATGCCTGATAATCCATTTCCAGCAGCTAAGTATCCTCTTCACTAGAGTTTTAATGTTTCCATTTTGGACCCTGGCATCCTGTTTCTTTCTGATCGTTAGATGAGAAGAAATTCACCAATGTTTTGTTGTTATGTTGTACCTAGAATTAATTTGTTATGACCACCGAGAAAACAATTTGTTAGAGGCATAACTGCATTAAAGAAAACAAAAACACTGTGTGAGGGGATGTTGACTGAACTTGTTAATTGTACGCAGCAAATGGAATTTTCTGGTGTAGGTCCATTAATGACAGACTAATTACACTGCTTATAGGTTCAGGACAAAGATATCTGCTATTAGTGCAGTTTGTCAGGTTGTTTTTCTTGTGGATGAGTACAGCTATCGTCCTTTGAGCACGGTGTCTTTGTGACATCTGTGTTTTGGAAGTACAGTCACATGCTGTTGGTGGCACTTCTGCTGGACAACCGTGTCTCATTCCTCCCACCTCCGGCTCAGAAGCTACCAGCACTGTGCTGTCAGCCCTGACTTACACTTCCCTTGCGTAGTGGCTGCTGAAAGGTAGCCGGATGCTGGGCCTGTGCTCTTCTCTGCCCCTCATTGTTTTGTTCCCCAGAAGAAAACTGCTGGGCCACAAGCTGCATTGAAGGTTATGTACACCCAAAGGCATAAATGGATGTATCAGCCATGGATAATTGCAGGTTCTGTATCTCTAGACTCCTTTTTGCGTTGCCCGACAGCAAAGGAAACAACCTTGTTATGCTGCCTTCCTTCTTCAAACTGCTAATTGTGCATGACGTGTCTTTTGCTTTCTGCAATAGAGAAAGCCTGTTCTGCAGCCAGATGCTTCCCCAGGGAGTCCTTCATCCTTGATGTACAGCCATTCCACATTGTTGCTGCCTCAGACTGCTCTGTACAGGCACAGCCTGGTGTATAGATGCTAACCAAAGAGTCAGAGTCAGTTGATTCTTAGAATCTCAGGTTGTTCTAAATCCCAGCTGACACAAAACCACTGACTTGATCTCTATCACACTGGCTAATGTTAACACCGTGTCTGAAATAAATGTGTCTGCTTTTCCTAATAAAAAGAGGATCCTGTCAGGACAATAGCATTAGCAGCATTATTGATTACACTGGTATGAACGAGAATTAATACTCTCAGATAAACTCACTCAAAGGTATCATCTAAAGCTTTTATTGATTTCCACAAGACACTTCTGGTTTGTGATTTAAAGTCTTGATATTGAACTAACGCAGCTTTCCATGGGATGCCGAAGGAATACAGTGAGTGACAATAGGAATTTATCTTCACTTTATGTTCAAGCTGAAAATATCAGTTTCACATTTTCTGAATCTGAAATCCTCTTTTTCTTTTCTCTGATTCTGAATGTTATCTTTCTTAGATGTCTTAGGCTTTCTTTTCCTAATTCCATTTTAACCTCCTTCTTGTATGCTTTCTGCTTCATTACTTTTTCTAGTTGCTTTTCACACAAGAGTTCTAGTTTTATCTTTGTAAAGATTGGTGAGAAAATGCAAAGCTTAAATCCACACCAAAGACCTGATCCTGCAGTCTTACCTATGTAAATAACCATGCTGAGGAATGTCAGTAGTAGCTGGGAGCTTTTGCACGTGGCTGCTTTCACATTAATTCTGCATTAATATATTACAGTATTCTGCTGCACAGAATGTTCCATATTGATGAGCACATCTGTTGGCTGTCTCCATGGGAGCGTGAAGCCAGGGCGAGCACGGACTCTGGATCATTTTCTCTCCCCAGATTTGGAAGCCCAATAGTGAGATAGGATGAACCGTCTAAATGTAGCATGTTAGCTCTTAGTGCTGTCAGCTGGAATGTCCATTAGAGTTATACTGGTATAACTAAAAATATGTACAAGTAGTTTTCGTGGCTAAGTTCATCTGAGCTATCTTTTGCCTATTCTCCCACCTCCATATGAGTTAAATTTGGAAAGAGAGGCAGAACTAGTCCTCCTACAAGGTTTCTCTGAACTTCCTCCTCTCCCCACGCAGACAGTAATATTTAAGGATAGAGGAAAATATTAATTCCAGGAAGTGTTTTCTTTTCCTTTACTGGTGACTGAACATGAGTGCTAATGGGTTCTAATGTAGAAGCCTGGTTTCACTCACGATTTTGTCTCTGTAAAATAGTAATGGTACTGACCTTCTTTGTAAAGCCTGGAGACCACTACTGTTGTGATAAACTAGTTCATCATAAAGCTCTACTTTGTTAATTTTAAATATCTCAGGACCTATTTCTGAAACATCCAGGTGTATCACTGTGAGTCTGAAATACTGCCCTTTCTGTTTGTTCTGCTGTGCTTCCCTCACAAACCTCATTAGAAGGGAACCAGCTAACCCTTGTTCCCTCATCCTAAGGCCATCGAACTGAAGCCTACCTGGATCCTCAGACAGAGCATCTTCTTGGGGCTGCCAGCGTACCCACAGCACAGTGCTATTTTTTCTGCAAACATCACAGGCAGAGTAATTATCACTAGAACTCTCTTAAGACGTGAAGACAGATAACACTATTTATTCATTAAAATTCAACAAAGTAAAAGCATCTCCACATTGTGCCTTTGATGAATGTAGCTGTTTTAAAACAAATGTCTACTTGCTAGAATGGGTTGATTATTAGAAATCTGAAGTCACGGAGCTCATGCACAAACTTGCTCTAATGAGGTGCTCTGACCATTTTGGGGAGTGGCACTAAGCTCATTTGTTTCTGGTTTTAAATAATTCCAAAAAGCATCACTAGTCTTGTAATTAGATCCAAACAGACACCCAGTCATGGCAGTTTAGCCAAACAGGCTTTAATCAACAAATTTTTAATGATCTCATGGTTGCATCAAAGAAACTTTGGAGGATGACAATTTCTTTAGTTTGTAAACATCACCGGGCAGCAGACTGAAAAATGCATTTTCCTTTTCTTTGTTTCTATTTCAAGGGAGAAGGAGCGATCCTTGGCTGAAAGGGAATCTGAGTTCCCACACCTCAGATCTGACGTTCCTCGCTTCACTGGA
Source organism: Pavo muticus (assembly GCA_016647715.1). NCBI lineage: Eukaryota > Metazoa > Chordata > Aves > Galliformes > Phasianidae > Pavo > Pavo muticus. Next base: position 2,108,029 of record JACDJE010000055.1, read on the forward strand.
GGGGGCTTTGCTGTCAGCAGACCCATTCCCAAAGTCACAGCTTAGGAGTGGACTCATCGCTTTCCCAGTCTCTATCTGTGCTGGATTGTTTGACAAATGAGAATTTAAAAGAAATTCCGTATCAACTTTTGCTCTGAAATCACTGTATTGCCTTCAGGATTAATAAAGGCATTTTGTGTTAGAACTAACCTACTTGTGGTTTAGAAACAGTGGACTAAATCTGCATGTGCGATGCCAGCAGAAACCCGAACTGTAGAACCGAGTGGTGGAGACCATGCAGATATCTCTTCAATACTGTATCTCTTTAGTAACACCACAAAATGCCTTAATATGTGGAGTGATTTCCCCTTTACCTACCTCTGTTGTGAGCGCTCACTCCATTTGTCGTGTGAGTCAAAACACCTGAAAGAAAAGTGAAAACAGAAAAGAAAAATTAATAAGCTGATTGTCCAAGCCCTACTGTGAAAATGCAAAATTAACAACTCTGTTCTTAGATGTACACATGTAGCAGTTCTTTGTGCAGGTGGTATATAATTTGGTTTATTCAGTGTTTGCTGCTGCTGTTAGTAAGATCAAGGAGGCTTGCGGCTGCAATTGCATTATTAAGAATGTGATTCTGTTTACTCTGATAGACACAAAGTGACATAATTATGCCTATTCAACTGGGGAGACTGCACACTGGCTGGGACATGCTGTTCTTCCACGTAAATCCTTCCCAGTAAGTCAAACTTGGACTCAAAACATGGGAAACTTTACTCTTTAATTTCTAGGCTTGGGCATTTTTGTAACTTTCAGAAATTGTTTTTGTAATGCAGCAGGAGCCCTCCAACCTTTTCAGCCAAAAGAGATTTAATTACCATTCATTAACAAGTGAAATAACAAAGTCACGGCATGAGGTGCCGAAGTATGGGAAAACTTTCAAGCTGTAAAATAAAATGTTTTCAAACTGATTTGTACATGGAAGCTCTTTCTCAGCCTGGGGGATAAAAATACTTGTCCAAAGAGATATGCTGATAAATATTTCACATGCACACACACAAAAAAAAACCCTTTGCAAAGATTTTGTTCTTTCCTTTGGTGGAATACATAATTAAATATTAAAGCTACTGTGGGAAACTTTTAATGGAAGTGTTTAATTCAAAGGAATCAAGTTAAATACGACAGGGATCTACTTTGCTTTTACACTAGGGACCAGAACACTTAGTCATCAGATCCATTGTATTTTTCTTTTGTTCCCAAAATAGATATTATTGCTTTTTCTCTGCTGAGTGCATTATGCTAAAGTTATCATTTTAGGGCAGTCATGCTGTCTGAATCGTGTCTTTCGTGTACCTGACACGTCCTTATAGTTAGAATAATTGAGAATAACTGACATGGGTGCTTCAGTTTGAGGGGATCCCAAGAAGGTTTTAAGAGCAGTGTTTGTTAGGAGCCTGAGTATGCAGCCTGCAGCTGGGCTCTGCTCTGCTTACTGATACTGGGAAGACATTTGTACTGAAGTAAAGCAGTGAAGTCACATTTACTAATTCACACAAATAAGAGGCATTGTTACCCTCACAGCATAACATCACACTGCAGAGAAGCAACTTATTTATTGTGCTCTGAACTGTACAGCATGCTGCCTGACTTATCCAGCAGTGATTGGAGTCTGTGCACATCTCTTCCTTCTGTTTGGTATCGGGGTTTATAATATGAGGTGCTATTGTGCTTAACAAGATGCTACATTGTTCAGAGCAAAGGAAGAGGAGCCAAGCAGATGGAATATACTCGCTAATTGTTTGTATTTTTATGAGTACTTCAATAAAAGAGGCTCTTTTCCATCCTCCGATGTATTTCACAGGAGTTTGCATTGCATACATTTGGACTGCTTTTATGGTAAGACACCCCATCCCTCAATGATTCTTCACAGAATCACAGAATCATAGGGGTTGGAAGGGATCTTCAGAGATCATCGAGTCCAACCCCCCTGCCAAAGCAGATTCTTGACCTGAGTTTTCAGGTATCTAAAATGGGTGGGATAGCATTTGCCTAATGACTTGCAAAGGTGAATTAGCTTTTGTCTAAAAAGTGCGTAGTCTTCTAAATTAAAAAAATAAACAAAACAAAAACCCGCAGAGGAGTGCAAAAGAACTGCAAATTTTCTTAGGCAACACGTTCTTCCAGTCTGAAGGGCTGGGAGCTGAGTGCAGGAAATTCTACCTGCAAAGTACAGCAGCTTTTACTGCAGACATCCACAACACCGGGCATCCAGATTTGAACCCATTGGCTCCCACCTACAGTTTCATTACATTATTTGCTTATTATCAGAGAAACTAAGTTAACACGTTAGTTTGTGGAAGAGACTCAGACAAGAAAAATAAAGATATCAAATTATTGCCAGTAACTTTCAGCACAATCAGGAATAGAATAAATGCAGCTTCATTTATACTGCCAGAGAGTCAAAGCTATCTCCGAGTTCACGTAAGAGAATGGATTAAAGCACACCAAATCCTCCCAGTCTACAAAAGTCAAGGAGCTTGAAAAATCCCTCCATGTCAGTGAACCCAGCTGATGCTGAGGTGCTTTTAGCGTTGGAGGATTTGGCTTGCACAGCAGGGAAAGGCAGAGCATTAATGAGAGCACCATTTGTTCGGCCACTTCTGCATTGTGAGCAGCAGCTCTGAAGCACTTCTCAAAGTTTTGTTGCAGAATAATACTAATTGACTTCCAGTCTATGCAAGATGTAAGCCTGGAAGCAGCAAGGATATCTTTACCTTTGCAGGAGCAAGAAGTTATGTGAAAAGATGGAGACAAAGGGCTATGATCCACAACCCTTAAGGTAGAAGAAATCTTTCTCTACTGGCTTAGATTGGAGCTGTATAGTAGCTCACACAGTAGATCTGTCCTGACTTTTTTATCAGTGAGCAAAGTTTGTTCTGTGGTGGGAAGGCAGAATAAAAGATGCGAGGAGTTGGCACCCACAGACAAGAGCTTCTACCAACAAGAGCAATTGCCATGAGCAGAGCAGCAGGTGCTAAGCCTTGAAGCACTGATTGGCCCTAGTGGCCCTCATCAGCCCCACCTGGGCCCAGGGCTGCTATTTAACAGTCACAACACCAGTACCCTAATACTGCTGCTCTCAGCAACAGGATAGAGGAACAGTTTCAGGGTTAGCTCTACCAAAGCTTTAGAAGAATGAGCTGCTGCAGAATGAAAAAGAGGGACTCAAAGTGCTGGAAGCTGAGGTGAGTGAGGGGGAAGGTTTCTCTGCTGGAGGTGAGGGGCTGCTTGGCTGGATGTCCCCCAGTACTAACTGCAGGTAGGCTGCTGGTGCTCAGGTTGCTGCTTTGTGTGCTCATGTTCATGTACAACTGTACACTGCAAGGAAAAGCTGAGAGAATATAGTCCTTGATTTCCCTGTTCCCTTTGTGATGGTATCAGAGGGTAAAGTTAATAAGAATGTTGAAAAGAGGAGTCGGGCAGCAAAAACGGCATCTGCCATTTTTGAAGCATTAGCGATGCTGTCTGAAAGCTGACCCATCCCAACCATCTTTACTCAGATTAGAATCTCAAAATCATCTGTATTTGTAGTTAGGCACTTCAGCAGTTGAGTATTATCTCCCTAGCAGGTGGTTTCTCTGCTGTGCCATCCCCACCAGCAGAGCAGAGCGTGTTTTTAGTTTGTTTCTAAAAGCAGTAGTCTGAGTGTGATGCTCTTTCTCTCCTCGGGTACGCTTTAAGCAGCCCCGTGCAGCTCAGCATGGCTGCTCACACGGTTCAGCATGCAAAACGCTGCTGGGAGGCGGTGGGTCACCGTCTCTGGAGGTGTTCAAGAGCCGGGTGGATGTGGCACTGAGGGATGTGCTTAGCAGCCATGGTGGGGGTGGGTTGGTGGTCAGACTGGATGCTCTTAGAGCTCCCTTCTAGCCTTAGTGATTCTATGTGACGGCCCCCTAGGCTTGCAGGAGTGGGTGTGAAGGAGCAGGGTAGGGTCTGTGGGATGTACAAAGGCTTAGTTCTGCAAGCTGGATCTTGGCAGAGCTGAGCTCCCCTCCATGCTGCCGGGAGCCTCTCTCTCTTCTGCCGGGCACTAATCCGCCCAGGTGTGAAGTGGATGTTAACAACGGAGCTTTCAGCCAGTTTTGGCTATTTAAGCTTCCCAGTTCTTCACAGCAAGAACCATTTTTCAGAGCTTTTTCTTGGCAGAAGACTAAGTAGCGGTAATTTAAAGCCATTTTAATCTGAAATGAGAATCTCTACATGGGGTTTGAATGCACTTCAAGTTAAGTATGTGTTTGCAACTTTTGTTGTTCCCTTTTAATTTTAACCGAGCGTGCCTGTAGGAAACAGTATGTTTGTGTAGTGGTAAAGCACAGATAGCTCAGCCTCACTGTGGGGTGATAAAAACAAAAATAGTGATACATTTGGTATTGATGCTGAAATGTAGGCAATTAACCTACATCTAGTTTCTCCCAGAAAATATATGTAAAGGAACTGGCCGACATCTGTTCCATTCTCGCCTCCTGAGGAGCACCCTGAGACCTTATTGTGAGTACAGAGTGCTTCTAGAGTGGAAAAAAATGGCAGATTTTAATTAAAAAATGAAATATTGGTAAAATAATAAATACATTTCTTAAAGCCCCCCCCTCCCCATTTAGATACTGAATGGCCACTCTCAGGTCTCCCTGAAGCCTTCTCTTCTCCAGGCTGAACAGCCCCAGCTCTCAGGTCTATGTACCACCTGTACTGAGGACTCCAGATCCGGATGCAGTACTCCCGGTGAGGTCTCATAGCTCAGAGCAGAGGGGCAGGATCACCTCCCTTGCCCTGCTGGCTATGCTGCTTTTGGTGCAGCCCAGGATACAGTTGGCTGTGAGGGCACATTGCTGGCTTGTATCCAGCTGCCATCATCCACCAGTACCCACAGGTCCTTTTTGGCAGGGCTGCACTCTATCCTTTCATCTCCCATCTTGTACTGATACCGGGAGTTGACAAGACCCAGGTGCAAGACCTTGCACTTGGCTTTGTTGAACCTCATGAAGTTCTCCTGTGCCCACTGCTCAGCCTATCTGTGTCTCTCTGGATGGCAGCCCCATCCCTCAGGACAGCTGGTTCTGCCCTGTGCACCTGTGCCTTCGGGCAGTCCTCTTAGTGTGAGCAGTGCTGTGGCTGAATGGTGGAGTGCTGGGGCTGATTCAGATGCCATAGGAGGAAAAGATAAGGATGACCTGTAATGTTTCAGACCAGCCTTACCTATTAGCCCTGCTCTACTTTATTTGCTTAGTTGTGAGCTGTTCATTAAATCCTGGTGCTTGCACCGGTCCTACATTTGGAACAGTTTGAGCAGCAAGCTTTTGTTGCCAAAGTTATCTTCCAAATTTCTTTAAGCAATCTCTGCTTTGGTTTGCTTCAGGAGTGGATCTTGTTGCAGAAAGGAGCGTTTCAATTGGTATGCAGCACAGCAGAGGCGTTAGAGCCACCTGTATTAACTGCGAGAAGTGAGCAATTAAGTGAACTTCAGTTACACAAGTCAACAGATCTCTGCTTGAGTACATTAGCTGAGGATTTAGCGTATTTCCATTTGCATCTCATCAGGTGCAGTTCCTTCTTTACTTTTAATGTGATGTGTGCTTACTGGATCTGAGCCTGATTTTTATTTTCCCTTAACTGCCTTGATACAGAATACTGACAGTACACAAACTGTTCCCAGGCCAATTGCTGTCCTGTGGTCAGTAATGCAAGACAAGGCTCTGGGTGGGTATGACTGGATCATGTCTTCAGAAATGAGATGCTTCTGTATTGTGGCAGTCTGGAGGCTCTTGTGGGTGTCTGGCTGTGTAGATCCTGTGTTGGATCCTGCAGTGATCAAGTGCTAAAGGAGGATCTGACAGTCTGTTTTATTGGTACTGAGACAGTACCAGAACACACACACTGCCCTTCATCTCCACAGCTCCCACTCTGCTTTCATGGTACAGACTGGTGGGATAAAATGTCAGTCTGCACTCAGAAACGGTGTTGTGACTAGTAACCCCAGGGAGATCTCAGGCTTCATGCTTCCAGTACAACTTCTGCCTGTCTCCAAAGGGGCAGCTGATGGTCCCCATAAGGCTCCATGTGCCCAGTTCCCACTCAGGCTCTCCCTGTGGTGCTGGCCAGCAGCAGCACTGATGCAGAGATGCTTGTGCCTGGGGCCAGGTGCTCTGCGCCTGCTGAATGGGAGCAGATGCTGCAGTTGTAGAGCTGTCAGTCGTGCACCCTTCACAAGCACTAAAATTCAAATTGGGTGCTATCAAGGGAAATTACATGCCAGCATCACTTGTCTGATCAAGAGCTTCACCTTGTGCTCTCAGGGGATGTGTCTTATAATTTACTTCAGGCAGAGGGAATTTTTTTCCTTATCTACTTTAGTGCAAGCTGGCAGCAAACTACCTAAGCCTCCTGATGCCCAGCACATCTCTCTGCCTCTTTCATTTGCTGGCAGCTTGCAGATTTCTGCTGGGCCATGACCAAGTTCTGCAGCTCAGATTTTGCTTTCTTTGCCTTCTCTTGTTTACCTATCTCCATCCCATGTTCCATAGGGGATGCCCCTCTCCACAGGCTTGATGTGCACCTGGTGCAATTTGATTAAAGGTGCCAGGAAGTGGAGGGCAGGGTGGATGAGGGGCTGGGATGGGGTCTCTGATGTGAACAAGGGGCTCCTGAGCACATTTGAGACAGAGAAAGGTAATGGCGCACCGCAATGGTGGGCTTCTGGGTTATGGTTGAAATCTTCCCTCTTGTACTGAGTTCACCCTTGGGATGAAGAAGGGAAGTGGTAGTGAGGTGTTAGGTTGAGGGCCTGTTCCTTGCTGGTGGTGCAAAGGGTAGCTCCAGTGTAGGACCACAACATCCCACTGCCACCCTGTTGTTCACCCTGCTGCTGCTGAGTGTATGAGCAGCCCTAAGGGTGATGTTTCCACTCAGAGATTGGAGACTTCTCTAATGCCCAATTGGGACTGATGTCTCTAAAAACTCTGCTGGGCTTTATCTGTCCTTTGGGATGCCTGGGGAAACCCGTGCATCATATGGTCCTCTGGTTCAGTGGGTTTTGCAGAGCATGTGTGGTTCCAGACATTGAGGCTGGTGAAGTTCTGCCATCACCCAGATGCAGGCAATGACCACACATAAGGACCCTGCTCAGAAGAGGAGCCTTCACCCAGCTGGTGGCAGCAGCCAGGTCCATGATGGGGTCCCTCACCTGCGTGTTCAAGGTGGGATCTCTGTGCAGGCTCCAAGCATCTCCCAACCTTTGACCACGACGTGGCCCAGCAGCACTGGGCAAAGGCTTCCCAGCCCTGTGGGACAGAGCTAGGAGGTACTTCACTGCTAGAACCTGTGCTGGGCCCCCATGCTGAGCGTCCTGCCCTTGGGCCTTTTTCCTCTTTTGTTTGCTCACAAATAAAACCTGGTTGGTAATGTAGAGCCTCAGGCAATCCCTGGTTGGACTCAGGTGCTACAAGCATAGCTGTAAACCTACCCAGAGGCTTTTCACATCACTGCTTTCTCTGTGGAGCCAATGCAGCATGGGCCACATTTAGGTAAGGCACTTCATCCCTTTTTGGAATCTTTTCATCTAATCCCCTTGTTAAAGGCTCACAGGCAGCTGCAGCTTAAATCACTCTCCATTTTTCTAGTGATTGCTTTGCCTGGTAGCATGGTGAGTATTTGCATCAAATCGGCACATGATAGATGGTTGGATTCATGCCGTGCATTGTGATCTGGGGTTACAAATGTATTTAAGTAACTCGTTCAGATTAAACATCAGTGCAGTCTGCTGCTCCCTTGTCAGCATTGTGGGCAGAGAGAGAAAATAGTGGTGGTAACTGTGGTGTTGGCACGTCACTGGCAAATAACAGGAGCACAAAGACCATTTCCAGAGGCAGATGGATACGACTACTCTGTAATTTCCTTTGGGGATTTTTAGAGTGGAGACAGACTGAAGACCCCATTCAGAGGCACAACAGGATGGAAGGTGTGAAGGGCTGAGGGGGTGTGAGTGCATATCGGGGCTTGTGAATTTGATAGCCTTGTAACAAAATGGTGGGGGGGGCAGGGGGGAGGGAGCCCAAAACACAAAGGGAAGAAAGCTAGATGTCAAAGAAGTGATGATCCCAGAAGCATGAGCTGCTCCCAGACTGCAGCTGAGTTCAGCAGTGGTGTGAGCAGCAGCTGACTGGCTCTCAGGGCTGCAACTGCAGCTCAAGGCTGGGTGTAAATCACTGCGGTGGATTTATGGCTCTCCTGTGCGGTCTCCCACTGGAGTGCCACGTGGGAGAGGTCTGTGGGTGGCATTCCAAGGGAGGCTTCTTATGGCCCTGTGCATTTGTAGGTGGAGGGAGTGTGTGCAGCCAGTCTGTGCAAAGCAGTGGTGGAGAGGGAACAATCCCCAGATCTGAGTGGTGTCAATCAGGGAAATTAAAATAACAAATGAGGAGGACAGGTGCAGTCAGTCTTCCTGGAACAGTGAGTGAGAGAGCAAATATGTTTCTTGTTTGATATGTGGCTGCTTTCAACAGCACGATGACATTTTTGGTTTGCTTGGTGAGCAGGGGATAGATATGGATGAGTGAGGAGCAAGAAGAATTTGGGATGCAAAGCCAGGTGCTCCTGGGAGACCCAGGAGGAAGATTTGCATAATCTTAACATCTTCCTTCAGCCCTAATCTCTGAATTCTGCCTCCTGGAGGTTTTGTGATGATAGATGTGATAGCAACTCGATCCTCTCCCTGCATTGCAGCTGCTCTTTGTGTTCCCACAGTGCTGTCATATTGTATAGGGCTCTGCAGGATGGAGCAGGACTGTGCCTCAGCGCTGCCATAGATGTGGGCAGGAGCATGGAGCTGCTGGTCCTGGAGGAGCTTTCAGCGCAAGCCCAAGTCCATCTCCCTGTCCCCTGTTCTTTTCTGGGTGAGAGAGGTGAAGAGAGAAGAGCTGCATGGTAAGTTGAGTGCAACAAGTGGAGCATCCTGCTGCACTTGGGCTGCAAAGCCTTGTCCCATTTATGATGCACCCTGCAAACATGCAGGGCAATGAATGGTGTTGCTTGTGGAGATTGAAAATTGTGATCAGGATAGAGAGTGAGCAGAGGTCTGGCAGTAACAGAGCCCCCAGGACCACCTTCCCTGCCCAAAGCAGCCCAGAGCATCTGAGTAAGCCACAAGGACTCTGCTTTTTGAGCTGGAAGAGGACCAATACTCTGTGTGAGAGCACCAGGCCTAGTGCTGAGGGCTGTGATGTGCAGGATCGCGCTGGGGATTAAGTACCTCCAACCCAAGCAGCCCTTTGTGGCTGTGTCCAGGCTCCCTTTCTGTGCCAGCAGGCCACTGGTCCTACAGAGGGTCTCCAGACAGTGGGCTTTATGTGCTGGAGTATCCCTCTGAGTCTGCTGTGCTGTTGTAGAGCAGGAGGAATAGGCAGTCACCTGTTTGGAGGCTCCCAGATAGAGCAAACTGGCCAATATGCACCACTGATATACAAATTTGTATATCAAATTACTGATGTACAAATGCTGTGATTCCCCTCTTAGGGAGCCCTCTGTCCATCCTTCAGTCAGGAGCGGCCCTACATGTAACCAAATGTTATGGGATGAGTACTAATGGGGAGGCTGATCCTTGAAATGCAGGGTGGGAAAGCTACTCTGACTCACAGAGCTGTGGCTATGTTCCCTTCCATACCTAATTTTACTTTGTTACATTTTCTGCAATCATTCCCACTAGAGCTACATATTTTGTTTAATTTGTTTTTAAAGACAAATTCATTACTGTTTTGGAACTGTAGGTAGGTTTTATTTTTATTATTAATACAGTGGCCATAAGCAACTTTAAAGCACTAATTTACAATATGAAATGATCTTCCCTTATGATCAGATGTTGATACTACAGCCTGACTTATTTTGGAGAACTGCAGCAAATGTCAAACGTTTACAAGCCTATAATGGTGGTGATGAATGTGTGGGCAGAGCATGTACAGGACAGGATGGTGGGGCTCGTCATGCTCTGCAGCCTGTGTGAGGTTCTGCAGTGGTTTGGAAGGCTCTGGTCTTCCAACCTTGAGTTGGATGCTCAGCCCAGGGTCATCCTGGCACTGTGTATGAAGTAGATGGGTGAACTGCTTGAATGCTGTCTCTGCAACAGGTGGAGTGGGTTGCAAGGAGGGTTTATCTCCAGGTGTGGTGTGTTTAGGTGAAAAGACAGAGCTGCAGAAGCATGGAGGAGCAGTGGTAGACATCTGGGATCTACGCAGCAGCAACCACAAAACGTGCAGAAGGGCCCTGGGTCCTCTGCTGCCTCTCCTCCCATGGAGCACAGTAGGCTCAGGGATGTTGTGTACTCATGAAGCTCCCAGCTCTGTGTAGGATGTGACCTTTTTGCTCCAAGTTCTCATGTGGCGTGTTTAAGCACTGGGAGCTCAGTGTGTTCCTTCCCTAATCCATTAGTGGAGTTTATATTATCTGGACCCAGAGCAATGAGGAGAGCCCAGCAGGGAGTGGGAGTGCTTCCTGAAACACAGCTCAAAGTGCATTCCTGTCCCAGTAGTTTTGTGTCCTTTTTCAGGACAGAAGTGCTGGTGCTGCTGTGGCAGTGCCTTCCTGCTGGTGCCTCCTCCCCCTGCTCAGCTAAAGGTCTCTTCCTCAGGTCATGTCTGGGGGACGAGCTTGCTGCCAGGTGTGTCACCACCCCCAATGAATGCTTTGGTGCTTGGAGCTGCTGTACTGTCATTACGACTGATGCATGGGGAGATAAACCTGGTCTGCAGCAGTTACCATTTGTGCTAATAATAAACATTGACCAGCTTTCAGTCAATAACACATCTTCCTTGCTTTCATGCAATGCAGCAGGAGAGCGTGGCTGTCAGCAGCCTCGGCTGTCCCTGTGTGGGAGGGAAGGGCAGAATTATTGCTCCCTTTTGGAGCAGAAGCCACATCCTTGCTTTCGGGCTGTGTCTGTGGTGTTTAATAGAATGCATGGCTGGGCCTCCTTGTGCTGGGCATGCATTCCATGTGCTCTATCTCCTCTGTGCACTGCCTGCTGTAGCAGGTTTAAATCTGAGCTGTGCAAGGGGACTGCAGGCAGAGCTGGCTGCCTGCTGCTGGTGTCCATGCATCTCTGCTTACCTATACCAATGGAATTCCAGTTGTATGGGAACTGTTGAATCATGGCCTGAATCTCTGATTAACCACCTGAGGCAAGTGCTGAGTCAGCCATGGGAGCACAGGTGAAGGCAATTCACCTGTGTGCCTGGAAGGGGTGGAGCCAGGCTCCACCTCTCCTAGACCCCATTTAAGGGCTGACTTCCACTGAAGAAGGATCTCTTCCTGGAGGTTGCTCCTTGTGGAGTTCCTTTGTGAGCCTACAATACTGGTGAGCGCTTTTCTGTATAGTTAACTATTCTTGCCAGCCTAACTTCTCTGTATACCTGTTAACCTTACAACCTGTTAACCTTACACCAGTGGAGGAGGATGCTGGGAATGAGGGCTTGAGAGGTGGGTGATGTGGCCAATGCCAGCTGGGGCCAATAGTGGGGAGCAGTCCATAGGCAGGTACTCCTCTATCCTCTGTCAAGTGGTGCTGAGGTGTTAGCACAGCCCTGCCCAGCTCTTCCAGGTGTCCAGCTCAGCTCAAGGCTCTTACGTAAGCCTTAGCAGATCAGTACCCCTGCAGTACTGGTGGGTGGGTAAGACAGGACTAATCATAGGGAGTCTGAGCACTGCAAGAAAGGAATGGCTGAGGCAAGCAGTGTGCTGGGAAAGAAAAATAGTTGCTCTGCTCTGATCAGGGGCTGCCTTTTCCTCCTGTACGGTGCAGGAGCTGCTCCCTGTTGCTGCATAGTAAATGTGCTCTGAGCTGACTTGCACTGTGTTCAGCCCCTTTATTCTTTTATGTGCATTGTAGGGAAGGTGTTGACAGATGAGGTCTGTGATGCTGAGGCAGATGATTTCATGACTTCTGCAAGGTCTTGTTTTCTTTCGTTTCTTCCTCCTAAAATGAGACTGGGAGAGGCTACTCAGCTGTTTGAACCATTGTTTTGATCTCTGGTGACAAACCTTCTGCTGATGCTTGTTGTTTCTGTAACAGGAGAGCAGAGGGAAGGTGGTGCCTTGTCTGTTTCCCTTTGCAACTGTGAAGGCCTCTGAAGGAGGCAGAATGTCTCCCTGTAATTGCTGGAGATTTGTTTATCCCATGTCTTTGCATGGGACTTGTAAGCTTCTGGACAGTCCCCCCCCAGGCGCCTGTCTGCTTGCAGAGACCAGGGAACTGAAACAAGCCAGCAAAAGCTTCTGCAGTGGTAAATATTCCTTCTGAGCAGCCCAAAGGTGGTGGTGTTACAGCGAGCACTGTCTGCCAACGTGGACTAACATGGCTGCTTTCCTCCCCAGCCCACCTGATCTTTTCCACTGATGATTCTGCAGCCTTCCTCTCCCCTCTTACAATTAGAGCAATTTGTCCCTTGAAGGAGTTGCTGTGAATAATGCAATGTAGGAGGCAAACTTTTCCCTGCCACTTCCTCACTTAGAAGGACAGGCAGATTTCTACGAATGAAGAAGATTCAAGAGAAACATTTAATGCTGTTACAGCTGTCTGGGTGTGTTCTGTCTAAATGCTCTTTAGTGGAATATGCCCAATTTTGAAACGAACTCTGCAAATACATATGCTTCTTTCAACAGAACTTCCAATGGGAAAGTACTTTTCAGGCCAAACTAAATCCCTTTGTGAAGGAGGGATGCAAAGAAAGGCAGGAGACTGCTGCAAGGAAAATGTCACCAGAAAGCCTGCTCTTTGATTTGAGGTCACGAGCAGATTTTGGTGCATTTCAGCTCTAAACCCTGTTCATTTCTGCTCCAGGCAGTCTGGAGCCCTGTGACACACACTAATTTTGAGAGATTGATCCTTGCTGGTGGACAATTACACCCCGATCGCAGCAGGGATCTGAGCAGGGCTAATCCAAATGGCCTGGCATTTTGCTATTCAGGAAGTAATGTTTTTTGAATTGTTAATGTTATAGAGCATTTACCCAGCACAATAAAAGTTAAAATGTTCTCTCCAGGTTTCATTATTTCTCATGTTTACTCAGTAAAGGCAGAAATGAAATACATGGGCATCATGGTTGTTTACAATTAGCAGAAAATTGCCCTTTCATTGTAGCTGAGCACTCCTGTTTGTGCTGCCTGTTGCCCTTTAGAGAGACAGTCCCTTGTCAGAGTATGCTCCTGAGGTTCTCCTGTTGGAGAGATCAGTTGCAACAGCTGAAGGCCATCAGTATGAGAGGCCCTCACCTCAACCATCAGCTCTTTGGGAGAATGGTGTCATGAGGACTGAACATTTGTTATATCAAATGGAAGCTGTAGGGGAGGTGGTGGGAAGATCTTGCATGCACTGAGACTTAGTTTTGTGGTAACATACAATAGGAACGGGAGGTTTTGGGACAGGGTCTAACTGATCTGTCTGGTGTCCCTGCCTTAAAGTTAAGGGTGGTTTTTCTGTGTGTGGAGGCTGATCTTCTGGTGGGTAGTGCAGCTTACCTGTTTGAGCAGTATTGCCTGAAGGTCTGTGCTGACAGGGCAAGACTTTAGCCAACTGGCATCGTGGCTGCTGGGAGCAAGGAACTCACTACAAAGAGATTGCTGATATTTGGGGGGCATCTGACTGGATGCATGCCTGGAAATGGGCCCCTTTTCCCTCCCTCCATCTAGCCAGGAAATTGGTTCTTGGGTCAAATAGTAGAGAGTTGAGTTCATGTTGCTTGTGACCATGCTGAAGGCAGTGGTGACTGTAAGGGTGTCCTTAGAGCCGGCCTTGGGTCTTCTGGTGGCAAGTGCAGGAAAAACATCACAGGTGTTGAAGGGATTGCTGCTACTGTAGAGAGCCATATGGTGCCTTTTTCACAGTGTTACTGCATTTCAGTGTGGGCTGAGCTGGGACCCAGCATCACCACATGTGATTAAATGCTTGCTGATAAGTCCTTGGCTGGCATAAAACAGTGCCCCGCTGGCTGCAAGGGAGTCATGCTTACTTGCACCAAGAGATCTGGCTGTGAGCAACCAAATTCATCTGAGAGCAGCTTGTTAGTAGCACCTAGATACCACAGTAATTGGTGAGCTATAAATACCAAAGGCAGACATAATATTAAACAGGCTGTGTCATCAATTAGCTAATGACAGAAGCATAGAAACGCTGGATAAAAATAACCGGTAATAGCACAATCCTTTCTTCTTACCCCCTCCTACTCTCCCTCATCCAGAAATGAGCAGCTCTGGGACACCTCATTTTTTACTGTTAATAATTTAGGGGCTGTAACATTCTATGATGAGCAGTGTCTGATCTGCAAAACATTCACTTTTCCCGATTGCTTTATGCTTCCAATCCATCGCAAGAAGCAAAGCTGTTTAAAAACAAGAGGATTTGATGCGGAGGATCCTCTCAGGTAATGAGGTGGAGCGTGTGATGCAGCTTCTATTGGGGTTTGCTGAAGTCCCTTGGTATCATGTGGTGAGTTTCCCATGCCTGGAGGCACCCAAAGTCAGGCTGGATGGGGCTCTGAGCACCTAATGGAGCTGTCAGTGTTCCTGTTCAGTGCAGGGGAGTGGGACTAGATGGCCTTTAACGGTCCCTTCCAACTCAAACGATTGTATGATGATTTGATGAGCATGAGGATGTTGAGGAACTTAGCTTTGCCCCAGTTCCTTGGGCTTGGATCTGCAGCTGTGGATCAGAACCCACAAACACTTCAGCTCTGGTAAAGGCAGCAGATTTCTTTCAAAACCGGCTACCAGGTTGAAAAGGTCATAGATTCAATGGAAAGGAGTACAGACAGATGGGACAGACTGACCCACAGGCAGTGTGAGTATGCAAAACCTGTTTGTGAAGACTTTCAGTCTCAGAAAATCTGCACAGAGGGCTGTTTTTAACAAAGTCAAAGCCTGTTTCATTCTATTTAAATGACAAAATTGCATTGCAAATGTTGCAATTCAAACATTCTGAGTTCTCAGGTCTTTCAGGTTCATTTCCCTATTTTCTCCACCTGATTTCCTCTCTTCCAGCAGCAGGAAACAGGACAAGATTTAGAGAAGAGGCAATGAAAACTAAATGAAATCCTGTAATGCCTCAACTTCTGAAAATGGAAACAAAAAGGTCTTATTCTTTGTTTCTTTGGGATCTTCTGTTCCTTTTTAGGAAAAAAATGCACATAATTGTGTCTGAGAAGCAATAATGGGGTCCCATTGTGGAAAGCTTGTGCTCACCAAGGCTGGGAAAGACTTTCCTTAAAGGCTTGGGTGAGCTTGGGCTGTTGGGAAGGCCCACACTCATAGTGGCTCAAACCAAGAAAGGCAGAACTCTGGTGGACAAATGGGAGAAAAGAGCTCTGATGTGCACAGAAAGAGGGGATGGAGCTGTCTTCATAGGGCTAAGGAGCCCTTTATGGGAGTTAATGTGGGGGCTGCAGTCAGTCCCCAGGCAAGGAGGGGGTGATTGCTCCTCCTTCCCACTTCTGCCTTCTGTGAAGCCCCAGCAGTTGCAAGCAGGGGTGATTTCACTTGTCACTGTGGTGTGCAGGAGGCTTTGTAGTATTAGCTCACTGCTAATTAGGAATATCTTTAGTAGTTTCTCTGGAGGAAAACGCTGATCCATTTATAACAAGTCACTGCTTGCAAAGTAATTACCAGAAACATGTTTTTTTTTCCTCTTCCTGGATAAAGAATGAACCTTTTCAATTTTTAAATAAAAATGTCAGACACCTGTCAAAAATGATTGGTTTTTGTAACTTAAATGTTGTGAACGTACCCTGGGAAACGTCTGCAATAAGTCTTGCTTTGGTTAGGCTTAAAGAAGGAGAGCAGAGTTTAGCAGAGTGTAAAAGGGATGTGCTGTTTTAGTAAAAGTGACAAACTCCTTAAACCTGAAGGCCTCTGTGCGTGCGTGGATATGGTAAATACCACCATGACCATGGATTTCTTGATTCTATCTCTTTACTGCTGACTTCCATGGCTGGCTGCATGAACAAGTGATGCAGACAGCTCTGCTCCCTCCCTTGCTTGACTGTAAAGTATGAGTTTAATACAGAAGCTGCTCAGATCTGACACCCATGACCTTTGGATGCCCACTATGTTCCCAGCTGTGAGCAATGGGCTGTTAAAACTATGGCTATATTATGTGGAGCCAGTGATGGAAAATGGGACTGGTGTCGCTACTGTTCTGTGCAGCAGTTGTTGCCCTGTCTGCTTTCTGTCTTTTCCTATCCTTCCTTCTTGGGATCCGTGTCTCTGGCACAACCCCACTCCACGGACTCAGTGGGCCACGGAGGATGAGGTGCATGGGGTGCGGGGATGTTTTGTGCTTCAGGCTCTGCACTGGGAACTCAAAGGGAGAATGCTGAAAGCCTCTTGTTTCCTGGTCTATTCTAACAGCGATGATGGCAAGCTTGGCTGAGTACGCTATGAAGCTTGAGTGTTTAAAAAGGGATGAAATGTTACCTCTATTTATTTAAAAATATACTTTTTACAATATTTTCATGACTTGTTAAATCCTCTTTTTACCTTAACTTTCTTCCTAGAAACTGTATGCTGTTCTACTTAGTGCTCAAATATAAAATAGGCTTTTTATCATTGATGGTATCAGTTTTAAAAAGTTAGACAGATAAATTCCTCTTATTTCCCCTTTTCTACCTACCCCAGGGCTTAAACAGCTCTTAAACTATGACAACATCAACAGAAATGGTTTTGTTATTCAGATGAGACTTTTGCCTCTCTGCAAACTGTGTTTTTAACAATAACAACTGCCTAACGCTTTCTGATTTCTCTTCATAGGCAATAATTTTGGCCAAAACCAAACAAAGCGGAAAGCCTCTTGAGTTAGAACCCATTTTGCAATAATTATTTACATGCAAACACCAGAGGGAATATGCTGCTGCATGGTGTAGCTGGTTAGTTCTGGTCATGCAGGAGCATCACCTTGCTGCATTGATATGGGAAACTGCCTCATGGGCTGGAGGCTTCCTGCTGTGCTCTTTCATGGGGCTGGCATGCACAGAAATACCAATATTTTGGTTGTTTGTGTGTATATAACAAACATCTAGAAATCCTCCAGTGAATTAGAAACACTAATTGCCAGTGCAGCCTAGTGAGATGGCATTAGCCTCATCTGGCAGATTGTTAAATGAGACATAGAGAGTTCAAGTAGTTTGCTGGGTGTGGAGCTGCTCTTGCAGCAGGCTTTGGGCCAGGGCTGCAGTGAAGATGCCCTGAATCAGTACTGCCAAGCTTTTGCAGATGGACCCAGTTTGGTGGCCAGGTGGTGCTGTGGCAGCTGAGAAGCTGGGTAGGAGCAGGGATATCCTTGTAGGTAGCTTGCAGGAGAGTGGGCACTGGCTGCTCTGCTCACTTGGCCATTCCAGGAGGTGTTTCTGGGGACAGTGGGGCAGTGCAGAGCTGGCATTCCCAAAGGGAAAACTCCACCAATGACCAGAGCAGGGAGGAAAGCATGGCAAGGCATGGTCCTTAGCCCTGCCTTAGCTAGGTCACTGCCCTCATCCTTAGCTGTCACCGGCAGCTTGGGTATGCTGACATCAGGTTGCATAAAGTGTCCTCAGATGACAATTGGCAGACAAGATTTGGGAATACAAGTTGATGGCGAAGGTCTGCAGTTGAGGGTTTGCAGGGGGTTGTGGTTATGAGGAGGTCTGGTGCTGGCAGCAGGAAGCAAATGTGAGGGAGAGACGATATGCCTGGGTCTGGATTGTGTTGTGGCCCATGCTCCAGCTAGCTTGAAGAATTCTCTCTAAAATGCCCTATCAATAGGGAAATGCTTTCCTTTAAATATGCTACTCTGAATATCTAATGCCACCCAACCCATGTGCCCATTGGAGTGATGTGGCTGCCACCAGCCCTGCTGGTATAGGGACTCAGCTGAGTTCCTGCTGACCTGCTTCTTGGAAAACCCAGCAGGCTGAGCAAACACAGGCACAAAATGCATTTGACAACCCTCAGGCTGATTTTTTTTTTTTTTCCTTCCACAAGCTGGACTAAGGAGAACTGTGGGCTGCTGTGCTGGCAGGTGGCAGCGCAGCCTTGGGGTGGGAACCTCTTTAATCAGGGTCTGCCTGCAGAGAGCACCTGTGCCCTGCCTTCCCTGTCTCCTACAACCACTGCGATTGATTTCTTGGCAGCTGGAAACACTTTTGAACTCAAGTTTCTAACAAGCAAAGGGAGAGCATGGCAGCAGGTAGGTCTGCAGGTTGACCACAGTACCCTCAGGGCTGGTATATGAAAAATTGCTCAGTCCTGGTCATAAAAGCAAAGGTATTACAGTTTGCTTCCAAGGGCTGGGACAGGGAGAGTCCACCCCTGAACAAAATTACAGAGCTAAGTTACGTAGTTTGCTTTTTTTCATTCAGTCCTTCTCCCTTTTTCTGTTTTCTGCCGAGGGCTCTCTTGCTCTGTGGATAAATGACTTCAGCTGGACCATGGACTTCTAGGTGCCCACTGCAAGGGGCTTGCAGAGCTGTCAGGCATGGGGATGGGAAAACACACCCAACAAGGCCATTGATTTACCACCAGTATAGCAACTTTTCTCTTTAGAGAAAGGCCTGGTTAATGAGAGAGCAGTGCTTTTTGATGCCGGCCCAGAAGGCAGATGTTTACTCAGTTATCCTTTATGCATTAGTTGTTAAAGTTATGTGGATATGGGTTGGACTGTGAGGAGGATGACTGTTGGAAGACTTTCCATCTGATGCTGCACCTGCTCTTGAGTGCATGTGGCTGAATTTGGAAAACAAAAACTGAGAAATGGAGCTGAACCCACCTGGAGTGCGTGCTGCCCCATAGCGTAAGCCCCTCTGCACAGTGCTTTGAGGCTTCTCTGTTGGCTATTAGCACGATCCTGGGCCTTGTTGTAACTCTGAGTTATTTTGTGTAAGATGCCTTGATCTGTGGCTAAAAAGCACTATCTCAGAGCTAGATGTTAGCATGATTCAGTTGCTTTTACCTTCTCTAATCTTCTAGTCATTAAGAGGAAGAATTGAAGTGTGACTGCAGGAATTAGCTGCTACATGTCCCAGGTTGCAGAAGGGAGTGTATCTGGATTGCTGAGCCCTGTAGGCTTCTCCAAGGGGAACTTCAAGGCTCTTGGAGGTTTTCCTATTACTCCTTCACTCACTGTGTTATCCAGGCAGTGAAGATGAGTCTTCTGTTGGAGTTTTGATCATTGTTTTTCCATGTGAGTTTGGAGGGAGAGCTGATAAGACTCAAAACTTGCAGTCAGGGATCTGACAGGAGACAGCCTCAGCACAAGAAAAGCAGAGCTGGTTCTGAGGCACAAGGGATCACAAATGTGCCATCCTTGGCCATTGCTCCTGGCAGTGAAATGGACTTTGCAATCCAGCAGGGAGATACGAGTGTTTTCCCTCTGCCTCAGCTGATCCTACTATGATATTGTCACAGGAATTGTCCTTGTGTTTTCTTAGAGGGGCTGGCCGGTCTCTCTCACTGTCAGGGAAATTGCATGGCCCATGATTACTGAAAATAAAGAAGGTCTTGGCTCTGACATTGGAGTTCTGGCACTGGAGCTGAACTCCTGTGAAAAGAGAGTTCTTTTGTTTTATACACCTTGGCATCTTTTCCAATGCTCCTTTTCTCCTTAGAGCCCCAAGCACGTTGTCCCATAGTCTCTAGTGACTGTCTTATGTGCTCAAGATGGTACACAGCTCCATGTGACTTGAGGGTGTGAAGCCATGTGTGTGCTGAAGTGCTTTGGTGGATCTGTGGGTATCAAACTTCAAATTCTTGTGTGCTGCTTGGCAGCTCTCTAGAGTGACCACAGTGTTCAGGATGGGGTGTTAATAGGAGAAACAAGAACAATGTCTACACTTGAATAATACAAAATAGAGCTGGAAAGGGCCTTCAGGGTTATCTAAGTGTTGTGATTGTTTTTTTTGTGAGCAGGATCAGTTTGATTTAAAGCACCACCTCCATCTGAACTTAAAACAAGTCACATTTGCTGATAAAGAAGCTTGCTGACAGCCAGAACTTCATTGTCTGAAAGTAGGCAGAGACCCAGATTTACTTCTCTGAAAAAGGCAAACTGTATTTAAAAAGATGTTCTGGAAAATGTGGGTGATTTTCTCAATGCTGTGCAATGTCCTAGATAGTATAACTTCAAAAACCAATTACTTTCTCTTACACTAAACAATGATTAAGCTGTTCAAACCACTTGGCAAACAAACAGCTACATCACCCAGAGAATGAGAACTTCTGGAAAGAACCATAGCAATTGCTGAGATACTTGCTTTTGATTAGATTAGATGAGACGGATTTTCTTTCTCCTTCCTTTCCTGCAGCTCTGAGATGGGGATGCAGGAGGCTTTGAACTTGTCTTACATTCTTGTGCCTGCCTCAAACCCACCTTGCAATAAATATTTGAAAGTTTGACTTAAACTGCTCCAAATGCTTTCTGGAGTCCCAGGTGAATCACTAAATTGCCTGGAAGGGGAGCCTGAAGATGAAATAAACTCTGCAGTGGAAAGTGGACTGGAAGATTACCTATTTCAGTAATTGATAAAAGCTGTATTTTCAGAGCCTTTGTAGGAGAGAGACTTTATGTTTTAAAGCCCCCAGATTATCCAGGCAAACTCATAGCTATAGAAATAAAAAGCAAACTGTCAAGATTCCCTGTTTTCCTTTTCTTTCTAGCTGGTGGACTTCTCCCCAAACAAGGAAGTATCTCCACGGAAACCCACAGGGAAAGCCTGGTTAATAACCTTTTAGAACAGAAAAGGGTTTGGGGGGGAGGGGAAGGAGGAAGGCAAATTACTTAACTCATGTCAGGTTGAGTATTCTAGGTGCAGGCAGCAGGGTTTGCTCAGATAGTGAGAAGGTCTTAACTTCTTATCACTTGGCCTGGTGGTCTTGGAGGATGCACACATCTCTTGTGCAAGAAGCTCTCCTCTTGACATAGACTGATTTGAAATGGGTTGTTTGTTCTTGTAAGTACCTCAGTCATCTTCAGTTTGGTTCAGACAGCTACAAGCTTATGTTGAGATTTCAGGTAGTATATGGGAGTGCTTGGGTGAGGATTCCTATTATTTCATGATCTTGCTGATCCCTAGGTGTGTGTGGGATAGTGTGGATCTGTGAGCAGGGGTGAACACTGTGAGTCCCACCACGTTCTGCATCCGGGGATGTTGGGCTGGCTGTTTGGGACTGCCAGATGCCTGTGACAACCCACCTGGTGTTTTCAGGAGACCTTTGTTCCTTCCCTGCTTGGGGATCCGCCAGAGGCCCAGCAGTCCCTCGGTGCTTTTCACATCAATCTCAGCTGCAGAAGCGTGGCTGTGGTAGGTAATGGGTCTGCTTGTAGAAGACTCAGACCCTGCAGTGCAGCTCAGTGAAGCAGTGTCTGATGCCTATGAAAGGCAAACATGGTCTGATTGTGTATCATGTGATGCCATAAAACCCCTGAAAGCTTATTCTTTTTGTCAGTTCTTTTTTTTTTCCCCTCTGGGTTTTAAGTTTCTGCTGCTACTTAGCTTTGTAAAATAATAAATGGCAAAAAATATGTTCTTAGAAATTCATGCCTAAGGCTGGGGCTTTTTCTAAGTAGTCTTGACTCTTCAGAGGGAAGCTACTACTAAGCTAGAATTACCATAATTAACTATAGTAAACTGCCTGCCATTTGATGTCAGAGACTTAAAAGCTTCTTCTGGGATCCACATGGTTCTTGAAAACAAGGCCTCAATGGTCTAATTAAAAAAAAGAAAAAGGAGCAGGAAAGGCTGGTGATAAATCTAAAGAAATCACAATAAACTGACAAAAAGGTAAATACAGCCTTGGGTCTTGATCCAAAAATATAGCCCAGAAAGCCTGGATTTCATCTTGTCCCAGAATGGCTCTTTCTGAAGTAAACAGTCCCTCATGCTTTGGATTTCATATAGGACTTTAGAAGGGGAATTTGGATGAGGGTGCAGAGCTTTTCAGTGTGTAAAATAAATGCAGTGCCTTTAAGATTTCCAATCCTAGGAGAGCATACCAGGTTTCAAGCAAATTCACCGAGGCAGAGGCAGACTGGTGATGAATGGGGGCAACACAAATATTTGTATAGCAATTACCCATGCAGTGCAATGATAATAGTACAAATATGTTTATAGTGAGATGGTGTTCATAGCAGCTTAAATTGAGGCTGTAAATACACTGATTTCCTGGGAACCAGGAGGATTTACACCAGCAAAAGTGTTCATACTGAGCTTGTACATGTTGTACTGTTGCTTTGGTGGGGATCAAGCAGATCTCGCAGGAGCTGTGCTGATCACATCTTCAGCATGACAAGCAGGGGTCTGTGTTCTTCCATGTGCTCAGATTGTTCAGCTGCTCAGTGGAATGCTAGGGGCTGAGGCTGTCATTCATCACCTTGTACTGGAAGTCTGGAAAAGGAGTCCGTGTGGACAGCCACATATAGAAGGCAGTGCAGTGGATTCCTGTTGCTTTCCCGGATGCTTTCTAAGGGATGTGACTGACAAAAATCAGCTTTTCACCTGGTGATGGAGGGGGACTTCTGTCCCAGTGCAAATACAGGAGTTTGCATCATGTTCTGTGGACTCAGCTCACAGCTGCACAGGGCAACTCCAGCATAGCTATTGACCCACAACACAAGGACAGGCTGTTCAGCCTGGTCAGGAGCATCACTTGAGGCCCTGAATTGCAATGTCATTCCAGTAGCTTTTGTATTGCCCTCAAGAACAAGGGCTTTTTGACCAAGAAGCCACTGGAAAAGCTTTGTTCTTGGGATATTTGGTGCTGAGGAGCTTTGGCAGTGCCATGCTGCTGGAGCATGTGTGCCTGTTGAGCTGTTTTGCAGACCAAATGCATCACTATGGGAGTTAACACCAAAAATAAACATGTTCTATGACTGGGGACATGGCTGCCTTTCCCACCTTGAACTCTATCTCCAAGTGTGCTGTGGCTGTGCCCTGTCATACCTGTGGGCAGGAGGCTGACACAGGCCATCTGCATGTCCCAGACTGGTCTCTGCCTTCAGCTCCTGCAGCCTCCCTCAATGCTGCTGCAGGCAGAGATGCCCAGAGGTACATGGGGCCTTTGCAGCCATCTGGCTGGAGAAATTCAAGTGTAAGCCAAACTGCTGGAGGGAGCCTGCACTTATAAAAGAATAATCAGACTTTGCCCTCAAGGAGAGAGTTCACTGGATTGCAACTCCCTGTTTGCTTTGATGGCTTCAGCCTTTTAATGGGAGAAATTGTGCTCACCTTTAAGTCCTGATGCAGTGCTGGGTTTTCAGTCTATCCCATTTGGTATTATGTGTGGTGGTGCAATTTCTTTTCCTTCTGATGCTGACTCATCTGCAGTTGTGGCAGTTGGTATACAAATGAGCATTTGAGTTTGGATCCATAAGTCCTCATGTTCTCTCCAAGTCCTCAACTGAGGCTGTAGCTGTGGCAGTTCTCTTCAGTTGCTGCTCAGTCAAAGCATCAATGTGGAAGACTTTCCATCTGATACCTGTAAAGGAAAAAGCTAAGTGGTTTTTTTTTTTCTTGCTCTGACAACTCCAAGCAGAAGAGAAGGAATTAAGGCTTTTGGCTGCTGTTTGTAGCTGCAGTGTGTCTGGACTAGAGCGCATGAGGACATGTGCCCCCTCAGAGCAGAGATCTGTAGTGATGTCCTGTGACCAGCAGCAAACACCTGTGCAAGAATAGGGTGGCAAATAATGATCTGCTCTCCTCACCTCCATGCTGTGCGTCTGCTGGCTGGTGTCTCAGAGGCTTCCAGAACCAGTTGTTAATTCTATGTGCAATAGCCCTATACTATGGACTGTCCCAGCTCGAGATAATTTGCTAAAAACTTTGACAGATGTTGCATGCATCTATTATTTGTCTGCTAAAATCTGGGGCTGGGTGATGACTCTTTGAAGGCAACACAAGTATGATGTGATTCTGCTTGTTAAAACAAGTTCACCTTGACAGTCCTTTGTCGTGCTTCTTACAATTACAGATGCCATAGCTGCATCCTGCCAAAGTTCCTCAGGGCAAACTCCAAGCACGAATAATAAAAAGCTGTTTTTTGGCCAGTAGAGTCAAACTATGCAGGAACCAGCACAAACTAGGCCAGTGAGAATATCATTTCTTGCATCCTGTAGGGGAGAAATCAGCTATTCATCTAATCAAGGCAATCTAGCATGAGATGCTCCATGATTAACAGAAAATGCAGTTCGGAAATGCAGCTGCACTGATCCAATGTCTTGCTGATCCTGATAGTTTCTACATTCCCTCTGCATGTATTCTTTGGTGCAGCCGTAGCCAGCTTTGATTTTGGTTTTGCAAGTTAGTTCCTGACTGGACGATTCAACTCATTAAACTGATCAACTTGGCCAAAACTTTGCCTCCAAGGCAAGGGGAAGAAAAAAAATCTTTGTCAAATTAGTGATCTGGGTGGGCTGTATGTAGAGTCTGATTCAAGGACAAGGGAGAGAGACCACGTATCTGATGATCAGGATGAGGAAAAGAGGAGATGAGAGAGGACTAGCACTGAATTTTCAGGTGGGTATTAGCAGTGACAGCTGGCATTACAGGAAAGTAATCCAGTCTGCGGGTTTGTGGCCATAGCGATTGAGTTGGACGGTCTGTCGAGCATGGTGCATGAGCCCAGTGTGAGGGCAGCTTCTCTGCTTTCCGGGGAATGGATGCACCCAGAGTTATGAATGATTTTTGTCTGAAATTTTTCCCGAGAAGCCTCTGCAAGATTGTTTACATGATTGCATCTTTTTTTTAACATAATTATTCAGCAGAAGCCTCATACAGAGCTGTGGCGTATGCTAACAGAGGCACTGCTGGTACAGCTATTTTACCTCCCTAAGCAGCATTAGATACAGCAAAGAAAGCAGCTGTCTATGCTACAGTTGTTACAAGCTGTTACTCCCGCCTCCTACTTACCCTTTGAGATGATAATGTTGTCTCCGAAACTCTGCAGTGTATATATACAGTATTTATGTGCTATAAATTGTAGTGCTTACTGTGAAGTGCGCTGCAGTGATGGAACTCCCTCTCCTTGTTCCCTGTCTATCTGGGAGATGTATTGCACAGCTTGGTGGAAAGGCCCACTGGCAGCTTACACCTGCATCAGGAATTTCTTCTGGGAAGCCAAACACAGCTCAAACTTTGGATACAAGTGATTCAGTAGGTGGTGAAAGTACTTTAGGGTGCTGGTGATGGGAACCATCAGTGTTGTGATGGGACTTGGAGGATGCTCATCTTTTTGTTGGGGTCGGTTAACTCCTGGAGCTGTTCTGAGTACTGTATGAGCAACAAAGCGGTCTCCTTGTTGCATCTGTCCTTCCCTGTGGTCCTGGCATGCCACCTGGTCAGGAAGACCTTTCCATGAGTAGTGAAGTCAGTGCTTTCCACCCTGACATCCCTTTGCAGATGCAGAAAAGAAGCACTGAGTGGGCTTTACAGTGTGGTGCTATTGTCAGAGGAAGGATGAAAAGAAGGATATGTACTGGTAGGATAGAAGTGACCTAGCATGAGCCTTAATGTGCTTCCTGATGCTGGAGGGAGTAGATATCGAGTAAGCATACCTCTTTTTTTACCTTCTAATTTTTTTTTTTTTCCTGGAGGCTGAATTCTGTGGATTTTAGTCTTGCTTCCTAACAGTCTCAGCCTGACCAGTATGACAGGCAGTGTCATAGGCACTGTGGGATGTTTGTGTGTGATCTGTCTGTAACACCTAAACAAGGTATCCAGAGGTAGAAATGTGATCTCTGTAGGCTCCGTGCATAGGCAATGGAGAGCTGTTCATCCTGTGATCTAAAGTATTTCCCCACTTTAGTCACTTTGGCAAGGCATTTGGCCCCGAGTAGCCAGCATATGACTGTGCAGTATAGCAGTGGGATGTTCCTGCAAGTGTGCTGCTTACTGTGTGCCCTACTACTATCTTGCTCATGTTCTTCCTCAGAGCAGGGATAATGCAACATAAACTGCAGGTTATTAATTTCAGCTGGCTGCGATTTTACTGAATCTGAAACTTGGGGAGCTGCTTGTTGTGAATGGAGCCAGGTGCTGGGCCTCCTCCTCCATGTCCCTCTGCCAAAGCACCTGTTTCTGAGTACCTCATGCCAAAGGCAGTGCTGCCCACAACTCCTGTGGCAGCTCCCTGATGTGTGCAGACTGTGCCTGAATCTGTCCTGACATTTCCTTCTGTTTTTCTGCTAGCTTTATGCACGCTCCTACCCTCATCCCTTCTTACATTGCTGTTTGTATCAGCAGTGGGAATGGCAAGAGTGAATGGTTTGTGAACTTTGGCTGAACTGACAACGTCTCTTCATAACACTCCACATTTCTGCAATTAGGTTTTTTTCAAATCTAATTTTATTTATTTTTAACAGGCTTTGCTCCTAGATTTACTGAGCTGAGTGCAGTCGCTTAGCTTCATTATTCTGTTGCAATAGGTCTGCTGGCAAGTTTATTAAGCAATAAGGGATGAAAGGCAGCAAGTTTCTAGGTGGTTATAGTGTGTGTTGTGTAGTGTTGATAAGGCACAAGGTCGAAGGCTCACAGCTTTAATCACTGGAGAAAAACACCCTGGAGAGACAGAATCTTATTGGTATAATGACATGGAAGTGAGTAACAAAAAATGAACTGCTATTTCAAACTCTCCGTTCCTCTGCCTGGAGAAAGTGATGCTTGGGAGAGATTGTTTGTAGAATTGCTCTCATATTACATCTATGGCTGTCTTCCCCTGAAGGATTATGGGCCAGGTGTGAATATGAAATGGAAATCCACTGATCCAGTTTCTTTATCTGCTAGTCAGAGGGCTCCAGCTAGAGATGTGCTACCTCTAGTCAGGCAGGTTCAACACTTGGCACATCAAGAAGATATGTGCTCAGTATTCTAGCTTGAATGCCTCAGTCAAATGGTGGCAAACTTGAGTTTATATCCGCTGGGGCAGCAGAAGGTGGATTTACTCTTTTCTTACTGTATTAAAAGCTAACACCAAGAGTTCCATTTTCTCCATAAAACAGTCTACAGCATTATTACATGAATTTTCTTAACAACAATCTGTCCTCTCATCTCGTGCCTCTGTGAAAGAGTTTCATTAGTGTGGGACAGGGGCTGAACAGAAAAGAGGAAATTCATTGGCATCAGCTGGTCCAGATAAGGAGTCTTTACACAGTGATGGGAACAAGGGAATCTGAATTTAAAATCCCTGCTCGTGTGTCTACTTTGTCACTAGTCATCACTGTGATGTGTGGCATATCATGTCACTGATACCAGTCCTGTAAATCTAGGCTAGTAGTACATCCCAACAACGTGACAATGTTAAGGTCAATTAACAAATTTCAGGGGACTAGAGACCTGTCTTTTAGAAATGTTAAATAATATTATTGTCTCCATGTGGAGGCTATTAGAAATTGAAAGATGACATCTGAGGGAGAGATACCTTTATAACAACGTAGGGAAGCCAGATGGGCAAGTGATCCACACAACTTATGTCAAGAAAATGGGAAGCATCTGTCTCGGTAGGGAATGGAAGAAATAACGAATGTACCCATGTACAGCCTAGGAGATTGATAGCTGTAATTTAGCAGAGGCTGTTCAGCACTTTTATCAGCAATGACGAAGTGGCCTGCTGTGTTACCTGTTTCTTAATCAATCTCCTGATTGCGGTATGGAAGGGGCTGGAGTTACTTGTCTGAAGAGACATCTTATAAAGTGAAGCATCAGTGACACACAACCATATGGAGGACCATATGTGAGGACAACATCTGTACAGGGCTTCATCTTTCTCTCTTATTTTCCCTCTTCCATTTAATTGCAAAGGGTTATTGGATTAATATGCAAATTAGCTCAGCAGCCATAGCTGAGGAGCCCAGCAGTGTGAATCAGACTCCTGTGGCAGGGAAACTGTGAGAAATAGAGTCCTTTGGCAGCATGAGAGAAGTGGAATATTAGTGATTTAATGCCCTAGTGTGCAAAGCCTGTCCTTGTAGGGAATGGTAACTGAAGGGAAGCTTTGTGTTACCTTGTCTCTGAGATGCTGCATGTTGCTGTGAGTCACCATTTCAGGTCAGTGTGAGTTGTTGATGTTACAGGACACTGTAAAGTCAAAGTGCTCATCTTCATTTTGCACTTCTCCGTCAGCCATGTTATAGCAGCTAGGCTCTGGAATGATGGCTGGGATGGTCTGAGTCTTTTTGCAGGTGGAATGATGTGACAAGGGCTAATGTGCTCAGAGGCTTATCTGTTCCCTCTGTCCTACACCTCATCTTGATGTTAGAGATAACCTCTGGCTGCTAGCCTTGTCCCATCTGCAGAATGCCTTGCAGTACATTGAGCTGCTTTGCCAGAAAGCAGAGCTTCCAGGACATGGCAGAGATGCAACATGTTCCAAGGATTTGAAATCCAATGTAGAGAGTGATTTACTTTAAGGACAGAAAATTGTGTTACTATTTTATAAGTCTGATTCTGTTTATAGCCTTTTCTTGTTCTGTTCAACTTACTGAAGCAGATTTTCATCTGGAGTAAATAATGCAACTGTTCCCTTCAGTGGAGCTACAATGATTCACACCAGCTTGGATTTGGTTCTGCTAACCTTAACTCCTCAATGTGATTAACCAAAGTAATTACACTCTCACCTGTCTTTTTTTCCTCTCAACTTTAAGACTGCTGCAATATTTTATATAACCTGCAAGAAATTCATTGCCAGTAAAACTTCTTTAAGATCTGCCTGCTTTTGTTAGGGATGGAAATGCTCCTTTACCCCTACAAGTTGTCAAGCAAGATTTTTTGCATGATTCAAACTGGCCTAGTGCATAGAGTTTTTAATGGTAGGGTGGATATCTGATACAGTCACTGGTAGTTTAGTGTGGTAGCCAGACTTCAGCCCCCTTTCCCAGTGAGAGCTGCTGGGGAGGGCTGTCTTGGTGGCTCTGTTTCTGAGCAGTACTGGAGCCAGCTAGATGTAAGGTGGTTTAGAAACAGCCTCTGCACCTGCGTCATTTCCTTTGGTGTGACGCTTTGCTGCTGTGGGTAAATTGCTGGGATGTATAGCTGTATGGGAACTGTTGAATCATGGCCTGAACCTCTGATTAGCCACCTGAGGCAAGTGCTGAGTCAGCCATGGGAGCACAGGTGAAGGCGATTCACCTGTGTGCCCGGAAGGGGTGGAGCCAGGCTCCACCTCTCCTAGACCCCATTTAAGGGCTGACTTCCACTGAGGAAGGATCTCTTCCTGGAGGTTGCTCCTTGTGGAGTTCCTTTGCAAGCCTACAACACTGGTGAGCACCTCTCCTTTATATCTAACTATTCTTACCAGCCTAATTCATCTGTAGAATATCTGTATACTCAATTACCTTGCAATAGGTTTATATGGTTTATATGGAAATGTGGTCATTCACCTTGCACAAATCACAGTAAGCTGGCAGGAGCTAACAGGATGTTGGGGAAATACTATGTTTTCTGGATGCAGGCTTGAACAGCAGCTGAATTGCATTGATCAGTTCACTTTTCTTGAATTTTCTTGATGAGTAGAGATGAATAGATGAGCAAGAAAGAGGAAGTGAAATGATGATATTGCAGTGACTGGATTATTACATTCATCATCTGGTTCTTGCATCCGATGAAGGTCTGATTGTTCATCTCTCAGACCTTTAACCGAGACCTCTTTCTTGCCACATCTTACAGTGAGGGTGTCCAGTGAATCCTTCCAGAGCTGGTGCAGAGACTTTAACCAAGAGCTCATGGTGCTCTTACCCCCAGAAAAGACTGGAGTGAGCAGAGAGGGGTGGTGAGCTCCAGTAAATTTAACCTTTGTTGCCCTACGAAGTTCCTTTCACTGAAGAAGACAAAGTGTTTTGGTGATGGATTTCATGGAACAGGACACCAGGGAGCAACAGTTATTTGAATACAGTGATGTGCTTTATGGAAAGATTGTTTTTGTTTAAGCTTGCTTGGTTGTCAGAATGACAACTGTGTAGAAACTGTACGGACAAATGAAGTGAGAGCTGATGCTCAGCAAGAGGTATGCAAGCTTCCCAGGAGGCATGGATTTGCAGTACAACGCAAAATCAGATTTCAGAGATCAGCCATACTGAAAAGTATTAACTGAAGATAAAATGCAAATACTTACCTGCTCACTTTCTGCAGTGCTTTATTGCTCACTTCTGTTTCCTTTTGCAATAAGCAAAGGGATCTCCTCCTTTATCAGGTAGAGCTGCACTTTGCAGGCTCACAGAGCTCATCTTTCTTTCCTTGTGTCAGATGATTTGCCAAGGAACACTTCCTATGCTATCGATGACAACAGGTATGCGGAATCTGAATGTGGCTTTTAGCTATGGACCACCAACCTGGCAGAGGCAGAACTTCTGAGGATGCAGAAATGAGGGGAGATAGACTGAGATGGGCAATGGGGAGTTTAGGCTCCTAGGAACTAAGTCGCTCATTAATATTGAGGTGTGTAAAAACCAGAAGGTTTTTGAGATCTTACCTGTTCCCATTACATTTTAGCTGTAAGTAGAGAAACTGAAGTGTCTGGATGGGATGAGCAGATAGATTGTATGGCCCAGTGCTGCTGGCTCCCATGCATTCAGGATCAAAGTCACTATTGTTCAATGCTATCCTACAGTGTGTGTGATTCTGGTTTATTTCCTTGTGATGAATGTCTCATTTTCAAACACTCCTGTAGTTCGGTAGGCTTTGAAACTGAAATTGTCTCCACTGGTCAGAGTGGATGTACAGCATGGACTTGGATTCTCTGCATAACTGCGGTATAGGACAGGGGTTAGTTCCCCATGCTTTGTACAGACTCCTTCCACTGCCACTGAATTCCTTCTAGAAAAGACTAGGAAAATGCAGGCTGGCTGCCACTTCCAACAGGGCATGAAATCAAAATTAAAGGGAAGAAAAGATACGAGCAGGTGCTGAGGTGGCTGCAACATGTTCCCTGCTTCTTCCATAGCCTGTAGGTGAGAGACACACCAAAAGAAGAGCAGAAATCCAGAATAGCTGAGCAGATGCGAAGGGAATTTAGTATCTCTGTGCCTCTGCATTTATCTCTGTGTCTGTTTCCCTGAATTTGTCCTTCTCTTTCTATTTTCAGAGCTGTTTTCAGAACATAAAATTGCATAGTTGTTTTGCCAATCAAAACAGCTGTAGGCATCTGCCCAGAGCATCTGTGGAGAAGTTGGATCTATAACAAAACGCAGCATGCTGGGCATGAGTATGCTATGCATGGCTTTGGTATCATGTAAATATGGTTGTTTCTAGCAATGTTCATAGCTCATAACATACAAGGGCTCTGTAAATCGCAAGATACCTCAGATGATTAGATGTGCTGTCGGCATTCCCCTCTTTAAGATGGTAAAGTGGGGTGGCTCAGGTGTCTTAGCAGTATCCTGCCATTGGTGCAAAGCTGAGGCTGCTTGGTGCTCCTTCCTTGGTGACTAGAATGAGTTCATGCGCTGTTTGACAGGGCATGGCCCTGCTTTGTGCAGGGAGGGTTTCTTCTCCGAGTGATGAGCTATTGGAACCAGGAAGGTGGTGGAGTCTACATCCCTGAAGTTTTTCCAGAAAAGGGCGGGTGTTACACTGAGTGGCATGAACTAGGGTGGTCGCAGGCATGGGTTAATGGTTGGACTAAGTGATCTTACTGGTCTTTCCAGCCTTAATGATTCTATGATTCTGAGTTTGCTGCTGCCTGGCCTATGAGCTTTCTTGTGCCAGGGCAGTTCTGCAGTGAGAGCTGTGGAGTGTTCTGAGTATCCCAGCACAGGGTGGTAGTTCTCCATGTGCTCACCTGGCAAGTACAAGATCCTGCTGATGTTTCAGCATTTTTGATTCCCTCTGAATCCCATTGAAGCTGGCAGGAAAAGAGAATCATGACTCCCATGTAGCAGGAGGAAGGCTGCTTCTCACCCTGCTAACTGCAGGTCAAACACTTTTTAGCTCCATCCCTGCACTCAGGGCTTCATTTTCCTTTTTCCCATGAGGGCACCAGCCCCCTTGGAGACCCCTGTCCTCAGCCCTGACAGCAGGGGTCATGCTGCACTCATTAAAGAACATAAATAAAGGATGTGGGTAGGTCTGTCAGTGACAGCTTTCTTGTGGTGCCAGCAGGCCTCTGTCAGGTAGAGCCAAACTCCCAGTGAGAGGTCTGCAGAGAGCCTTTGGGATGTGTACAGAAGAGCTCTGTGGTGAGATGAAATATTTAAAACCGCTTTGGTTTGAAGCGAGATGGGGGAGCCGCGGCCTCTTTAATCTGTGCACAGTTTTAAGGCTGCACATGAATCATTGATAAGGAGGGCAGAGTGCTTCTAAAGCTCTGGCAGGTCATTAAACCTGGTGATGGACTCATTAAGGAGGGAGCTGTATGGAAGGTCCTGGACGAAAGTACTGGAGTATTTCACATGCATTGCCCTGTGGAGTGCCAGCACTTCTTACCTGTGACTCTCAGCGTATTGTTGCAGTATTTATGAATAAAGGGAAACGACTTAGGCCAGTGGATCGCATGGCGTAAGAGGGAATGTGTCAAAGAAGCTCTTTAATCTGTCAGGCAATAGCAAAGGCAGATACAATAGCTGGAGTTCAGGGCTTGGAGTTTTTCTGGCTGTACATTGCGCATAGGAGATGAGTAAGTCACCACTGCAAAGGCTTTTAGCTGGGGCTTATCTGGGGTGAGAGTTGCAGTGTTAATGTTCTCATGGTTTCAATGGAGGCAAACTAAAGTCCACATTGCCAACCTGCATCCTCAGCCCCACATGTGCTTCCAGCATTTGCTGGCCATGGTGCCACACTGTAGTGCTGTTGACCTCTGCTGGACTTGTTGTTCTGTGCCTTAGACTTTTTCTGACCCACTGGCTGTTCAACTGGTTGGCTGAACTTACTGCCATCACAATGATGAAGGCAGTGTCAGATGATCTCTTCAACTGGTTTGAATTTCATTTTTTAAATTTTTAATTTTTTTTTTTTCAGTGAGAGTATAACCTTGTGCTTGCTGTAGCCCTGAGTAACCCTGACCTTGCTGCATGCAGTCCCTGGGCTTTATCTCCAAATGCTTGTAGCACAGAGCTAGCTACTTGGATGGTGTAAACTACATTACCCTCTTGGCTTCAGATGGGTTGACAGGACTTGAATGATATCCCCCATTTGTCTTACATTTACATAGCTGCATTGCAAAGCGCTGTGCAAATGCCACATGGAGGGAATGATATCTGCCTTCCTCAGGGGCCAGACATCATTCCTCAGCTGGCAAGCAAGCAGCAAATGCCCTTTTCTGCAGAAGGGCCACAGCTGTCTGCCCTGGCTTCCCCAGCCCTCAAGAGATGGTGGAAACAGATGTAAAGGAGAAAAGACCCACAGAGGAGGAGCAATGGACTAATGATGCGGAGGGAGAATGCTGCTGGGCTGAGAGCTGAGTTACTTTTCCCACTGCCTCCTGGTTGGGTTGAGGATGCAAAGAGCTGGAGGCAACCTGGAAGAAGGGCTTGTCTCGCAGAGCAGAGATGTGGGGACTTCTCCCTTGAATGCTGAGCTCATGGCTCAGGTAAGCCTATGTGTTGCTTGAAACCACAGGCAATGATGAGGTGGGAAAGAACTTCATCCCCTTGCTGGGGCACAGTAGTGTTAGCTGCATCTGGATGCTTATTCTTTCTACTTTAACCTTTGTTAGGACAGCTTACTTTTAAAATGCAGCCACTTCTGGTGGAGTTGAGAGATTACTTCTTATTGCTTAGGAATCTAGAAGGGGAAGTGAGGAGCAGTTAAATAGGAAATTCATATTCTGCTGCACAAAGGTATCCAGGACGCTCTATTTTTGTCCTCAAGTAAACAGTAATTGAGTTGTTCCTTTGCTTGCTTTGGTTTGTTGATTGAAACAAGTAACTTCTCCCTTAAATGATCAATTTCCAGAAACCCTGTAAGCAGTGCGCTCATTGCAGGTGGGAAGTGAGTGTGAGGGTTTGGGAATGCACAACTGGGAACAGGGAGTGCAGTGGGAAAGAACAAATGAATTCTGACATTGTAAGTGAAGATTAAGCAGTGAAGAGTGTGGCTTCAGCTGGCAGTCATTACATTAACAGCTTGTATATTTCAATAATCAGTTTAAAGTTGAGTTTATTATGCATGCAAAAAGCTCAGCTCTTCAAGGTGTATGGTTGTAGCTCAAAGCCGTTGAAAGTGATTGAGATGGTGTGGTGTAAAAGTGCATTAAATGGTTTTTCTTCAATCTGTTGGAAGGAGAGAGATGGTATAGACAGTAGCAGATTTCTGTTGCTCGTGATACTGAACTCCGCTCAGCTAAGAGCAGAGGAGGCAGCTGTTATTTACCTTCTGTAGAAAGCCCAGTCACCAGCTGAGACTGAACCACATCTGGCCTCCTGCCTTAGTAGCTTCTGACTCTCCAGTTGCATGAAATATAGCTGTTTTCTTTTCCCCTCTGGTTGAACAAACTTGCCTTTAGTACATGACACAGCAACATGGGCCCATTCTGAGCATTGCCAGCCAGTCCCTCTGAAGCCAGTGGGGCTGTGGGGTGTGATTATCTTCTCCTGGCCGTACTTGCATAGGGTGTATATCTGCACAGGCTTCTGGATTCAGTGAATCTGGAGTCATTTGTAGTGTGGTAGTTTTTTTAGTCTTTCTACTCATGCAAGTCAGCAGGCAGTTCTCTTGAGGAGAGCTGGCTCCTCTTGGAGCCCCTGCCCGGGGATGTCCAGAGCTGTGCTGTGCTGTTTGTGGTATTTCTCTGCCTGTAATCAAAGGCACAGAAGCTTCAATCTATTCAGTTATCAACTCCATAGATGCTGTCAAGAAATAACTATACCTTCCACTTAAATAATAACTTAAAAATTCTTGTGAGCAGTGTTCATTCTGTTTCAAGGGCTCTGTAATGTTTTTTCTTTGCTCATGGCTGCCTTTTCTCTCCATACAGGAGGCTAGCCTGACCCTTGCAACAGGCAAATAACAGGCTCATGAAGGTGCAGTCAGAGGACAGCTCTTACAGGCAGGACAGATAGAAAATCTCCCGTCCCTTTGGTTCACAAGAGAAGAAGCATATCAGTGTTGAATGACTTCCTAAGGGGAAGTGTGGTATAAATGATATAATTCCATTATCTGCTCTATCTTTCTGTCCTATTGCTTTCAGCGGATGAGTGCACCAGTCCAAGCTTTAGAAGTACAGCAAGGCAAGAAAGTATAGACAGGTGGGAGGGAAATTCAGAGAAAAGACACCCTGGAAAAAGCCACTACTTTTCTGCAAATCTACGGGGCCAGATGAAGGTGCATTTGGAAAGGATGAAAATGCTGAATATAGCTTACATGGATAAAGGACAAGGAAGGACACATGCGTACTTGTAGAATGCGTGCTGGGGAATGGCCTACAAAGCAGGCCACAAAAGGATGCTGAGAGCAATAGCATAAAATTAAGAAAAGAGGAAAGCTGTAGGCTGGAAAGAATTGAAATTGTCCTGGTGAGAGATCTTTAACAAGGTGTAGGTAATTTCCTCAAGGGAAGTGATAGACTCTCCATTGCTGGGATTGTTTAAAAAGTAAACTGGATGAAGCAGTAAGAAATATGCTCTAAGGAGTAATCTGTCAACTTGATGGATTAATGACCTAATTGGTCCTTTGGTTTCCTTCCACCTCTCATGCTTACTGTTCTGTGAACAGCAGCTTCTTTTATTAGGAAGAAGACTAGAGCAAAGAAGTGTAATCTTAGTGGAAATGTTTACTTCAAGTGATGTGGTCTTCCTCCAGACCTCAGCCACAAAAACCTTTGGTGCTTTAGAAGATAAAGTAGCTGTGGGGCTTAGAAGGTCCAAAACTGAAACTTGCTTTCTACTTTCTTTATAATACCTTGTTGTTTTTGTCTCTGACTGGCAAGACACTCTTCTGATGCCTGGCCCAAAGAAAGCTATTCCCACAAAGCTCTGCTTTGCGGTCATTCCTACATCTATTGTCTGGATTGTGCCTATCTACTCTTCCTGCATGCTTTCACATTTTTTTGGAAGTACAAATTCTGATATGGACTGTTCTGACACCAGATCTTATGGCTTTGGACTGCCTGAATAGGCCAAACAGATAACCTTTGTGATCATCTTTCTCCCATCCTCCTGTATTTTTCATCTGAATTTCTGGAGATGCCTCATTTCCCAAATGCCCAACCTAGAAACAGAAGGCATGATCAGGGGAAAGATGAAGGGCATGATGATTGTCTTTTGGTATTCTTGGTGCCTGGAAAATGCACTCTGTCCATCTGAAGAAACTTCAAGATGCTCAAGAAACCAGAACCTGTCCTGCAGTGAAAGCACATCAGGGTGGTTGGAGGTAACCATAGCAAGAAAGAAATACAGCTGAGTCTTGCTTTTGTCTCACTTCATCCCAGTAATGATGAAGGCATCTTACTGTTTGTCTTGACTGTTTCCCTTTCTCTTCTTTCTGTACCATTTAGAATGTATGGATCATTGCCACACATACTGTGCTGCTATACCCAAAATCTCAAGTGCTGAGAAAACTGCCTTGCTGTAGTTTTCTTGTCATCCTTTTCCCTTTGTACATCTGCTGGTAAAGCAGCCTGGCAATAGATGAAACTTTAAATACATTAGACATGCATTTGCATTTGAAGGAGAAAATAAAATATGCATGATTTGTCCTAATTCAGACTCAGAGACTGGTTCCAGATTGCCCTCCTGCAATTGAAATTTGACTTTTTAAAACTGGCTCAATCACTTCAGTTTTATTCAGGTTTAAATCAAGGGGTTCCCAGGGCAGTTCAGCGAAAGCTGTTTCATTTGATAGAGGTGATCTCCAGATTTCATGATTTCTTTTCAGTCTTCAGAACCGGATCCTGCAGACTGCTGAGCATAATTAATCCTTCTAGCCTTGGGGTTTACTTAAGCTCAGCCTGGTTGGGATTGGTCCCAAGATATTCTATGTGTGTGTGGGCCCAGCCCTTGTCCTATCTTATTTTCAGTGGCTTTTCTTCTCAAAGTCTTTTCAATCTATTCTCTTCTTAAAGATATCTGCTCTATTCCCTTGGAGCTTCTTAGCAGGTTACAGGTTGCTGTTTTTAATTTGGCCAATACAACTTTGACAAATGGCACTAGAAGTGACACCTTCTGTGACTCCCCTTACTTATTACTTATTACTGCAGTGCATATGTTCTGTTCAGAGCTGTAAAATTACTGGAAAATGCAGTGGAGTAGGATCACTGATCTGCTGTCTCATGGTTGAGGCTAAATGTTACATAACTAGCATGCAAAGCACAAACTTCATGCTGAAAGGAGATTTCTGCAGACTGCATCCCTGGCTTGTTCAGAGCAATGCTGTGCATTATGCACATGTGGGAAGCAACGTGGTTTCACATGTAAAGACTTGAGCAAGTGTGGGGCCTGGAGATCTCTGAAAGTGGCAATAGTGGAGTTTTTAGCCAGTGGAGTCCAGTAACAGAGGGAGATGAAACAAGTGAATGAGTGATCTGCTAATATTAAATGCTATAAGATTAAAAAAATAATGCAACAAGATCTTACAGGCAAAAAAATAAAATTGGGCCAGAGTCACTTGGAGGAAAAGAGTATGTACACCTTGGGTCAGCTGTCCCAACTACATCTTCAAGTAACTGAGAGGGAAGTTGAGATGCAGACAAAAGGGGGCCTGGTGAGGTATGAAAAAAGCTTGTTTAATAAATCTGGAAAGATTCTGAGCAAGTTATTTTGTGTCCATACGCAGTCCTTTCTCCAGCTGCTAAAACTGAGAAAAAATAGAAAGTCTTTCAACAGATATTCATTGGCAATCAAAAAGGAAGTATCCACTGTGCTGCGTCTGTTTTCCTTGGCCACTTCCACTTAATTAATGCCCTTAGAATAGCAACTCTGCTATTGAGCCAAAGCAAATTCTGCACTATGTTGTATAGTTATGTGTGCCCTGCAGACAGAGAACAAAAGAGCGAATGCATGATTTATGTATCAAACCAGCACAGTAACATTAACTAGCTAAGCTGCACATCGTGCCTGTTGAATAGACACTGCTTCTCTACAGGCTAAAGTGCTTCTTGCCCTGACCCACCTGCTTTACTGAGGTTATTCTAGCTGTTCCTCCCACCTGTCTTTGAAGGTGAAAGTATTCTCTGTGCTGCTGCTGTGATGCTTGAGCAGGGGGAGGAAATCTCTCTATGCTCAGCTGCTGTGCAACAACTCGGATGGAAAAATATTAATCGTGGGTGTCACCAAGCTCAACGTACCTGCTGAGCTGAGGGATGTCAGGAGGTAACAAAGTCTCTCTAGGCAGGCTTATTGCCGTTCCATCCCTGGTGATATGAACATATCAATTTTGTGGTTAGTATTTTCTTTTAGCATTTTGTATTGAATTTCTGGATCTTCCTTTTGGGTTCTACTAAGGCCTCAGCAAGAACTAACTGAGCAGGAGGAGGGAGGGAGACACATAAAGAGGCTAAATCAGAGCTGTAAGCCCAAGAGGGGTGAGGCAGTTTGATTTGGAAATCAGATCACTTTCTTTTTCTTGGCTGTTGCATTTTGGTGCTCTCAACCATGGTCAAAGGCCGTACTGTATGGGTAACTTCTATTTATTGATGATGTCTGGTAAAATCTACCTATTTTTCTGCCTGCCTGTTGGCAGAAGCAATGGCTGGACTTCCCTGTAAAGAAATTCAAAGGACTTCTGGAAACAGAAAACTGCTTGATCAGGGAGCTTCTTTTAAAAGCCCCATTACCTTCAAGGGAATGCTATTTTCTGTGAATCCTTACACTTAGTTTTATTTCTATTGCCAATTCATAATGTGATGCTTCGGAAAAGTGTATATATAACCCAGCAGGTGGTTGTCACCTCTATTGCTGAGATATGGCAACAAGATAAAGGTCAGGAATGATCTTCTCTATTGATTTAACGTAACTTCTGTTTAGTAGAGAGCACAGTTAAATGTAGATATACAGCTTTCCCTGGCTCTGTGGTCCTACAGCCCCTTAACATGGGTGAGAATGCACAGGAATATCAATTCTACCTCTCAGGATGTTGCTGCTTCTGAACCTGTGCCATTGTGCCAAGTTTTAAACTCTGAAGACTGTTCTTTAGTGTCTCTGGTACCATGCTGGCTCAGTTGGAAATCCTTGTGTTGGGAGCTAGTCCATTTGTAAATGCACATATTGGAGGAGAAATGAATAGCTACTGAATGGCTTCCCCTTCTTGTGCTATGAGGACATTCGTGGCTCTGCTGACTCATTGCCCAGGGTTAGGTGGTAGAATTGTTCCTAGCTGAGCTGAAGTGGGACAGCACAGTATAGAGCTTCTTGATCGAGATCTTCCTTATATCTATCAGTGCTCGGATATTCTGTTTTGAATCTCCTCAGTTTTGATTTCCTAAACGCCCTTATGAAAGCTGGACCTGCAAAAAAAAAATCAAAACCAAGGAGCTGTGGTGTGTTTGGAACTGTCACAGTGCTTTTCACAATTTTAAGTGTGTCTATTAAAACAACAACAAAAAAGCTATATTGAAAATCAATTTTCTCCTTGCAGGTCTTAAGCAATTTTGTAAGATATAATAAGATGAGCAATCTGATTCTGGCAGTGAAAAGAACAGATGCCAGGCTATAATTTCCCTTACCAGAAAATGCTGTGGAGTCACTTTATGTCACAGAGTAAAGAATGTGTTATTAATAGGGGACAGTTAAAACTTGAAGTCTGGGAACAGAAACTGCATCTGGTTTGTGACATACAGAAGATGGCAGGGGCATATTCTATCCAGCTTTTGCCTTTACCGGACCAAGCAAGGGAAATCTTTGGGTAACGCATCCCATACCACTAAGGAGATTTCTGACTGTAGGAACCTTTGCTTGTACTTTTTGCTGTTCCAAACTCCATGGAATATGACAGAGCAAAGTCAGCACTGTCCATTTGCACAGACCTGGTAGCTCTGGGGCCCTTATCTGGGTCATTTGAAAACCTCCCAACTGAACAAAGATACAAAGACTTGAGCAAAATATAAAGAAAACATCCTTGAAGAGTGCTGAAGTTTGCTGATGTGAACATATTCCTTATGTTATCTCTAGCAATGTCCTGGATCTCTCAGCAGCTCCTCCTTGTTGAGGTCAGAAACCAGCCAGCTTCTGGAACAGCACAATGTTCCTTGCCCACTTTCTCTGTGGATATAGACAAGTATATTGCTTTTAAAGTGAATGCTGGCTGGTGGGGTCATGCGTAAATTCACACATGAATTTACTGCATTTTATATCCCCTGGCAAGCAAGCCCTAGCTCTTCTGAACAGCCTTTGACTTGTTCCTGCTCTGTCTAGCTTTCTCTTCTCTTTATTAGAGTTAATTGGGTTAAGTGTTGGGTCACAACTAACCTTTTTTTTCTGGAGGATGTAGCAGGGATAACACTGCACTCACAGTATCATCAGGTTTGTTCTTTTCCATTAACTGATAGGCTTATGCTTTCCTTTGCTCTCCTCTTATTTTTAATATATTTATAGAACTCTCTTTGTTGCCTCTACATCCTTGTTAGTTGTAATTCATCTTATGACTTAGTCTTTCTGATTTATCCCAATATGCTTATGCTAGTCCTTTGTATTCTTAGCTGCATGTCTTGTTCTCACTTCATATATAGTTTTTGACTGCTCATCCTTTAGAGTGCTCCTAATGTTAACCATATAGTTTTTAAGCTATGTTCAGTATCTTTCCTCTGCACTGGAGTAAACTGTTACTGTGCTTTTGGTACAGTTCCTTTCAGTGGATCTCTTGAGTTCCTCTTAACTGTAGTTTCACTACCCAGGTGGCCACATCTCATGGTTCTGCATGTGTTGAAGTCTGCTTTTACCTTTTTTCAAGTCCATTGTCCTCCTGGATGCCTTGCTCTTCTTCCGTTTTCCCATGATCACTTCTACCTTTCTGGTCTATCTTATTGGAATCATATCTAAAATGACTCCCTACTTCCTACATTTTTATTGACCTTTCATAGCAAAGACGTGTCACTATCACAAAGAACGTAGTCCCTGTCTTGCTGTATTATTTTAAGCTCCTCCAAGGCAGGTGATATTTCTATTTACACAAAAAGACTTATCCAGTTGTTTCTGTTTGAGTCATCCTTTGTTATTATGAACCAATATAAAAGCTTGTAAACCATTGCTGACCTATTACAGCCTTGCTTTGAACACTGTCTTCCCCTCACATTCTTAACACGTTGTGTCGACAAATGCATTTACCATGCAGTTTGAAGCCCCTGTTCCTACTTGTTTTTCCACAGTTACCTGGTCAGAAAACACTGGGAACCTGGAGACTTCAAGTGTCATTTGTCTCTTGCGCTATTAGTTAAGTATTCACATGAACAGGACATGAGTGATCATATAACATCTGGAATTTTTGCTACCAGAAGAGAACATCTGCAGTTTATCTGTTAATAACAGTAAGTGGTTACCCTGGACCACTGACAAAGAGTGGCACATGTATACCTTATTAATGTGTTGAGAGATTAGGCGCTTAAACGTGGTCCCATATCCTCCTATTGACCTGTGTCTAGGGCTGAATGCTGAATATGTAATCCCTTTTCTAGTGATTCAGATAACTTTAAAAAATATTTCTAATTACAGGAAGGGATTCACAATACAGTTCAGACTCAGGTCTGAAAGTTTTATACTCTTGTTTTCTTTCTGGTTTCCCTCCAGAGTTGCTCCAATTTGTAAGTCGCTCTCAAGAAAGAGAGAGAATAATATTTTTTCCACTCTCTGCTCCAAATAACAGAATTTACAGATTTTCCCTGTTAGAAAATCAATAATAATAAAATTCTAGGTATTTAAACATTCTGCATATTTCATAATCATAAAGCAAAGCCATAAACACAATATTGCAGTACTGTTTATTGTAGTGTAGTCTTTAATAGCTCAGCATTTAATTTGGTGTTTTGTTCATTTCATTCATCTATGAAAAAGAAACCTTTTTCATAGGTCCTGTGCTACTGTCTCTTACTGTCTAATTGTAAGTCATAATGTACCCAGAATAGAGTGGTTATTTGTTTTGGCTTTTGTTTCATTTGGAAAAAACAAACATATATGCACAGAGAGCTTGAAATTAAGAACTCTGATAGGTTCAAAAGTCACAGTAACTAAAAAGTCGTCACATTGCCTATTTATTTTTGAGACCATTACTTTTAATAGCTACCATTGTGATTTCCCTGGAATTCTTATGTGGTGAGTCTAAACTCATGACCTTTGATGCTGTTGCAGTGTTGCTGACTTAGGAAGGTCTCTAAAAGGTTGTTTCTCTCAAGTGAGAAAGAAACACTTAACTTATAAAAAGTTTAGCAAATCTTTTGCTACTTGTGCACCCAGCAGATCCTGCAGGGCTGCATGGGCAGTGGTTCGGCTGCCAGTTAGGCCATGATCTTTAAAGATTCTTTAGTAATAAGTAACTGGGACAGAGCTCATCTACAAAAATAAGCTCAGGGGAAGCATGTGGTATCAACCAGTGGAATAAATTAACCGTATAAACTCACTGGAATGCCCTCATTCAGAAATGAAGTGGCCTTAGTTTAGGGGAATGAGTGGTAGGGCTTGAAAAACTTCTAGAACAACAATGTCAATTTCGGAACTTAAAGCACCTTAATTTGTGTGATGCCTCTGTGCTTTTTGCTGATTTGTTTCATCTTTTCTGAACATTCCCATGATGATGCAAGCAGCAGTTGAGTCTCATTACTTAATTATCTGAACATAATCCTAAAGATTAGGTTTCCTTTGCAAACACTGATGGCAACAAATTCAAAACCTGTTCTCCACAGCTGTTACTGAGGAGTTGTCAGTATTTCACCTCTCTGGAAGTATTTCTGACTGAAGTCTCATTCTCCAACTGTTCTATTCAACTATCTCTGTCAAGTTAAGAAGAATCTTTTGTATCTTGCCTAATCTGTATGTCTCACTCACACTGGTGCATTTTGAGCTTTGTGCCCATTGTGGTGATGCTGCATATCCAGGCTGTATACAAAAAGTTGCAGAGATACTGAACTTGAATGTATGGCATAGGTATGGGCTGTTCCCAGGGGTAAATTAACAGTGAATTGCTTTTCGTATCGCCTATTGCACACCTCATAATTCTTAACATAAACTTGTAAACAAAAGCTGTTTTTGCATACATTCTGAGCAAACTGGGGTCAGCATTTGGCTCTGAATGAGCTAATTTGTTGCCTTAACAGAGAGCTACTAGGGAGCCCTGGATCAGGCATAAGCCTGCCTTCTGCGTACAACGAGATAAAAACCAGCCATCCAGGGATCTTTAACCTCTAGAGCTGTCAGCATAGGGATGAAAACAAAAAAGTTGCCTTGCTAGAGCACAGGGATCAGAGGAGGCCTGTATAATTACTAGCCATTAAATAAAGTACA
This sequence comes from Pavo muticus, assembly GCA_016647715.1. Taxonomy (NCBI): domain Eukaryota; kingdom Metazoa; phylum Chordata; class Aves; order Galliformes; family Phasianidae; genus Pavo; species Pavo muticus. Next base: position 2,151,410 of record JACDJE010000055.1, read on the forward strand.
TTCCTATGTCTTCAAATGCCAAGGCACATGTATAATTAGCTGATAAACTGCAAATGAATAATTTTTCAGCAGTAAAAGCCTGAAGAGTGAAAGGATGCTCTTCACCTTCTTGCAGTAACACTGCTATGTAAATTGTTTATTCTGTGATGACTATCGGTATTGGGAGACAGCATTTTACTGCTTGCTCTGGTATTGGTTGCTTTATGAACTGTGGTGAGATTCATGTAGCTTGGAGACATGCTGGTTTAACTCCAGCCGCTTCATAGAGGTGGTGTTTCTACACAGATGATCTGATAGAGCTGTAATGGGAACTGATGCCAGGCTCTGTGGCCATCACTCTGCTCAGGGAGCTCAAGTTGGTAGCCTGGGGGCAGGACTGGAGTTCAGGTCCATATTTTCTATGATATAAGAGTGTTTCTGTGGATGCTTACAGTTGTTCAGAAGTGTCATAACTTAAATGTCTGCATGAGCCTCTCTTACTTTCACAATTACTCTAAAAATAGTTTCCCTCTAAATTTGTCAGTGTTTCTAGAATTGGCAAAAGTAGGAATCAAACAGACACAAGGAACCAAACCCAGACTTGCTTCCAGTTAACTTCACAAATTAGGAATTTACAAATAAAGGAATGCCAATAGAAACAGATTAATTGTCTTCAGTGTTTCCAAACCTCAACAAATCTAGTGGTGTAAGCCTGTGCCTAATAACTGTAGCATGTTCCTTGCTCTTTTTTCAAGGAGTTGGCTGTATAATGAAATTACTTGTTTGCTTGCAGTGTATTACTCAGCCTTTAGATGTCTCTTGCTGCTGAAAACAGTTTGGAAAGGATGATCCATGGTTAACAAGAAAAAGATAGAGCATAAGTTTTACTGAAGCCTCTTTGTTTTGAGAAAATATCTAATTCCATATATCATGGCAGCTAACAAGGGTGGGAAGAGATGATTCTATTTTCCAAATCAGTTCACACATTTCTTCCTAAAGCAGCTTTTTAAAATTTTATTTTTGATGCTTACAATTAAGCTTGAATGTAACATTTCAAGTCAACTATATATGTATTTATGAAGTTTGAATACACAAATTGATTCACGGTCATAGAACAGGAAATGTGTGTTTTAACATTAGATTAATTTATGCTTCAGAAGAAATAGAATTGATGTGTGTTGGCAGTGACTTCAGAATTTGCCTCTTTAATAAGTATGTACATAAAAATAATTTCATATGCTTTTCTCTCAAATAATTCTACAGCATTTTGCAGATGGAAATGCTAACTAGAGCCAGTGAAAAACCAGACATTAAAATGCAACCCAAAAAGTACTGAATTTCTTAAAAATTAAAAAAATAAAAATAAAAAAAAAATTAAAAAAAAAAAATAATAAAAAATAAAAAAATTAAAAATAAAATATCAAAAATATATAAAAAAAAAAAAAATATATATATAAATAGATAGATAGATATTCCTACCAATAATTCATTATTTTTATTTCTGTGAAATCTTTGAGGACAGGCCTGAGTCAGATGCAGAAGAGATTTCAGCATTGATTTCCAGACATTCCTCCACTGGTAGGTTATAAAGTATTTCAGTTTCCATACACATCCATCTCTGGACACAAACTAAAATTTTCTGCCTTGTCAAGTTATGTCTCTTCTGAAAAGAGAAGAAAAGAGAAGTTTGTTTTGATGAATTGACAACTTCTTGATGAAATATGAGGATTGATGCAAAAATTCCTGCCCTACTCTAGTTCTGACACAGCTTAAGGCTTGCTCAGCATACTCAGTCAGGAGCAAGCCTTAAAATGTAGAAAAGAAAGGGAAGTGAAATTAATTTTCTTCTCAGTAGGATGTCTGGAATGCTTCAGTATGCAAAACACAATGACATTGTTCACAGTTGCTCCTTGTCCTCGGGTTGCCAGCTCCTAAATTTTTGAGGCTTACAGAGATGTTGCAGCCCTGTCTCATTAGAGACTCATTCTTAAAATTTTTAGTCTGAAATCTCCCTGTTTCATGTTTTTGTTATCAAGCAAAATAAAAGCAAGGGGGAAATTTGAGTGATGGATTTATGGGACCAGACAGGAGTTAGCAGGAGAAGGTTTTACTGTGAAACCTTTTTGTAACTCTTCCAACTGTGTCCAATTAGGACACAGAATACTTGATCTTCTTCAGAAGAAGTGAAATTAATTTTGCCTCCGTGCTTGTATACAGTATGGAAGACATTTGTCTCCCAGAGTGAAAGTATAAAAATGAATCTGTAGTACACTGAGGAAACTCACAAATTAAAGATTGTTTTCTGGGAAGGTACAAAATGATGTCCACTTCTTTTCTATAGCACTGCAGTGAGGATCAGCAGTCTGCTACTTTCTTGTATTTAGGATATATAAATTAAGCATTTATTCAGTGTCTGATGTTCCTGTTTATCTGGGGAAGCTAGAGATAACGCAAGGAAAGTTTCTCAATGAACCTCATTGAAGAAATAAGAAATGTTAGTCATGGTTAGAGTAATTTACTTTTACACTCTTCATACAAATCTCCCAGTATTGGTCAAATTTCTGAAACTTTATGAACCACTGAAACTGTTCTATAAAAACAAAAAAGGTGGAACAAGAAACTCTTAAGGTAATGACTGAATGCACTGAATTCTGACTCTTGGGTGTGAGGAAAGCTCTTATTTCAAGACACTAGTCTTCATTGGAAGCATGAAATGTTGGAGATCTCAAAAGAGTCCATTCTTTGAAGGACTCTGATCTGACTTTTTAGTTCCAAGGGCTGTGTAAAAACATATATTTCTAGAACATTTGAGGGAGGGGTTTTTAACACATTTGAGGCAAATAAAGATCTAATAGTACTGATTTAAATCAAAGCGGCCACTCCTGAGCATATAGAAATAGATTAGAGAAGGTCTTCTGCTGGCTGTATATTCTGTAATTCTTTGATTACTTCTTATTTCATACTGTTTCCTTGGGGGGATGGGAAGACTGAATTATTTGGATCTTCTCAGTGACTTCCGCTCACTCAAGTTATTCTAAGGTGAATATAAAGAACTGGAACTTCTTCCATTGATACCTTAATCAGTCAATAGCTATGGAAGATAGGATGCAAATCACTCAACTTAAATTGTTGAAATTATGCCTAAATTTTAATTTGACTGATTTGTTAAGTCTTGAATTTTAGAGTGATCTAAGGAGATGGTGAATACTAATTCTTAATTATACAGGCAGACATGAAAGTTCATAGATACCGTAAAGATTAACTGGAGTAACTCATCATAGTTCTCATGGCAACTTAATCTTTTCTTGCAGCTTTGATTATATTGGGAAAACTGCTGTTGATTCACTTCCCGAATCTCTTCATGTATAAAAGCTTTGCACAGTTCTGAAACATATATATATATATATATGGAGCGGATTTCATGCTTGGTCTCCATAAATGTTCAGCAAGCATCAATGAATGTCAATGAGTGCCATTTTTTCCGCATGGAGGTATTCAGTTACACACTTCTGCTTCATACTCTCTTCCATATCAAATGCCATTTTGTCAGACTGCTCCTCTGCTGACATCTGTCGCACAGCAACAAAATGTAATAGAATATTTGTGGGGAGGTTCAGCCTCTACTGCCATACCACCAACATCTGCCTCTGGCACCACGGACCAACATGATATGCGGCATTACTTTTGGGAGTAGCCCTTGTATTTTGTTTCTTATCTGCGTAGCTGTAGGGTCAGTCAGGCAAGCCTTCTCTGGGCTCAGCCCCTAGTTGCTATAATTAATTTTCATAAAACTGTTTTCCCCTCAAAACTACTTTCCCCTGCAATCTCAGCTTGGTGATATCAGAACTGGCAATCGGCAAAAGATCATGGGTGAGGATGAAAGTTCTTGGAAGTCTGAAGTGATTTTTTTTTTTCAGTCCCCACTAGGCTCTCTTAAAGTAAATAAATAAACAGGAAAATTGTGCCACATGAGGAAAGCAGGCTGAGAGCTTCAAGATATTAGATTAATCTAACCCAGTGCTTTGCTTAGGGAATATGAATGTCTGCAAACAGCTCTTCTGGGAACTGAGGAGCCAGTTGCCGTTCACATAATGCATCATACATGCAGTCTGCTGCTTGCTAACACAGCATTTCACAGACATGGCCCTTTACTGCCTGATCTCCAGAGAGACACAAACAGGACAGAAATGCGCTGTATCAAGAGCTGCTCTGGGAAAGAAATGTCTCAGTGGCTTCAAAAGTCTGTGCTTCCATGGAGCTCCTTACAGTGTTTTCAAAGTGAGTTGTCTCAGGCTATTTCATGGGTATTCATCAGCCTAGACAAAGGTTCTGGAGAGAGATTTCTGCATAAATTGCTGCATCTGTAAGTCATTTGGCCGAAGAAGACATGTTAGAGTAATCTTGGAAGGCCAGTTTGGAGACAAAGGCATTTTAAAATCTCTAAGAAAATACAGAAATTTATAAATGAAAAATAAAGGCTTCAATTGGACTCTGTAGATACAGCGAATAACAAGCTTCTGTTATGGCGACAGTGCATCATGCACTCCAGGAGTACCTGAGGCTGTCTCTGGAATTTAGTGGAGACCCATCCAGTGCTTGAATCTCTACTGAGAGATGGCAGGGACTCAGTTTGTGTTCATGGGCTTTTGACTGCTATTAATGGTCAGACAGCAGGGAGTTAAGAGCAGAGGGTGCAGGGGAAAAAATCTTTCACCCTGTGGTTCTGAGGCTGCCTTAATTAAAGCATAAAGGGCAGAGTAATGCACATTGAAAACAACTGTTTGTATGCGTCAAAAACATTTCATTTCCTTTGTGGCTTTCTCTGTTTATTGATTTACTCAATTAGTGGTGCATGGCATGTTTTTCTTTTAATAAAACTGTGTTTCTTCTGACATTTAAAGGACTCAACAGTGCGTGTGAAACAGAGGTGCTGTTTAAGATAGTCTTTGGTATGCAGATCCCGAGTTCTTTTTCTTGGGTACTTACAGGTTCACCAAAGCATCTCACCCTTCCCACTTTCGCAAAGCATGGTGGTGACAGAAACGTACTTCAGTAATTGAGATACTTCCAATGTACGCAGTTGCAAGGAAAGAATGAATGATATATGAAAATATTTTTTCTTGAAGTATTGATGCTGAAGTCCAGGTATCAGATGAAATAAAAAAAAAAAAAAAAGAGGGGAAAAAAAGCTCAATATCTTTTTTCTCTAATGGCCAGTTTATTTTTGTCACCTTCAGGGCCCTTATTTCTTCGCTTCTGGTAGTAGAAAGATGTGCGCCTGCACTGTGTCTGTATGGAATAAGGCTGGTATCTAACCTTAAAGTTTAAAGGAGGATGATTCAATGTTTGTTCACTGTTTCCCTTGCTGTGAGCTGGAGAAGCTGCTCAGAGTACAAGGGCTGAGGCCTTAACCACTCAGTGACTTACCTATACTGCTGCCATGTTGACTTGCTCTGTGCTTTCTTTTGCCTCTTGTAAATTTGGGCTGAAATTGGCCAGACTTTGAGCCTGCTTCCAGGGGAACGTTCAAATCTCTTCTGTTTGATTTGCATTGCCTACAACTTGACGTTGTAAAGGATTAATATGGTTTTAAGTTGGAATTAGCAGAACATTTAAAGGATCTGTAACAAACGTTGGTCACTCTCCTTTCTTTGATTCCTGTGTTTCCTTGCTCTGTAGGCTACTGAATTGGAAGCTCCTGTTGAGGGAGAGATGAAGCCTGGATGTTTCTGCTCTGAAATAGTGGGCTTCCATTAAAACCAAAGCAGAACCTTGCATGCCTTTTAAAACTGCAAGGGCTTTGATACTGCTGGCTGGAGGAGACCAAGCAGACAACATCAGCTTGGCATGACTCGGTAGTGCTGGCTTATAAGATGTTTATTTCAGTTTGGTCTATGCAAAGTGTGAGTTCCTGATTTTTTTTTTCCAACCTGAGGCCTTATAACTACTTAGGTTAGGTGAAGAAAATGCCTAGGCAGCTAAGGACCTTCCTAATGTATCTGCATTCATCTGTAGTGGCTGTACATAAACTCTCCTTTTAGCCCTTACTTTGCCCTTTTTTGCTCTTTCTTCAGCCTTCTCTCAGAACTTTGGCTCTGTCCCACTTTGTGACTTTTATATTTCCTTCTCACTATCATCGTTGTGGTTGAATATGATTTCTGTGTAAGTGCACAGGTGCTCACTTGCACAGCCCCTCATGCGTGGAAACAGTTTCTGAGGCAGTACTTCCATGTCTTTCACTCACTAAACAAAGGGATGTTCCATGATTCTCTAATACCAGCCAAGTGAAAGAGAGCTACCAAACCAGTCGCCTCTGGAAAGTGATGTGGGTGCCTATAGATCAGAACAAGATAGCAGTGAACTAGAGGATCCTCAGTATAACCTTACTTGGGCTTTGGCATGTAGAAAATAAAGTCGTTCTTAAGGCTTTATTTAGGTAGCATATCCAGAATATTCTTTTTCTCCCTGCTCAGAATACACTGTCTCAGCCACTTTTGTGGTGCCTTTGCTCTTTGTCAGGATTCACTGAATAATGTATGGTCCCCAGTGGAATGCAGGATGGAGTCCTGTTGTCATATGAGCTGAGAAGGAGCCCTGAGATTAAATTAGACAGAGCCATTGCCAACTGCTTGATTGATTTCTGACAGCTTGCTCAGGGAAGGAATAAATATATTGAGATATATTAAACTCTTCATCCCTGCCTCTCTTTCTGTTCTGTGAAAGGGAGATTCTGTTATGGTTGCTGGTAGACATCATGGTGAAATGAGGTTGTTCAGTTTATGAGGTAGATACTTGCCCCAGATGTCCATCTGATTTTAGCAGAGCTGCTTGGCTGAGTTTCCCTTGTTTTACACATCCCACCTCACAGGGAGGGTCCCTTATGAATTTGAATGACAGCAACCACAGCTTTGAAGCAGAGAGGCTGGGATCCTCTGCCTGCCTGCTGCTAGCAGGAATTTGGCCTTTGTGTGGCCTCTAGCATCCTACAGGCACTGAGTCCTAAGCTGCAGTAACTGCTTGGGTGCCACTGGTTTTGTCTGCTTTCTTGCATGAAGACCCAGCCTGCTCTGTCCTCTGAGGAGAGGTTTCTGGCCTGGTGAACGTTCAGAACCCGTCCAATTCACACAGTAGGCTGTAAACTGCTTCATGAGAGCAGGTCATGTCCTAAAAACATAATTGTCCCTTCTTTAAATGACAGACCTGATAAACGCAGTGACTGTAGTGCTCTTGGGAAGCTTTACTCAATCTTCTGCTAAAGGCAACTATTTGTTCACTCTGCAGCATAATTGCCCTATTTCAAGGCTAGAGCTACCTTCCCTTGGGACAGGTTTCACCTTTGCTCAGCTGAGCATGTGTAGGAACAATCCATGGGAGCACATGGAAAGCAATTTAAAGCAGCAAATTCCCTGCTGCTTTTGGAAGCTATTACATCAGGTAGTTCCAGTGTGAAGGGAAGGTACAAAGTGAGAATTTCCCACTTTTTGGTTGAGCATTCTGTTGTGAGCCGACATGGTTATTTTTCCTTCAATGCTAAATGCTTCCAGGATAAATTTTTCAGCAGGGATTTCCTTTTTTTCCTTAATGACAGTGATAAAAAGCATGTGAGAGAGAGGGGAATGTTGATGAATGTGCTGTGTATTTGTTGTGCAGTATTTCCTTTAGCTCAATAGATCTATGATAGAAAAAAAAGAAGCGGTGTGGGTACCAAGAACTAATATTTTTCTCATTTATTTGACTCCGATTGAGGGGAAGGTTACATTTGGCTGTATGAGTGACAGAAATAGGCCATGAAACTGTCTGAATTTAATAAACAATAAAGGGTACTAGTCATGTTTCTGCATGTTTCCTCCCTAGCAATAGGGTTTTAGTTCAGCCAATAAAGAACTCCTTTTGCTTTTGGCTGCAGTGGGCTTTGCTGGTGCTTGGCCTACAGAATCTGGTAGCTTATGCTATAGAAATGAACGTTTTGTTCTGGGACTGCTGTGAAAATAGTCTTCAGATGTTGCTGTAGTGAACTCTTTCCATCACATTCTAATAGTTAAAATTTTCTCTTAGCTGAAGGCTTCAGCATCTTTCAGTTAGGGGCTGTTTGTGCAGCTGGGGCTCTGCTTGCTCTTAGTCTTTCACAGCACCAAGTAAAACAGATCTGGGTAAAACACCATTCAGTTTAAGAATGAGCTGGCTTCCTAGGCCTCTCTTTTGCTGTTTACTGCATGTGCAGCAAACGTACAGGATTTTATGCATGGCCTAGTATGTTTAATTGGTTTGGCTCTCTGGAGATCTCAAAATATGTAATCAGCACAAACAAACTCTTCCTGTTCTCTGAGATTCATATCTGTTTCAGTCATGCCTAGAAGGAATATCCCAAATAGATTGAAAAGTCATTCATGGAGGACGAGATTTGGACTGGTTAATACGGTACATCTATGATCAATGGGTAGGCAGCATTCTGTGAGTGAATATATGCTGTGCTATTCCTGGAAGGCTGTAGAAATCATCTCCTGCATTTTTTTAAAATCAGTTTTTTGCAGAATTCCCAGGTGATCTAACAGATATTAAACTAGTAAAGTTATGTGCAAATAAAATGTCATAAATTCCTCCCAACTTTAACTGAAGAGAAATGATCTTTGTTGGATTTCAATTTTAAATTTTACATTTTTTTAGCTGATAGCATTTATTACAGCTGTCTCTCTGCTCCTGAATTGGAAAGATATTTTCTTTCCATTATTTTTAGTGAAACTTTAACTTAAGCTTCTATTTGCAACCGATTCATAAACAATTTATTTTACTTAAATGATTATTAAAATGTTATCCTCCTCTCCAGTGGGTCACTAGGACCTTTTCCAGAGCTGCATGTAGCCAGCTGTAACACGCTACTCATGTTCATAATATGCTTATGCTGTCTGTGGCACAGTTACAGGTTAAAGCCAACAGCAAAGATACCAGCTAAAATCTCATTTCTGTTCCTTGTTCTATCATTAGACTCCTGTCTATGCTATAATTTTCATCACAGAGATAATCATAAGGATTAACCCTTTATAAAGTGTTTGAAAAGCATTAGTTGAAAACTAAGGGTGATTATCATACAATTATACATGAAACATTAGCAAATAATGTGCCATCTTAATGAATTTTAGGTTTCTCACAGTCATTTCTCTCTCTGTATTCCTGCTACTTTCAATCATTAACATACTCAAGTTGTCAATATCTTGTAACACAGAGGGATTATCCTGGAAAACTCCTAACTACCAGTCAGTAGAAAGAGACAGGTGCAATACTTAAGTTTCTCATTCATTCACTGTTCTTTCTACTTTAGACAGTAGTGGTGCCAGAAAAGGTAGCATATGTGACCTGCTGAAAAGGAGCCCGCACTGCAGAAAGGAGGAGAACTGGGTCTCTCAAGTCCTTGACTGATGGGCTAGTAACTAGGAATTTGCACACTTGTTTTGTCAACAAGTTTTGGTTCCTACCATCTGCTTTATAGGTAGTAAAAACAGAGTGACAGAAAGGAAGTTATTGCCCCCAAATACTTGAGATGTCAATGATAGAGCTGACATCAGCTGACTGCCATAGGGAGCTTTGATGTGAGATGTTGCTCTCTGGTTTAAACATGTACAATTAAAGTTGTTCTGAGCTCAATGCTCAACCTTTCTCTTTTATCTCCATTTAGTTCAGATGTCCAGTGTAACTGTTGTGCAAGTTGTCAGCCTGACTGTGCTGCAGCTGCACAGTCTGGGGGATGACATGTTCACAAAACAGCACATAAATTCATGCCAGTGAATGACCTGGGAAGCAGAAATGGAGTGATACCTGCCCACCTATTTTCTGGACTCACAAACCAGGTACATGAGAATCTCATGTGTCGTTTTGTATGTGCTCATCCCGGTGTGAAATCCCTGGCTGAACTTGCACCTTAGTAATTACTCTTATGGAAAGTGTTTTAACTTCAAGAAGCTGTACCAGGAGCAGCATAAGGAATAAAGGCTGCCTTCCTGTGTTGCTGTGACTCTCTTATTTGTATTGTTTTCCATCCAGGTGACTAAGACCAGGGAGAGGAAGGGTTAGATTTTCCATGATCTACTGGAGAGCCCTTCCTGGGAGGAGATACTAATCTGGGGCTCTCTCCATTGTGCTACTACATGTGTTGAAACTATTTTGAGAGAGTTTATACCTCTGAAGCCTTCACTGGTTTGTGGAACCAGTTAGAAAGTGGCTGGTTAATTCAAAGTGAGAGTGTGGGTAGCAGTGACGGATGGCCAGGTTCTGTGCACATACCTGCATGGAGAGCACAGCTCAGTATTCTTCATTCCCTTGGGGATTTCCAAACTGTAAAGAGCATGCCAGAGATTGTATGGGTGGGTGAGTTAGTACCATTAACCCATCAACCTCTACTGTATGGAGTAAGACATACTTGCAGAGATAATTTTTTTTCCTAGCTATATTGGTATTGGACTCTGCATTTAGAGTAAAGGTATTGAGGTTTACAGTAGTTGCTTTTCCTTGGATTGCTGCAATGCACTTGCTGCAGAGATAATACAATAAATTAAACCGAATCCCTGAGAGGCACCGCTTGCTGAAATGACATGACAGTCAACCCTGGCTGTTGTCCCAGGAGATCTAGGTGAAAGCAAGTTTGCTTATATGCTTTTACTGGTTTGCTTTGAATTAAGCACTACAATTCAGTTCATTTTGCTAAAAGCAGAACATGTTGCAGCGTGGCTATAACTTGAGAGATAATAAACAGGCTAGCTCTCAATGCTGATTAATTGGGAGACCCTCTGCTTTGCCAGAACAGAATTTAACTGCACTGTTCTGGCTGCCTTGCTCCTGAGAGTCTTCATTAGACCATCAGACTTACTCTTCTAGTCTTGGACTGACTGAGGAGACAGAGATGAGTCTGCTTTTGTGAGCAGTATTGCTGGAAATGGTGGGAAGTGAGAAGTTATTGAAAGTATGTTATATACATGATTGAATCTTCCCCTTAAACTATTGCTTATGGTCAAAGCAGTGACTCTGAAACCTCCTCAACTATTGACTCCGTTATCTCTTATGCCTGTATTGCTGTTCTTTCTCTTGGTGAGAATTCCATTAATCTAGCTAAAGTACTGCACAGATGACAGGAGAGCTGTTTTGGATGGTATATATAGACTACCCCATTGTTCAATGGATACACTGAAAGGGAGGTCCAAACTGTTGCAGTGACTGGCCTTGCTAATTTTTTAAGAAGTGCTTGTGCTTTGGCAGCAGACGTCATTATAAGAACTTTATCATCTTATTAATCTGTTTATAGTTACTTTGCAGCCGACACTCAGAATGGACCAGGCTGTGCACATCATCAACTTATGGGCTGTAAAAAAAATAACAAGGGAAAACAAAACAAAACAAAAAACAGGAAAAAAGTTCGCAACATTCCATGGGATTTTCAAGTGGAAAGAGACTTCTCACACATCTTACTCTCTGAGAATTGTTTCTTCAGACATGCTTTTCACAGAGGGCTTTTCCATTGCTTACTTGCTTGAGTGGAAAATGAGCTAAGCTTGTGTTAACTAGCAGCTATTTGTTTTTTAATCTTTCTCTTCCCATCCATGTTACTTTAATGAGGACTAGATCTCTCTTATTTCAGACATTGTTTGGACAAGGCCTGGCTTAGCAATTCTCCTGCTTGGTTGTCCCATACAGCTTGAAGAGCATGCAACTTAGTCCATTCTCTAGAATATATTTTTCATTCTCAAACTACCTGCCAGTTCCTTACTTATAGGTTAAGGCTTTGCGGAAACTCTTTATACTGATTTTTGTAGTGATTCATCAAAGGAAAGAAATGGATGCAAAATCCACACAGAAAATAGCTTAATGTCTGTCAGGTGACTCCTTCCTTTCAGGAACATCTTTAAAGATCCAGTTCTCATACAGATATAGTCTGCACCTCTGAACTGCACAGATTTGTGTGAGGGCATACTGGAAATTCTGTAAACTTGGAAATGAGCTAGCAAAGAAATACAAAATGAAAACATTCTTGTAATTAAATGTTTCTGGTGTAACCAGAATCTCAAAAGTGATCAAGTAAATTCAATACAGATTTTGTCTGTATCCACATCCTTTGAAGAGGCCACTGTTTTCAAAGTTAGAGTCCCAGCCGGGGCATTATTTGACTGTATGAAACTCTTCAAAGCAAATAGGAATGGAAGCATTACATCTTGGCTTAAAAAATTCATTGAAAATGGGTTTCTATCTGTAAAATATTTAAACATTTGCCTGCAGTTGTAGGAATACAAGCAAAATTGCGGTACTGCATGAAAATCTTATGAACTAGAATGGAAATGGAAGTCCATATGCCACTGCAATTCAGTAGATGACTCATTCACATACCTGTAAATTATTCTCAAGAAGAACAATTACTTATTGACAAAAGCTATTTTTTGTGACAATTCCAAAACTATTGCACAGGAAAGAAATAAGTATCTATATATACACATACGCAATGTTACCGTATGAAATATTATAAAGTAGATTCTCTAACCTGCTAAAAATGGCCCAAGGCAAGACCTGCTTCTACTAATCCTGTCTTCACCTTCCCATCCTCCTCCATTTTTCTCTTCACCCTTCCATCTATCCTTACTCCTTGGACTGTGACAATAATCCTGTGTGCATTTGAGATGTTTAAAATTTATGGCTTGTGTGATGCCAGTAAATGAAGATGTTTTGTGCTCAGGAAATTATTCCCTAAGTACCACCTTCCTGCAGTCCTTTTCAATAGTTTCTTCTTGGCCTGACTGACTTAATCCAGTTTCTTTCTTGCTTGTTACCTGGACATGAACACAAGGGAGCACCAGAGAGTCTTTCCTTTTCTTATTTATTTATTTTTTTTAAGAAAAAGGATCACTGAAGGGATTTGTTTGAGGATGGAGTAAAGCAAATTCCAGCCAGAAAGCACTATCTGAATGCAAAGTAAGGCTGAGAAAGACAGCCTGGTCTTAAAATCCCAGTAACCTGGACCAGGTTATGTTCTGTCCTGGAATTCCGCTTTGAGACCCCTGAGCAACTCTGCTCTGAATCCTGAAGCAGCTGGCTGATTGATGGAAATGCACATTCACAGTTTCGTACTACTGTACCTTCTGGATTTTAAAGCAAGGAAAAAGGATTGTGGGATATCACCACTTTCTGCCACATCTGTGGGCAGCCTGCAGCTATCTGCAGAAAGTGCTGGAATGAGGAGCTGTATGCTAAAGGAGGCTGCAGATGTGACCTGGAACCCATAGCTGATATACTCAGCATCCTCCTATCTGTTCACCCTATTTCAGCCGACCCTAATGGCTGTGCTCCACTTTGAGCTGACCCTGTACAATGGATGTGTCACATCCATAGAATCATAGAATCATTAAGGTTGGAAAAAACCTCTAAGATCATCTAGTCCAACAGTTCATCTACCACCAATACTGCCCACTAAACCATGCTCACCAGGTGAGCATTCATGTTTACCACTGAGAGTTGAGCCTGCTGTGGAGCAGTGCGGGGAAAGGAGCAGAGCAAAGCCAGAAGTATTAACATATTTATGTTCTATAGCCCAAAGAAGCGAAACTGCAATGTGCCAAAGCTACTTATCTGTTGCTTATGACTATTGCGCTGCTGTGTAATCAGCCAGAAAACTATCTTAGGCAGCCCTATTTTGCTTCTCTTGATGTCACGAACAAAAATTCTGTTTACAGCAGTGAAACAGAAGTGGGGAGGAGCAGTTGCTGAAAATAATTCATTTTAAAATTAGCTTGATGAGGGAGGGAGGTTGCAGAGGAGTACCATAGAATAAACGTACCAGATTTGGTTAGACACAAAACAAGCAGAAAATTAATAAGCCTTTTTAAAGAGTTGCTTACAGGACTATAAACCCTGAAGACCAATTCCCACGGTCTGTGGGTGACATGAGTTAGAGTGTTGAAATGTAATGAATCTGGGCCTCCTAGCAGGCGCTGCTGGGGATCTGGTGACTCTTCTATAATGTTTTTCCATACAGATGTTCCACAAATCTTAGTGCCTTCTTCTCCCAACACAGGTAGGGGCCTGTCCGTGAAGAGGCCACCAAGTTCCACTAGGTATTGTGGCAGCACACTTCAGCTGCTTCATCCATGAAATGAAGGCTCTGGGATGGAGACAGTATTGTCGGGTGAGTATGCTCATGTCTGCTCTTTGTCTTCAGGCAGATAGGTCATTCTGGAGTGGCTCACTTTTTTCAGTCATAGGAGAGCAGTGGGACTGCTAGAAGACCAGTTCTTGTTACATGTAGAGGTCAGTATCCAAGCTCCGTGAGGAATGCTACGCTTATCCTTGCAAAGCTCCGGGAGAGCCTCACATTCTCAGGAGCTGCAGTGCAAAGCTGCAGAGCTGCATTGCTATGATACTGTTTCAGCTGGTAGAAAAGTGAAAGAAGGGCTCCTAGTGAACAGTGCCAGACCTGTAGCCCTCAGCTTGAGTCTCTGTTTGCAATCATCTGTAGCTTTAAAATACTTCTTTGCTCTGGGTTCAACTGTAGTTGATGCTCCCAAGAGAGGGGGTGTAGCAAGGCTGTTATTTACCTTTGATATGAAAGCTTTACAGCCGCCTATCCTCAACCAGGTGGCTGCATCAGGATGTCTGTAACAGTGCAGCTGCATCAAAGCAGTAAAACTGCTGCTGCTCTAAGTGTCCCACAGTCATGCTCATGGGCTCAAGTTAGGTCCTCTGGTTTCTTCAGGATGACAGAAGGGTGGGAATCCACCCTGTCTCTCCCCTGCTATGCATTTTTTGGTGCAATCTGCAGGCTTGCTGCTGTGACTGCTGCATGACACCTGCAGGTGGGCAGCTCTCCAGAACTGTGACCCTCCCTTCAGAGGAAGCTGGCTGCTGGAACGGTTGCTCCCTTGATGCTTTACCACCATGCTCTGATTTCAGCAGTGCCAGACACAAATACACACAGAATTAAGTGACTGCTTTTAGTCAGACTGCAGCAGCTCACACAGTGTAATGTCTTCACAATTACACTGTGGCCTATTGCGAGCTTGAAAGAGGCATCAGCTTTGCTGCACATCTTTTTACTGCTCTAGCAGTGCTCTTGCCTGCTCCTGAGAGCAAGGGGCAGCCCAGCTGTATTTATTTTTTTCACTGTCTGTATTGACTCACAGTTACTTCTCAATGCTTTTTAATACAAGTAAAATATAACTCCTGGTCCTTCTGGGAATATGTGTCTGATTTTTCAGGTTTTATCTTTCTCATTGATCCTTTTCCAGTTACTTAAGCTAAAGGTGAGGAAGTGATATGTGAATGATGGAGCAGCTCTCTTGTAACTAGACTATATATAAAGAATCTACTGGTAAGTTGGATTCCTGCTTTTGTGCAGCCAAGACGATTACTCCAGGGAGAACACACTTCAGTGCACTCTTCACAGGCAAATTCAGTGCATTGTATACACGTATATATTTTTCCTCTGGAGAGTGAACTGGACAAAGATTACACAAGGGATGTGATCTTGTGAAGTCAGACCCATTGCAGATATTTAGTACAGCCTCGGCAGTAAGAATTGTTCAACACAAGTTGCAAGACAGTGATGATAAAAGGCTGCTGTATGGGGCTTACTTTAACAGAATTTAAAATTGATTCTCAGCTGACATGTGGCAAAGCGTAGAAGAGGAGAATAAAATGATTTTTAATTTTATCTGATAAGGGTCTTAAGGTTGTCATAACATAGTGATTTGGCCTATAATTGTGAGGTAAATGCTAGCAAAACAGAGACTGTTTCCTGTCCTTAGTTCTCAGCAACTCTCTGGTGTTGCTTGTAGTTACTCTTTTTCTTTTTAGATAATTATGATTTGGATTGATAAAAGGTGCAGTAACCTGCTGGACTTCTTGGTGGGGGGGAATACATATTTCCTGATGCAGGCTAAAGAGAAAATGAAAGGTTTTTTTTCAGAATATTTCAGGAAATACTATTTCTGGTATATTATTATGATATCTGGATCTGTTATCCTTTTAATTCGGAGAAGATAGGTGCAAATAAATCTGCAAGAGGGTTATCATACAGTGTCCATGTTCCAGGTTTATTTGACTAACCAGGTACCAAACTGTCTGGACAATATTTTACATACAAACACCTGTTCAAACCTAGGAAATACAACCGTCAGAATTCTGAGCACTATAAAGAAATGATTAGAGGATTAGGAAGTGGATGTGCATCTGCTGTCCTACAGAGGCCAACATTCACATGCGAATCTGCCCTTGACTATGGAGGAACTAGACAATATCTTCTGGGTTTTGGTGGAATATGTTTTCTTCCTACTATAGAGGATCTCATAACCAAAAGGTAGAGCACTGAATTTGAGGAAAGTCCTTTAACCAAGTGGCAAGTCTTTGGGCAGCTGACAAGTATTTTTTAGAGATGCATGAAATGATATCATTGTGTTCTGTTATTAGCTGCTCCCTGTGCAGCACAAACCAGGCACACTCTTAGATATAGGTGCAGTGTGGGCACATGCATTAAATTTTGTTGTGACTTAGCTCTCAAGCCAATTTCCTGCAGTGCCCTGCAGGTCTCAAAAGCACAGACTGCTATTGCTGGAGTAGGAAATATAATTCTGCTTCTCAAGACAAGATTCATCAGCTTCTGTCTTCTCCTCTCAGCAAATGAACATATCAGCAATGGAAAACTCTCATTAAAAGTCTCCTGAGAAGTATGGGTGAGGGGCCATGTTCGTACTGCGTTGTTCTGATGGTGAGTGAGTGAAATGTGAATGCAGAGCACATCTGAATGGGGAAGGTGGCAGTGTATCCTACTACCATGAGGATCTAAGTGCCACGCACTTGAGCTGGGAGTACTTGTTCCTGAGTACATAAAATCAGGTCTGCTTTGGCTACATGTGACTTGAAACCACTCTTGCAGGTCTAGGTTTACTAGAGCGTAGATTTAATACTCCATCATTGAACTTTTCTGCCAATTGATCAATGAGATAATTGAAAGACTCTTGGAAAGGATCTAACAAGTACAAACACATGGCAGGTTTTCCCTATTCCAGCTGCACTGGAGCATCATGTGGGGGCAGGGAAGCTGTAGGTGAGTTCTAGTAACAGATGTTCTGCACCAGGGCTTGTACCATGGGTTTAGGTTCCCGCATACACAATAGCACTGAGGGTTTCATAGCAAAATCTTACATGCGTCGTATTTGTAAGTAGGGTGCATGGATAACCTGCTGTCACCTGTTTGGAAGAGCTTTGTTTCTACCTATGAAAGTTCAGCACAGACCAAACATTCTGATTCTTCCGTGGTCTTGCATTGCTCTTTAGGCAGTAATAATGATCCTGGTTTCTATACAATTATCTGCTTTGTAAAACATTCTCTAATATGAGCGTGAGGACATTCTGAGACAGAAACCTGTTTGGGAGTAGTAAGCGGTCTGGGAAACAGGCTCTGAAGTAGCAGTCTGTTGCTTTAAACAGTTAAGCTACTTAGTGGGATTTCCCATTCTCACTTCATACAAGGGACATTTAGGGATAATTTTCTTGTCCAGTTTCCAGGAGAGTTCCTCCTCTAGAGCTGGAAGAGAGAGAATCAGTGGGAGAAAGGGGAACATTTTATGCCAGTGTCAGTATCAAAGGGGTAAGGCTAGATTGTAATATCACTACAGAGTCCATGAAGAGACAAATGCTTCAAGAGATGATGTAGAGTGCCTTAATTCAGTGTCTACAGTAGATATTAACAGAATGTCAACTCAAATGGATCTGACTCATTCCTTTTTTTTTTTTTTTTTTTTTTTTATATTTGCGCCCTCCAGTTTTTGTTCTTGAAGATGTAATTTGATTGCTAGGGCCACCTCCAACCCCTCTATTCTCCTCTTCCACCCTGATTTGTTCCTCCCACCCATTCCTTTGTATAGAATGGGGCGAGCATCCTCCAACACAGCCTGCCCAAAAAAGGATTGTGGAGTTGTAAGGTGCTTGTCACCATCACACCTCGTTCACAGAAGGAAGATGACTCAGCTGCCACCCCACATGGCTGGGATGTGTCACCAAGTGAACGATGACATTTTCAAATGCAGTGGGACTTGGGACTGGAGAAGAGGGGGAGAGGAGTTGGACTGTGAAAGGGCGGTGGGGAACATCAATGTTTCCAATAATCTGAAGCTTTTAGTTAAAGCAATATGCAATTAAGAGAAGTATCACTTGAGCACAGAATGATCTTTCTTTTGCAGTGAAAGGAAGTCTGGTTCAGTAGTTAGAATTTTTGCATGTGATTTAAATAATCTAAGTTCTACTTCCTGTTCTTTTGCAGATTTCTTGTAGATCTCATGTTCCAGCTCTAAACCAAGGCCGCTTCCCTCATGATACCATGGGGAGATTTCAGTCACAGTCACTGATGTCATGGAGTAGATCTGATTGATGGATGCACCCTGGTGCATCAGTGTTTGCAAAGCAATTGGAGCTCTTTTGATGGGTAAAGTCATAAAAATGCAACATTTTATCTATTCTGCAGTACAAAATCTAATTGTTATTTGTGCTGATATAGTTTGGACTGTAATGAAATCTATTGTGTTAAATGGTACTTAGACGAATGAGTCTTAATGCTCGCATGGAAACTAATGCATGGAGACAGCTTGTTCTGAAAGGACAGGCTACTTAAGTGCTACAAATGGTGAAATAGATTTTGTTGAAAACCCAGTTAGACTGGGCTTTTGTGTAGAGAGACTTTATAAGTGCAGGAGGTTTATCTCATGGATAAACCTCATTTATTCTTCACTTCTACAGACAGCTGCACGAACACCTAGAGGAGGAACAGCTGCTGCATAAACTGGGGTTCGATCCATCAGAGACATCCTTTGCTGCTGTGCAGCAGTCACTTAGATGCAGTGAACTTCAGATTATCTGTAAACATGGAAAAACATCCTTGTCCTGCCTCGTAGTGACCCTGGATCCTAATACTGATTTATCAGATTTTTTAAAGACAATTCATGCACTGTCCTGCCATCTGGGGCAGTAGAGAGCCTTACTTGGATGTAGTCTAAAATGAAGTTCCCTGGTGCTTCAGAAATGTTACAGGAGCATTTGTTGGTGTCAGACATGAACTCCTGGACAGAGTCCAAGCATTGTCCCAGCCTGTCTAGCAGAAATTTTCTTTTGCATGTTCAGTAGGGAATGCTCCTGTCTGTTACACGTTTCTATTGTGAAATGTTAAAACAGCTGACATGTTTCACCCTGAGGAGCTGCATGCTATAATTGGTAAATCTTTTTTTAAATTAAAACAGCGCATGGCATTTAAGTGTTTTGAGATTACTTCTGGGAGAAAAGAACTTATATAAAAGGATGAAAGGGCAATCTGTTTAGATGAGAAGTGCCTAAATATGTTTTTTTTCTTTAGTGGAGCTGTAATCATGTATTCAGTGCTTAATGAACAGATGACAATGATAAATGTTCAAAGAATATCATTATTGAACAAACATTCAAGCAGCAGGTGGAAATGTGGATTCACTGCTGTTTAGGAGTCCAGGAACATGAAAACAAAAGCCTGGAATGAATCTCCTGCGTCAAGAAGTCCAACTCTGTGCTGTCAAAGGCTTTAATTCCTTCACTGAGTAAACTTGCTTTAAAACAATCTAGAGATTGATATTACCAAAAATTGTTCCACAATCCCACTCATGTAACAGATAGAAATCTTTCTTTATTACCCAGCGGAAATGTCATCGCATGCTAGTTCTTTCTTTAGTTTTAATCACCTAAGATTTTTATGAAAAACAACTATATACCTTTTCCCTATTGTATTGCTAAACTAGGTCTCCCTCATGGGATAGGTTTTTTGCCTTCCTTGATTTTACTGTTAGTCCTATTTTGTACCATTTCTGAGTCTTAACAGTCTTACTGAGTATAGGTGACTATCCCAGGGGAGAGTTGTTTTTGTAGTCTAACAGCTCTTTCTTTTACTGGAAAGAAGGCATCTCATGTGTCACAGTGATATTTTTCCCCCATTCCTGCATCTTGCTGGCGTCATGTGCAGAGCACCAAATACAATATTCTATATCCTTTCCTTTGCTTAGCTTCTGCCTTAAAGCTACCATTATTATTAGTCCTTAACTGCTTGGCTTGACTGTGATCCTCCAGGGTACTCAGTGATGATTCTTACATTCTTGCCATTGGCCTATTTCTGTTACTTTTTAGGTGTGATTTCACACGGGGAAACACAGAGCAAGACTGGTCCATATATGAGTCTACTAGTAACTTTCCTCCATCTTTGTATTTCCATGCTTGTTATTTCCCATATCAGTAGTTGTTGCAGTTCCTCACCCAGACCCTTCTCTTCTGCTAACAATTTCCAGTTGTTAGCAAAGCAGCTGCTCTACTGGAGTCCAGGTAGATGAGATTTACTCCATTTCTTTTGCAGAGGAAGCAATCCTTATCAAACATGGTTGTTGTAATATTTTAGATCTAGCTGGGAAAGTCTGCTTTCAGTTTCTCTTTTTTCTTCAGAAAAGATTGTAAAAATCCTGCATATGTGAGAGATCAGAGAAACTGGCCTGTAGAAACCTGATAATATTTTTTTAAATCTCCTAGCAGTTAGTAGAAAACAGTTAGAAATCTTTGAACTGAGGTCAGTGGATCCACCTGTGGATCTTTTCTACAGGCACAAGCAGAACAAGTGGAATTTTACTTCTTTTCCATGGAACTGGTAATTTCCTGTCCTGTGTATTTATTTCCAAACTTTTTTTGACTGTAGTTTCACAATCATCATCTTTAAGAAAACACAAACTTGACTACTTATTCTGTTTTGAGGTCCTATCTCCGTAACTCCGTTACCTCATGTTCATTATCGACTCAATTCTTCCTTTCTTGATTTACTTCTAAACATGGAAAAACTCTTCCTGAGAAACCAGTGATTTTCATTTCATTTGCTAAATCTTATGTGAGATCCAGTAACAGGGCAGACGAATTCATGCAAAATTCTAAATTCAGTCCAACCAGAAAAACCTTCTGTGTGCTAAGAAAGGTAAAGATAGAGATAAATATTTGAGGAGAGAGATGAGCTGTCCAACAGAATGAGCGTACAGCAGAACGCAGCGAGTTTCCCTGCGGGCTTCCCAGCAGCACTGAAGCAGGATCATTTTAAAGTCTTGGTTTCTTGATAACTTCCACTGCCAGCCTGGCTGTTGGGGAAGTTTCTCTGTTGCATCTTCCTTTGAGAGTGAAATGTGAGAGTCACCCCTGCGTCTTATCAATCCTTTCATTCATCTGACTTGGAGAGACCAGACAAGGAGGAAACACCAGTTCATTATTTTCTGCATGCAAGAGTTCTCTTTGGTTGCTTCTGTGCCATGATAGCAGACTGTGACCTGGATCCTCAGCCGACATAAACTGGGAGAGGTTTGCTGAAGTCAAGGACGTTGAGCTGACTTATGCTCCTGGATATAATGAATGGAAACATTAATCTCTGTCCATTTTCCAGGGCTAGTCCAAACCTGCAAAAAAATACTGTGCCAGTGGCTTTGTTGGGAAAGGCTGTTAGACTTGATCATATTGGATGAAGAAGCTGTATTTGCCAAATTAAGAGGACTTATACTGGGGCTCTCCACAGAAAAGAGTACACATACAGAGTAAAGAATTATCCCCCTAGGAAGAAGCAGTAGCAAACTCAAATTACTTATGAGCTGAAAAAGTGGGCAAACACACAACATGGTTTCCATTGTTTCCTCACAATCTGAGTAGCTAGAGTATTTAAACAAGAGAGTATTTGAGAAGAAAACTGATGTGAAATTGTCAAATCATCATTTATTCTCCACTACTGTTGTACCTAGGCTATTTCCCTTATCATACATGTAATGTCTGGTCTTTTGTTTCAGATTGCAATGGTGCCTTATTGCCTATTGTCTCTACAGCGCCTCATACAGTTCACATCCAATGACAACTGTCTTGTTTCTCAAGTAAGCATGGGAGGACAGAGACAAAATATGCTATGTAGAACAGCACAGAGAATTCCAGCAGCCTAAGATAGGGAATTGTGGTCACAGTATATAATTTCATTTTTCTTGTAGGGCGCTTTCACTTCAAAACTTGTCATAGCTGCTGAAACATTGTCCTTGGGTAGCAAATGATGACAGTGCAGTCCCACTGAGTACTGCCCTGGCTGATAAAGCTGCTCGAGTGGCCTCTGAGCTAGCACAGAATATTATTTGATTTAAGAAAGGAAAGACTAGAAATGATTGGCTGCAGGGCCATCAGTTTCCTCCTTCCTTCCTTTTCCCTCAGCCTGAGCAAGTCACACAGGGGTTAGATAAGGTGTGAATTTTTAAAACATCAGCACCACTTTTGCTATGAGATGAACTATGCAATGTAGCCACCACACTGGACTCTTCTCTCCTTCCCTCCTCTTGCAAGTAATTCAGAAATCAGGTAGCGGTAATCTTCTAAGTGCCCATCAGCTTAGCTCAACAGAATTGACTGTAGACACCTTCAAAGAGAAGTCAGGAGCTGCCAACATCACTAATTCAGCTCCTTTAAACTGTAGAATACACATTGTCCTAATTTATCTATGTTTTTGTCACTCGCTAAGAGTGGCTTTCCTGTGGAATAGTTCCCAGCTGGCTCCATTGATCACACCACTCATGATAAGTAGTAGCCAGCTGAGAAATTGGTCCTGACCAGGCAGCCTGGGAGTTTGCACTTCATTGGCAGCTCAGTAGGTGAAAGCCTTGGATGTTGGCTCAGTGTTTGTGAGAGACAGGATGCTCAGCAGAGAACCCCTCTTTCAGCCGCTCATTTGGCCTGCTTACGATACCATTTACTTTCAGAAGGAGGCTCATAGTGTGTTTTTTTGTGCCCAGGGCCGCAAATCAAGTCTGAGGAGGATGAGGTTCCTTAAAATTAAGGATGATCCACTAGCAGCTCACAGAATTGAACTCTATTAGTGGGACAAAGAACCCAAAACAATAAACAATTGCTAATACTAAGTGTAGTGTTTGTTGGAGTCCTACCACATGTTCCTGTGCTCTGTGCTTAGTGCAGCTCTTTTAGGGTTCATCCAGCTATTGGAGACAACCTGTATCTCCACAACACCCCTAAGGATGGGATTCTCTCCACTATATGACTGCTGTTAAGAAAAATTTTCATTGCATCTGTTCTCTGAGCCTTCAAATTACATAGATTTCCTGCTCATTCTGGGGGACCCTCCAAGAAGGCAGTTTTCCCTAGCTCACTTCCATTCCATTTTATTCCAGATTATACCTTCTGGCATCTCTCTACTTGCAGCTTTTACAGTCCTGTTACTGTCTGGTGGAAGCTATTTACTGAGGAGAAACTAAAAGAAGGGGCAAAAAGAAAACACTGGACTCATCTACACTGATGTGCTGTGCAGAATCTCATCACTAAATCGACTCTGCCTTCACTGCCTTCCTCTGATCGTGAAAGGTTGCAGCCAAGCAGCCTGATGACCGGACAGAGGCTGGGAATATCTGGGCTAGTTAGGATTTTTTGCCCAGGTTTCCCACTAGCCTGGTGGGTAACCTTGTGTAAAGTATTGCACGCTCCCCCACTTCTCTTCTACAAAATGGAGCCAGTAATGCTGAAATGTGTTTTCCTTTGAAACGAACTTTGAAGCTTACTGACGAAAACTGATATTTACTGTCATCTTGATAGCATCGTGGTTGTTTGCCTAGCATATGTTGCTCATCAGTCCTTCAGTGAAGATACAGGTGGCAGCAAAACTGTAACTAGTCTATGTTTGTCCCTTGTGCTGGTAAAACTGAGTTGGGATTTTTCACCACAACTGTTGTCAGCTTACTGCAAAATTCACACTAGGGAAACAGAAGCATCCAACAAATACTAGTGATAGAAGTCTTGATATATCCAGTATAGAATTTACTTTGCATACACAACAGCCACAGCTGGATGAGAACTGATTAACTGCATCCTGCCATGCACATGAGCATTTGACATGTTATGTAGCTGTGAGGCACTGTCTGCACCCACTATGACTTCCAGCATGCTCAGTGGGGTTTATGACTACAAGAGTTCACAGTCTGCTCTAAGCAGGCCTACCCAGAGACAAAGGGCTTACTGTCTCTGAGTATATAAATTGTGGTCGGCAAAGTTCAGGAGGTTCAGGTTGGATATTAGAAAAAACGTATTCTCAGAAAGAGTCGTGAGTCATTGGAACAGGCTGCCCAGGGAGGTGGTGGAATCTCCATCCCTGGAGGTTTTCCAGAAGAGGGTAGGTGTTTCACTCAGTGACATGATCTAGAGTGGTCACAGGCATGGGTAGATGGTTGGACTCGAAGATCTTACTGGTCTTTCTGACCTTAATGATTCTATGAAAGTAGACTTCAGACATGGACTGAGGCCTTAGTTGTCAAAGAAAATGAGTACCATGCTCTTGTGGATTTGAGTAGGGGTCAGGACATTCCACATTTCTGAGGTACGAGTCCTCCTTAGGAGACAAGAGGTGTATGCATGTATTGGCTATCTGAAGAAGAAAAGGCAGCGTAAAAGGAAATAGAGGCCACTGGAGATGTGAGGTGAAAGTGTAGATTCAGAGAAGAAGGTATGACGAAGGCATCTGATCTCAGCATAGAAAAAAACACAATATTGATTAATGTGAGACAATACGGAATCTGAAATATGCAAGAACAAGATCTTGGAAGCAGATGACCTCTGCTTATAGCCACTCTGGTAGCTGGAGAACGCCCAAGAGATCTGGCTGTATTTTTGCATGTTATCTTCAATCACAAGGTATCTTAGTCATAAATCTTGCTCTGTGCAGACATAAAAATTCCATCTCATACTCCAGCAGTTGAATTAAACATAATCTTTCCGCCATTGTCTGCCAGCACCTCGCTCTATATCACTTGTTCATAAAGACAAGGCTTTTATTGCGAGGAAGCCAGTAACAAGGCAGTGAGTTGTTTCTCAGAGTGTACGCAAAAGTGCAAAAAAAAGTTCTCCTGACAATTTCTGAGGAAGATTGACATTGCAGTGTAACACTGTGTAGCCCCTACTATGCCTTGTAAGCTCACAATCTTTTAAAGAAGTGTATATGTGTTGTCAAATTGACTTAACACCAAACTTCTTGAAGCTTTGTATAGCAGAGCAGTAAAGACATTTGAGGGAAAAAGTTGTGCTTTTAAGTCATGTTAACTTTTAAGACAAGTTTGTGTCCACACAGCATCCTGACTTGCATGGCAGCTAGTGATGGAAAACTTTTTGTGCTGAATAGCTGTTTTCTTTAAATCAGCTTGTGAAAACTTTGATTCTAAAAAGAATAAATAAAACTTTTTTTTTTTTAAAAAAAGCTTTTAAGTAAGTTCTTGTTATCTTCTGAAAAAAAATATTTTGCTTTTTAAAGCTTCTGAGATGGATGGGAGGAGTAAGCAACTTTCCTACTTCCCCTTCTCTTTGTGTGAATAGGAACAGACTGCAAGAGGTGGGAAAAAATTGAAGCAGTCAGAAAAACTTACGGCAAAATTATTGCCATTTTTAAGCATGATTATCTTAGTTTTCAGTCTTCGCTATGGGAAAAACAAACAGCCAGTAGTTACAAATTTGAAGTGAAAAAAAAATGCACTCTATTTAAAATTTTGAAAAGAAAATAATTTGTTTTCCAAACCAGCTCTGTTTTTTTTTTTTTTAAATGAAAATTTCACAGAAATAAAAAGAAAAAAAACCAAGGTGGCCTGTCATCTCTTGCTTCTTTAAATTGCACGTCATGAGCTACCAAGAAGCCTGAAATGCAGCTAGGCCTGAGCAGCAACTGAGCCTGCAATGGAAGGTGGAAAGCCAAGGCAGAGCCTGTAATCTGAGCAGCTTCCAGGACAAGGCAAGGGAAGTGCTCCTTGTGCAGTCTCCTCTCTGCTGGTTTTGTGGCAGCTGGCATTGGGAGCTTCAGAGCTGGAGAGTGGTTCTAGCTGCTGCAGGCAATTGTATACACTTACCTATGGACTAATCCACAACATATACTTATCAATAAATTTAATAGGGAAATTAATTCAAAGTTCATAGTACTCAAGATAATATTATCATGTGCATTAATTAATTATTCATTTTCCCCCTTCATACTTACCAGGATATTATAATGCTGGACCTCACAAAGCGGAGAAAAAATATAGAAGTCCTGGTCCTAGCATATTGCTTTCTTTACAGATCCACCACCACCTCTCCAGCCTTTGCTGATGTCTGACGGCAAACTACAGGAAGGCAGCTGGAGGCCAGGAGTTCCCAGAGGTACAAGACGTGAGTAGGCTGCTGTACTTCCTGTTCTATTCCATCTATCTCTTTCCTAGGGAGGTATAGCTCCTCCAAAGTTACGCATTTTCTGGAAGTGCTGTTAGAGAAACAGTTGCTATGGTGGAAAACTGCTGTGCCCAGCATGCCTCCTCTACTGCAGCTCAAATTTTACCTCCCTGATACCAAAGACAATGGGAGCTGCAGCCCTAGAATTCCCATGGATGTGCAAAGCTCCTCACACCCCCTATCTCTACATTGTATGCATCTTCATCTGCCTGATTGCTCTGATTGTTCTCCATTGGTTGCAATCAAAGAGGTCAACCTGCAAAGTTTGCTCTTTCCACCACAGACCATTTACAGTGTTGAAATTGGCTCAGAAACTAGTTCACTAGAGTGAGGTTTTGTGTTTGGGTGGCTGAGAATTTCTCTCTCTTTGTGGTCTAATAAAGAGATGTAATACTTGTTGGGCATGGTGTGCTGTCAGACACGTAAGCTAGTGGAAAGAGGATAAGATTAAGTTTGTGATACATGGTGTGTATTCCCACCTGAATGCTATTGTGCTGGTTCACATGCCATGCTAATGTGAAGTTCTTTAAGTGTGGATGCATGGGACTAGGCCCCCAGGTAGTATGCTCTGCATCCCATACCCACTGCTCCCACTATATGCACAATGTACAGGTCTTTTAGCCCTCCAGCTCTTCTAAAATGGTCTGGTTTTGTGGCTGCAAATTATTCATTGCTCGTCCTGCACTTTGTATTGTGTACTTAGCATGACAACAGTTTTTGGCAGTGACAATCTATACCACATCCAATACCACAAGATCCCAGGTGTGGTTGCACTGCCTAAATGCTATTCAGAAGACTGGTTAATGAGATCTTGCTAGATCTGTGTTGTACTAAATCCTGTGGATGTGAGTATGTTTGTATTATAAGGGCATTCTCCTCCTTCTCTCTTAACCTGGTTTTCTGTTTCCCAAAGCCGATGCTGACATCAAGTACGTGTATCCAGTCACAAAGAGAATGACCCCTTCCTTATGCTTAACTGTTTTTGACTTAAAAGGATGGAAAATTTTGTGACTGATCCCAGAGTACTGAGGTGTAATTGGCAGCAGTAGAACAAAACAAAACCAAAATCCTGACAGTAGTGAATGAAGGAAGGGCTTTTCTAGGTGGTTGAGAGTTCAGGATGCACTCACAATTGAGCTTTTGTTTGCTGTTGTCCTTTTTAATTAAATAAAAATAGAGGAAATGTATTAGGGGGAAGGCACTTTGATATGTTGGGTGTTCATCTAACCGTGAGGATGTGGTCTGCTCAGGGTGGACTCTTTCTTTGTCTGCACAGAACAGAGCAAGGATTGTCCGAGTATGAGAAAGGTGGAACTGTGTTCCTTCACACCACAGCCTTGTTACTTTGGGCATTTATGTTCAGGAGTTTCTCTAGCTCAATAGCTTGTGCTGTGCTGTAATGCAAAATAGATTATAAACTAGTCAAGGATGAAGATTTCTCAGGTTTGAACTAATGTTGCTCCTTCGATACGCTTGATTTTGTTTCCTTGTATGTATTTGTGTGTGTGTTTTGTTGCAGTAGCTGTTTTACTCTGAGATTTGCCATGTGTGTGAAAGCAGGGCTGGAACTTTGTTTTCAGAACCCAGAGGAGGGCTGGGCTGTAAAGGAATACATACCTTCACCCTTAACACATACAATTGGGCAAAGCTGATTTTTTCAGCTTTTGTCATTGTATACTATTTGATTCTCATCTCTGCAACAATCCACTTCTTCCACTTCTTCCACTTAGGAGGGATGGAAGGAAATTTAGTTCTTTATGATGTAGATAATATTAGTTTTTATTTAGGGGCAAAATAATGAGTAGAAGTCCTGGCAGCTTGACCTCATTTGGCATACTCCGTACTCCAGTGATGCCAATGAAAGAAGACATGGAACAAGGTAGCACCTCCAAATTCTCCTATGTCTGTGCTCAAATTCATCAGTCCAGTGAGCAATGTCCCTCACTCTTAAGGGCTGCGCTGAACTGCTGCTGTGGTGAGGTCTCCACATCTCTGTACAAGCTGTGTAGCTCTGCGGGATCTCTCCTTGGCTTTGTGCTGGTCAGCCTGTGCTCCTGTCTCATAGCTCTGCCTCAGGCCCTCCCTGTACTAGTTCAAATGAAGACAAGAAAGGACAGTGGACTTGTTCCAGCACCTTCCTTTTGTCTCCAGGCATCCTTACTCTTCAAGGATTTTTAAAGCTGTACTGCTTTTCTTTTTATCCTTCTAGGAGAAATGCCTCTGTGCAAATTTTCCTTTTTGCAGGGTTTTTTTTTTTTTTGGCTAAGCTAGTTCCCTTCTTGGTAGGCCTACCTGACTGTGTGTTTGAAACACAAGCTGTGGGATCAATTATTTAGTTCACCAAATTAATTTTGCCCTTTCAGTATCTAAAAGGAAGCTATAAGAAAGAAGGGGACAGACTCTTTAGCAAAGTCCATTGTGACAGGACAAGGGGAAATTGTTTCAAAATAAAAGAGGGGAGATTTAAATTGGATATAAGGAAGAAGCCAGAAATGAATCAGGGAACAGCATTCTAGCAGCTCTTGATGTTTCAGGAGCAAATGCTGGCCACATTGTCTGTCCTGTGGTATTCACCTTAAGTGGATCTCTTTTACCCTCTGTATGGCAGACATCAGAGCCTGGCTTTGTCTGTTGCCTCTTGCTGAGGACTGCTCTGATTCCACGTGAGAGTAAAAAGGGAAGAGAAGGCAGGCAATGCAATTCTGTCCTATGTTGAGCTTGAAGCCTGATAGGCATGTTTCTACCATGACTTTTAATCTGGCCACAGCCAGCCACATCAGATGTGAGCCCATGCACTGCATATTACACACAAGTGTTCAAAAGTCTTCCTAATAGCTTCTAGCAATAGAAAACACAGAGCAACGAGAGGATTATGAATGAATGAATTAATTATTTGTATAGTGGGGTTGGGGAGTGCTGTAATTGTGGCATAGAGCAGGGTTATTTGATGATATTGTGCTGGTTGCTAATTGCGCAAAGCCTCAAGCATTGATCTACGTGGATTAAATGCATGCTGAAGATGTTTTCTGTACTGTGCCACTTGAAATTCTCTTTCATGATGCAGAGCATTCAAAGCAAATCATTTTTTGTTTCCCATTTGTTAGTGAATGCATGCTATTTAGTTTGTAACTGGAACACAGCATGCTGCATGCGTCTTTGCAAGATCATGAAAAGTGGACCATTTTCTAAATTGCACAAGTATTTGTCACCTTTGTTTTAAAATGGGAGCTATAAATTTTATGGGGCATATGAATATATATTAACTTTCTCACACAAATGAATCAGTTGTATTCTGCTCTGACGTGAGCTTTATGAGCCTGCTCAGGTTACCTTCTGTACTAAATTTTGTTTGTTGCTCCTATATTTAGATTTCAGCTTTGAGTTCTTTTAAAAAGATAAAAATATGGAAAAAAAATAGTCATTGCTTGTCCACAGTATTCATATGCCAGGACATTCAATGAGCTATGCCAATTTGGCATGTTGAAGCTAATTGACAGTCCATTTCCTATTAAATATGGTGTATTTAAAAACGTTGATTTTACAGAACTATGGATCTGTTTGATTAATATGTTTTCTAGGGAGTATTTAAATACTTCAACTGACTGAGAAAAGTCCACTAATGCTTAATGGGGCGTGACAGTGGCCTCAGCCTAGCTCTGATGTGGAATGTCATCTGAGGGGGGAGACAGAAGGGGTTATGTTCCTAATGTTCTGGGGAATAAAATGTGAATGAATTAAAAGGACGGATTTTCTTCACACTTCTGGAAATAAAATATTTTTCAGGTCAGCAGACACTATGAAAACAGTGTCATCTTTGTTTCTGAAGAACACGTGCCTTCCAGAATGTCAGAAACAAACTTCTTAATTTTTCCTTTTCTGATCCTACAATTTTCCTTGAATTTGTGATTTTGTCTTTTTAGTTGATTGGTGTAGGGGCTGAGGGAGGGAAATGGGGGCAGTTTGCAAACGATGTGACTTAACATGACAGGAGTTAATCAGGGCTCATGTGCCAAGCCAGCGTTAGTCAAAGAAAGCACTGCTGCTCTTTCTGGGAGAATAAACATCTTTGTGCAGTTCAGCTGTCTTTATGTTTTGGCAGGGGAAAGAAAGGGTTCAAAGAAATGCTGTAGAATTTTTGCCTGCCTATGATTTGTAACGTACGTGGCATCTGTAGTGCAGAGGACTGCAAAATGCAGTGCAGAGAAAAATTCTGTTACAGAGTTGAAGTGGGGTTATCTGAAACACCTAATTTCACTCTTGGAGGAAATGTTTACCGTTGCTCAAAGAAACTGAATTTAGGCCGTTGCCAAGAGCTCAGTTTTCTGAGGCTAACTCAAAAGGAGCTTTGCCATTCTGTGATACAGGATTGAGACCAATCAGGAAATGGAAGAAAAAAGGAAATCGGGAAATACTCACAGTGGTTAATGGATAGTGAGTTTGGGAAGGGAAGGAGCTCAATTTTCAGTCCATTGAACTGAGTGATGCTAAACTTAGGCATGAATTGATTTGTGGAACTAAAGTGTATGTTGTCTGGAATTAATGTCAGGACAAACAGGCAGATTGATCCCAAGCTTAATTCACTTTTGTTCTCATGGAATGAGTAGGTGGTCAATGGGATCTTAATCTCTTGTGGAGTTGCTGGTCTATTTAAAGCATAATTCGGTGCTCATTTCTCTGAGATTTATTGGTCTTAGTACAATTATTTATCAGTAAGCAACAAACCTGAGTGGAGGTAGGGATACAGTGTGCCCTCTAACATGACAGACTTCAGGTCAGAATTGTGTTATGTAGAAGCTAGGTTTACATTGCATGTAAATAAAATATTGTCAGCATTGTCCCCTGACATACCAGTAACTTTTCTAAAATTCTGAGACAATTTCACTCCCATTCCTGTCTTTGCTTCTCACCAATACTCATATTTTTACAAGAGATAATCACATAGCTGGTCTCATTTTCATGTAGACCACTTTTCTGTGTGTTACTCATGGTGTCATAATATAAATGTAATTTACAACCATATTAAAGAAGCTTTACAGTGGATCAAAGAAGCTTTAGAATACAGGAGAACTAGATAAACTGATGACTTGCTTCTACTTTTCCAAATATGCATTACGCAGAGGATTTTCTGAGCCAGGTGCCCAAGGAGTGTTGAAATGTATTCAGGCAGTGAATAGGTTTCCTTTCACACTCAAAGAAGGAGTCAAGAATTCTTCCACACTCCAATCGGGTTGAAAACAAGATTCTGTGTATCATTTTTTCTCTGTAATACAAACCAGGTCATTCATCTCCTGACTTATCAATTAAAGAGTTGCTTTAGAGCACACGAGTCTCATTAGACCTGGAAACTCAATGCCTTGATCTATCATAAATGGTTTAAGATTAATATGGAAGCAGCTAGCTTTCTTTTAGTACTTTGCAATTTGATTTAGCCTAGATATTATTTCCCAATGGAGAAGGGAGTTGTTTACCTTGGAAATATCATAAGTGATGGAATATTGAGAATCGATCAATCATTGCCTTGATGCTTATATACAGACATCACTGAGATGCAGGGATAATTACAAACAGCAATGTTCAGGTAGAGCTGTTTAGAGAAGTGTTCTGATTAAACCTCGTCAACTAGTGAAGGGTGAATCTGGATGTAGTAGTTACTATCGGCACATTATGAAGGAGATTTGCCAGCATTTGTCTTTGAAATGTTTTGTGTTGTTCAGAAAAATTAGAGTGCATAAAATGATACCACCTTTGTCAACATAAAAACCATATCTGCCTGCCTCAGTTGTGTGTTGCCAAT
This sequence comes from Pavo muticus, assembly GCA_016647715.1. Lineage (NCBI taxonomy): Eukaryota > Metazoa > Chordata > Aves > Galliformes > Phasianidae > Pavo > Pavo muticus. Next base: position 2,183,463 of record JACDJE010000055.1, read on the forward strand.
GTTAATTAAAAGCTCATCCTCTGATGCCTGGAGAGTTTCTTTGAAGTGATGCAACTTAGGACAGGCTTTGGCTACAAGCTTCTTTCATTCTCGTTTGCTGATATTGACAACGGGTATAAATCTATGAGGGCAAAGATTAAATTTGTTCTCCTTTTAATTGGACCACTCATGCAAGCGCTTTGGGATTAGATCTTAAATTGGCACCTTTTAAATCTCTGATACAGTTACAGACTCATTGGGCCATGTAGAGCTTTCACTTTTCTTACAGCAAGAACTAGCTGGAAATGACTTTTCTCCTTTGTCAAAATGCATTTTTTAACGAACAGCCTGCCCACTAAAAACAATGCAAAACAAAGCAACAAATGTAGTTTAGCTGAAAACATTCAGTTGTATTTCCTTTTCTAACGAATAAAAAAACACAAACAAACCAAAAATGGCTGAGAAAAAAAGTATATGACACCTGGGAATAAAATCTCTTGCTGTGTTTTAAAAGAAAATCTTGTAGAGGATAAGGACAAAGAAAGGAGCACAAGATAAATTGTTGTATGGTATGTTCAAGACGTAGCTTCTCTTTGTACCTTCCCTAATGTAAAATATCAAAACAGACTAGTAAAAATACTGTTTCCCCTCTTGACCATCCTCGGGCGTCCTTACATTATCTCTTTTCTACAAGAAGGAAAGCAGCCAGTCTACAACACCTGATACAGCTGCACTGCTCTAGCTGTAAGATAACTGCCCTTAGGATGGAATGGTTGCACTAAAAATCTGAAGTGTAGATGAGCAAATGCAGTGAGCATTCTCCAGGGAAATGGATTGCTTCAGTCCCTGCTGAGTTTGCTGGGGGTTTGCACGCCTAGATCCAAGATAGTCTGCATGTGTGAATGTGTTGTCCTTGGGATTGCTTCAGTTTTCCTCTGTGAAGAAGGGATGTCAAGGGGCTGGAGGTAGGTCTCTGTGGTAGGGAAGTATGTGACAGAGAAAGTTTACACTTCTACAGCATTGCATCAAAGCTAGTAAGTGGTATAAAGGCTGGATTGTTGCATTACTTCCTGGGCGTTTGAGTCTTCAGTGCCTCAAGACTTGGGCTGGAGCTTCTATATAGTTGTGGTCTTCAAACAAATACACTTTTATGCACATTTGTGCCAGGAAAAAATGTTTCCAAGACTATGAGGTGGATTCTTTGAGTGTGCCTGGAGACATGATGAATCCACAGCGCTTTGATGGAGGAAGGATGAATGCTTCTCTCTATCTGATAGAGATTTTTCTCTGCAGAGTTCTGAGTAAAGCATTGCTGATGTCAGGATACGAAGCAGAGTAAGCCGTATGATTATTCCCAAGCAGGAAGATGTTTCTGACCCGGAGTCCATCACCCTTAGGATTTCTGTGGGGCTGATTTTCTGCTCAACTGCATTTTGTGCATTTAAGTGAGGGCTGAATGTTCAGAAAATACCTGCTTGTACAAACCTGCTGCTGATATAAATTATGATGAAGGAATGAAACGAAATCACGCTCTATCGCTTTTCACAGACCTTCTACTTGGCTTTGTTGCTGCAACAAGTGGTACTGATTTCTATTAATACTTGGTTCTATGCTCACACTGGAAGGAAGATGACATATAGAAAATACTATTCAGACTGCTGAGATACTTAGTTGCCTTGACTGTCATTGATTTAAGTGGTGGTAATAACGCCTTTGAAAAAGATCCTCAGCACCTTCCATGATGGGGACCATTTTAATAATAAGCATATTGTAAAGATTCAGGCTTTAAATTGCATCTATTGGGAGATATTGGAAATAAACTGCTAATGATACTTCCTCTGAACACATCCTTGTAATTGGTTGTTATGCAAAATGATTTTAATGTTAGCCCTGCAAGCATCTATGTCCTTCAGTCTCAGCAAGGATAGATCAATGAACTAGGCAAGATGAAAAGGGTTGCAGAATATGTGGAAAGCCAAATTTCATGTCTAAGGACTTCTCTTTGAGGCTGCAGACTTGGAAAAGAGACTATATAAATAAACTTCCCTTGGAGATGAAGTGCAGTCCCCATCAGAAATAGGTTTTAGACCTCTCCTCCAGGGCAGTGAGTGAAATGAATGAAAAGTGCTAGAGTCATTCAGAAAACCTGACCATACCTGTGTCAGAAGGCAGAACAGCATCAACAATCGTGAGCGTTTTAGTTAACTTTGCTATGGATACTTTCTCATTTGCCCAAATAAGCTGTTCTAACATCCTTTATATATCCTTTACATCCTTTAAATCATTCAGAAAATCAATGTATGACCTGCATTTGCCTTCAAGAGTGATATCGTTCGCAAAATCCTCTGGGATCTGCTGGAACCAGGGGATAAGAATGTCACACTTGTATTTTGTTGGCTCCTCTGTGACAGGGTATATTCAGAGCAGTTGGGGTTGCTGACTCACACTTCCATTCTGGAGGTATTCATTCAGTAATGAATGAGGCAGAGGAGCAGCGCTGAGAAAACTGCGCTCTCTGATACCCTGCTGGGTCTGCTCAGAAGGTAATGGAGAATGTTTGTTCTCTCTAGGGGTGTAAAGAACAGATTTAAATGCAGGGAAAAAAAAAAACCTGAAAAAAAACCAAGGTCTTTTACATAAAAAATGTGCATGTAGGAACAAGGAAGATGAAGAAATGAAAAATTAAATGAAGCCAGGCTTTTTTCCTCAAATGAAAACTGGTCTCACATTGCAAACAGAGAGAAGCCTGTAAGGTAATTCACAAGCTTGGGAGCTTCTATATGGGTTTGACTGGAAAGAGGACAACAAGCTGCAGCGTGCCAGCACTGCTTTGCAAGAGGATTGCTAATAATCACACTCTACATCAATCATGAGCAGTAGAAATTAGGAAAAGAAAGAAGAAGCTAAAGATCAGAAATCTTCTTTACATCTAACGATGTTCTCATTGACATGCACTTTCTGCTGGGATTTCCTAATGCATACAAATTTGTTCTTGCAGCTGTTATGGACTGGCTTTGCCCTGGTGCTCATATTTTGAGGACTGTGGGGTCTCTTAGTATTAGGGCTGTAAAGAAATACAATGAAGAATCACATCCTCTGAAACCCCTTCTGTAGAAGTTAGATCAAAACTAGCTTTCTCACCAAAATGTTCCTGACAATTCTGATGTGAAAGAAGAAAAATGAGAACAACAGTTTACACAGTCAGTGCCTAATCGATTCTTTATAGAAATAACCTGCTCTAATGCAATGATGTGCCTTTTTTTGAGCATGGTCTGGCAAATGAGCAAACAATCTTAAGTGTCTGCTTACAGTTTCTTGACTACAAGGAGGTGTGGTCAAAAGCTATATTTAATCATATGGCAAATGGCCTCAAGGGCTTCCTAGCTCATGTATGTATGATGTGGGAACAGGTGACAAAAGAGGGGGATAACTATGTCCTTAGATTCTCCCCATAGTGAATTTGCCTTGGATGTATCTTGGATTCTTAAGTTATGCTTCATTTTTAATGAGGAATGTACCAGGTTAATGAGGAAAGTACCAGGTTCAAGTATAGTTGTGAAGGACAGTGGGTAAGAGCCAAAATAAGGAGAGCAAAACCTACTGTAGAAAGGAAACAAGAGGATCAGTTGATATTACCTTCAAGAGCTTTGCCTAGATGTGTGTACAAACAGGAAAAAAAAAAAAATAAAGCTAGAATGAAGGAAGCCTTGCTCCCTTTTCCCCATGAGATGTCTTTAGCTGCACTCATGGACATCCAGTTTGGGCAGAATGGGAGAGGCCAATGAGGAGAAAATCCTACATCTACCTTTGTCGGGTCTGGCTTGAGGAGGAAGCAGAGTACCAGCAGCAAAGTTAAAAGGCAGAAGACAGTTCAGCCACTGTCAGTATTAAGAGAAATGTTACATTACAGGTGTGTGCAGCCTCATCTCGGACTGCCAAATCTGATGAGCAGAGATTTCACCTTCCATTCATCCAACATGTTACAGACATTCTATTGCTGGTGTGGAGAGGAGCACTTATCAGATGCTCTGTTACCTAGAAGGGGAGATCTCTACTCTAGAAGGTGTGAAAATCTGAGTCCAAAACCTAAAGGAACTCTGAACTGAGAAGCTGAGATGTTAAATCACTCTGGTTGCTGCAGGGAGAGATGTAACCTCAATGTGAATGGGGGTGTGTGAGCTCCCTCCTGTGTCTACTTGTGTGATAAAGGTGGATCTCAGTGAGGGACCTCGGCAGAGAAGACACTTTAGTTGCTAGTTTAAGGTACTCCTGAGTCTTCTGTGTTGGCACTGTAGTGTAGGAGAAAGTCTAGAGAGAGGAGTAAGAAAGACTCTGTTCTTCTGGGCTGGAGGAAGTTAACTGCAGCATAAAATGCTATTATGGTATTAATGAGAAATTCACTTGTCCAAAGTCCAATGTCAGGCTGAACCTGCTATTTATAAAATTTGCATAGCAATTCACTAATACTAATCTGCTTGATTTAATCAAAAACTTCAGTTTAAAAATTCATTAAAGAAAATTTTAAAGACTTAAAGAAAAGCTTCATCTGTGAAAGTCTTTGTGATTTTTGTCTCCTTCCTCTGATTTTCACGGAGACCAGAAGCCTCAGTATTTCAGATTTTCAGATGAGTGGTGCTTGAAGATCATATTTTAACCCTATTTTATCTCTTTTCTTAGATTTATGATGAAGACTGGAATGAATAACTTCCAGCTAATTTCTTCTTCTGTTTCTGTTTTACTTCCACTGTTTCCTTTGCCACACTGTCAAGCTTCCAGGGAGAGGAAATGTTTAAAAGGTGAAATGTGAGGAAATGGAAGACATCTCCCCTCCTTAGTTGAAAAAAGAATAAAACCTCTGAAATCTTTATTTTCTTTGCATTAGAAATGAAGAAAGAGGGGAAGAACCTTTTATTTGCCCAAAATAATAGAACTGAAGTGGCCAAAGAATGTGTGGCCAAATGAAGGGTTGGTGCCAGAAAACTCCTCTATTTCTCACGGTACCTTGAGCGATCTATGAACTGTTCCTTTCCAACAAACCTTGCTTTAAAATCTCAGCTATTTCTAGCTTTGAAATGATTTTTTAAAAGAGTCAGCAAAAAGCTGTGAATGGAAAACGTGTTCCATCTTGGGATAAAGTGGGATCCAGATGCTCTCACCCGCTTCTCATCCAGATCTGATTCATTATGGTCCTATTGCCAGCCAGGTAGCAGATTAATGGCATGGGTCAGAAAGTATCACCATCTGTCCAGTAACTGGGCTGAGATAAATCCCTCAGATGTCAGTCTAATGTTTCTTTACTAAGAACATCCTTCTAAAAAGGAGCAATAATTGAACACTTCAATATCATGAATATTGTGAAGAGTAGGACTGTGAATGCTTTCTGAGGAACATGTAATTGTATAAAGGAGTAGGAGGGATGAGATGGCCAAAACACTTCAGAGCTTCAAAATAGTGAGGCAATTTCAACTTCAATTTACAGATGGAAAATAGAAAGAGGTGTTAAATGACTTGCTGTAGGTTCTGGAGGGGAAATCAGTGCTGGCTTGACCACTGGAACTCTCACCTCTATCTCTGTTTGGGCTACAGTCAACCCCTTACAGATTAATAATCATAATAGTGCCTTTCAGCTTTTATCAGACCATCTCATCTGACCTGTGGATGTGAAGATGAAAGGCCCTACTTGCTGTGGTTAATTCCCCAGGCCATCTTCTTTCCTTTACCTTTTCTGTCTGAATGCATTATTTTCCTGTCCTGTCTGCCTACTTTTGGCATATGTCTCCTGCTGTCTCATAACACTGATACTGGCTTACATCTCACTCTGTGCAGAGGACTGCAGCCACTCTGAACAGCAGCTGCCTGTTTAGAGATGCTTACGAGTTTCCTTTAGTATTCCCTCTCCTCCCTTGGCAACTCCTCTCAGTATGATTTATGAATAGCAAGCATAGCTGAGGGTGATGCGAGTATCAACACCTCTGAATTTCAGTGATAGGAGCCAGGGTAATTAATAATAACAAACCAAGAGTTTGTTTTGCAGGGAGGTCACGTAGCAGAGAAGTGCCATTCTGTATTCTTTGGGAATAGGGGAAGTCAGTCCTTGCCCTTCCCTGTGCTGTTAACTCTGCATGTCATTTTCCTTAGATAATTAAGTAATTCCAGCCTTTCAAGGAGAGAGCCTCCCTCCTTTTTCCCTGTTAGCTTGCAGATGTAGTACATGTATCTTGCGGCAAATCAATGCTAACTACATTACCATGCATTATTGCAGTAATGGAGTAGAGTAAGCCCAAGGTAAAATGTTCAACCCTCGCCGATTGCATTACAAGCATGAGGATCTTTTATGTAGCAGGCTTATTAATTGCACTTTCATTTGTGTCCCTGAATTTTAACCCTTTTGAGGTTGCTCTTCAGCTGTAGCCTACAACTAAAATCACTAGGTGTTGGACAGATTCAGAAATGGAAGCATGACAAGAGTGGTCTCTGGGAGGCTGCACTGTGTGTCTGCAGCAAAGCTGAGGAACAGATTTAAACCACCACCAAAAGAAGGCAGCTGTAAAGTTGGTTAGAGGTCCACAAAGTAAACTTATCCTGTATCTGGAGCAACAAATGTTGTGGTCAGGTGCTCATTTGAGGGAAAGAGGGAAAAGTTTTTACCTCTCTGCCTGAGCATCCTTTGGCCTGCTGCATGGTTTTGGTTTGCACAGAACGCAGGCCCTTCCTCCTCCCTGATTTGCCCAAGCAGCATTTTAGTTTTGTGAGGATCATCTTCTTTAGAGATTCTCACTCACCCTCTGTCTGAAAGAAGTGAACTAGTGAGTTATCTGCAAGAGGCATAATTGAGACTTCAGAGTAGGGATTGTCTCACTGCTGCATTTGAAGGCCTTTTCCTGGACCCTGGTAGGAACTCTTGGCAACACTAGAATTTAAATGATTAATTTAGGAATTGGCATTTGCTTCATGCAAGCGGATGCAGTAGTGATCATGATGTAGCATTTGCCTGCCTGGTATTGAGCATGCATCACACAGTGTGTGGGTTACAGTCACACAGTGTGTGGGGCCAATGCTATTTTTGGTAATTTCCTGTGGTTGTGTGAAACTTCAGTGAGTCCTCATGGAGCACAAATTACAGAGCCAAGACATTCTAGCAAAGGCTGTAAAATCTGCCACATGGTTTTGTCCTTCCTGGCTTGCAGGCACTGGAAGCATGCACTCACCTGGGGCTTGCCCTTTCAGTATATTTCAATTTTCTCTTTCTCTTTCCATGAGATTTCATTCAACCTGGCTCCATTTAGGAGTAAGTGTGAGATCTGGTGTCGCTAAATCAGTGCACTGGAGATCTGGGGGACTGCCAGGTCTTGGTAGGAAACATCTGCCTACCGCCTGCTGCTTGTTGCTGTAGATCTGTGTTGCTTTCCCCCTATATTAAGACTTTCTTTTCCTTTTGTTATTTATACACCCTTCCACTCATATTGATTAGTATAAAGTCTTTCCTCAGTGATGTAGTTCAACTTTTCTCTTTTTTGGGGTCGTTCTTAAGAGGGAGGGAGAAAAATAGCCATAGGTAAAAATCTTAAAAGGTATTTTTTTCTGTGGGAGAAAAAACAGTGCCAAGCTGTGGCAGGTTGAACACCCTCCTGTGAAGTCCCACCATCAAAGCTGGGGTTCCTGCCAGACTTGTTTCTCTCTAAGTAGCAGAGAAAATTCTGCTGTTGTGCACACACACACACACACGCACACACACAAAACTCTTTGGATTTAACTTGAGAAGAGAAGAAGAAATAGAAACAGCTCCTTCCCTTTCTAAGTCTATCTCAAGCTTTCTATGGGAGAGAAAGAGGGGAAGATTTGTCTGGAAGAGGAAATAAAGTGGATAAAGTACCTGGAGTGAGAGCAAAGTCTTAGTTGCAGAGTTTCTGTGTCACTAGCAGACCAGCCCCATTCTTCTAGTATGAGCTCTACAGGGTGGGAAAAGGCAGCTGTGTCATTTTTCTCTCATTTCTTATTTCAATAGTACTATTTTCTAAAACATCTCCTTGTGCGGTGTCTGATTGGCCAGAGTCTATCTTGGAAAGTTTCCATCCAGGTGGATTTATGGGTTCTTTCTGTTTCTTTTCATAGTAGCCTGTGGGGACCTGAATGTGGCCAGTGTTTGGTGTCCCTACTTGTTTGAGGCTACTAAACCCTGCTGAAAGACAGCTGGAATCCTTCCTTGATTGAACTTTCCCATCTGAGCAGTGTTGGTGCTTGCCACAGGTGTGGTGGCACGGTGGAAATAATAGAGTGATCCTGTTGTGAAACCTTTAAACTGAACTTTCTGCTTGTGCTCTATTAGATCAGGCCTGGTTTTCATAGCTGTAAATGTCTTTCCTTGGGGCTTCTTCCCTGAACAAGGTGAGGAAGTAAATCAGCTGGGATTGCAGAGGACAACCTTATCTACTTGCCCTGGGAGCCAGCACTGTGCTGCATGCAAATGCTTAGAGAGGACAAGATCATCTCCAGTTAGTGATGCGTTCCTCAGCTGAGGTTTGTGTTGTGCGAATTTTGTATCTTTATGGAGACTTGAAGGGCTGATTACCCCTTAATGGGTGTTGGGGTTGTCATTGTTGTATTCTTTGGATCATAACAGTTATCTTAATAATAAGACAGTCATTGGACTCCTCTAAAAGGGAACTCCGCTCTAGCAACAGAACTTCGAGCATAATGCAGGATGGGGAGGGACATCTTGAGTCTAGAGTGCAGTTTGTCTTTCACTGGCTGGTTTCACATCTCTCCCTTTCCCTTTAACCAACACTTATCCTACTGTTTATCTGTGACTCACACGTTGCACTTTGCTTTGGTTTGAGTGTGGTTGATTCTGGTTTCTTCTCTTCTTTCAAAGATTTATTTGTGCTAAACACCCTCTTCAAAGAGCCTCATGCGTCTGCAGTCACAGCAACCACAGTTCCTGCTGTGAATGTCTTGAAGAGAAGACCTGAACCTTTCCAGGTTCCACTATTCCCTAGAGAAAGAGCAGAACAGAGAGAAGTTTCAAGTTCACTAAGATTCTTTTTGCATAGCAAAGCAGCATTTGTGCTGTGCTTCTTGGAGGCAAAACCACCCCTAACCAATTGTGGACGCAAAGCTTCATTAACAACCAGAAATGAGAAGCTGACGAGAGGTGCACAAAGCTGCTAACAGAAAAGAGGATTGCTCTTCTGCATGGAACCTGTAAATGAGAGGCACACCTTGGGAGAGGAAGGGAGATTAGAGTCATTTATGCCTTCTGAATCAATGACCAGGTCAATATTACATTCCCTGTTTTTAATCAGATTTTCTCCAGAGGGGATATCTTACTTCTCACAGCATGTTCATGGATATTATAACATCCTAAGCTATGATTATGCCTCTCCTCTTTATACATGTCACAATTGGACCCAGTTTTTCAGAGGGGCTCTTTGAATTCAGGAGACAAAGAGAGAACGCAAGTTTGAATGTCCTGACCTAATACCTTCTAAGAGATACTGAGGATCATGCTTTCAAAAACTTGGCAAATGTTTCTGAAAATGTGGGATCTTACTGTGGTCTTGGGTAATTTGAAATCTGGGAGACAGGATCTTGTATTTCTGAGTGGGGTTTCCAAGACAGGAACGTACGTGACCCGTAGTATGCAGTGCGTTCAGTACAGTGAAGTTATGTGGTACACAACTGATCTTTATGTTTACTGCAAATCTGTGCACTTTTCCCACATTGATCAGCTTGTTGACATTTCTGATGACACTGAAAATTATCAGCAGAGTGGGATTTTCTTGTCTTGGCTTTAGGACCAACACCAAAACCCAACATTGAGTAGGAACATGACTCAAAATCTTCAGAACCTCCCTGGAGTCCAGAACAACTCTGCCTTTCTCTGTGGGTTGCTGAGTCCTTCGTCTGTGCTCTGCAGGTTGAGCAGCTTTTGAGCAATGCCGGCAGTGGGTGAAGACAGTGGAACTGTCTGAGCATTCCTGAAGGAGCACTTCTGTCTCACATATATGTGATGTCCTAAAGGCTCCCTGCCTTGGTCCTGCTGTACTTTGGAAGCAAACTGTCTACTGCACACCCCGACAGGCTGAAAAATCTGTCCCCTAGTGAGGGTAGTTGTGTACCAGCAGAACAGACTGCCCAGAGAGGTTGTGGGTGCCCCACCCCTGGAGGCGTCCAAGACCAGGTTGGATGGAGCCCCGATCTGGTGGCTGGCAACCCTGCCTATGGCAGGGGGTTGGAGCTTCATGATCTTTAAGGTCCCCTCCAACCTAAGCCATTCTATGAAATGGTGGAGGCACTGTGTGCAGGTGATCTTCAGTCTGAGGATATAGGGATGCTTCAGCTTTTAATGATTTTTGCTTAGTTGGATTCAGGCCTTTCCTTAGCAGACAAGAGAGCATTATCACAGAGCTGCTTTGATTTCTAGCACCCGGATTCACACATAATAAATGGGTTAAAGTTAACTGAAGCAAGCATTAATTTTTCTCTTAGTATCTGTGGGATTTCCTTCCTTGGTAGAGCTTGAGTAGTGCGGAAGACATTTAGGGGAGTGAAGAGAGTGCAGTGCAGTCGGGACATTACTTTTTGTTCCCATCCCTCAACTTTCCTTTCATGATCTCTTCTCCCCACTTCTTTCTCTCTGGTTCCAGTAGGAAAGACTCCAAATCCCATTCAGAGCTTTCGTGGGGTGATGGTGACAGGGTGCATGCAGGAGGAGAGAGATATGGAACAGTGATGGGCAGTGCTGGATGAGCCAGAAGGGGTAGGGATGCTGGGGAGTAGGTCTATAGCCAGCAGTGCAGGTATCGATGCTGAGGTTATTGGATATGTGTTGATGGAATTAAATCTTTGGTTTCATTATTTTTTTTCTTCACATGAAAGTTGCAAAATAGGGGAAAAAAAAAAATCAGTGAAAACCTCAAATGATCAATGCTGCTTTAGAAGGGTTTGGCATGAAATAATAGCTGGGCTCTATTTCCTTCTTACTTTAGATAGTGTCATTAAACTTCTTCCATCCAAATTATCCCCTCCGAACAAACATAACTTTCCCAATTGTCTCTCTCTCCTTAATTGAACCCAACTCCCAGTTGGTTTTAGGCATGTTCTGCTACTTTACATTTGTGCCACAATTTGCCTTCCAGAACATTTAATTTCTTGCTTACTTGGAAATCTAATGCGTTGCCGGATGTTATGGCATATGGTTGCCTTACATCAATTAAAAACCAACATGGTCCAACCGAATATAACACCGACCCCTGCTTCTTTGAATGGATGTTTGCAGCTGGGTAGGGATTAAAGCAGATTGTAATGGATTAGAGCAGGGATTAAAACAGCCTGTAATGGATACTGTGTTGGAGAAATCCATTTCTGTTCTTGGAGATAGTCTGTGCAAATAGAGGGTTGTCAGATGGCCTCCTCCCTGACACCCTGCCATACAAGAGGCCAGGTTTGGAAGCAAACCTGATATTCTGGCACAAACAGGAAAATCCCCTTTTCTGCTTGCTGGTGATGTGCACGCAGTTCGCGGATCGTGCAGGAGATGGGGGTGTTGCTCACATTACCTTTGTCTTCCAGAGTAGGAAAAGATTAGAGAGCGGTGCTGCTTCTCGCCTTGGCACCGAGGCCTCCGCCAAGGACCAGAGGTTCTAGAGGGAGCGGGTTTTGATAGACAGTCCCACATCATCAGTGGGATGTCAGCCGTGCCTCACTATCGAACAGTGATAAACAGGCTCAGATGATGGGGTTTCAGCATCTTCTTTAGAAACACCTGCTCAGGTGTCTGCCTGAGAAATGAGAGCCTGGGGTAATCTTGCTGACAGGGTATGAGGTGAGGGTGATATTAGCTGCAAGCAGCTGCTCTGTAGTCTGCAGGGTAGGAGAGAGCTGCTATTGGGGTGGCAGTAGCACTGCCCTAAAGTAAGTGCTGGTGAGCACACCACACAGAATGCCCACGGCATTCTGCACTATGTCCTGCACTGCTGGGCTCTTATAGTGACAGAGTGATGCGGTGGACACAAAGTAATGACTTGCATTGGTAGGATTTGGGAAAGTAGATACGTCCACAAGTCCTGTTTTGGCATCAGTAGCTTTGGATTATGGAAATGCTGCTGCACAAATGAGTGGCTGATCCAGGTATGAACAAAAACTGCATCTTAAACAATGTCCAGCTAAGCTGAGAAGATATACATGACTGAGTGGGCTGCAGAGTAGCTAAGAAGCGCAGTTACTGTCCCCATGGCAGCTCTGTGGTGGCAATGGTTCTGGATCGCCGTCCAGAGATGATGAGGAGCAGCGCCGAACTGCTGCTGGGCCCAGAGGGACTGGAGAAACTTTAACCGTAACCTGGGGACAATGGCTGTGTGTCACAGCAGCAGCCTCGCTGTAGGAGGATGGCATTTGCTAGGCAGCACATCCCTTTGCAGGGGACAGTGACAGCAAGATCCAGGGGTGGGATGCAGGGGGTGGATGCTATGTGCTCAGGTACACTGTTCTTGCAGCAGTAAACCTGGGAACAGAGCTGCTATCCTTCCCCCTCCCTGTACTATGTTGTTCCTTTGCTAACAGTGGCATGGTGCAGTCTTGGGGCCACGCAGCACAGCTCCAGCCCCTGGTGTGTGCAGATTGTGTGGGTGTTCGTGGATGGGCTCAGGCCCACGTCACTGCTCCCACACAAACAAAATGCCATCTCCTAAACATTTTGGCAGCGCAGTTTGAAAAGCCCATTCCAAGCTAGAAATAACATCCATTGAGTTGGGAGTGGGTGATTTGCTTCAAAACCCCTGCCTCCCACTTTTCCCTCTCTGCATTGGGATTTGCAGCTCTTCCAACCACCCGGCACCTCAGGCCCTCTTCACTTGCTCCTCTCCCAGCCCCAGCCCGAGGTGCGCAGCTAACACGGGGCACCGGCTGGCAAGGACCCCTCGGCTCTCCCCAAACCAGCCACAGCGATCACCCGTCCGTGCTCTGTCCCTTCACTCCCTGCCGGGCTGGGAGACTCATGTTAGGACCGGGAAAGCTGTTGAGTGGTGGGGATGGCTGATGCAGTGAGTGGGAGGGCGGGAGGCTGAACAGAACGTGAGTTAGTGACTCTTTTCGAAAGGAGAAGGCAAAGAGGGATAGGAGATCGACCGTAGGTTTGATCTGAAGGCAAAGTGCCGCCACTCTGCTGCAGTGAACCGCTCCGCGGGGACGTGGCATGGACACGGGTGGCTCTGACGAGGTGACCCCCGGCGGCGAGGAGCGCTCGGCAGCCGTGGGAGGAGGCAGCCTGCCCCAGCGCAACGTGCGATTACTCACACCTCGTCCGGGGGCTGAGGCTGCGGAGGCTCCTCGGGCTCTGCCAGCAGAACGCACGAGTCCTGCTGGGAGAAATGCTGCGCCGGGAGCGGCAGCACAGCACTGCCGCGAGCTGAGGAGATCCATCATCCTCCCTGCTTTTCCCGACACAGTCCCGAGACGACGCTCCAGTGAGCTGCCTGCAGACACGACCCTTTCTTGGTGACCCCAAACACGCGCCGCCGCTCTCCCTGCTCCGCCGGTGCCCACGCACACGGCCGGGGAGCGCCGCTCGGGACGGCCGCATCCACGCTGCCGAAGCCGGCGGCGGAGCGGGGCCGCTGCGGGGCTGAGCGCGCTGCTCCACGGCGAGAGTCAGCCTGGAGTTACTCATCCCAGCCTCCGCCCACGAACAGAGATAAACACAGGGTGAGGAATGCCTACACTGCTGTAAATACGCGCGCGTGTAAATAGACGTTCGCAGAAAAACAGTGAAGGACGGCTGCTTTGTCTCGGCAGCAGCGCACGCACCGAATCAGGAGGACAGGGCTGGGTGATGCTCCCGCCCCCGGCCCCGCTCCCGGCCCCCGGCGTCGCGGCTGTGACTCGGCGCTGGATTTCAGCGGCGCTTGGCAGGGCTCGGGGCTCCTCCCCCCGTGTGGTGTTACCCTCTCACTTGATCAAATCCTTGAACGTGAACAGTTTCACTGAAAAGCACTTTTGAAAAAAAAAAAAAAAAATCCACCAACAGTACGGAACAGCATCCAACTACCGGGGAGAGAGGGATTTTTTTTCTTTTTTCCTTCTTTTCTTTTTTTTTTTTTCCCTTTTTTTCTTTTTTTCTTTTCTTTTTTTTTCCCCCTCTGGTCACCCTCTCAGAGGCTGAGAAAGGGGGAAGAGAAAGAAGGAGAGCGAAAGAAAGAAGAACCTTTTGCAAATAATAATAATTATAATTAGAAGCCGGCCCCTTTCTCCTTAAAAAAAAAAAAAGCCCTAAACGCAGCGCCTCGTCCCCCTCCCTCTCTGAGCCCCCCGACTCGCTCCGCAAAGGCATGGAGAAGGGGACTAACTGCTTTCCGACCTGCCACACCGTTTTCCTCGCCTGGACATGGCTCTTACTTCTCTCCTGGTGTTGCACCGGCGCCGAAATAACTTGCAGATCCTGCTCGTCTCCATCGCCCTCCTGGCCGTCGTCCTCGTCTCGCCTTAGGCAGGAACAGCGACAGCCACCGCCGCCAACGGCGCGGGGATTACGGAGCTGGCCGGGCGGCCGAGCGCGGGGTTCCATCGGGGCGGCGGTGACGGCGGAGCCGCTGCCGGGAGGGGAGCCGGGGGGCCGCGCGGGGCCGCGGGGCGCGGAGCTCCTCTCGGCTGGGGCGGGCGGCGGAGCGGCCGGGAGCCGGGGTTCGGCGGCCCCGCGGAGCAGGAGGAGCAGCGAAGGGCGCCCGGCGGAGGGCGGCAGTCGCGGGATGCCCGCGGCAGAGGGGCAGCGCAGCGCCAGGGCTCAGCCCCGCGGACCGCCGGAGGAGGGGAGAGCGGCGCGGCTGCGGGGGGCTGAGGAGCTCCGACTGGGCAGCACTACCTTCGCGCTCACCGGGGATGCTGCGCACAACCAAGCTATGGTGCACTGGTCCGGGCACAACAGCAGCGTGAGTACCGCCGCATCGCTTCGGGTGGGATCGGAGGGGAAGGATGGGGCTGCGCTCCCCTTCGGGTGTGGGGAGAAGAGGGAGCTCAGCGGGCATCTTGTTCTTAGGGCCAGTGGGAATGGGACGCGTAGCTATCGCCCCATGCGAAGGAGAAAAGTTTTGCTGAGGAAAAAAAGCAAGAAGCACCCCCACCCTGCACCCTGCACAGCTGTGCTTTGCAGGGTTACGGCAGCCCGAGCGCCCCCAGGTGCCGGAGCCCACTCCCTTCCTTGCTCGGGGAGACCCCTGGCTCTGCCGCTGTCCCATGTGCCGCACAGCCGGGTCCCCACGACTGTCTCTTCCTACCTGATGTACACCTTGGCATGCTTTGCTGCCTCTGTGCTGGGGGGCGAGTGATGGACAGTGATGATGGAGAAGCCCTCCCGTTCACAGCTCTGCGTGCCGGCGACAAGACGGATCCCACTAATTCATTAAGGGGTGGAAAACTCTGCAGCATGCTGAGGGATTCCTAGAGGAGGCAGGTAGTGTGAGCACAGGGGAAAGTTTGTGAAAAATCCATGTCATCTCATGCCTTTTCCCTGAAGTCAGTAATAAGGAGGAACTGCCACATCCCTGAAAGTTTGTGGGGCCGTGGAGGGGGCATCCCCAAACCCGCAGTGGTGCCGTGGTAGTGCAGGGCCCTCCCTCACACCCTGTGCTGCAACACCCGGCAGGTGGATGGGGACAGAACTTACATTTTCTTTTAAGTTGGTATCACAAACGCTATTTTCACTCCGCTGCAAAGTCTGTGAGCAGGCACAATCGAAAGGGCTCCTGGAAACCTTTATGCCTGGTGACAATATTCCCATTATTCTGATTACTATAGCTCCTCGCTGCCTTGAAAATGCCTCTTTTATTGTTTTGCCGCTATTGGAAATGTGCATGAAGCAATTAGAGGCACAGAACAGATCAGCTGGATTTTCGGATATATCCCTCATGAGATTGATTAGTCATTAAAAAGCAAATGATCTGTCTATCTGCCTATCTATCTCTGCATCAGCCACAGCTTAATAATGTGCCATTCAACCACCTCCTTACATTTTTTGACTGGAAGTTTTTCTCTATTTATTATTTCTGAGGCAATAATGCTGACAGCAATGTAGATGTTACTTTGATTTAACCAATTTTTAAAGGCAGTTGTGTTTGTCAGACATGAATTCCACTCTCATTAAAGATGAAAGCAAACATCCAAGAGAAAACAGCCTCATGGTATATTTTAGCACTACACTTGTCTCTGGGATTATTTATTTTTAATATAATGTGGCATGTAATAAAGAAAACAACCTACATGCCCTCTCTTTTGTTTCATTTCAGTGCTGAATCAAAGGTGTTGAGCAAAAGAAGCTAAAATCCCCCATCCCCTCCCAGCCTGGATTCTGATAGTTGAGAGTATTTCTGATTAAACTAGTAGAAGAGAAAACTCATTCTATAGGCATTTGTGGGGGGGGGGGGGGGAAGGCTATTTTTTCTAAGGCAAGAAAATGATTTCACAAAATTCCCCCACCTTCTTCTGCTTCTCTCATAGAAATATGCCATTTTAATTACTAGCTTCATTTATTCTTTAACTCCGGATGACAGAGAAGGCATAAGTGATAAAGGAAAACTTTTTGATTGTTCACGACTTTCCCTTAAGATTTTGCACCTCAAGGTACCACGCACTGAAAGCTTCTGACTCAAAAGCATAAGGAAATGACTGGTGTTTGCTGCCAGTGTGGTGTCTGTGGGAAGGAAGAAGATGCACGTTAAGAAATAATAGCGTTGCTTCTCGTGATTTTTTTCTAGAGTGGAGTTTGGCATTGGGAGACTTTTCACTCCTGTCTTTTGGAGAGCACACACTGCATTCAGTGATTAATTAGATTTTATTTTTTTTAGCAGTGTATTATATGACTCCAGAGGGACAGTTAAATGCTTGAAGCTGAGCCCTTTCATTTATTATCAGAGAAGGCTGACGCTGGTGACTGACTCTCTGCTGCAGCCCAGTTTTTTCCTAGTTTTACTGTTGGGTTGGCTGTGGCATGGGGAGGTCAAGCAATTTGCCCAAGGTCATGCAGGGAACTAGTGTGACCTGTTCCAGCCACTTCTGTTCTCAATCTCTCACCCTGGAGCATATGCTTTCCTAGTTCATAGTAGACATAAAGCAGCACGAAGCTGGCTTGAGAATGACCAGAAGATTAACTCAAGTCTCGTGACTGTGCTTGATGATCTAGGAGAGCACGTAGGACATCTGCTTGCTAATGCTTTTAGGCTACTTAAACAGTAAAGATGCAAATGGATTGCTTTTACCAGTTTCCTGTTACTTGAACAGACTTCAAAACTGAGGCTTTTTGGCTTATGATTTATTAAAAACATGATCAATCACACTTCATGCCATGAAGCAGTACATTTCAAATCAAGCAGTGGCAATGGGGGTTTCCTAACTCTGGATGGATTTGGAAAGAAGAGGGAATGATTGTTATAAAAAATTAGGGTTTTTTTTACTGGGATGTATAGATGTACAGACACTATAGAAGGAGGTGTTTGTAGCTGCTGTATGTTCTGTTACCCAGAATATTTAGAATTTCCTGCAAGTGTTTTACTGTTATTGTAAGAGCAACTCCCCCTCTTTTTCCTCTCCGCCTCTTCTTGCTCAAAGCTCAATTTAACATATTAAACATAATAAAAAAATAATCCAGGCAACCAACTTTTGTTTTCTCCCTTTGCAGATAGTGAGGTCAGGATTAGAATAAAGGCAAATACCTGGTGAGATCGGGGAATTTGGGCTCTCTGCTTTATCCTGCCCACGAGCTTTCTCTGTGACCTTAGGAAAGACAATTAACCCAGCTGCATCTCCTCTTCCATGTTAAATGAGAATAGTACTGCTTACCTCCACAAAGTGGTGTTGTGGAGCAGAATTTTGCTTTGTACAATACCTGAGGATCTTCAGGTGGTAATTATTAGGAAAATGCAAAAATAATGTTCAGCATAGAAATGAGGTTTGTGTTCTCTGTCTGTTATCTCAGGAGCTGCACTTGGCTTAATTCATTGGGTCTGATATAAGAAAAAGGTGACTTACACTTAAGAATCAATCTGTCCTATAGGAGCATTTGTTGAGAGAGGTCGCTGAAGTTCTTGAGGGACCTGCTGTAGATCAGATAAAATGTTTTCTTGTTATGGCCTTTCTGAAAAAAGGAGAATTTGTAGTGCAAGCTAGCATTATTCTCAGAAGATCTGCAAGCCATTCTGTTTAAAAACCGTTCCACTCTGCACACAAAGTACCAATGTGCCATTCAGTGAGCAGTTGTATCCTCTTCACTTTTTTTCCCTCTCTCTAGGTGGTTGTGTTATTGCATGAAATTTTTCCTTGTTCTGCTCACCAGATGCTCTCACCAACCTTCCTGTGAAGATAATCTGATTTTTCAGATTATCTTTTTTTTCCCTCTTCCCTCACATATACCTAAGGATCCACAAAAATAAGCAGCATCACTTTTAATGTTGTTACAGCTTTAAATCTTGTTTCTTGACAATAGTTTTTTTTCAAGAGATTTCAATGAGAAGCAGTGGATAAAACACTCAGATTGCTCTGCTGATGTGATCCTTAGTGAAATGGTACACTGAGACACCAGTTGTTCGTTAGGTTTCAGAGTTATCACTCTGATGAATGTAACTGTTTTAGGAAGTATTTAATTCTGTCTATGCTTTTCTGGTGGAAGTCCTGCAAGTTCAGTGTTTTGATCTGTTCAATGTAAGAAGCAAAGATATGCATTTTTAGTTTTCTTTTAACCTCTAGAAGATGTTTTCAGTCCATTATCCATTGAGGGGCCTCAGCTTATGGCCACAGTGTGCTTCACCCATCCCAGTGTACGTTTCTTTCTTTCTAGTAACAACTTCTGGCCAAAATTCAGACTAAAAGATGAGAATATGTGCTAGAATGCCACAACAAAGAGAGGACATTTGCCTAAGGCACGTGTAGCAGTTGCACTGATGCTTATAGAATGATCCAGGCTCTGGAAGTTGGGGAAGGTAGGATGAGAGCTGGCAAATGGCTGGACAGGGCCTCGTTTTGTCATGCCAGCCTACTGCTGTCATCTCTAGAGTTAGCATGATCATGAGATTCACTCCAAGACTGGGAATGTGAGAAGTCTTAGGCAGAAGAGTTTGATGAAGAGGTGGCTAATAGTACTATAGTAGCCAACTGCTACCTGAAATAGAATTAGAAAGATGAAGCTTATCTTATTGATAGAAGAGCATATAATGTGTGACAGCAGCCACAAAATATGTCCAAGTGGACACTGAGGAAGAGTTTAGTCTCAAAGAAAGTGGTGCTGCAAGTCACCAGAATGGCTTTTAGGGCTCAGGTAGATATGATCTGATGGTGATAAACCTGTCCTGAACAGGCTTCTGTGTTTCTTTTTCTCCTGCTACCAGAGATCCTTTTGCTTTACCTTGTGCTAGTTCTGAGGGCTGGCAGTGTAAAGCAAATTGTCCAAGTGAAGCCTGTCTTTTCCGGGAATGATTCTTCTGAATGCTGTTGGCAGTGTTCTGGTATGATCTGCTAATGTACTGGTGGTTTGATGCTGAGACATTACTCACTCCCATGGTGAATTACAAGCTGGGGAGGTTGATGGGCTTGCTGCCTGCCAGGTAGTTTTTCATTAAGATGCCTAACAATGCAGTGCACAATGGGCAGAACAAGGTGGGCAACATTTGCAATTCCAAATGGACTGCTGTGCTTGGAAGGGATGAAGGGGAGAAAATGTATCTTTAGGCAGGGAATGCTGCAGTTAGTTGTCAGCCATGGGCAACTGCTCCAATAGTTCAGTTGGATTCCAGTCTTTTTACTCCTCAACTGTAAGATAGTGGTAGAGCAATCATATTAATTTCACTACATTTGGTATATATATAATTGCTATTCTAGGCTGATTTTTCTCCTCTAATGGCTTTTGGTTATGTTGTGGTCTTGTTGACATTGAAGGGACAACAGCTGTGTCACAATGTCTTGATTCATTTCCATTTCTCCAGTAATGAAGTTTGCCACTAAAGCTATTCTACAGGACTTTGCCAATCCATTTTAAATTAATGTTCCAGTGGGGAAGATGGGAAAATAGGTATGAAACCCTCATGGGGCAATTGTTTAATGGTTGTGTTGAGTCAATAGAGAGGGAGAAGGGCATCTGGAAAGGAATCTTTGGGCTATTTCTCTCCAGGCTGGTTTCACTGTCAAGTCAGGTTGATGCCTAGTTGGGCCATGTTGTTGCTTGTGGGCCTTGTGAAGCTGGCCAATTCCCCAAACCATTTCCCTGCCCAGAGCAGCAAGTTGTTGGTATTCTCATGGCAGTATCCTTTCAGGCTTCAATACTTGAACTCAGAGATGAAGACTAACATTGGTGGCTAAGCTTTCACAGTGATTTGAGTGCAAACAGACACAGCCATGTGATTCCTTTATTCACTTCTTTAAAAATGGAAAACATTCAACCAATTAGATGACAGAGTATTTTGAAAACAAGTTTGAACAGAGAATTAATGGTAGGCCAGAGAAACTTCTCCCAAAAGACACTTGTGATAAGGCAGATGTTTTTCTTAAATGCAAAGCTACAGGAATATGAAACTTTCTGAGAGTTTCCAATTTTATAGCTGAATTTGTGGTAGAGATTTTAGAAAAAAAACATGGAAGCAATGTTATTTAAGGGTAAAAAAAAGTAGCAATGATCTTTAATGTTGGTTGTACCAAAGGACGCTAGGAGCCGGTGTTGCAAACAGTTGAAAATTTACTTGTCATACCACAGTGTCATGCTCTTTCAGCTCCCTGAATCTCTGTAGATGGAATGCAGAACAGTATGTGCTTACCTGAGTCAATGGTCTCTTTTCAAGATTGAAGGCTAAACCTGAGCTCATGCTCGGGATTGATTCCAGGGGAATGGCAAGAAAACTCATCAGCTGTGGATTTAGGACTTGAGCTTCACTGGGGTCTGTTCAAGGGTGAGAATCTGTGTTTGAAGGTGTGGAGTCTGGCCTGCCTTTAATCAAGAACATAAATTAAATGAAATATTGCTTGTGAAGTATTGAATTCTGTACTGCAGAAGTTCTCCAAAGCAGCAAAATATATTTGGTTGGATCCTTAGTGTAAACTGATGTAAGATTGCTCCTTGGGTTACAGCTGCAGGGTTGTGGGAAGATGAGCTTCCTTCTCCTTCACTGGCAAATACTGCTTTGCTGACATGAACACTGTGCCTACAAACATTTTGGTTTGCTTAAACTGTCTGAAGAAGCTCAAGGCAAATAGGTTCCCAAACCCCTACTTCCCTCAACATCCAGAGAAAATTGCAGCATCATTTCCTATGCAAAAGGAAGGGTGTGGCAGTATTTCCTTTCCTGAATTTCTAGGGTACTGTGAGACGGAGGGAAGCAAATAGCTTGCTGTGTGTTTGAAGAGGATGGCTGTATGTCTCAAACGTATTTGATCAATAAACTGCTGTAGAAATGTTAAGGTCAGTCCCAGCCCTCGTGGCCAGCTGAGTCCCAGCACACAATGAAAATCAGAAAAGGTTGATGCCGAATAATCAGAACTCTTTCTTTCCTCCCTCTCAGTCTTCAAGGGGAGCTGATTGCTCTCCCACTGGAATGAGTGGCAAAGCTGTCTCCTATTCATGTAGGGTCTCTAATGCTGGGGCTGTCGTGCTGTTTTCTCCCCGTAGCATTTGGATATGAGACACAAATGCTGGCCAGGTGGGTCTGCAGAACACTACATGGCCTCTGTGCCCAAAATAGCAGCACTTTTAATTAGCTCCTGCATGATTTGGGCCCCCTGGGGTGCAGGCTGTAGGTGCTGGGTTGCTGCTGTGTGAGAAGCAGAGCTGGGCACTAGAGGGAGCGTGGGCATTTGCTAAAGGAAGGAAAATACTGCAGCAGGTGGGGAGGGGAGCTGGGCCTGGGAAATCCGCACTGGAAAGACAGGCGCTGCTGAAATATTGATATGAAAACCTGCTTGGAGTCATTGACTCTGTGAAACTCCTGCTGTCCGGGGTTCCCTCTGCGACAGCAAAATAATCTTAGTGTGCACTCAGCCGTGGTGAAACATCTTTCCCTGCCTTGCAGCTGACACCATCTCCCTTTTGTGTTGTCTCTAATTGCTGCTAGGCTTCTTCCTGGAGATGGGAGCCCAGGGTCTCTCATCTGCTCGGCTCCCTGAGCCCTGCAAGTGCCCCTGGCATCCCCCAGCAAGTGCCAGCAGTGCTACTGGGCTGGGAGAAGCATGGTATAATCCTCTGCTGTGTCAGTGAGCAGCAGTGGGTACGCACCACCTTCTCAATGCAGTGCTCCATTTTGTATCTGTGAGTAGCCCCCAAGGATGGTTGCTGATCTGCTCCCTCTCCTGTACCAGTGGAGCCTGTTGCTGAGGGCTGGGTGCTCTCATTGCCCCTTTCCCCATGCCCGATTTACAGAGGATAAGCTTATCCTGACGGCTCTTTTCCTCTAAGTCTCCACTATAAATGCAGATGTGGAGTCCTCTGTACAAGAGAGACACTGGACCTGTTGGAGCATCCAGAGAAGGGCCACAAAGATGATCCAAGGGATGGAGCAATATCTAAATGGGGACTAGGCTGGAGAGCTGGGCAGTAAGAAACCAGATGAGGTTTAACAAAAGCAAGTGTAGAGTCTTGCACCTAGGGAGGAATAATTGCATGCACCAGTACAGGTTGGGGGATGACCTGCTGGAGAGGAGCTCTGCAGAGAGGGACTTGGGTATCCTGATGGACGACAGGTTGGCCATGAGCCAGCAGTGTGCCCTTGTGGCCAAAAAGGCCAATGGCATTCTGGGCTGCATTAAAAAGAGCGTGGCCAGCAGGTCGAGGGAGGTGATCCTCCCCCTCTACTCTGCCCTGGTAAGGCCTCATCTGGAGTACTGTGTCCAGTTCTGGGCTCCCCAGTACAAAAAAGACAGGGATCTCTTGGAAAGAGTCCAGGGGAGGGCCACAGGGATGGTGAAGGGCCTGGAGCATCTGCCCTGTGAAGAAAGGCTGAGTGAACTGGGTCTGTTTAGCCTTGAGAAAAGAAGACTGAGAGGGGACCTGATCCAGGTCTATGAATATCTAAGGTGTGGGGGGCAAAGTGGTGAGGCCAGACTCTTTTCAGCGGTGTGTGGAGACAGGACAAGAGGAAACGGCCAGAAACTGGAGCATAGGAAATTCCGCACCAATGTGCGCAAGAACTTCCTTACGGTGAGGTGACGGAGCACTGGAACAGGCTGCCCAGGGAGGTTGTGGAGTCTCCTTCTCTGGAGATATTCAAGACCCGCCTGGACACCTACCTGCGCGACCTGGTGTGGGGAACCTGCTTTGGCAGGGGGGTTGGACTTGATGATCTCTGGAGGTCCTTCCAACCCCTACAATTCTGTGATTCTGTGATTCTTTCGTGGGGTCTGTCGTGATAGGAGAAGGGGAAATGGTTTCAAACTAAAAGAGGGGAGACTTACATTGGATACAAGGAAGAAGTTTTTTATATATTTTTTTATAAGGGTGGTGAGGCACTGGCACATGTTGCCAAGAGAGGTGGTGGATGCCCCATCCCTGGAGATGCTCAAGGTCAGGATGATCTAGCTGTAGGTGTCCCTATTCATTGCAGAGGAGTTGGACCAGATGGCCTTTAAAGGTCCCTTGCAACTCAAATGATTGTATGATAATTTGATGAGCATGAGGATGTTGCACAGATCTGAGTGTTTATTGCTTCTCTCCATTTCTTTTGTGTGAGTGTGAAGGAGCAGAGAATGGGCTGGAATTCATCCCAGCCACTGCACTGTGGGACAAAATAACATTAACATCTCAGGAAGAAAGGTTGTGCTTACTTCTGTCTTTGGGTCTAAAACAGATCTTTGGATGTTGGGAGAGCTGGGATTGGGCAGCAGAAAATCATTTACATCAGGAATGTATGAAAGGCCTTAGGATCCTAGCAGCAACTGCTCTTCTGCTCTTACAGACAGTACGCCAGTCTGCAACATGGTCACCCACTGGTACGTTTTTAGTGGTCAGTGATGCTGCTGTTGTGCTCCAGAAAGGCACTGAGCCCCATGTGATCATCTGGGAGAGGAGTACAGTGAGGTTAGTGGAACAAAGGGCTTGAGCACAGAGTTCCTACTGGCTTTCTAGGCTGAGAGAAAGACATGGGCTAAGCCCAGATGTGCTCCCTCAGAGTGACAGAGGAGAACAGACTGTATGCACAGGTCATCTTCATGATTTGTATACTTGCCATTGCACCTAATGGGGTTGTACACTTCCCCATGCTTTGGCTCCCCCATCTGCAAAGAGGTGCTAACTCAAATGTAGGGCTGTTGATGATATGGATGGAGATTTGCAAAAGAGTGTTGGGTGGAAAGGAATTTATAAAACATGATTATTTAGCTCTTATCAAAGATGCTTTAGGACCTCAGGGATGCAGAGAGGAAAGAATGAGAGCTCTAATTGATTGTTAGCCATTCCCTGCTGTTTGTGCCTGATTGGAAAATCCCCCACATCTGTGATCAATAACCTCCATGCAGGTAAACAGGGCCTCCTGTGTGTAGTTCTGAGCTGCTTCTGCTAGAAGATGGAGAGAAAATCTTTCTATGTGAGGTGGGTGTGTGTATATTTTTGTGCTCTACATATACTTTATGGTCAAGCCTCACCAATCCTATGCTTACAGCATAACAGTGATGGCTGTGTATGTAAAGATGTTATGCTATCTCCTTTGACTGTATGTTTCAAAGGTTACTAAGAAAGGTAAGTAGTGTTGGCCGTTAATTTTATTTGAAGAAATCAAGGCATGGGAGATAGGAGGAATTTACTCCTGGTTATGTTGTTGGTTAGAACCAGAGCTAGAAGGTGACAGTTCTGACTCCTATCTCTTACTGATATGGATTCTTAAGCATAAAGGTTTTGCTTTGCTTCAGCTACGATGCAGCTTGCATACTGGGTGCGTTGTTTTGTTTAGAAGAGTTTGTGTGAAAGAAAGGAAAAATGGGTGAGAAGAGCAGCTAAGAGTGGAAAGAACAGGACTCTCATTAATAACAAAGTGGAATGTGCTCAGCTGAAATCATTAACAGATTGATCAAGTTAAAGCACTGCAAATTTCTGGCTGAAAGTGATTTAAGAGTATCTTTCTCTGTAGTTCTAACCCTTTTACCAGTATGGCTTCCCAGACTGAAGTACTTCATTGTAGTATCTTCAGGCTGGAAGAGAGGTGATGTGATGGGGCTGTGAGAGCCATGAATTTGGGCTTCCTTGGGAAATACAGAGCCAAAAGAGGGGCCTTAATTGTTTTATGATTCTGTGATTTGGGATGATGGTAGTGGCAGGACATATGTGGGTCTGTGAGCCTGTTTGCTTGTGCATTTTGTCATGAGGTAACATATTAGAATGCAAGGTTCAAGGGTCTTGTTATCTTTCAGAATATTTTCTACCCTTTGTATTACATCACCCAACCCATATGGAAAAGTTGCTGCCCCAGCCTAGGGTGAAGGATTTCTAAAACTAAATCTTCTTGTACCCTGGTGTAGCACAAATGAAGGCAAAAGCCTTTATTTGAGAAATAGGTGTTATAGGGAAAGGTAGAAAAGAGGAATTAACTCACCCCTCCCGGCAACAGTCCGGAGAAAAGGACGAGCTAAGGAATGTGACTCTCCCCCGTTCGTACTGTCCTGCCGCAGGAGGAGAAGGGCGGGGGAAAAGGGGGACCTGCGCAGACTCAGATTGCATGGGAAGTATCGCAGAGTCAGAAGGGGGGCTCTAACCCCCCTGCCCCCTCCAGGCACTCACAATCTTATAGCTCACCCATTGGTTCAGGCTGTGACCTTGGAATTCCGCTACACCTGGGCTGGGTCCTGGACTGGATTTCTCCTGTGTCAGACTTCTTTTGAAAGATGGAGGGCTGGGACAGTACATAATGTCCTTGTTATGGTGCCCGTAATGTTTTTCACTTTGTTCCTAACTTGTTAAACTCTGATAGCCTTTAATGCTATGGTAGGAATGTGGGTGGGGGTGCAGAGAGGTGGTGGGACCCTGCATCTGGTTGGAACTGCTATCTGAACCAGCATGAGCCCTGTGTTTGCAATGAGACAGGGCTTCTGCTTCCATTTGGGTATCTAAAGGCTGATGTAAAACATGAGAGTGAGCCTGTGAGTGAAGGAGCATGGTGACCTTGTGCACAGGAAGCCTTGCTCACAGCATGTGGCAGGGGAGGGGGCAAGCAAGCAAGCCTGTATTGGGCAGGAGGTCTCTGAAAACCAGATTTGCCATCTGGCCTGGAAAATGGCTCACCTATGAGGCTGAAAACAGATGTGATAGCTGTGCTGCTCTTGAGAGAGAGAGAATCTTGATTCCAGTGTGCTTTGGTAACTATTGGAGCAACATCAGGAAGAAGCCCTGTGGAATCAGTGTCTGGATCACGTGTTACATAGATACAAACACCAGGGCTGTTGGCTCTACTGCCATCAGCCAGACTTTTCTGTTTAAGGCTCAACTACCCAGACAACTTCTAAAAACTGTGAGATATAGAATATGGTAGGGGAAGATCTGGTTGTGGTACCTTGCTGGTTTATGGTTTCTGCTGAGGATTTTTGGTGCTCTGCTCCAGTAACTGCAGTGAATGTTTGCCTACCTGGCCTGCGGTAGCTGCCTGCTCTCCAAAGCATCAGAAAAAAAAAAAATGCAAAATGCCCGATCATCTTATTAAGTGTCAGAAACTTGCAATCTATTATTTTTAACCAATTTCTCTTCCAGAAGTTGTGTCTCTGTGTTTTCTTTCATCTCTGTTGAGACCCCTCTTGCAGCTGCTCAATTGGACAAGAGAACAGCTGCCCCTTGGTGTGCTTGGCTGAGTGTTACAGGTGTGTTACAGGTGTGCTGAGGCAGCTGTGGTCTGCACAGCAATCAGCCTGAGCTCTGCCAGCTCTGAGAACAGTCACTGGTTCAGGCCAGATGCTATTCTGGGCTCTGCTTCTCCACTCAGCTGATTTATATTTATTGAACTTACAGGAATTCTGTGCTGTGACACTTTTTCCCCCTCTGCTGAATTCAGTTCAAATTCATCAATAGATCCCAAAACTATTCCTTCCTAGCTAACGCGTGAACAGACAGACATGATTTGTTGTATCCAAAGCTGAAGCCTTGCTTCTTTTTGAAGGCAACCTAAAACACAACTACAGTATCAGCGCTGAGGAGGCTTTAATTTACTTAATTAATATTGTTCTCTCTTGTTTTTTTGCCAGCCTGCTTGGAAACTGTTGTCTTTTGATTAAAAGAACACTGCTGGCAGTGTAGCATTTTCCAGTTTGCTTGTACTGCATCTCTTTGTTCCAAGCTCGATTCTATCCTTGCTTGCTTTTAATTAATTAAAGATTATCTTTGTAACTTGTTCCTACCTGACATGCTACGAGTGACAAAGCCTGCCTTTCTGAGTTGCACTGAGGGCACGTTCTGATGGCTTTTAGCTGTGTGCATGCACACTTTAATTTGGGCTTTCTGTAATGCTACTGGAAATGGAAAATAAATTGGATGAGGGAGAAAGAGTCATAGTGAAAACTTGCAGAATAGAAGAGAGGTGATCTAGCTCTAAGAAGGAAGGTGGTGGATCTAGCTGTGATACTGAAGAATAAGATCAAATGACGTGCTGATCAGTTTTCTTTGCTTCTTCCAGAACTTGGAGCCAGAAGATGTTTTGCTCCTGCATGATGGTCCCTGTGGTGAACTTGTGCTGACAGACAGTTCTGGCTACAGGGGAGCTGGTAGCTGTTTCAGGTTCATCCTTTATTTAAATGCTTTCCCTCTGGAGTCAGCCTTGCGCTTGACTTGTATGGATGCATTTTCCTTGTGCATCCATCTGCTATGGCAGCTTTTGCCCTGGGCAGGGAAGAACAACAAACCTCACAGAAGGAATTAGCACCGAAGGTGGTGTGGGTGGAAAATCTCCTGAGTGAGGCAGGCGCTACTACTGGCAGACGAAGCAGTATTTTGATGCAGTGCTACTTTGTGGCTAAGTCAAAACTCCTTCTGGGAGAGAAGGGAGGAGAGCGATTATGTGGACTCAGAGTGTTAGTGCTGGGGTGTGGTCAATTCAGGTTAGATGTGCCATGGCTGAATGATGTTTGGAGATGTCTCAGACAAGAGCTGGGCAGAGCAATACTGTCAGAAGGCTGTTCTCCTACTTACTTAAGTCAAAATAGTTGAATGGTTCACTCTCACCTGCCAGGGTGTATAAATTGCTGTCATGCAAGCTGAAGCTTTAGACCGCTAGTTAAATGGTTTGTCCTGCCATTAGTTGCAGGGAGAGAAAGGATGTCAGTAAATACATTCAAGGGACGCTGTTCAGCTCATGCTCATGGCAATTTTATGCTGGTGTTGGACTGACACAGCTTGATTTATGCTAGTGCCAAAAGGATTCTAATGCAAGTATTTCTGTATGCAGCCTTTGTTTTGCCAGTGCAGGTCTCTGCATGTCTTCTGCATCTTGTCATTAATTTTTCATTCTTCTGGAGTTTTGTTTTTCGTTCTCATGAGCTTGGGACAGTGGAAATGCGTTGCTTGATTGTGAGAACCGTGACTCCATCGTAGCTCAAGGGAGGGAGACCAAGGTATTGCCACAGGGTGAACTAGTATCGCTCTCCCCCTCTTGCATTGGTGGGAAATCAATTGGTGGAACATTCATGTGCAGGTCAGCTGGAGTGCATTGACATGCACCTGTGTTGCATATATTTGCAATGCAAACATGAATATTCTCTGGCTACCAGGGATTTGGGTGCTGTAAGATGAGTACTATTGAGTTGATCTTGCCAAGTCTCAGTGTTTCTAGGCTACTTCTAATGGAAATCCAAATGTGAAAATATATGACTACTGTGCATGGCATTCTTCCCAGTCTTTCAGGCAACTGTGTGCTCCTCCCAGTTTGCTGCTTGCAAGGGGCGGCTGTTTTGAGGGTTCCACCCGGCTTGCTGAAGGGAAGTCGGAGGAGTGGGCAGTTTGTAACAAGCTAGCAAGACAAACTCTTACAAACTGTGCTGTGCAGTAAGGTGGAGGTAGCTCTTAAGGTCGAATGACTTTACAGCACACGTAGGCAGTGCAGTGAAGGTGGTCTATTTATTAGAGTGAGTTCCTATTAACTCTTCTCCTTGACAGGTTAAATATCTGTAGACGTTCTTGTCCCTTGTCATACAAGATCAGATTAAAAGCCAGAGAATTCTTTGCATTTCTGTCAAGTTTAATAGGCTTTGGACACGTGCCCAGGAACATAAGATCAGATGTGCTGGACAAGACCAAAAGTCCATCTATTCCCAGTGTCACATCTGACATTGCTCAGCCATTGTAGCATGGCTGTTTCTGGCATTCAATTGTCTGGCACATCTAGCATTTGAAATCTAGCTTACATAGTGCTCAGTTTTGCCAGTAACTTGCTGCTCAGCTTGGTACTTCTGAATGTGCATGGAGTAGCTGACAGAAGGCAAATACCATGAGCTTAATCCCCAACCCCCATCTCCATCCTGATGACTTCCCGCGATCTGACTCAGACCAAGCATAGATATGCATTCTGATGCAAATTAAAGCTGCCCTCTTTTTAAAATAATTGTTTAAAGTATTTTTGTAAAGTTTCATTTAAATGTTTTAAATAAAAGTAATCATATAGAAATAAATTCAGCACAATTTAGCGGAGATATAAAGATATGCCGGCCTTTTTATTCCTGTTTTAATGTGAAAAGTCATGCTAGTTGTTTCTACCCACTCTGATTTTCTGCATTATGCTGTATCTTGGTATGCAGTTGGAGAAAAGAAGGTAGCTCTTGTTGGATGGAAGCAGTGAGCTCCGTGGATTAAAAACAGCCATTAATATCCTCTAATGAAGGCCCTCATAGTATGACTGTTGCTTTACTTAATTACAGAAATTACTTGCTGATGTCAGTCTGAGGCAGCAGGGCAGATGCTTACCTGTGGTTCTGAAGGTGGCCCCAGTGTAAAAGTTACACTTGGCAGTGGTTGTGGTGTGGTTTTTGTTGTTTTATTATGGATTTGGTAACATTTTTCACTAATAATAGCTGTTGGCAAAAACAAAATCTCCCTTCTCTTCTTTGTTCTGGTTGGAAGCACATCACTCCAGGGCTGGGAGGTGTTGTGTTCAAGAGTGAAGAGGAGTTACTCATCAAATCTAGATGACTTGGTCCCATTTTTGGGGTCCAAGAAAATATTTTGGCAAATGCTTTCATTTCTACTTGTGCAAGTGGAAAAATATGAGCTCCTCCATTATCCTTTATATTAACCACTGGCAAACTGTTTCTGGGTGTGCTTCAGTTTCCCCCATCCATGAGAGAGAACTGACCTCCCTCTGCAAAGCCTTCTGAGACTGGCTGGTGGAAAAACTGGATGAAGCACTGTTGTTTACAAATAATGGCAGTTGAGGTTTGGGCTGAGATGCTCTCTCTTTTTCATCTTTCTGCTGAGAATAGGTGTTGGCCACTGTTTAAGGCAGGCAGTAAAATAAGTTTGAACCTTTCTGATGTATCTTTGCAGTTTTAATCTTGCCATGAGAAGTAAGCAACATAAGAAAGCTGTGATGCTTGTGGCCTGTGTAGTTGTGGTCCCATCAGTCTTCAGGGGATTGTAATCTAAGATATTCCAGTTGAATTCAATTTCTGACTTGCTTTTTGAAACAATTTTGTTTCTAAATGTGGAGTGTGTGGAGCTGAAGATTTGTCCTGGTGCTGCAAGGAGAGTCCTAGTCTGATTATTTGAAATAAATTAGTTCTGATGAAATATTTAGCCCTTAAACAACACATTTAAAGTAGTGAATTACATTTTATTTATTAATGGCTGTTACAATGAGATTTGGAGAGGAATTCTGCTAAAGTGTGCTGTTGTGGTATTGCAAAATATAGTAATGACTACAGTATTTTGTTGAATTATTAATATCCACTGTGCCTGCAAAACTATGTGTCAGACTTCAAATTTATTTTTATCTGAAGATTGACGTATGGCATTGTTTTGCTCTTTTTGATAGCTTTTCAAATTATTTTTGTTAATTTGAGGGATGAAATGGAAGCAGGAAGGATGTTAGGGTCTTGCTATGTTAAGCTCAACTCTTCTCTGTATAGAAGCACACCTAGAAAAGGGATAGAATGTTATTTCTCTTTGTAAGACAAATTTCTTGCAGTGGAAATGTTGCAGTTAAAGGGAAAGATCTGTGGGAAAGCCAGGCAGAGGGTGGACTTAGACTGCTGCTGCTTGAGCAAAACACCCTTGTCTTGCTGCTATTTTCTTTACTGCAACTGGCTTTTTAATTTTCTTCATCGCTTGGTGGTCCTTATCAAAGAAATCTGTCCAGGGCACTTCAATATCTGTGGACCAGATTTCCTTCAGCTAGGACAGACTCTAACCAGCCTAATATTTGGCTTCAAGTCAGGGACTCTGCTTGGGTCAGTTCACAGTGGTGGCCTTGTGAATGATGGCAAACCCAGTTCATGAGACCCACCTCCCAGCCTGCTGGGGGGTACTGCATACCTATTGCTTTCCTCAGGAGTGCTGAGATTGCTCCTGGATGTTGGCTGACCTGTGCTTGGCCTGGTGTGTGGACACTGGTTTTGCACTTTGTATCCCCTCAGTACAGTAGTGTTCCATGCTATTGAACGCTTCCAGAAATATGGGCCTGGATTAGGAGATAGGATGGCACAAAGATATTTGTGGCAGTGTGGATGAAATCACCTTGTCTTGGGCAGGAGGGACATTTAGCCAGATAAAGAGAGACCTTAATGTGCCAGGTGGTCTCTGGACCAGCAAGTAGGCCCTGATCTGTTTAGTTTTAAGGATGGAGCAAATGTGTTATGAAGGTAAAGGTCTCTCTTCATCTCAGAAATTGTTTTTCTACTAATCCTTTCAGCTAGAGTAGAAGTTGTCTAAAGTCTCCTGGGTTTTCTACAGGGCAGATAGTGCCAGTAAAGGGAAGTAAAGATGTG
Source organism: Pavo muticus (assembly GCA_016647715.1). NCBI lineage: Eukaryota > Metazoa > Chordata > Aves > Galliformes > Phasianidae > Pavo > Pavo muticus. Next base: position 2,215,341 of record JACDJE010000055.1, read on the forward strand.
AGAATGTACTGAAGGTTCCCTGTGTCTGCCCAAAACTACTGCTCTGGAAGTATCCAGTTAAGCTACTTGTCCAACTACCCTCTTGCCCTCTGGGGTGCCTCTTGCAACTGGGAAAAGATTGCAGGCATGCTTCTTCATTACTGGCAACCTGCATGTTTTCTTCTTCCTCCCAGTATCTTTGCTATTTTATTTAATTTTCCAACTGAAACTGTCTAAAGGAAGTCTTTGATGAATATTTGTGCCTCTCCTGAGGCACTTTGAAAGATTTAATTCATGAGTCTGCACCTGGAGATGTGCATAATACACATCTACACCCTGTTTGATAATAAATTACAAACTCTTTGAGAAGGAGATTCAAGTAGGAAAGGGAAAAGTGCTGTTAGTATCCTGGGCTTTATGGGGTGCAAAGCTTGAGGATGAATTCCTAGCTGTATATCTCAGAGCAGAAAAGCTAAAGTGACTCTGCAAGTTGCAAAAAGAGTTTTGGTTGTGTCTGAAGTCACCTGGATTGGGGTGACTAATGCTTAAGTAGGAGCAAGTGAGTGCATGTGTCAGATAATCAAACAGTGTAAAAGCTCTAATAGGGTCTGTGTAGCAATGCATATACAGATATATGTATTTTGGAGAATAGGGTCCCCTAAAGCTGCCTGTGCTAGGCTGTGGCATCCAGTGGCTCCTGTCCATCCCCACATCCTCTTTAATCCAGGCCCCTTCTCTGTTTCTGTTGTGTTGTCTATACCTGTGGGTAGCCAGCGGTGAGGGGGGAAAAGGCAAGCGTTTCTCCAGGGATGACTCTTAGCTTCCCCAGGGCTTTGCACAGCTTGATTAACTGTTCAGCCTCAGGGCAGTGTGTGGGGAAATCGGGGGTCTTGGCTGGGCTCCCTGGCTGCTGGAAGAAGCAGACCCTCAAGTCATGGGTTTGAGTGAAATTAGTAGCATGTTGCAGGGGGTAGGAGAGGCAGGTGCTTTGCAGGGCCAGCTGATGATTCAGTTGACTTTGAACAGCCTGCATAAGAACCAAGCACTAGTGAGCTGGAGCTGGCTTCAGTCTGCCTCAGGTGTTCAACTCGCAAAGAAAATATGTGAAGAGGAAAAGCAGATATCTCTTCTCCTTGTGACTAATTAGGAAAATTGGAAAGAAAGGAGTTGAGGTAGCAAGTGACAGCAAAACACAAGTCTAGCAGGGCTACAGAAGCTGGAGTCCAAATAAGGACTCATTGGCCATAGGGATGTCAAGCACTCTTTGGTTAGCTTGCATTATGCTCTTGGCCACAGTCATTCTCCAGGCTTTCTCATGCTTGAGGGAGGAGTGTGGTCTTGTGTCTTACGCTAGGTCAGCACGGCTAAATGCTTCCCCATGCTGAGGCAATGGTCCCCTAAGCTTGTTAGGTGCCAAGCTCCCATTGATTATGCTGGCATTGAGGCGCTAGAATTCACTGAGAAACTCAAAGAGAGAACAATTTTCACATGGGAGAAATCTTGAAGCTTCTGTTTAACCACAAAGGTGTTTCTCTGATGGTAACAAACATGTGCCACAGTTACTATGTAGGTAAGATATTTGGATTTGTCATCGGCTTCACAGAGTGAATAAAACCACTTCAGCGCAGAGGCAAAGCTTTGCAGTAAAACAACTTTCACTTATGTATAGGGGTTTATCAGAGAGAACTGATGGTAATAAATAGGTGAACTGGATCGCAGGTGTAGAAGGTTGTATGTGACAATTCTGGACTATAAGCAGATAATATGTTGAGTGAATACACCATCTTGATCCCTCTATCTACTTGTAGCAGATCTATCCTGGTAGCAACACCTCTCTGTTGCTTATCTGTAACACTTGCTTCTGGTGCTTACTGCTTCTGTTTTGCCATCAGACATTAGCAGCCTGCTTCCACTTGCTATAAAACAAATTTTGCTCATTGCTGCAACAGGGTATGATGTAATCACAACCACCCAAGGCTTGCTATGAAGCTTTGCTTACAGAAAAAATAAATGCGAGTTGACTCGTCTTTCTTTAGCTTTCACTTTCATTGCAGTCTTAGGCTGTGAAATGCTCTCACGGGCTGATTGTCTCAGCACAGATATTACCCGTCTCTTCTGAATTTCCAGATGTCTAGTTATATGTATTTATATGCACGTTACTGAGAACGTGATGGAATCAAGTGATTCTTGCTTGTCTTTCCCTGTTCTACACTACAAAGTTATGGATGCAGGGAAAATAGTCTGCTTCCAGGTGTGGATTACTGATTGCCCCTAAATAGGATGCAGCCAGCTGGGTCTGATTTGGGTCAGATGCTGGGGGTGTGCAATTCCTTTCAGATGTTACAGCTCCAGCAAGCCCTAAGTGCAGAGAGGAACCATGAAAAGGTGAGTGGGGATTGCAGTGTGATCCATGCTACTTCTAAGCTGTTGTTATGCGAGTTAAGCATTGTCTTTTAGAGGTGTTATCCTGATGTTACTTAAGTAAATTTTATTTTAATGCCATCTGTAAAGAGTTAGAAGTATGCAGCCTGATGCATCTTTGTTTTGGCTTTCAAGAAAGCACTGGAGGATCTCAGCCTTCCCTTGGGGAAAGTCAAGTGTTGGTCTGGATTTTGGGCAAGGCAGAAGCTGAATAAAGCAGAATGAATTTCTGGGCTGATCTGGGGCATGTTCCATTGCTCCGATGTTGGTGTTCATAGAGAAGCAAATAGCAGTAAGGAGAATGGGTATTTTGTTAGGAAACTACATATTAAAAATTAATGCGGAAGTATCTTCCCCAAATTGCTTTATTCTTTTTGCAGCTAGACAGAGAAAGAAAAAAGAAGGAAGGTGCAATGAAAAGATATTAAAATGTTTTATTAATATATAATCTAAAGCGACTGTACTTCTGGTATTTTTCATTTTTAGGTGGCATCACTGGAAAAATATTAAAAAAATATTAGTCCTACGAAAAAGTTCACATTACTGTTTAATAGCTTTATGGCAAATATTAAATGAGAGAATTTTTATTTAAACAGTTAAGCCATACTTATTCTCATTTTAAAACCAGAACTGGAACCAAAGCTACAAGTCTTCTGGAGAGGGAGAGTGATTACAGAATTCCTATTGATTGATTTCTCACTGTGATTTGTTTTCCAAGAAAACACAATTTCTTGGAAAGTCTCAGTTTTAGTCAAAGGATTTTTTAGAAGAATACTTCATGGCTTTTTCTTAGGAAATTGCTTTGGGTTTTGATTGCTCACTTCTGGAAGAAGTGTTTTAAATATTTTGAGCACTTTTAAAAATTGTGTTTCTAAAAATAGGGAAAGTGTTGAAACTTTAAATGGAAGCACAAAATACTTTCCAGTCTGCTGCAGTCATAAATAAATCTGTCAACTTCTATAATCTAAGCTAGGAAGTTTAAATATCAAGTATCATGTGCTGAATGTTTATATTGAACTGCTTGCAATCAATCCACAGGGTCAACTTTTAAAATGTCAGAGGTTTGAATAGTGTGTGTTGACAGGAAGCTGAGATTTGCTCAGAGCATTCATACACAGACAAAGATGCCACTTTCCTCAAATATGATGTGTGTGGCAGATAGGATATCTGGTCCTTGCTGGCAGCATCTCTTAAGGTATTGGAGCTGTCTTTGAAGACTTCAGTGTGGTTGGGTATGGAGCACCGGAGCCAATTTTCTGTTACTAATGCATCAGCTAGATGCTTTGGCCTGTGGTACTTTTGGAATTATTTTTTTTATGCTGATGAAAGAGAAGAGAGGGTTTGCAAAATCAGGTGAAGCGATGACTATTTCAAGTGAAGTTCTGCCTAGCCTTGAAAAATTGGGAAGGAATTTAATGTGCTTTCAGAGCAAGGGTGCACAGTGGTGAAACATGGAATTGGCAAGCTTTGCGGGATCTTGCCACGATCTGATCTTGAATTTAAAAGAAAACTGTTTGCTGTCATGCTGATTTCTCAGCCTCTATGACCTAACTTGGCCAAACTACAATGGGATTTTTTTCCCAAGGCACAGGGTGAAGCATCTGAGCTCAGACTGATACAGCTGGTGATGATGATGAGAATGGGGGATGCCTGGCTCCAGAGTCTGCCACCAATCTGTTTACAATGTTAGCCAGGGCTCTGAAGGAGACTGAGGGATAACACCACTCTCAGTCTGTGCTTTCCTGTCCTGATCTCTTGGAGAGAGATTGGCAATCCTGTCATTTTCAAGTGGTTCCTGATAAAGGTAATCATTTGAGTATTTTTGAGGCAGATTTTGGAATGTTCTTCTTATGGACTACAGTTCATAACTTCTGGGACAAATCTGTACTATGTGAGCCAAATCTATTAATCCTTGGTGAGTTTGGTTTGTTTTCCTCCCTTAGCTTTTCTTGTATTTAGATATATTTGTTAATCAGTGGCTGTAATAAGTCCTTCCTTAATCCAGGCTGGAAAATGATGCACATTGAAGGTTCCTACTGCAGAGCTGGGATTCCCATAAGATGGGAATGGGGTCTGCCCACGAGGACTAAGGCATCTTATTCCTTTGTAGATTTTGCCCACAGGTTAATGCCCACTGAGAGCTTCTGTTGCTTGACTCCTGTATGGAGCTAATAATCTTTGCCCAAAGAGTTCAAGGTCAGCATCCTATGAATGAGATCCCCCAGGTTTCTATCTTCTCTCTCTCCTCAGTACTCTATAAGGCATGATGCCCTCGCTGCTGGGAGAAGAGCTACTGTTGAGGTGTTACTCAGTGTGTTGTGGGCTGTGCTCTGAAGAAGTTGAGCTGCTCTTATCTGAGCCTAGATGTTTGAGAACACACTGATTAGAAGTAGGTAAAAATAGCAGCGTAGGAGGATGCATGCTGAAAGACTGCCTTAAGTAGGCAGGAGGAAATAGAAACTCTGATTATCTACACATGCACACATGATGCTGAGAAACTCTGCAGGGAGTTGAAAAATGCATCAGCCTCTGGTGATCTCCTCGAAGTACTGGTGGGATGGTCTGTGAAATGTACTTTACAACTTCAGTCATCATCCCCAGCATGTCTGGCTCAGTCTCCTGTAGTTTGTTTCTTTTCCTCACCCCCATCTGCCTGCTCTGCCAGAACCTTTTCCCACCTCTAAAATTTTTACTTCTGGAGATCCTTTTCCAAGAAGTTACTCCTTGTCTAGTCTTGGAAGCAAACTGAGTAGCATGTCCTGTGCCAGCCTCATCCCTGTCCTTACCTATATGAATCTAGTGTGCTCACATCAAGTGTGATGGCTATTTCACAGTGCTGGACAATACTATTGGACAGAAGTCAGAAGGTGTGTGGCTCTGAGGAAGGGGTGTACCTGGGATTCTTAGGATTTCAGTACACTTTTAAAATTTTAAACGTTTCAGATGAAACATCTGCTGTTCACGTGTTAAAATTTTTTGGTGACTGACCCTGTTTGTCATAAACTTCTTAATGGATCTTTATCAACTGCTTTTTCTTCCTGGTACCTGGCAGAATACTGAGCTGTAAGGACAGTTTGTGGAGATGATATGCTGCAATGTATGAACCTTCACCCATGTCCACTTTGATCCTCTAATCCCTTCAGTCCTCATTTACCTTCCTTAGCAGTTGGCTGTTGTTTGTCAGTCTCAGCTGTCTGTCTGTATGGCACGTCTCCACTCCCTTCTTGCTTCACTTATTACTTGGCAGACTGATAAATCTCATCCCGAGCAGATACTGCCAGCTCCAACCTGCCAATCTGAAATTCTTATGTATGGAATCTGGAGAAGAAGGAAGAGGGGAAAGTAAGATGACTTAAAACAAAAACAACAAAACAAACAAAGTAACCCAAACTTGGTTGTGTTCATATAATGTCATTTGTTGGGGACTGGCAGAAATCAGCAGAATTACCAGCATCTCCCTCTGTTCAGGAGCTAAAGGTAACTTACGCCTTGGGAAGTTCAGTCTTAGTCCTGTGTGACCACAGCACTACCCAGATACTGGGAAGCATCTGCTGGAGAAAGAGAGGGCAGTTGGTGGATCTGGGTTTTGATGAAGGGCTCAGCAAAGTGCTGAAATCTTCAAGGCCTCACTGAGTGCTGTAGGTGCTTGGAGTTTTCAGAAATAGCTCTCAATTTGGGATTTAGCAAACCTTTGTCACTGTTATCACTCAAAATTAAATCTGTCCTGTGAGCATGGGAGCAAAGGTTTAAGACCCACAGTGCCAGCTCTGGGCCAGCTAAGCATCCCAGAGACCTTGGAGTCAGAGGATTTTGTTCCTCTGACTATCCATTGATGGGAACTCTTGGGTATTGAAAGAGATTCTCTTGATATAGGTGTTCATGAATTTGAGTAGCTAGGGAGGTGTTGAAGCACTTTGAACTTAATTTGTATTCCTTCATCTAGACAGTTGTGATGATTCTTTGCATCCCCTTCAAGCCTTTAACTCCATAGCAACCACATATGAATATTGGCCTCTTCCACATCTCTCATTGCATCCCAGTTGTAGCGTGTTGAAGGCTGGATGTGATTGAGTGATGAATTTTGTAGAGTCTGAACTGCTCATATATTACTGTGACCCATTGGCCCTCCTAGGATTAGAGCCCATCCTAAAGTAATGCAAATTTGATATTTTTGTGGGTGTTTTTCCTTGCTCCCATCCATTTGCTCTCTTAGCCGAGTCGTGTGCATTTTTTAATGGTTATTTTCCTCAGCAACAGGGATTTTTTTCTCCAATAATTCAATGGAAGCAAGGGAGGCTGTAAACCACTTGACATAATACTAAGGTATTCACATACTCAATTTCTATGTCTTTGAAAGGAAAACGCAAACCTGCAAGTATGTGTCTGGGTTAATTATCTGGAGAAGGAATAATTAGTAAGTACTTCTGTTTTGTTTCTTTTGTTTCTTTTTTCTGCTGCATTTCTCCCTTCTCTAAATACATAACAATATCTTCTGTTCAGAACCAAAACCAGTTTTGCTCTTAAGAATTTTTTTTTTTGAGGTAAAACTGAGAAACTCTAAAGACTACATCATGAGGGTGGACTGATTGCCAGTACCAGGTTCCCTGAGCTGTGGTAGCTGACTGGTTGTTCGTTACTCCCCTGCAAAGAGGTAGCAAAATGCATGCTCACAAAATTCAGCCAACCTAATTTGCTCGGCCTTTGAGAATAAGCTAGGAGTGTGGTCATCTAAGAAGCAGCAATTTTTTTCCTGCAGCATTATTGCTTGTAACTGGCCTGTCCATACCCTGGATTCCTGGAGGCGCTAATGTTATTTCTTTGGTTTCTGTTTTTTTGCTGATTTTTTTTCCAAAATGTTCCTTAATTGCTGTCTGAGATGTTTCTGATCAGCCACGTTCTATTACTCTCCTGAACACTGGTGGCTGTAGCAAGATAGCACTCTCATTCAATTGAAAAAAGAAAAAAACAATACCTCAAACCAGGCAACTTCTCTGCAGTACTGAATGCTGCTTTCTTTTTGTCTCTTTGATGGTAACAAGGGTTTTGTGACATGAATGCTACCGCAAATTGATGGCTGCCTACTACTGTCATTATCTTGTTCTCTATGACAGTTTTGATTCCAGTGTGCCCACAGGGATTAAAGAGCTGTGAGAAGATGTTTAGCATAAAAGGGAGTCTCAGCGACACTGGTCAAATAGTTCTGAATTCCTCTGCTCTAGATAATGGTTCTTGCTGATGCATTGTAATTGTTCAATTTTTCTGATCTTTGTGTAAAGGACTGGGTTATCGAATGCAGAAGATTTGCAAGATGTGGTCTTAGAACAGATTTTAATGATTAAGAGCTGTAACAACAAAAATGATTGTTGTTGGAGAAACCTTGCCTTGACTCAGTGTGAGGTCAAACAGGTTCTCGCGTTCGCTAATTAAATTTGGTCTTATTCTTAGCTGACTTTCCTTTCTGTCTTCCAAACAACAGTAGTCTCCAAGCAATGTTAACTTACCCCCATGGAACCTGACTGATCAGCTGAATGACTACGTCAGTTGGATGTGGCTACGTGAAGATTGACTGAGTTGAGTGTTCCTTTAATCCCAAGTTTGGGAACTGGTTTATCTGGACAAGTAGGTGCAGGGAAGAAGATTTTCTTAATTAAATTTTTAAGACTCCTTTCCCCCCTTGAGTGCAACTGTTAGTGCAGTCGTGTACAATTCAGGGATGTTCTGAAGTCCTTTGTGGTAATGTTGGTGCTAATTTCATAGGCAAATGGGGAAATCTTTGCCATGTAATTCTGTGAGGACTGGCAGTAACTTCTTAATGCCCCAGGCCTTCCAGGGTTAGAGGGCCAGATGGTGTGAATCTCACAAGCCTTTAATGTGCTGGGGTTTTGCAAAGTGCGTGACAGAGCTGTCTGGGAGCTGTGGGTGTCGGAAACCCAAATAATTCAACATCCAAGGATTTAGCTGCATTCTACACTTTGCACTCTGTCATATGACAGTCAGTTTATCCTGGCAGTTGATTGAGGACTGAGAGGAAGCTTATGTTTCAGCAGAGGTGCACTGAGATGGATGTGGTTCTGCAAAGCCTGTTGAGTTGGTGTTTACCTGGAAGGAGATTATTGAAATCTTCTGAGCAGCTGTAGCTGCAGCTTGCAATCAGGGGTAGAGATTTCCTGGTGGTAGGAGTTGAAGGAACAGAAGCCACTCCTGTTTTTTGTTTTT